>CM064432.1:29769483-30418944 GCA_032690845.1 Eleusine coracana subsp. coracana | reverse complement strand
ATAAAAAATCAGCCCCAAATATTACATTCATTTTGAGCATCACCATTATTTTCTCTCACACCTCATTTTCATGCACACGCACTCGCTCAAGAGATGAATGGTTTGATACTTCTTAGGATCCAATCTTTTGCCTTAGTAATATATGAAAACAAGTATGCTTCTTTATCCCTACCTAGAGCCCCACAAAATAGCCTTTGTAGAGGTAGGAATGACAAAGAAAGGGCATGAAATTCAAAATTGCCTTGGTAAGGAGATACACACTTTGAGCGATCGAGAGAATCAAATGAGGAGCATTGCTACATTTCTTTTCAAAAATAATAAAAAACCCCTTGTGTTTGATAAAACGAGCCAAGATGACTTGATCTTTGACCGTTCCATCCATCAATCGTCCAAGAGTACATGATAGCCACTCCACATAGTTCACTTGTGCAGGTATGACGGGAAATAACTCTTGTGCTTACTATTTCGAAGAACCTCATGATCCACCTTAGTCCCATGCCTTCACTCGGGACGAGTAAGGGCTAAGTGTGGGGGAGCTTGTTCACGGTCCTTAACACCCATTTTTATACCGTCAACTCCTTGCAATAATTGGATAAAAGCAACACACCAACATAGAAGTATGGCTTTGAACTAACCATTTCCACAAGTGTTGGTGAATATTTGTATGCAGGTGGAATAAGCACTATTTTGGGGTACACCAAGGGGCAAAATGGCAAAGTACACATTGACAAAGTCCACCCTTACCATATGGAGGAAAAGGCCCACAAGTCCTGAACAGAGACAAATTATTCACGGGCACTCCAACCCAGGGATGAGGAAGTCCACAAGGAGGAACCAACCCAGGCCCAGGCCCAGTGGCCACCAGGCCTAGTCGGCCGACCTCCCTGGTCGGCCGACCAGGGGGTGAGCCCACTGGCCCACCACTTGAGTCGGTGGCCTCCACTGACCTTCCCCCACCGCCTTGAAGGACTTACCATATTTCTACACCCCTGGAACTGCCTCAGAACACTATAAAAGAAGGGGAGGGGCACCTCCCAAATCATCAACCACTCCACCATTGACATTTCACATTAGAGGAAGGGTTCCTCCCTAGACTAGTGCTCCACTTGTAAATATTTAGACTAGGAAGAGAGTAAGAAGAGAATAGTGTGGGGGAAGACCACTTAGAGTGCTCTTCCTTCCCACTTGTACCCCTACGCGGATATTGTACCTCTACGGCCGATTGCCCATCATAGTGAGCGGCCGTGATATATTGAGTCAAGATATTCAGCGGGAGAGTAAGGTATCATCCTCCATTTGCTTATGAGCTCGGTGTTCTTGCATAAGAGTATTCTATGCTCGTTGCTGTGAGTAGAATAGCGACGTACAACTTAGGCGTGGTGTCTAGGTCTATCGTTGCCATCGTTTGTCACGTAATCCACGGACGAGAGGGGGTCGCGTGGGTAGTGATAGCCCCGTCCAGTATTAGCATCCCTCCACGTGTGGTTGCGTCATAGCCTCTTGGCCGGAGTCGCCTGTGTATACAAGGGTAGGCCGGCGGCCAAAGTAAGCACTTGGGTGTGTGTCCTTGCTTGCCTTAGGAGTCTTAGCCCAGTTATATCCTCTCTAACCTAGCAGCCTAGTAGTGTCTGGGTGATCCTTGGTTTAATCCTAGTTATCTAAGAACTCGCACACCGTTCCTTTGGGAGAACTATAAATTGACAGCCATTGGAGCAATCCTTTGGTGAAGTGCTACAGCGGAGTTATCCGTGTGCTTGCGGATATTACCAGTAGGCATTCTAGCATTCCTTGCTAGCAGTGTTTATTTGGTTTGACCTAGCAAGTGTCAACAAGCATTTCTGGCACCGTTTCCGGGGATAGTAATATTTCTGGTGCGACGTTAGGAAGTGTCAACAGATGTGCAAGATCACTCCATGTTACTCTCACTAGCACTCTCAAGATATCCAATATCCTCTTCTAGTGCTCTCCTCTTTTCCTCTTGGACCTTACCAAATGCTCTCAGGTATTCCATTGGCCAAGAGAGGTCACAAAGACCCCAGCAACAAAGTTATATAGGCTCCCAACCTCAAACTAGCCGTTGCTCCATGAAATTAGCTTTCTGGGCCTCCAGACCGGACTGTCCGGTCACTGCAAACTGAGCTCAAACGGCTCTCTGCCTTGAGCTGACACTCCAACTGACCGGACCGTCCGATCTCTACAACTGTTGGACAAGTCCAACACGTCGGACATTGTCGTCGGACTCTAGAAACTGCTTCATCTCTACCTCGTGCTTCACTCATACAGACCGGACCGTCCGGTCTGTAGACTGGACCGTCCAGTCTCTATGGTCCCTTGCACAGACAGATTCCTCGCATCTCGCTCTAAGTCCTAGACAACTCCACATAGTGACCGTACAGTCCGGTCTCCACTGACCCCTCTGTCCGGTCACTACGTCCAGAAGCTGAAACTTGTTGTCCTTGCTTGACATTGTTTCCCGGCTTCTCTAAACATCTCCTTGGTTTCTCCACTGTCAACTGGTGCCTGTGATTTCATCGAGTAACCTTGCATATCACCGACTAGACATGACCTAAGATAATGACCTAGACCCCCTTGATAGTCCGGTTTTTTCTATGGACTCAAAGCCTAAAAACAAGACAAGTGTACACAACACTTGTTCCATAGCTTGTTCTCCACTTTGATCCATCTCCATCAACCCTTGGACTCCATCAAGCTCATCAAGCCTCCATGCTTGTGGTCATCGTCATCAATCGCCCAGGCAACCATCATACATAGATTTGTAGTAGAGTATAGTGAAGGTTCCTGCATATACAACACTCGTGTAGATATTCCCACAATTTCATAGTTGTCATCTATCACCAAAACATTCATACCTTGGGGATTCCACCATCAATGGTCATGATCCTTACAATCTCCCCCTTTTTGGTGATGGATGACAACCACTACTTATGATGATCCAAAACGGACGAGCAACAAGGAACCAAAGGAAAAGAAAGGATTGGAAAACATACCTTGGTCCTTACCTTGGAAGTGGTCTCCCCCTTGAAATATGCTAGAAGTTGAGGGAGAACTACCCGCTCACTTAGCGTTCTTGGATGTTAATCTTGAGTTGAATTTTGCGCCCATGTTGGTGTCATGGTTGATGTTCTTGTTGAAGTAGACACGCACCAAAGACGTAGATGTTCATGTTGGTGTAGATGTGCTTTGTTGTCGTAGACATGCACCATCGTTGTTCTTCTTCATGTTGGTGTAGATGTTCATCTTGGCATGACCTTCATGTGTACTTCAAGTGAACATGCACCATTCTCTTCGTATTCTCCCCTTTGTCACCTCTTAGCTTGCTTGTATCTTCATGTTCCTTCTCTCCTACTTGGTGATTGATCCTTATGTTCTTCTCCCCCTTTGTGTTGTCAACCAATGCTTGGCTTTTGGATCTTCATGTTCCTTCTCCCCCTTTGTCACCTATCACCAAAAACCAAAGACAAAACACAAGCGAACCAAAGAGCAATAATAAATGGCAAGAGCTTAGAAAAACTCCCCCTTTCTTGGTGCTTCTTTTTGGTAATGATGGTGTTTCACCATAGCTCCCCCTTCACATGACTCAACAACAAATTCCTCAAGAATGCAAAGGTTAGTCATTAGTGTGATGGGAATGTATGAGCCACTTGTTTTTGAGCCGCGCGAGTAATTTAACCTCGGAGCTCGGTCGAACATGACTCAGTGGGCATGAAGCACAAAGATCACTATGTGATCATCTAGAGGGTCATATACTTAGATTGTAAATAAGCAACTCCCCCTAGAAACATGCTTGGAAGCATGTAAGGTATCACGATGCAAGAATGCATGAATGCAAAGAGTGCAAATGCAAATGCAACAAGTATACAAATGCATGATGCGATGCTAAAAGAAAGAGAGAGAACCGCTACAAACCAAAGTGCCAACGACGAGTTGTCCCCTTCTCAAGCTTACTCACAATGGACCATTCTTCAAAGCCTTGGGTACACCAAGAACCACCTTCCCAAGCTTAACCCATGTCCATTGCTATCTCAAGGAGGTCCGAAGTTGACCTACAAAGAGAAGAGAAACAAGCACAAAACAAAAACACAAACAGCAAAACAAACAAGCAAAACTATACAAATGTACAAGAGACAAGCTTTAGGGTTACTCAAGTGAAGTTGGAGAGGTCAAGAACATTGAGTTCTCCCCTTAGCTTGTTGAAGGTCTTCTCATCAAGTGGCTTGGTGAAGATATCCGCCAATTGTTCATGAGTACGCACATGCACCAAGTCAATGTCCTTCTCAACATGATCCCGAATGAAATGGTGCTTCACTTGAATGTGCTTAGCATGACCATGATCTCCAGTTTTGAGAGCCATCTTGGTTGCCGCTTCACTATCACAATAGAGTGACATTTGAGTGAAGTTGAGACCATAGTCTGAGAGAGTTTGCCTCATGTAGAGAAGTTGAGCACACCATGCTCCTGCTGCCATATACTCCGCCTCAGCTATAGATAGAGCCACCGAGTTTTGCTTCTTCGAATTCCAAGAGACAAGAGCTCTGTTGGTTGCAGTTACGCACCCACTTATATACCGCAAGAGGACGGTGTACAGTTGTAGCTCTTTTTCCCTCAGAGTATTCCAAGGTTATCGAATCCACAAGGAACGAGCAAAACTATTACTATTAAAGGCTTACTAACAGATTGCAATGGTTGGGTTGGTGTGAATGAATGATGGTGAGAGAGTGGTGGATGAATGTTATTAGAGATGTAATAGGATAATGAAGGATTCTCTCCTTAGGATTGGCTCACTAGCATGCAACCTTATTCTTATTAACTCAGATGATGATTCCAATATTCTACAAGACATGGTGGTTTCATTCGCCCCGGTTGTGATACATCTGGCCTAGGTGGGGTGGAATGAAGCCCGACACACCGATCCGGATTCCCTGAATCCCGCAATCTTAGCACCACAACTCCTGCCGAAAGCCCGACACACCGATCCGATTCTAGGTCCACGACCCATATCCGCAATCTTAGCACCACAACTCCGGCGCCCCCACTCAGGGAAAGGCCCAATCTCCCTAAAAGACCACTTGATGTGGACAAGGGTTCCCGATCTTCCGAAAGGTTCGAGATACGTTGATTTGGTCGAAGGCGACACACAAATCGATCCGGCTTCAGAACAGCACGTTCTAAACCCTGCAATTACAGCACGACGTCTCCTCTGGTTATCAACCGTCCTAAAACGATTGACCTCACCGAGAAGGCTAATCCCTGCCTGCGAATCAAGAACACAAGCAAGAACAAAGAAGAAGGCAACACAATTGCAGATGTATTATGAATCTCATGAAGTTGGGGTCTCACAAACCATGATGACGGCGAAACTGTTATGAACAGGATAATCTAAGCAAAACCCGAGCCCTAATAGTGCAGCGGCGGCTGTATATAAAGACCCTAGGGTCGTGCAAGACCCTCTGGACGCGCCCCTAATTGGACTCAACTAGATACAAAGCCAAAGGCCAAAAACAGGCGACGCAGCACCCGAAACAGATTCTGGACTCTCTCTTGTTTTGACGATTCCCGATGACTCCGGATGAATTTTGATATGAGACCGTGGCATTGAAAGGTCTTCTTCTTATCTTTCCGTGCATATATAGAACACCAAAGCCGAGTCCGTATGCTCCTGAGCCTCCGTTTAGTGCAGACTGGTCCTGAGCCCCGAAAACAGACTCGAAGTCGTTTTGTTGGGCCTCCACCTTGGCTTCCACGTCCTTGCTGGTCCCCCACGTCTCCAAGGTCCTTCCTCCCATCATCTCCTGATCCTCTCCATGGTTCCTAAGTATAGATATAATCATTAGGTAGCAAACCATTCTCAAAGTGACATATAATGAAGAATGTAGGAACGAGCTCAACCTCTAAATTTAGTCGTCGTGCACGAGCTCTAGTCAGTGGACCTTGGCAAGTCCAGAATTGAGGAGTGTTGCATGATACCTTAGGAGTGATGTCCTCATCATCCTCCCCCTCTTGAACTGGAGTCGTTCCGCGACTCAAGCTCATTCTCTTCTCCCAAGTATGGTTTCAAATCTGAAATGTTAAAAGTAGGACTAACCCCGAACTTCGGATAGGCAACTCAAGTTTGTATGCATTATCATTAATCTTCTCAATTATTTTGAAAGGACCATTAGCTCTAGGCATTAATTTAGACTTTCTCAAATCTGGAAATCTATCCTTTCTCAAAGTGGTAACCATACTAAATCTCCTACATCAAGTTTTACTTCTTTTCTACCTTACCATCAGCAATTTTAATACTTTTCATTCATCTTTTCAATGCTAAGTCTAGTGGTCTCATGCATTTTCAAAATAATTCAGCACGCTCCGTAGCATCAACATGAACTCTCTCATGAATAGGTAAAGGAGTATAATCAAGTGGAGTACGGGGATCAAAACCATACACTACCTTGAAAGGACTTTACCTTGGTAGTAGAATGTGTTGCCTGATTATATACAAACTCAACATGAGGCAAACAGTCTTCCCATTGCTTCAAATTTTTCTTCAAAATAGCTCTCAACATAGTACCCAAAGTGCGGTTCACCACCTCAGTTTGTCCATCAGTTTGTGGGTGACAAGTTGTAGAAAACAACAACTTTGTACCCAACTTATTCCAAAGCGGGCGCCAAAAGTGACTCAAGAATTTGCATCACGATCTGAAACAATAGTAGAAGGCATACCATGCAAACGAACAATTTCTTTGAAAAAGAGATCAGCAATATAACTAGCATCATCAGTCTTATGACATGGTATAAAGTGTGCCATCTTAGAAAAATCTATCCACAACAACAAAAATACTATCACTCCCCCTCTTAGTCCTAGGCAGTCCTAAAACAAAGTCCATAGAAATATCCGCCCAAGGGAATAGAAGGAACAGGAAGTGGCATGTATAAACCATGTGGATTCAAAGCGAGACTTAGCTTTTGACATGTAGTGCAGCGAGCAACAAAGTCGCTCAACATCTTTCCTCATCCTTGGCCCAAAAGAAGTGTGTGGCCAAAATATCCTCCGTCTTCTTGGCACCAAATGACCCATCAATCCACCTCCATGCGCCTCCTGTAACAACAAAAGACGAACGGAACCAACTGGAATGCATAGGCGGTTAGCTCTAAACAAGAAATCCATCATTCAGACCAAATTTATTCCATGCACACCTTCTTTACAAGTGCAGCAATACATCCTTAAAATCAACATCAGCAGCATATTGTTCTTTAATTGCCTCAAGTCCAAAAATTCTACAATCAAGTTGAGACAATAAAGTATAGCGCCTAGATAAAGCATCAGCGATCACATTATCCTTCCCTTTCTTATGTTTAATAATGTAAGGAAAAGACTCAATAAACTCAATCCATTTAGCATGTCTATCGGTTCAAATTACATTGAGAACGAATATACTTAAGTGATCATGATCAGAATGAATAACAAATTCTTTGGGCAACAATAATGACGCCCACTCTCTAAACAACGTACAAGTGCATACAATTCCTATCATACGTGGAGTATTCAAAACAGGCCCAGTTATTTTCTCACTAAAGTACGCAATAGGTTTACTATCTTGCATCAAAACACCACCAATACCTATACCACTAGCATCACATTCAAGCTCAAAAATCTTATCAAAATTAGGTAATTGCAGCAATGGTGCATGTGTAAGTTTATCCTTCAAAGCATCAAAAGACTCATGATGTACCTTACCCCAATGGAAATCAGTGCCCTTCTTTGTCACTCATGCAAAGGTGCAGCAATGGTGCTGAAATCTTTGACAAAGCGGCGGTAGAAACCTGCAAGACCAAGAAAACTCCTCACCTGTGTGATAGTTTTTGGTACAGGACAGCTCTTTATGGCTTCATCTTCGCCTCATCCACCTCAATTCCCTGTGGAGTCACAACATAGCCAAGAGAAAGAGACTCGATCCGTGCAAAAGATGCACTTCTCAAGGTTACCAAATAAACGTGCATCTCGTAAAGCATCAAAAACAGCACGCAAATGATTCATATGTTCATCTATAGATTTGCTATAAATCAAGATATCATCAAAGTAAACTACCACAAATTTGCCAATGAAAGCTCTTAAAACCTCATTCATCAGCGCATGAAAGTACTAGGTGCATTAGTTAACCCAAAAGGCATTACTAACCACTCATATAATCCAAATTTGGTTTTGAAAGCTTTTTCCATTCGTCTCCAAGTTTCATTCTAATTTGATGGTAGCCACTACACAAATCAATTTTAGTGAAAATTATAGCACCACATAACTCATCAAGCATGTCGTCTAGCCTAGGAATAGGATGACGATACTAATAGTAATATATTAATGGCTCTACAATCTACACACATACGCCAGTACCATCTTTCTTAGGAACCAAAGTACAGGACAAGCACAAGGACTAAGTGATTGACGAACATACCCACGATCCAAAAGGTCTTGAACTTGTCGTGTATCTCCTTAGTCTCCTCAGGGTTGGTCCTATAAGCAGCACGGTTTGGCAAAGTAGCACCCGGAATCAAATCAAGTTGATGCTCAATCCCTCTCAAAGGTGGCAATCCCGGGGGTATCTCAGCTGGAAAAACATCCTCATACTCCTAGCAAAAGGTTAGTGACAGCAGGAGACACAGCACTAGAAGCAATATCATCAAGCGAAAACAAAGCTTCTTTGCATATCAAGGCATAGCAAATATCATCATTATCAGAAATTTCAGCAAGCTCAGATTTTGTTGCAAGACATGAACGACCTTGTAATTTAATTCCAGCACCCTTAGAACTTGAAGAATCATTAACATTACTAGGTGTAGAATTAGAATTAACAGGTTGTTGAATTTCAGGACCTTTATTTTTCAAACTAGCAGCTCTTTCTAAATCAGCTTGTACAATTTCAGCAGGGGTCATTGGTAACAAAGTAATTTTAGTTCCTTTATGCATAAAAGTGTACTTATTACTTCTACCATGGTGTACAGCATCATTATCAAATTCCCAAGGTCTACCCATAAAAGTGAACATGCTTGCATGGGTACAACATCACAATCAACAGAATCCACATAAGAACCAATGGAAAAAAGGAACTCTGCAAGTTTGTATTACCTTAGCTTTTCCAGAGTCATTTAACCACTGAATGTAGTACGGATGTGGATGTGGGGCGTGTGGTCAAGCAAGCTTGTTGACCACATCAGAACTCACCAAGTTATTGCAGCCTCCCTCCATCAATGATGACACGTGCTCGGCGGTTCTTGATGATGAAGAAAATCTGGAACAAGTTGTGGCGCTGCATCGTCGCGGGCTGATGAACTTGAGTACTAAGGACACGTTGAACAATAATGTTCATGTATCCCGTGGTGTCTCCGCCTCCAAGGACAAGGTCACTGCTGGTGGCAGCGACGTCCTCCTCCTCATCCTCCACAGTCGGAGGTGCTCATGTAACCGCCATCGTCTAGTTGCCACATATGCCCGCCTACTTGGACAATCTTTCTGCACATGACCAAGTCCATGGCAGCGGTGGCACTGAATCCCGGTAGTGCGCCCCGTCGAAGCAACAGAGGTGGCACTACTAGCTGGTACCTGCATAGAAGTTTTACCTGAGCGCATAGAAGGTGCAGGGGCTGATCTTGGGGCTGCAGAAACAACACTGGTTCCCTTGGTAGCTGCTGGTGGGGGCGGACGGAAAGCTGGCCTGGGCAGCCCCGAAGTCCCCGTCGAGCGTGGGGGGTAGGAGTTCCTTGACTTGCTGTACTCCTCAAAAGCCTGGAAAAGTCCCTGTGATTCTTTCTCTGCAAGCATAGCATACTGGAAACACTGGGTGAGGGTATAATATTCTTTATAGTCAAGGATGTCCTGAATTTCTTTCTTAAACCAGAATAAAAGCGACAAATCTAATCCTCTACTTTTTCAACTACGGCATAACGAATCAAACCCTTCTGAAGCTCACTAAAGTACTCCTGAACAGTTTTATCTCCTTGTTCTAAACGCTGCAGTTTATTACGAATCTCTCTATAAAAAGAAGGAGGAACAAAACGATCACGCATTGCTACCTTAAGTTCTTCCCAGGTAGTAGGCAAATCAGTTTCAGCAGCTAGACCACTCCACCAAACAATAGCAAAGTCCTTAAACTCACTAGTAGCTTGTCTAACTCTATGTTGTTCAGGAACAAGGTGGGCATTAAATTTTTGTTCTACAGTCATCTCCCAATCAAGATAAACATCACCATCATACTGACCCGAAAATGAAGGAATTGAAAACTTAATTTAGCATACGGGTCATCTGGAGCATAGTTACCGTGTGGACGACGATTGTAGTTATGGAAACCACCCATACCTTGAGTGTTATGGTACAAAGGACGTCGTAATCTTGCGGTCCCTTTAGCTGACCTATCCACGATGCCATCAGCCTTATACACCGTGTCTTCATCATGGACGTCGTCAACGTCATGGTTATTAGTGTTCATATCATTGGTCTTGGGGGCGGTCTCTAACGCGAAAACCTGATCGGTTAACTTAGAAACCCGCTTCTCCAACCGCTCGATGCTTTCTTCGATGTGAAGCTTGCCGACCGCATCAGTAATGGCTCTGGTGATCGTCTCTGCCAAATCACTCTGAGCAGGCCTGCAAAGCCTTCTGGAGCTGCTCTTGGCTCACGCACTCAGCAAATTGTGAGGGTGAAGTCATCTCTCCGTTGTCACTTCCTGCCATCACAAACACCAAAACAGGAAACAAACAGTGAAGGTTATCACTACAAACAGCTAAGCAGTGGTGCCTCTCAACACAACAAAAGGAAACTCCTTACAAAGCTCTTACAAAGTTCTGAAAAGCAAAGCAAAGGATACCAGAGAGATTGTTCCATGATTGCAAGGGTCACAAAATAACTTGTGTGCTGTCCAGAAGAAATATGTAGAGCTAGGAAGGCCAAATATATATATGTGAGTAGTACACAAATCAAAAACAGATAGTAAAGCTAAATAAGTGCCCAAGTAACTTGTCCCTAGTTGCTGGTCTAAGTATGTCCTAGAACAGTAGTGATAGCAAAGTAGAAACAAGGAGACAAAGGCACAACAGGCGATAACAGGGGGCTAAGTGTAAAACCCCAAATCCAGAAATTTCAGGGGGCTAGATGTAGCACTAGTACAAATCCTAAATTTCTTTTTTTTGATTTTATTTTTTTGATATTTTCTCCAACTCACTAACAATGAAGGAGAATCCACAAAAACTTTCAGCTCAAACAGAGGTAGGATGTGGCCTACAGAAAATCTTGAAGTTGCAGAAAATGTCGGGTTTAAACTTAAATCAATTTTTTCTTATCTTCCCGATTTTTTGAATTTTTTGACGAGGGCACACAGGGCAGAGAATCTCCTGTAAAAATTTCAGCCAAAATGGACAACCGAGTGAAAGTTATGCCCGTTTTACCGAAGGGGGGTCGGAGTCGATTTTCCAGAAACCCGAGTTGGGTTAGGGATCGGGTAAGTTTTTTTTTTGGCGGCGTGGATGCAGCGGAAAGCGGAAAGTGGTCCGGAGTGTTGATGGTGTGTTCAGGGTGGGATTAGGGCGGGACTAGGCTAGGTGTGTCGATCAATGAACCCTAGCACAAAAAGCCAACAAAGCAGAGGATGGTGAAGGGGATGGCGGCTAGTGTTGCAAGGGAAACACTACTGACGACAAAAACACAAACTAAACCAGCGACTAAAACAAGAACTAGGGCACAAACTCAACACTACGGACTCTAAAATTGAAATATGCAAAGGCTAAACACGTGGTTATGGGTGGAGGGGAAAAAAAAAATTTTGGGCTTTTCTGTGGACGATAGGATGAACACAAAACGAAATTAACTAAGTGTAGTATGAACCTGACGGTGCACCTGAAGCTCTGATTACCACTTGATGTGGACAAGGGTTCCCGATCTTCCGAAAGGTTTCTGGATATGTTGATTTGGTCGGAGGCGACACACATACCTAATCGCAGCACGACGTCTCCTCTGGTTATCAACAGTCCTAAAACGATTGACCTCACCGAGAAGGCTAATCCCTGCCTGCGAATCAAGAACACAAGCAAGAACAAAGAAGAAAGCAACACAATTGCAGATGTATTATGAATCTCACGAAGTTGGGGTCTCACAAACCGTGATGACGGCAAAACTGTTATGAACAGAATAATCTAAGCAAAACCCGAGCCCTAATAGTGACAGCGGCGGCTGTATATAAAGACCCTAGGGTCGTGCAGGACCCTCTGGACGCGCCCCTAATTGGGCTCAACTAGATACAAAGCCCAAAGGCCAAAAACAGGCGACGCAGCACCGAAACAGATTCTGGACTCTCTCTTGTTTCGACGATTCCCGATGACTCCGGATGAATTTTGATATGAGACCGGTGGCATTGGAAAGGTCTTCTTCTTATATTTCCGTGCATATGTAGAACATCCAAATCCGAGTCCGTATGCGTCCTGAGCCTCCGTTTTAGTGTAGACTGGTCCTGAGCCCCAAAACAGACTCGAAGTCGGTTTTGGTTGGGCCTCCACCTTGGTTTCCACGTCCTTGCTGGTCTCCACGTCTCCAAGTCCTTCTCCCATCATCTCCTGGTCCTCTCCATGGTTCCTAATTACAATATAATCATTAGGTAGCAAACCATTCTCAAAAGTGACATATAATGAAGAATGTAGGAACGAGCTCACCTCTAAATTTAGTCGTCGTGCACGAGCTCTAGTCATTGGACCTTGCAAGTCCAGAATTGGAGGAGTGTTGCATGTATCCTTAGGAGTGATGTCCTCATCATCCTTCTTGCATAACTGGACGTCGATGCCCCCTACGGCCAATGGTTTGTCCTTTGTTGGCAATAGTCGAAGGACAAAGAGATGGCGGAACAGATTGAAATGGGGGAGAACGCCCAAGAAAGCCTCGCACAAATGCACGAAAATGGCAATATGGAGAATAGAATTGGGATTGAGGTTGACTAGCTCAATCCCATAGAAGAAAAGGAGCCTGCGCAAGAAGCTGCAGCAGGGGACTCCGAAGCCATGCTCGAAAAATGAGTAAAACACAACAATCTACTTATGAATAGGGATGGGGTAGGTTTCTTTGGGTACCTTCCAGTCAATCCAAGCCTGCTCAGGAAGAATGTTGTCCATCACCATCTTGTTCAGATCAGTTGTAGAGATGGTTGTAAGGACCGAAGGCATACCGAGAGGGGGGGGGGGGTGAATCGGTAAGCCGCTCACGAATCCAAATACTTCAATTTCGCTACTCAAGTCCAACAAGATAAGGAAACCTAAACAATTCTAGTAGGCCAAGACCCTACACATGCTAGTGTTCATGATAAGATGAAATGCGGAAGCCAATCACACTAGCCTATGCAAGCCACAAGTCACCCTACTCGCTAGAGCTCACAAATGTGAAATAGTAAAGAGAGGGTCAAGAATGCTCATGATTTTTTTCCTGAGGTCTCGAAAGGATGGCGCCTTCCCCTAATCCTCGTTGGACAACTCCCATCAGAGTCTCAGTCCCTCCCGCCACCAAGTGGAGTTCTCGCCCATGAGCTCGTAATCACTCCTCGAGTGAAGACATGGTGTGTGTCACCGCTGCATAAAGCACAAGCTCGCCTCCCTCGAGAACTTGCCGGACTCCTCGAGCTGGCACGGGCGCTCACTAGCGATGTCCCTTCCAACGGCGGGCTCAAACCGTGTACAAACGTGTGATGGCCTTCACAACCGATCACAATAGGCTCGATCACCGACACCTAACCGGTCTAGGTCTCACCATAGACCAAGAGTAACAACCTAGATCACACCCTCAAGGACACCCTAGCCTTAGATGTGCAAGATGCTCAAGCTACTCTTCTCTAGCACTCTCAAGATATGCAATATCTTCTCCTAGTGCTCTCCTCTCTTCCTCTTGGACCTTACCAAATGCTCTCAGGTATTCCACTGGTCAAGATTGGTCTACAAGACCCCAGAAACGAAGTTATATAGGCTCCCAACCTCAAACTAGTCGTTGCTCCATGAAATTAGCTTCCTGGGCACACTGACCAGACAGTCCGGTCACTGCCTGACCTGACAGTCCGGTCAGTGCAACTCGATGAACAACTGGCTCTGCCCCTACTAAAACTCCAACTAACCGGATAGTCCGGTCATTGGACTGGACCATCCGGTCCATTTTCTCTCTCCATTCCAGGAGCCTCCGCGAAATGCACCTCTTCTGCCTCCCTGCACTCCTACTGACCGGACTGTCCGGTCAGCAGACCAGACCGTCCGGTCTGTATGGAAAACTTTCCATACTGATCGTACAGTCTGGTCTCCACTGACCCCTCTGTCCGGTCTCTATGTCCAGAAGTTGAAACTTGTCATCCTCGCTTGACTTGGTTTCCCGGCTTCTCCAAACATCTCCTTGGCTTCTCCACTGTCACCTAGTGCTTGTGATTTCACCGAGCAACCTTGCACATCACTGATTAGACATGACCTAAGAGAATGACCTAGACCCCCTTGATAGTTCGGTTTTTCCTATGGACTCAAATCTATAACAACTACTCAAGTGTTCCAAAGACTTGCACCATAGCTTGTTCTCCACTTTGATCCATCTCCATCAACCCTTGGACTCCATCAAGTTCACAAGCCTCCATGTTTGCGGTCATTGTCATCAAATGCCAAGGACGCCATCATCCATATCATTTGCAATAGAGTTAAGAGATGATTCCTACAAAGACAACACTCATTTATATGTTAGCCCACAATTTCATAGTTGTCATCTATCACCAAAACATCCATACCACAGGGATCCAATCATCAATGGTCATGAAGCTTACAATGGTGCTCTTCGAGAACTCCCAAGTTGCTCGGGAATCTCGGCGGTGGCGGCGGTGGAAGCCTTCTTGCGACCCATGGCTATGGATGGCTTGGCATGGTGGATCGAAAGTTGAACCCTAGCTGAAGCTCGGGGGCTGAGGGTGACAAGATCTACAGCGGCAGGAAGAGAGGAACTAACCCTAGCTCGAGAAGCAGAGGTGTCAAGAGGAACAGGGGAGACGCGAGGAAGATGAAGAGCTTGTGCGTGAAATGACGGTGTGGACTGATAGTCTACATGTCGAGTCTTATTTATACCCTTACTTTTGACCTAAGGGTCCCATGGGCTGGTATGGGCCGTATAGTGACAAATTCTTCCGAATAAACAAAGATAGGTTAAGGGCTTTGGTCTTTAAAAAGATTGTTAGCTATTAAGCCTTGAGAAATAATCTCGGGGGCTTCTTTGATGAGAAGCAGTGGCCAAACCACTTTAAAAATACTTGACATATCTATGTGATTTGAAGATCATATAGCAGAGGACTTGATGGTTGTACGGGTATAAGTTCAAAGGTTGTATTATTAATTGATGTTAATAATTAAATTGCCAAATTTGGACTTATGATCAAATAGAGTGACAAATTATTAAGGAAAAGCTATGTTATGATTGATGTCATTAGCTTAGTAATATTGTATGATTGATGTCATACTCCTTTATATGGACTGAACATGATTGATGTCATGAAATTCAGACCGATAAGTCACTCGGCAAATAGTGAACATCACTCGGCCTTTTAATAATCGGTCGGCAAGGTTGAAATCTTGCGAGTTGACCTATTGGTTTGATGACTAGAGGTTTATTAGACTCAAGCTTGATAGATTGAGTAAACTACATATACCAAAATAATAAGAGCTAACATGATTAGACTCTTGCATTATTTGTTAGTCTCCAAATTATACAAGAGTCGGGGGCTACACCTGATCAGGTGCACCTGACCGGTGCACCAGATCTATCAGGAACTTCGATAAAGAGGTCCATCTAATTTATGATCAACATTGAAGGTTACTCAGAGAATTGAAGCTCAAAATCAGGAAGAACTCGGGGGCTGCTATGAGATACTTGCCTTATGGGTATCCATAGACATGCTTAATTCAGTAGTAAACCAGGTACTTCATCAACAAGGAAGCCGACTGACTCGGCTTGGAGCGCAAGGCAATTATAGATAGACTTTCTATGTAAATCCTTGTAGACTACGAGTAGAACTCTTCATGTACCCCCCTGCTGATCGGGGTATATAAGGTGGTAGAGTACCCCCATCGAGGGATACAACATTACAAGCAATACAATCCGCAGAACACAGGACGTAGGGTTTTTACTCTCATCGAGAGGGCCCGAACCTGTATAACTCGGCGTCTTGCGTCAACCATCGTAGTTCTTAGTCTCGACGTAGCCCTATATTTTTACTGCCAGAGTCAAGCTTCGACATCCTTATTTTTCATGTTTTAGCAGCAAGTTAAGTTGACAAGCAAAACAAAATTTTAGTTTGCACTATAACTGCAATAATCATGGTTTGCAATAAATTTAATAATCATTTCATACAGCAATATTGAACCCATTAATCATATTAATGGCTTCCAACAACGTTCTGGCTGAGTTATCAAGTAGTACTCATTCCTGTGAGGGGCACGACTCAAATCGATTTACATCCTACAGGAGAAACCTGATGGACGATCCATATACGCTTCATGGAAGCCACATAGAGCGACCTTTCGCTGTGGTACCGCGAGGTCTTCCGGGTCCAGACTCCCACGAGAAGGGTCCCCTAACGTGATGCACCCCGTGTCGCCATCTGTGGGTAGATTGCTCCCTCTTCTCTGCCCTAGTTCTACCAAAGAAGGGAGAAGGCTATCTTCCGGCCTGGTAGTAGTCATAGCTACGTCAGTTTACTGGGTCCATAACTCCAGTATGCAAACAGTACGTTCAAACTTGATTCCATGGGCCGGACACGAGACGTAGCCTTAGGTGACTTGGACGGGGCTACCTCCTTTAAGATAAGTTGTCCTTCACTTTCCATCTAGTTGCCCTGTCCAGTCTTCATTGTTATCTCATCCAAACTTTCCTTCAGCCGATATCATTCTCCAGTGATAATATTTCCTGTTCTACAAGTGGTCTCCGTACCACTTGATAAATAGTTGTCCTAAATTAAGCAGAGCGACTACCGTTCTGAGGCTATCATTGGGTAAAAGCAACTACTACAATAATAGGTTTTCAAACAACTCCTATAAACTTAATGCACAGACAAGCCTACATCCCTAACTAGTGATAAAATAAAAATATAAAACTGGTGGGATGCACCAGGGCTTGCCTGGGGCCTGCTCTTGACTTAGCGGATCATTTCATTCACCTTCTGGCACCTGCACGGTCTCGACCTTCATGTTGTTCACCTCGTGATCTATATGATGCAATGATATATTATGCGTGAGAGATGTCCATGGCAGTTAGGATATGATTTATCGTTACAAGGAGCATGTGGGCTTGGGGCATTAAGCAAATGAGTTAAAGATATATGGTGGATATTTGTGGCGTATTTTCCTTCATGAACTTCAGTCACTTAACACGGTAACAATGTATGACAGTAAGGCAGATGTCTATCGGTTACGATGGAAATAAATACATGAGGTACATGGGTAGAGGGTACTGATCAATATCATGCTTTCAATATGTTCAGCATACTACTATGCCAAAGGGAAACATATATATGATGTATTGTTTAAAGTACAAATATAGAAGGGTTTAACATATTACAAGAACAACAAAAAATAATTAATTAATCATGATTCTACAATATACATGCCAATGACAAATTTACTATGGATAGGTTACAGGGGTGATTTTTGAGCCAAGTCGCATTAACATGCAATGAGTCAGTTTAAATAATTAAATTAGCTTATAAGTTAAATAATTCCCATAAGCCAAAATACCAGAAGTTTAAATATGAGGCCTTGCATGGTGGTTACGAATGACTACAGGAGGTCACATGCCAAAGGACATTAATTTATAAATTATATAGACCAAGGATATGGATTATATATTTAGTATTTATTCTAACTAATTTGGCTTAGGCAAAGTTGTTAACATGCATGAGTAAATAACATTTTACTAAAATAGTACATAACTAGACGAACCCAACAAAGTTTATTTGGCTAAAAAATTCGCAGTATTTATTTTACTATTCAATTATGGCTTCCTACCTATTTACTGGATTATTTTTTCTTAAAAAAATTCATTCTTTTGAATTTGCCCGCGCGCGCAGCAGCTTTGCCGCAGCCCACTGTGGGCCTTGGCTCGGGTTGCGTTTGAAGGGGCAAATGCTCCTCTCCTCGGTGCGCACAAGCTGGGGTGGTCGGAGACCGCCGACGATGGTGGAAACAGGGCGAGGTTCGGTGTCGGCCTGCATGCAAAGGGGAGGGTGAGAGAGCTCTGAATCTTCCGTGAGAGTTTCACCAGAGCACGGAGAAGGGCGTCACACGATCTTCTTTGCGAGAGGGAGGCTGGAGATGTGTGCTCATCAGCGAGGTGGTGGCTAAGGTGGTCGACGGCGACTTAGAGCTCAAAATCCAGAGGAACGGTGGAAGGATCTGTATATGCATGGGGTCAGGCGCGTGCGCGGCCAAGATGGAGAGCTTCCCTTGCAAGGAATTGTGGTCTGGCTCAAGTGCTCAACTCAGGATAAACGCGACACGGAGGAGTGGCTCGAGGTCGGGTTGCCGGCGCAGGGAAGAAACTGTGTCGTATGCGTGCAGGGCCTTCAGGACATCCCGGCGCTGCTCCGGCAGCCAGGCGATGCGGAGGAGCGACCACAGAAGCAGAGACGAGCGGGAGCGAGGAAGAGAGAAAAATGAGCGAGAGAGAGAGGGAGAGCCAACCGGGAAGGGATAAGAACGTCAGTAGGGCTGAAAACGGTGCGCACAAATTCCGTCCGTCCGGCTACCGTTTTCCGAATTTACAGTTCCATTTTCGTATTTTCGGAATAAAAACGGGATAACAAATAACGAATGAAAACGGGATTCGAAAAAACGAAAATGGGATCGGAAACGGTTTGAAGTTTTTCCGTTCGTTTAGCCGGGATCCCGTTTTCAACCGGTAATTCCCGTTTTTCATCCCGTTTTCCACTTAAGCGGTATTCAGCCCAGGAGCAAAGTCTTGGCCCATAACTTCAGCCCAGTTCAGTCTGTTGCCTCCTCTCCCATGAGCAGAGGTCCAGACTCCAGAGGGCGCGAGCTGCGCCGCCGTCGCCGCCTGCCTGCCTCCATGTCCAAGGTCCAAGCCCAGTTACAACGCCTGTGCGCTCGTGCCGCCCCTGTGCTGCGCGCCCCCAAGTGGCGCGCCCGCACCACCGTCGCCGCCTTCACGCACGAGGCGGCAACCCGCCAGTGCGCCGCTGCCTCGACACAACAAGCCGGCCAAGTCGTCGCCCTGCCGCCATCCCTTCACGCGGGCGGACTGGCAAGCGATATGACATCGCTCCACCTCCTCCCTGCAAGGCAGCTCTCCATTGAAAGATAGAGCAGAGAGAGACGAGTGGAAAGTAAGAGATGAGAGAGACGAGTGGAGCTGGCGGCGCCGGTTGGAGAAGAATGATAGAGTTGGGTTAGGATAAGATGAGGCTTGGTCATTTTACAAATAAGACCCTTCTATATGTACTATCTACGTATGTGTACTTCATTATTTAAAATACTATATGGTTAAGCCCCATATAGTCTATTATATTTACACCTCTAAATTGTTTTACATGTATATAAGACTCAGTGGAATACTCGTGTGATATATTATTGACTTGTAATTTTGTATTGTATAGACACATTGCTAGTTATTATGAGTGGTTATCCCAATATATAGTAATATAGATGTTATTATATGTTGGGTGTAAGTTTCCGACTTGATTACCGGTTACCGACCGTTACCGTTATTTTTTTTACTGTTTCCGATTTTTTTCGATGTCCAAAACTATCCCGTTCGTTTTCGTTACCGGCTTTCCCGTTTTCGTTTTCGTCCGGTAATACAAATATGAAAGTGAAAACAGGAGAGGTGTTTTCCAACTGTTTCCGACCGTTTTCAGCTCTAAACGTCAGGGTGGGGTCCTGGATCCACTCAAGTGCTTCTCCTGCCCATTGTCGACGTCCACACGCCGTATGGCCGCTGGAGCGAGGCAGGGCGGCACGGCGTGCTTCTTCAACATCACCGACAGTCGGGTCTCGCATAGGTTTAGTTTTTGTTAATTCTTCTAAAAATGCAACTCCTGTTTATTTAGGTATCTGCAATTCTAATGCTCTACTTGCAAAACTAAAAATATGACATGTTTATTATGACGCGCTCTAAATTATAAAAATAATAATGTTCAATAATTGCCAATGAAATTTGGATATGAATTTTTCAAAAAGGGATTGTTTTTATCTTTTGGGCATTAAACCGGGGGTAAAAATTACAATATTTTGCCCAAAAAATCTCTTTTGACTTGTACTACAACATATATTTTTGGTGGCACAATATTCTATTGAAAAGTTTTGACTTGCAGTTCAGTAATATTTAAATTTGATCAAAATTTGATCAAAGGATATTCAAATGTTTTTGATTTTTTTATGCCCCTTTCAGGGTTATTCATTTTGCTTAATATTTTCCTTGGTGGTTTCTTGACACCCGGGGTGTCACAAATTCCTAGACTATGAACAGAAAGCTGTGTGCATATGCTTGTTTACAAGATGTAAATACTGAGTTTTAGAGGACATTTGCTAGACATTTACATCAACAGATAAATTCCCGTTTAGCTCAGTATGAGAATATACTGTCTGAATCATGTGAAGTATCTTTGTAAATACTGAGTTTTAGAGGACATATGCAAATCCTTGATTTGAAGTGTAGAAGCAGTTTTCTCATCATTCCAAGTCTAGAAGCATCAACTCAACAGACAAATTCCTAGTCTCAGCCCACTAAGGGGCAGGGGCGGCCTCTGGATTTGAACTATGCGTATTCAAAATTTGTAATGCCAAAAAGTTTTTTTCTGATAGTCTAAAATATGAATTCATCAAAGAAATTAAATATTAAATGATCTCGAACTGGCAATATGTGAACTAAATAGAGTATAAAATAACAATATGATAAGAAATTTTACTTATTTTTTATTTTTCTATACATATACATCTAATTCTTTTGTCAAAAATATTAGGTATTCATTTGAATACCCTAGGGTACATATATATAGGCAAACTACATAGGGAATATTCCAAATAGATAGGGTGCTAAACAAATGCACCATGACCAACAGAACACTAAAGACTTAATCTATCAGTTCCAAGGAAAATTCCTAGACTATGAACAGAAAGCTGTGTGCAAATGCTTGTTTACATGTTGTAAATACTGAGTTTTAGAGGACATATGCTAGACATTTACACCAACAGATAAATTCCCGTTTAGCTCAGTGTAACAATATATTGCCTGAGTCATGTGAAGTATCTTTTCCTTGATTTCAAGTGTAGAAGCAGTTTTCTCATGATTCCTAGTGTAGAAGCATCAACTAAACAGATTAATTCCTGTTTAGCTCAGTGCAACAATATACTGCCTATTACATCATGTGAATTACTATATCTTTTCCATGATTCCTGGTGTACAAGTTTTCTCAAGGAAAAAAGATCATAGAGGATCGGAGCTATCTTAATCTTGATCTCAGGTAGAAGACCAGGATCAATTCTAGTTTGAATCATGTGATATTTATTTATTTGGAGGACCAGTGATGTCTAGATGGAAGACACAATATGGGAAATGAAAAGTGAAGTACAATCAATCAACCGAGGCTAGCTATTGATTCTGAACTTTGTTTCTAATCTAAGACATAATCACCACCGAATATTTGAAGAAACTTGACATTTACGTGAGAATAGAATAACTCTCGTCGATCTTGATTTATTCCTCTATGTCCTGTTCTTGTGTTCTTAACTTATTGGTTTCTGGACACTTGTTGACGAGATGATATACAGCAAATAAGCTTTCGTTGTTTGGCAGCTTGTTCCTCCTGAATGCATCAGCCCTCCATTTCGTCACCTTGTGGCTGAGGTGATCCCAGAAGATCTTTTCCCCATCATTAATGTGCATTTCCTCGAGAGGTACGGTGTTCTCCACCAGGAACTTGGCAAGCTGCACCTGGAAGCAGTTAATCTCCTTGGCCTCAAACTTGAGCTCCACCTTTCTTAAGCTTGTCCGCAGGCAGCTGAACGTTCGGTTGCTCAAAGCCGGAAGGTCCGATATGACACAGCAACCATCGATGCCACGTTGGAAAGGCACCACCAGGGACGACTTGAACCTCTTGAATCTGTCAATGGAGGACATGAAGCGGAATTGATCCAGGCCAATGTCACGGTTCTCCTCTGGGTCCTCGAACGCGAAGCGGTAGCGGTAGTCCCACATCATTTTTAGCTTTAGCCGGAGCTCGGAGAGCACTGGGCACGACTCAGGCAGGCACGCCATGGTTGCTTCTGTGTGCTTGTTCATGTACCTGTAGTGCCCTTCCAGCTCGAGGACGTGGAGGTTGTGAAACACGGGCAGAATAACCACCGCGTCGTTGTGACCTTCTTGTTGGTCGTCCTCAACGATGTCGAGGATGTCCTCGATGCAGTCGACCCGCAGCCTAAGGGCCCTGGTGTCACGGAAGCTTTCGATCATGCTCGACAAGGGCACAAGCTTCTTGGGCCCTTTATCTTCATCGTCGCCGTAGCTGTAGCTGGATCGGTACCTGTCTCTGTCGTAGCCCGATCGGCCAGTGTCGTCTATGTTGACTCGTGCCAGGTTTGGCATGGGCAGCGTCAGCGCGAGCCGAACAGGGTGCCCCCGGTAGCTGAACGACTGGAGGTTGGGCACGTCGAGCTCGATCCCACTATAAGACAGTGCGACCTCCTCTTTCCTGACCGTGCCGCACGCGACGAGCACCAGCTCGGTGAGCGTCAGACAGCGGAGCCGGAAACGGAGCAGGTAGCACTTGCGATTCCAGGAGTATCTCTTCTTCTCCTCCTCCTCCTTCTCAGCTTGTGGCTCGTGGCGGAGGTCCTGGAGCCGCAGGCTGGACAGCGCCGGCGCGGCGTCCACCACGTCCTGCAGATACCCTTCCGGCAGCAAGCAGTTGCGTAGAACCAGAGAGGACAGGCGGGAGAAACCCAGGGCACCGCCGCACGCCTTGACCCCGCAATTGGAGAGCTCCAGCGTGCGGAGCGTGGCGGCGCACAGTAGGAAGGCCAGCCGCACCATCGACCCGGCGTTGGAGAACATCATGTTGTGGTCCTCGTAGTCCACGTGAAGCTCTTCCAGGCGGGCCGTGGCAGGATCAGCGAGGATGGCGTTGACCAAGTCATCACGGTCGTCCTTGTCGTCGCTGTCATTATTGTACGAGTACCGGTTACGGCGGCAGGACCTGCCCATGAAGATGGTAACCCTCCTGAGGACCGGGCCGCCGGCGCCGCGGCCGAAGGCGTCGTAGCTGTCGTCTGCCGTACCGAACAGCCGGGTGTCCAGGTTGAGGACCCCCGCTTGTAGCCATAGCGTGCGCCACCGACGCGAGAGGATGGAGGAGGCCGCGGCTTCCTTGGCCTGCGTGTGGGAGAGGACGTGGTGGAGGATTTCGTCGGGGAGGCTAGATAGGCGGTCGACGAAGGCGGCTATCGACGCCAACAGATCGGATATGTGGCCGGGTGGTGTTGTGTTGAATTGCTAATCCACGAGTTAATATAAGCCCAGCCGAGTACGTCGGTTTAGGGTTAGAAGTCGGTTTTTGATCTCCTGTAGACGATTTATTATCCCCGAAATTCACAAAACACCAGGCCCATTTATTTGGCCCTTTTTCCAGTTGTAAATATCTGTGTCCTCTATTTTTAAACTATTATTGTCTTTAATTTTTTAAGTTATATTTGATCACTCAACTTCTTAAAAATATTGATTTAAATATATAAAATTATAAGTTATATTTGAATTTTATTTAATAATAAAAATATCATATAAAAATATATAAAACTTTGAATAAGATGAATGATTAAACGTAACTCAACACTACCACAAATATGGCCTGTAGCGACGACAGGGAAAATGCCGTAGCAGCACAAGCAAAAGTGAACCACCGCTACAGGGTCCAGAAGGTTTGTCCTAATGCGAACCGCTATGCTTGAGTGGCCCATTAACTATATCTGTCCCAAATAACCCGGTTGCTAGATATAAAAGAACAGCTAGGATTTCAAAAAACCTAATCCTTCTTCCTCTCTCCTGCCTCCCCCTCCATCTCCCCTCATCCAGCGCCGCCGCCTCACCACATCTAGTGGCACAGCCTCCCCCTCCCTCTCCCCTCTAGGCGTGGCAAAGCAGCGAGCACCTCCCCCTCCAGGCGCAGTGGTGATCGCCTTCTCCTCTCTCCAGGCGTGACACAACGCGGCGAAGCGGTGAGCACCTCCGCCTCTAGGCGCAGCAGTGAGCGCCCCCCCTCCCCTCCATCGGCTAGCCCATTACACCCCCTCTCGTAGATCTGCCACCTCCTCCTCGCTCCTCCACTACAGTAGGCTCTACGGCGGCCTGGGGTGGTGTTGACAGCCAATAAAGCCCAACATCGGCTACCAACCGGTCGGGAAATGCAAGGTAAAAACCTAATCTCAATAAATATTTGTTTCAACTAATAAGATTCCAGGAGTTTTGGTGAGATATGTGTTTGCGGGTATAAAAGGATCAAAATATGCAAAAACATGAAAAAACACCTCGTCGGTCGATCACCACTGAGAAACAACCATTTCCACCGGCCGACACGGTCACTTACAGCTAAAATCAGCACCCCACTGATTCTGTAAAATACTCCACCACGGTGTTGTATTCTTATCCCGGACCAAGACACGTGAAATATGGCGAAGGAAAGAAAGCCATCAAGTGGCCTAACCGGGAGAGGTGAAGGGGCAACCCAGCAATGGTCGGCACCCGGCCAAGGCCGCCGCCCGGCCTAGCCCACCGCCCGGCATGGGCTGCCACCCGGCCACCCTTGCTGCTCGGCATCGGGTTGCCACCCAGGGTTGCCAGCCCATGAAGCCCATGAGGCCTACCGGCCCCAAAAGAAGAGAGTCGGTGGCAACAGGCTAAGCAACCGCCATCGGGACCAAATCCGAGCCATCCAAGAAGAGTTGGTCGGGAACCGACACGATCCAAGGGGCCGCCCCGCGGTGCATGCTGCACGGCATGCCCGGCCACCCGGCGGACCAAATTCGACCTAACGACTCCACTCCGCCTATAAATGCCTCCCGGCCCGTCGCTACCTATAAATAGAGGGAAATTCGGCTGAAGAAGAACATCAATGAAGCAACACATCAAGGAGTCCATTTTCCACTACTTGTGCTACTTAGTAGAGTAGGTTAGTTAGTTGGGAGTTATTTTCTAGCTATTCTTCCACTAGGCCAATGGAAGAATATCTATTGAAGGCGTAGGCATGGTGCCTAAGTTAACGCTAGCTAGATTTGCATTCGTCTCCACGGGCTGTGTGGTAGGCGGTAGGTGGTGACAACCCTGTCCATCCCTTACTAATCCACCACATTCGGGAAGTCACAAACAGGTTGTCTAGCGATAGTGTACCAACTAGTATAGAGGTTAGTTACTGACCCATATTAGTGGATCGTTTTCGTGCCCCGAAGTGAGCTAACAGGTGAAAGACTTGAGGTTGTACCAAGAAATTGGGGTATGCAATCAACCCAAGTAACTTGGATTTGATGCTTGACTTAGATATATTAGGAAGATATATTTTAGATATCTTAGACTCACTGTCCTCCAGGGTAGCTTAACCGATCTCTTTATTTATCTTAGTGTGTATTTCTCCTTTGTTACTACCCCTACTATTATTGAACATCCTTACCCTCGTCTTTGGTCAGTTGGTATAATTCTTATAGTCATATCTTTGTTAAACCAAGATAATCTTACGCCTAGCTTCCCTAAGGAAAATAAATACGATACCTTGGGATACTCTCGGGTGAAATGCTACAATGATGTTCCGTACGCTTGCGGATTAATTCACTTTACTCTTAAAGCATAAAAAAATGCCAATAATCATTTCTGGCATCGTACCAGGGATAGTGATATCCTTGATACGACACTAAGAAGTGTCAACCAGCATTTCTGGCACCGTTGCCGAGGAAGCAATAGGCTAAGATATTGGAATTTTAATATTGATATTTCTATCAAGTTACCACTTTTCTTTGCGGGCTTACCCTTATTCTATTTATTTGTGGTGTAAACAGAATACTTTATGACTGGTTTTGACCTACCAAATAACTACCACAGTGATCCGGAGGCTTTGCTGAGGAGAGTGCGTCAATGACTCACCCCTCCTCGGCCTGTACTTACTCTCGAAGCACCTCCGATCACACAAGCTCGACAACAAGATCCGTCTACGTCCGCTCAACCAGCTATGGCTAAAAAGACGATCCATGACTACTCCGCCCCGTCTGCAGACAACATCCGCACCGGTCCGAACCCGAACATGGGGAACGGAGGCAATGAGCTGGAACCGGCCTTAACCAACATGGTTTTGGCTAGTCTATTCTGTGGCAAGGTATTGGAAGATGCAAATGCCCACCTCCAATAGTTTTTGGCGATGTGCAACACTTTCACCATGAGGGATGTGACTCCTAAAGCTATCCGCCTTCGCCTTTTCCCATTCTCACTCTTAGGAAAGGCCAAGCAATGGTTCTACAACAATCAAGAAGAGCTCACCACATGGGACAAGTGCTCCAATGCCTTCCTTGTCAGGTTCTTCCCGCTAGGCAAAACCAATACCCTGCGTAACAAGATTTCAAGTTTCCAACAACTGACCGATGAAAGCATCTCTGAGGCATAGGAACGCATCCAAGAATACACTTTGACATGCCCACATCATAAAATGCAAGATTGGTTGCTAATCCAAAGCTTTTACCATGGGCTCAACCATTCCGCTCGTGAGCACCTTGATGCAGCCGCTGGAGGTTCCTTCTTCTCTCTAAAGCTCAAAGAAGCTCAAACTCTCATAGAAAAGATGGCTGTCAACTATAGTGGGTATGATGAGAGGTAGAGCCAGCCGCAACCCAAGATGAGGGGAGTCCACCAAGTTGATGGTATTGACTTGTTAGCAATCAAGATGGATCAACTTCTAAAGAAGATGGATTTGCCTCAGACTGCCCATCCTTAGACTCTCGCATGACTTGCGAAGTCCGCGCCAATATTGGACATATGGGAAGCCACTGCCTAGAGACTCAAGAAGAAGAAGTGAACTACCTCAACAACAGTAGCAACAACAACAAAAGGTTTAGGCCTCGTATGAACAACTTCAGATTTGAGTCGAAGCCAAACCTCTCCTTTGACAAGAATATGGGTAACTCTGGAAACTTCACTTGTATTGAACCTTCCTTCCATGATCTTGTTTTAGAACAATCTAAAATCAATGAAAGTATTAGTAGGAAATTTATTGCCACTAATAAAGTCCTAGAAAGCATAAATTCTCGTATGGAAGCATTCAACACCGCTCTACAAAACCAGCTTAGTCATAATAAAATGTTAGAAACACAAATTGCTTAGCTGGCAGCTTCTATTGTTAAGCCTAACTCTAACAAGCTCCCCGGTCAGCCGGAAGCTAGCCCCAAAGAAAATGTTAATGATGTCACAACTAGAGGTAGAAAATCTACATGGGATCCGCCAAATCCTTATAATGCAGGGAAGGACAAGGAACACAATGTAGAATCAGAGAATGAAGAAGACATTGACATTAAGGAGGCAAAAGCACCTCCTAAAAAGGTATCACATGAGTTCTATGATATGCCGGTGTTGCCATTTCCCTCTCGCCAACGCAAGCCAATAGTGGACAAACAATTTGGGAAGTGTGTAGAGGTAATAAAAAAATTATACATCAATATACCACTACTTGATGCCATGCAGGTTCCTACCTACTCCAAGTACCTAAAGGATATTCTCAACAATAAACGACCAATGTCCATCCACTAAGATTGTCAAATTAACGGAGGAATGCAGCACCACCATCTTGAACTCTTTGCCAGAAAAGAAGTAAGATCCGGGATGCCCAACCATCCCATGTTCCATCGGGATGCAACAATTCAACAATGCCCTTTGTGATTTAGGGGCAAGCGTGAGGGTCATGCCAAAGGTGGTGTATGACAAACTTAATGTCAATTCATTACACCTGAGAAACCATGTGGATATGTGCCATAGTTTGCTATATTTGTGATGAGTAATTGACTTGAGCGGATTTGGTGTTTGAGTTGAAATACGGGAATCCAGGGATTGCATGGGTTTGCATATCATGATTATGACTAACCGGAGTTGGTGGAGATATTGGTGATGTTGTAGGAGATGGGAAATGTGTTTGCTTGTCTCATGATGTGTAGGTCACTGGAGTCGACTTGGCGGTCAACAGCGAGAGGATCGGACACAAGTAGGGGGCTTGGGGCCAGACGATCGGGATGCCGGGTGAAGTCAAGGGTGATCCACACCGTACACGTGGAGAGGCAAGAAGCACGAACGGTTTCACGGTTGAGCCTCAAAACCGTGGTGGTGATGAAGACGGCGTGTTGACCAAGTCAAGGCAAACGGGATGCCGATGCAAGTGACAAGGGGGCCCGATGGACAGGGACTGGAAGAGACTTGCCGTTGGTCAGGATCATAGGACAAGGCAACACGCGTCGACATCGAGAAGTCACGCTTTGAGAAGCATGCAAGGCGGTTTCCCGGTTTGGGCCTCAAAACCGGTTGCGGTGCTTGGTGGTGCATGTGGTACCATCATGGAGCTTGCTTTGAGATGAAGCAAAGACATGAAGCGTCCGATGGCATTCGGGCGATGAGGAAAAAGATGAACGGTTATGCCCCCGGTGGTAGGTGGGTGTGTTATGTAGGTCAAGGGTAGAGTGGTCATGTGGACAATAGACCCTAGGCCTATATAAGGAGAGGTGTGGCTAGTGGGAGAGGTGCCTCTCTTCCTATTAGCCTTGTGTTAGGACTCTATTCAAAGTTCTAGGAGAGAACTTCATGTTTTAGAGGAGAGGAAAGGGTGTGTGAGAGACATCTCTTGCTCTTCCAAATAGTTGGACGAAGAGGGTGGCTTCCTAGCCATGTATCCATGTATCCTGACTTGATGAATCAATGATATGAGATTCAAATTCGAGCTCAAGTTCTTCCTCTCTCCCTAAATCCCGAATTTCTCTTTTTCCCTATTTTTGGAGCTATTTTCATTGTGATTTTTTATCTCGATTTTGAGTGAGTTTTGGGATGGATTTTGTGGGGGATCTTGGTGCTATGATGTGCTAGAACAATCCCATATAGGTCTTTGCCCGAATCATAGGCACGGGCACCTTCGATTTCAACATTTTCTCAAGTTTCCCCTTTTCGGTGTTCTTGGCACAAGATCTGAAATAAATGATGATTCCTTATGTTTTTGGAGTGGAGCTCTTTAGAGGAGGGTCGTGATGTATTGAGGATGATCTAGTCCAAGTTTCATGATTTTTGGAGTTCGTTTGATATGGTTTTGGCAATTTTCTTTCCCGAACGGAGCTGCTGTTTTGCCCAGGACAGGACTTCTGTGGCCAGGACAGAACTTCCATGAGCATGACGGAAGTTCCATAAAAAACCATGGAACTTCCGTGAGTGACAGTTCTCCCGTCGCCTGGAACTTCTGTGATTGACTGAACTTCCGTCGGGGGCTTCGGAACTTCCATCGGGCATCACGGAACTTCCGTCAGGCTCAGTTTTGTGATCTTTGGGATCTTCCTTGTTTCCCTTTTTGTATCTCTTGTGCTTCCACTATATGTCCTTTTGGTTTGAGTCATTCCTAGGGTTAACACATCACAAGTTGGTGTGTGTAATCTTGGTGACTTAGTTAGAGGTTGGTTTGGATTGTAGTTGGGACATAGGCCAAGTTCTTGAGAAGAATTTTAATTGGCTCCCATTCACCCCCCTCTGGTCGCCTTCTCGGTCCTTCAATTGGTATCAGAGCCGGTTTGGTCACTAGTTGACCTTCACCGGCTTTGTGATCCGAAGGCGACATGGAGAAGCGTGCTGTCAAGCTGTGGATGTTTGATGGAGAGGACTTCCCCTACTGGAAGTCATGGACCAAGGTGTATCTGCTGAGTCAAGGATGTGCAATTTGGGAGATTGTTGAGCAGGAGTATGCTATACCACAAGACCTGAACACTGCATCTGCAGGTGAGTTAGTCAGGTATGAGAACAACTCCAAAGCTGTCGATATTCTGCTCTCTGCACTTGGTAGGAGTGAACATGATAGGGTTGCACACCTTGACACTGCTCATGCAATTTGGGATAAAGCTCTGCACTTACCATGAGGGTACCAACCAGGTCAAGTCTATGCATAAGGATTCTTACAATAGACAGTACCAAACCTTTGCACAGAAACCGGGCGAGTCACTAGATGACACTTTTCGTAGGTTTGAGGCAATTGTGTGCAACTTGCGGGCTTGTGGTACCCTTGTGTACAATGACAATGATAGAGCTAAGCAACTACTGTACTCACTTGATGGAAATGTTTGGGGGGTTAAAATTGCTGCTCTAGAAGAATCTGCTGACTTCAACACCTTGAACTGTGAGCAACTGTATAGCAAACTGAAATCTCATGAACTGTCTAGGAAATCTTGTCCTAATCTTGCTATTCCTGCTTCTAGCATGGCTTTGCTTTCTAGCTCTCAGAAGGTTAGTCACAGTGATGCTTCTTATGGAACTAACCCCTCACTTGACAAGTCTTACTTGGAGTTTGCTTTGTGTTCTCTTGTTGCAGCTTCGGATGAACAGATGGAGTGCATTCCTGACGAGGAGTTGTCCTTGCTCACAAGGAAGTTCAGAAAGTTCTAAAACAACCGGAAGGAGAGAAGAGGAGGTGGTTCAAGAACCTGCTTCTAGTGCGGTGACACGGGACACTTCATAGCTGATTGTCCCAAGAAGAAGAAGAAGGCCGGGTACCGCGACAACAACACTGAAGACTTCAAGCAGAAGAAGAACCGCTTCTACAAGAAGGGCAAGAACTCCAAGAAGTTCGCCAAGGCCATTGCACGTGCCTGCGTTGCCGCCTTGAGCGATGTTGACCTCACATCAAGTGAAGGCTTTACAAGCTCAGAGGAGGAGGTTGAAAAGCCACGAGTCAAGAGGAAGGATGACTTCACCGGACTTTACTTCATGGCAAAGAACGACCACGACACCAACTCTGGATCCAACTCGGACATAAGCGAGGTACCTCCCACTCTGGATGAGCTCTCTTCTGAACTTGATCATTTGCGCGATATTCTGCTCATGCAAGGTGATAAGCTTCGCAGTGCTGTTCGTGAGAGTAGAGAGCTTAAGTCTAGGTTGGAGAGTGCTGATTTTGAAATTGTTTCGCTTAGGTCCAAGCTTGCTCGTGAGGACATTGTTTTTGAGTGTGAGTCTTGTCAAGTTGTGATGAGTGATCTTGCACAGAGGGAGAGTGTGCATGCTCAAGTTGCCAGTCAGCTTGAGAGTGCCCTCAAGGAGCTTGATGAGTTCAAAGCTAGACCAACTCTTTTGGGTGCATGTCAGAAGTGTCCCAAGCTCACAGATGAGTTGGAAGCTCAGTCCCTCAAAGTCAAAGAGCTTGAGTCCAAGTTGCTTCATGAGACTCGCTCTAAGGTCCTTCCACCACCTTGTGAGGTGTGTGTCTCTCTTAAGGACAAGCTTGTAATCACTAGGGAGGAAAACAAAGCCCTAGTTCAGAAAAATGACTATCTTGTGTCTAGGCTCCAGAGAACCCTAGTGAGTGAAGAGAAGATTGAGAGTGATTTGGCAAGAGTGAAGGAGAGTGCTTCTAGATCAACCTATAACTTGGGTTTTGGATTTGAGAGGTGTGACAAGGAGAGTGAGAATGTGGGTAAGTTTGTACCTAGCTCCAGCTATAAGGATGAGGAAAACACCATTAAACCCACTGACACATACTATCCACCCAATCCAAAACCCTCCTTCAACCCAAAGCAAACAGAGAAGCCAAAACCCAAACCTGCAATGCAAGCCAAGCCTAATCCTAAGGGTGTCTATATTTGCATGTTTTGTGGTCGCAAGGGCCACTTGGATGAATTCTATTTTAGGCGTAAGAGAATTGAGAGGAAGCAAGCTGAGTTGACTAGGGATGCTTTTTATGATGATTTTGTTGACTTTTAGCCTCGCTCTTTTTCTCGTGCCTATCGTGGACAGGGTCATCCCCCATATGGCTTTGATTCATGAGACAGAGGCTTTGCACAGTAGCGCTTTGGCGCCCCATGTTTTCCCCATTGTGGTGAGCGTCACTCGCGTGGATTTGTCTTTCACATAGATAATTTCTATCCTCACAACCCAAGGTTTGAGTCGAGACGCTTTGACAGGCCATGTTTTCCCCATCGTGGTTCTCGTCCCATGCGTTCGAATGATAAAGTGGAAAGAACTGTGATGACTACTACCGGTCGTATGGTTAAGTGCTGGATTCCCAAATGCTTTTTGACTAACCCCAGCACTGAGCCATCGACTTTCACTTCTCGTTCTTTGTAGGCAGCAGGTGGAGGCTTGGAGAACAAGTGGTTGATGGATTCCGGGTGTTCGCGCCACATGACCAGAAATGCAAAGTGGTTCTCCAGCCTCACTCCCTTGAAGCGTCGGGAGTATGTGACCTTTGGAGATGACAAGAGAGGAAGAGTGAAGGGAAGGGACGCGATAAAGGTAAATAAGAATTTCACTCTCAATGATGTTGGTTTGGTTGAGTTTCTCAAGTACAATCTCCTCTCTGTCTCTCAACTTCTTGATGTTGGTTTGGAAGTACGCTTTAAGTCGAATGCTTCTTGTGTTCTTGATTCGAGTGGTTCCTTGGTTTGTGGGATTTCTCGCATTGGTAGAGTTTTTCAGGCTGATTTTACTGGTTCTCCTAGTTCTCACAAGTGCTTGTTTGCTCAATCTTCTTCTGAGCTCTGGAAATGGCATAGGAGACTGGGTCACATGAGCTTTGACTTGTTATGTCACTTGTGTGGCCTGGGTTTGATCCGAGGATTGCCTAAGCTCAAAATTGATAAGGATTTGGTTTGTGCTCCTTGTCGTCATGGGAAAATGATTGCCGCTTCTCATCCACCAATTAATTTGGCGATGACTGAACGCCTGGAGAGTTGCTTCATATGGACAACGTTGGTCCCTCTCGGGTTCGTTCGGTTGGTGGGAAGTGGTATGTTCTTGTGATTGTTGATGACTATTCACGCTACTCTTGGGTCTACTTTCTTGAGAGCAAGGATGAAGTGTTTCATCACTTTTGGAGCCTAGCTTTGAGGTTGTTCAAGGAACTCCCTGGTGCACTACGAGCGATTCGTAGTGATAATGGCACCGAGTTCAAGAACTCCTCCTTTGATGCTTTCTGTCTTGAGCATGGTATTGAGCATCAGTTTTTAGCACCTCGTGTTCCCAGCAGAACGGTGTGGTTGAAAAAAAGAATAGAACCTTAGTGGAGATGGCCCGGACGATGCTCGATGAGCATAGGACTCCGAGGCGGTTCTAGGCTGCGGCCATTAGCACTGCTTGCTATGTTTCCAATCAGATTTTCTTGCGTTCAATTCTTAACGTGACTTCTTATGAGCTGCGTTTTGGGAGAAAGCCATCGGTTTCTCATTTGCGTGCCTTTGGTTGCAAGTGCTTTATTCTCAAGCGTGGCAATCTTGATAAGTTTGAGTCAAGGTCTTCTAATGGAATCTTTCTTGGTTACTCTCTTCATGGTCATTCCTACAGAGTTTTGAATTTGGAGACTAACACCATCATAGAATCATGCGATGTAACCTTTGATGAATCAAACTCTTGTGCAAGGAATGTAATTGAGTCTGCAGGTGACAAGGAGATGAAGGAGAGCATCTTTGTAGAAGAGGACCTATAGGGCTTTGATGATGATGATGATGATTCACTTCATCTCTCATCTGAGCTTGTTCCTACTGCTACCACTAGTCCAGCAGAGGGTCCAGAGGCTTTTACATCAACTTCAGCAGCTGTCGAGCGAGCTCCAGCTGTGATTGAGGGGGAGATACACTCTGAGAGAGAGGCTCCTCACAACATTCAGCGTCGACACCCACCTCAACAGATGATCGGTAATCTCTATGAGAGGACAATAAGGTCAAGGTCTGCACATCTTGCTTGCTTTACCAATTCTCCCTTTGTTGCAACCTTTGAACCTCGGGATGTTGGACACGCACTATCTGATGAACATTGGGTTAATGCCATGCATGAGGAGTTGGAAAACTTTGAGAGAAACAAAGTCTGGACCATTGTAGAGCCTCCCAAAAATGTCAATGTCATAGGAACCAAGTGGGTGTTCAAAAACAAACATGGGGAGAATGGTGAGGTTGTGAGAAACAAGGCTAGGCTAGTTGCTCAAGGTTTTAGCCAAGTGGAGGGCTTAGATTATGGTGAAACCTTTGCTCCTGTTGCTCGCATAGAAGCCACTAGGATCTTGCTTGCATTTGCTGCCTCCAAGGGCATTAGACTATCAAATGGATGTCAAGAGTGCTTTTCTAAATGGTTTCATAGAGGAAGAAGTGTATGTGAGGCAACCCCCTGGCTTTGAGCACCACAAATACCCAAACCATGTGTACAAGCTTCAGAAGGATTTGTACGGGCTAAAGCAAGCACCTAGGGCATGGTATGCTAGGCTTAAGACCTTCTTGCTAGAGCGTGGGTATGTCATGGGGTGTGTTGATAAAACCTTGTTCACTCTAAAGCATGGCAATGACTTTCTAATGGTTCAGATTTACATGGATGATATCATCTTTGGTGGTTCCTCTCATGCTCTTATGTCTAGGTTTCAGGAAGTTATGGAAAGTGAATTTCAGATGTCGATGATGGGAGATCTCACCTTCTTTCTTGGGCTTCAAATCAAACAGTGCAAGCAAGGCACTTTCATACATCAAGCCAAGTACATGAAGGATCTCCTGAAGAAGTTCGACATGGTCAATGTGAAGCCGTTGTCTACACCAATGTCCACTACAACGGCTCTTGACCCTGATGAAGACTATGAAGTGATGGATCAAAGGGAGTACAGGAGCATGATTGGCTCCCTCTTGTACCTGACAGCGACAAGACCCGACATACACTTTGCGGTGTGTCTTTGTGCTCGCTTTCAAGCTTCCCCAAGGGTGACTCACCGCATGGCTGTCAAGCGCATCATCAGGTATCTCAAATACACCCTTGAGTTTGGTCTTTGGTACTCTGCATCTTCATCTCTTGATCTCATTGGGTATTCGAATGCGGACTTTGCTGGGTGTAGAATTGATAGGAAGAGCACTTCTGGTACTTGCCATTTCTTGGGTACTTCTTTGATCTGTTGGTCTTCTCGTAAGCAGTCGAGTGTTGCCCAATCTACCACAGAGGCTGAGTATATAGCTGCTGCTAGCTATTGCTCACAAATCCTATCGATTATGTCCACCATGAGAGACTATGGGTTAACTTTTAAGGGTGTTCCACTCATGTGTGATAACTCCAGTACCATATGCTTAGCCAAAAACCCAATTCAGCATGGTAAGGTCAAACACATCAATGTGTGATTCCACTTCCTGAGAGACAATGTTGAGAAAGAGGATGTTGAGCTCGAATACATTGATACCAAAAACCAACTAGCTGATATCCTCACCAAGCCCCTAGATGCTTCGAGACATGCTTTTCTTCGGGGGGGAACTTGGTGTTTGTCATTCCTATGGCATCATTTGAGGGGGAGTTGGTTTTCTCTTGTATATATGTATCTTACCATTTTCGTATTGCATCTCATATGTAATATATGCATTGGTAGATGAGCTTTGATTCTTATGCTTTCTTGCATTTCTCTTTGCTATGGTTGAGCTTGAGCTGAGTTGTGTGGATGTGATGGTAATCTCTCACGCTTAGATTTTCTAGATGGCCTATTATAAACTCATGTGAGTAACTTGCTAATCTTAAAGATAAACTGAGCTTCTTGTGAACCTTATGACCTAATCTTGCTAAAACTTGCTCACCATGTATATAATTGCTTTTATCCTTGTTGAAGCTTGAATTGAGGCTAGTCTAGAGGATATCTTGGCTTTGGCACCTTGTGTTTGCGAAATGGAAGGATTTGCAAATGTTTAGCTCATGATGAAACATTATGGGAACGTGAGTTCCTTTTGCCGCAAAGGCATGCTCTTTTGTCTTGTGCATAATCTTGTAAAATCTGCTAAGTGCTTTGATCAAGAACTACTCAATAATGCTAAATCCAAACATTCTGACTTGAAGCCTCGGGGTGTTTGCCGTACCCAGTCGTGCGACCCTCCGCATGGATAAGAGGACACATGAGGATAAACTATAATCACTTGATCAACTGAGTCTCTGTTTCATATGTGAGCGTTTGTAGAGCTCATTTTCTGCGAATGCCTGTTGCCTTTGTCGAGATTGAAACTGGCTAGATTCTTTTGATTCACTTGGTGCTTGTTTTGCCTTGGATGGGAGTACTTACACATGTGGTGGCAGTTTTGCTCATGATAAGCAAATTTGATTCTATCTAAGCCAGTCAATCTTTCTGCTTAGCTTGTATAGCTCTTGGTGTCTATGCCTTGCCATCTATCTTTGATCTTTGTATGGTTGTGCACCATTGCTTTTACACTTCATGGCTCTATGCTTATGACTAGCACAGTTAAATGCTTGTTTGCATAACTGTTGAAGCTCGTTATGTTTGCCATTTCATGCATTGCATGTTTGCTTGTTCTTTTGCCTCTTTGATGAGTTCATTGCCAAAGGGGGAGAAATAAGTGCCTAAGGGGAGAATTGTTGGGTCATGCACAAATCATGCTAAGAAACATAATATGATCCATTTTGCACTCCATGAGACATACCACAAGTTAAGGGGGAGCATTTCATGATCTTGAGCGTTTTCTTTCGCTTTTCACATTTCTTGTGTCTCAAGTTGCTTTCTTTGCCAACTCTTGGTTTTGTGATCCCTACTTTGCTAGATGGCTTGTCTTCACCTTTTCTTTGGGTTTGGCCATTTGGATGTGCTTATTCGGCTTCGCATTTCAATCTCTAATCTTTGTGCATTTGGTGTTGTCAATGTACTCATCAAGGGGGAGATTGAGAAACCATGTGGATATATGCCATGGTTTGCTATATTTGTGATGAGTAATTGACTTGAGCGGATTTGGTATTTGAGTTGAAATGCGGGAATCCAAGGAATGCATGGGGTTTGCATATCATGGTTATGACTAACCGGAGTTGGTGGAGATATTGGTGATGTTGCAGGAGATGGGAAATGTGTTTGCTTGTCTCATGATGTGTAGGTCACTAGAGTCAACTTGGCGGTCAACGACGAGAGGATCGGGCACAAGTAGGGAACTTGGGGCCAGACGATCGGGATGCCGAGTGAAGTAAAGCGTGATCCACACCGTACATGTGGAGAGGCAAGAAGCACGGATGGTTTCGCGATTGAGCCTCAAAACTGTGGTGGTGATGAAGACGGCGTGTTGACCAAGTCAAGGCGAACAGGATGCCGATGCAAGTGACAAGGGGGCCCGATGGACAGGGACTGGGAGAGACTTGCTGGTGGTTAGGATCGCGGGACAAGGCGACATGCACCGACATCGAGAAGTCATGCTTTGAGAAGCATGCAAGGCGGTTTCTCGGTTTGGGCCACAAAATCGGTGGTGGTGGTTGGTGGTGCACGTGGCACCATCACGGAGCTTGCTTCGAGATGAAGCAAAGATGTGAAGCGTCCGATGGCATTCGGGCGATGAGGAAAAAGATGAACGGTTATGCCCCCGGTGGTAGGTGGGTGTGTTATGTAGGTCAAGGGTAGAGTGGTCATGTGGACAATAGATCCTAGGCCTATATAAGGAGAGGTGTGGCTAGTGGGAGAGGTGCCTCTCTTCCCATTAGCCTTGTGTTAGGACTCTATTTAAAGTGCTAGGAGAGGACTTCATGTTTTAGAGGAGAGAAAAGGGTGTGTGAGAGACATCTCTTGCTCTTCCAAATAGTGGGAGGAAGAGGGTGGCTTCCTAGCCATGTATCCGTGTATCTTGACTTGATGAATCAATGATATGAGATTCAAATTCGTGCTCAAGTTCTTCCTCTCTCCCTAAATCCCGAATTTCTCTTTTTCCCTATTTTCGGAGCTATTTTTGTGATGGTTTTTGATCTCGATTTTGAGTGAGTTTTGGGATGGATTTTTTGGGGGATCATGGTGCTATGATGTGCTAGAACAATACCATATAGATCTTTGACCGAATCATAGGCACAAGCACCTTCGATTTCAACGTTTTCTCAAGTTTCCCCTTTTCAGTGTTCTTGGCACAAGATCTGAACTTCATGATGATTCCTTGTGTTTTTAGAGTGGATCTCTTTAGACGAGGGTCTTGTTGTATTGAGGATGATCTGGTCCAAATTTTGTGATTTTTGGAGTTCGTTTGATAGGGTTTTGGCAATTTTCTTTCCCGAACGAAGGTGCTGTTTTGCCCAGGACAGAACTTCCGTGGCCAGGACAGAACTTCCATGAGCATGATGGAAGTTCCATCAAAAACCACGGAACTTCCATGAGTGACAGTTCTCTCGTCGCTCGGAACTTCCATGATTGACAGAACTTCCATCAGGGGCTTTGGAACTTCCGTCGGGCATCATGGAACTTCCGTCAGGCTCAGTTTTGTGATCTTTCGGATCTTCCTTGTTTCCCTTTTCATTTCTCTTGTGCTTCCGCTATGTGTCATTTTGGTTTGAGTCATTCCCAGGGTTAACACATCACAAGTTGGTGTGTGTAATCTTGGCGACTCGGTTAGAGGTTGGTTTAGGTTGTAGTCGGGACATAGGCCAAGTTCTTGAGAAGAATTTTAATTGGCTCCCATTCACCCCCCCTCTGGTCGCCTTCTCGGTCCTTCAATATCCTACAACAATGTGCTTGCAGCTCGCCGACCATTCAGTCCGCTACCCGGCGGGTATCACAGAGGACGTACCCGTCAAGATAAGAAACTGTCTCGTTCCTGTTGACTTTGTGGTACTAGACAGGGAGGCTGATGTGAAGATGCCTCTTATATTACGAAGGTCGTTCCTTAGCACCACAATCACCAACGTTGACATTGGGGCTGGAGAAATCCACCTTAACATTAATGGGAACGAAGATAAGTTTGCCTTCAGACCCTGAGTTGAACAATGCAATCAGGTACACATCTTTTATAGTAAAAATCCAAACACGGTGCAGAAAATTAAGGTTTACCCAATTGCAAAAATTGGGTGCACCGGTGGTAAGAGTTGAGAGCGCACCACCGCTACCCAAGAAGAAGAACAAGCCACAAGAAGCAAAGAAAAAGGTCGCCGCCAAGCCCAAGAAAATCGAACAAGTATGACGGAGGATAGAAGTTGCACCGATCGTGGAAAATTCTCCATCCAGAGAAGGCACCGCCAAAAATTGAACATGGAGCATGTCTTGTTCGAGACAAAAAATCCGGACCCTTGTCGGAAGGTAACCGATGTTTATCCCCCTTCTCTTGTACATACCACAAAATTAGGTTGATTTTCCCTCTTTAACAATTAAATTAAGCTATAAAAGAAAAGATATAAAAATTAAAAATTTGAAATTTTTTTGGGTGATATCTCAGCCAAATTTCTCGGCCGGGAGGTTAATTTTTGTCAAAAATGACCGTCCGAGTGATGATCCGGGACTCTAACCCAACCAATCATATTTCAGCACCCGAGCAAGAAAAATGACCACCCGACTCAGTGATTTTTGTGCCACCCAGCCGGAAACAACCCAATTAAATTTCAGCCCCCAAGAGGTCATTTTTCGTGAGAAATGACCACTCGGCTGGGTAATCTTTGTGCCGTCCGGCCAGAAATGACCCAGTCAAATTTCAGCACCCAGGATTTCTATGCCGTCCAGCCAGGTCTGGCCGCCCGACCATACTTTTTCTCAGATTCCATACTCTTGTGATGTAGGGATGATGGCCATGAGTGGAGGAAGTGTGCCCAACTTTTCCTTTATGAAAAATGCTCACGAAAACACCCCACCATGCATAAAAGTAAATAAAGGAGGGCAACACTAGTCACCTCATTCCTTCACCACCTACACTCACCTGCCATCCTACTCTCCCAGGCCTCGTGGATGGCAGGGCACTCATTGCAAGCATCCAACTTTAGTCATCCCATCAATCCATCTTTCTTTCCCACACTCACACAAAGTTTTGGCCAAATATAGCAAGTGGATCACATGGCGCATGGACCTAGCCTTGTCCCATCACCACCAAAGAAATAATGCAGCAAAGGGAGGCAAAATAGCCTGCCGCCCAGCATGGGTCGCCGCCCGGCGTGGGATGTTGCCCCCCATACCTCCTCTCGAGCCTATAAATACCAAGGCTCATTCTCCAAATTCTTCACCCCTCAACCTTCAGCTTAAAACACTCTTTTCCCTCACATCTCTCTCCCTTTGCACTCCCTCTTTCCTTTCACTAGTCCCTTTAGTAAGTGCACTTTGAACATAGGAATAAAAGTGTGCTGAATAAAACCAACTAGAGCAAGTTTGTTGCCACCCTTGCACGTTGGAACGATTAACACCTGGACTACTAACCAAACGACTAATTGCTAACCACTATTATCATATTGTCCTTCGGGTATTATGTCCAAGTAACCCTTTTGCAGGAGTGGAAAACATTTGGAGGGGCCTCTACACCAAGTTTAGTAGCAGCTCAAGTCGTGGCAGACGCACCCTAAGTGAGCCCTCAGATGTTGAAGACTTAGAAGCTTCATATGGGCATGCTCCGAGTTACCACTTGCATATGGGCATGCTCCGAGTTACCACTTGGAATCAATGTCCATATCTGAGGCTGCAACGGTGGCAAGTGAATAAGGAGGAGAAGATGGAGAATTTGAGAAGTTCATGGATAGTAGAGAGAACATGGTGTTCAATGACTTTGACGAGCAAAGCAAATTCACCGCCATTCAAGACCGAGAGTTCATGTCTGGGTGCAAGTTCGGCCACTTCAACATCGAGTATCAAACGCCGTAGTGAACGCCATCTAAGCTTAAGTCTTGCAAAGACCAAAGCTTGGGGAGGTACCCAAACCAAGGTGCACCATTTGTTCTATTCTCTCTCCCTCTTTCTCTAGTTGAGTAGTTTTGTTTCCTTTTGTATATAGCTAATTAACAAAACCCAAAAAGATTTTAGCTTTCAAGGAAAACCATAAAAATTTGCAAAACCAAAAAGAACAAAAAGATTTCCCTTTACAAATAAAATTTGAGAACTTGGTCTCTACCTTGCCTATGGAAATGATGAAGAGTTGCTCTATTAACTCCCTTCGAGTATACAACCTCTACTCCTCATTTTTTTGTGGGTATAGGTAGACAGGCATGATGATAACTGTAGTCCCTCTATGTTTTAGTGGGTGCTAAATGGCTAATAAACACCAAGTTTAGTTGTTGGAGTTTATGACATGACATGTTTTGGATGAGTAAGTGATTTCCTTATGATTAGAGTCCAATGATTTCCTTCAAAACCATGCTGCCACAAAAACCACCTACTTGGTGCACATCTCCCCTATGATAGACAATTTCCTACCATGGCCAAATATTGATTAGCAGAACAATGTCTACGCCATTTATGCATGCATTGAGTTCAGTTAGGATTTGATCCTTATGAGGGACTTGCACTTCCAAAGCCAATCATTTTCCTTCGTGTTATCTTTGATTTCTCAAATTAATCATGTTTGGTTGTGCGGCTTCCACATCAGAATCATGCATCCACTCCACCAAGCATGTTAACCAAAATATTTCTTTTCGTGAGCTTTTGATCCCATTAAAAAGATTATAGTCCTTGCAGACAATTGCTCAGAAAAAAGTTTTAAACCATTGAATTAGCTTCTTTACACATGAGAGCTGAAAGAAAGAAAGAAACAAAGAAAGAAAGAATGAAAAGAAATAAAAAGTTTATCAGCTCTCATGGATGTGCTATATCAACAAGTTTCAAGGTTCATTCAAAAATAAAATAAGTATATCTTTGAGCAAAAATAAAGGACCATCCTTTCTCTCTAGCACAAAGATCTAGTTTTGGGATAAATCTGCACCCAAGACCTTTGCAATAGTGCTAGCCCATTCCTTCACGTGAGCCCATTTTTTCCCTCTCCCCTGGACATTATTTCTAAATTATTGGAATGAGAAAGTGCATTGTCTTTTTGCTAGGACAATATCTTAACTTAACAATACATGCATGCTAAATGGGCCAACCTACCAAGATCCACATATTTAAGCCAAAATTTTGGAAAGTAGGATGAGCATTTGGTAAGGAAATACACCTTTTGAGAGATGAGAGTCATAGTGAAGATTGCACCAAGAAGGAAGATGAGAAACCATGTGGATATGTGCCATGGTTTGCAATATATGTGATGAGTAATTGACTTGAGCGGACTTGGTGTTTGAGTTGAAATGCGGGAATCTGGGGATTGCATGAGTTTGTGCATGTCATGGTTTTGACTAATCGGAGTTGGTGGAGGTATTGGTGATATTGCAGGAGTTGGGAAATGTGTTTTCTTGTCTCATGATGTGTAGGTCACTAGAGTCAACTTGGCGGTCAATGGCGAGAGGATTGGGCACAAGTAGGGGACTTGGGACTGGACGATTGGGATGCCGGGTGAAGTCAAGGTGATCCACACCGTACATGTGGAGAGGCAAGAAGCACGGACGGTTTCACAGTTGAGCCTCAAAACCGTGGTGGTGATGAAGATGGTGTATTGACCAAGTCAAGGTGAATGGGATGCCGGTGCAAGTGACAAGGGGGCCCGATGGACAGGGACTAGGAGAGACTTGCCGGTGGTCAGGATCATGGGACAAGGTGACACACATCAACATCGAGAAGTCGTGCTTTGAGAAGCGTGCAAGGCGGTTTCCCGGTTTGGGCCTCAAAACCGGTGGCGGTGGTTGGCGGTGCACGTGGCACCTGTTGACAGTCCTTAAATGCTAAATCCGACCATCAAATCCTTGCATAAACAACATAAAAGGAATAAACAAAATAGTGGTAGCAGTTTATTATTAACCATTTCCATGAGTTTTGGCGAGACATGTGTTTGCAGATATAAAAGAGCCAAAATATGCAAAAACATGAAGAAACACCCAATCGGCTGATCACGGCTGTGAAACAGCCATTTTCCACTGGCCGACAGGGTCGTTTGAAGCTGAAATCAGGACCCGGTAGGGTCGTGATGGCTGAAATCAGGATCCAGCTGACAGGGTCATATCAGGGTGAAATCAGCCACCCAGCCGATCAACACAAGGTCGTCATCCGACCCGGCCGACCCTGCAAAAACACTCCAAGATAAGGCCATTTTCCATTCCCAGACTAAGGAGGGTAAAAAGTGGAGAAGCAAAGGAGGAATCCACGTGGCACAACATGGACAAGTAAAAATATGACCCGGAGGGGGTCGACACCCAAAAGGGGCCGCCGCCCGGCCTACCCCGCTGCCCGTCCTAGGATTTTCCTCCCGGGGTGTCCAGCCCACTCGGCCTGTTATGCCAACAACCGTCATCCGGGACACAATCCTAGCCATTGGGAGAAGGTCGGTCGGGAAACCGACATGATCGAAGGGACGCCTGACCTCACCCGCCACCCGGCGGTGCATGCCGCCTGGCATGCCCGGCCGCCCGGCACACGTGGCTGCCTGGCATGGCCTGCCGCCTGGTAGGCGAATTTTTGTCCACCGACTCTCCTCCACCTTGAAGTACCCGCCAAGCCTTCGCCACCTATAAATAGAGGGGAAATTTGGCAGAAAATGCACAACAACACACAAGAAGAGAGTTTAGAGCTCCACTCAAAAGGCTTTAGCACTGCCAAAGTGTTTAGAAAATAGGGAGAGAGTGAGGGAGAGTTCGGGGAAGCGCCGAGATTGTCGGCAATCTTCCCCACACTTGTACCTTGGCGGCTGATTTCCTTTTCAAGTAAGTGTTCGTGATTTCTCTTTGGTATTTAAGTTTCCTATTTAAGTTAGTTCTTTCTTTTATTACTTACGGGATCATCGCTCTATTTAGTTAGAGTATCTTAGTCTTCTATATACGTTGTGACATCCCATGTCACAAAATGAAGTTAACTAAACCTAACATCAATTAAGGGCTAAGAAAAAGTATAATTAATCCATGTGGCAAAGAATAAAAAGAGGAAACCTATTTAATTAAATTCCAGAATATTCAAATATGGGTTATTCACAAACATTACCAAAACCCATGGAAGTACCCCAATATTTTTGCATATTCTGAAAGTCCACAATAAAAGAGAATTTTGAGAATTTTACCACAATTTTTAGTAACGAATTGATACCCTTAAAAATTCCCCGAAAGTCAGAAAAGTGTGTTACGGGTTGGGAATTTTCATAATTTATCAAAGCAGAGTTAGATGGTGCACCCAAAAGTAAAGTTGGAGCCCTCGTTTTCCTGAGTCCACACAAAAATTTGTGTCCAGTTTGGATCAAGGTAACGTGGAGAATTGTATCAAACCCGAGTCCTGGTTCAAGTCAAGCCGGGTCAGCACGTCCCTTTTCTCACCTTCTCTCTCCGGCCAGTCTCCGTTCGACGCCGATGGCACCGTACAAGCCACCGTTGGTTCCTGTAGCCCCATCCCGGCCACTGCTCCGCTGAACCACGCTTGTGCCACCGGCCGGCATTGAAGCCCCGCCGGAGGAGCCACTCCCTGCCCGACAGCTCGCCGCCCGCTCTCTCTCCCTCTCTCGGTTCTCTCTTCCGCCGGCCAAGGAAAAAGGGCTAGCAGCGGCTCAACCACCCCATTCCTCTCACTCTCTCAACTCGCAACCAGTTCTCCCACACCCCAGATCAACCCCCGAGCGCCAGCACCCTCTCCTCCTCCCTCTCCCCGACGAAAACCGTGCCAGTGCTCTGTTCTGGCCGCCATGGTCGCCGCCACCATGAGCTTGGCCTAGGCAAGCTCTCCTTCCACTCTCTCTTTGCAAATCAATGCGCAAGGAACCTACCCCACTCCCCTCTGACTCCCTTCCTCCCCTGTGCAGTGCCCTCGTCGGGATCCGACACCCCCGCCGACGGGAACCCACCTCCGGCCTTCCCCCTCAACGAGTTCCTCGATGCCGACCGTCCCCAAGCCTCCGCGGAGCTCGTCGACCAAACCCCAGCCTGTCTCCCCCTCGGCACCATCGGGTGGGCCTCGCCGGAGCTGCCCCTGCCGCCGCGCGTCGTCGCCGGCGATCTCTGGTGAGCCACTTCCCCCTCTGACCCCCTCCTCGAGATCCCCTCGGCATGGAGGCCATTTGAGTCGCACGCGAGCCCCCGCCATGCCGCCGATCAGCCGCGGGCCCGAGCTCACCGTCGCCGGCCGCCACCGCGCGCGCGCGTCTGATAGGATTTGAACCTAGTGGCAAAACTGTAAATATTAGTGAACTTTGAATAAACTTCAAAATTCAATATCTCGAGAAATACAAAGCCAAAAATTGTGAAATTAATTTTGTTCAACTCCTAAAATCTTGCTCTACCAGAAAAACAGGATCGAGTCCAAGTTTATTCAGTAAATTAATTTATTTAATCCATTAAAGTCACAACCCTAATTTGCGTAATAAATTCATAAGTAATTATGTGTAAATGTTAAATTCATGAAATTTGCTCAGTAAGCATTTCATGGCTTCTCTAAACTTTTTGCAATAGCACATTTCCATTTTCATGCATATTCTTAGTATTATTGCATAATCCTTGTTTTCAGTAATTGAATTTATCTAAATTATTGGCTAGGAATTTATTCATGAAATTTGGCATTCCTGTTCCTTATTCACTTGTACACTTATGAAATATTCCATGAAAAATTTGAAGCTACCAAAGTACAAATGTGCTGTCGAATTTGATCAATTGTTAATTAACTAGGAATTTCTTCATATAAATGTTACTTCATGTGTATAGTTAATGAAAGTAGGAATAAGTTATTTTCTGAAAGTCCATGGAGAATAACTCATCTTCACATTTTAGTAGAAATTCTCATTTCAGTTATATACTTTAGTTCTTAATTACCCATAGGAACCTAGAACTAGTTATGAAATCAAAGTGCCATTAGTTATGCCTAGTGTTTGTGGTGCATATGGTCACTTTAGCTAAGTGGCTCAAAAAAATGAACTTTCTGAAATTTGACCCTAAGTATTACAGTGTCATATCATCATCAGCATGTGATGTCATATGATCAACATCTAGGCCATGCTCATGTTAAAGTAGACATACACTAACACTGTGATAATTAAAAGTTACATTCTTGTAATTAGAAATGTGTCCCCTTCAAATTCAGTGGCTACCATGTCATACTTAAATATGCAACCCTATTCATGGATGAGTGATTAGTTCATTAGTTTATTTGTTGAGGAAGTACCATGAATCTTCATGCCATGCATTCCATCTTTAGTTAAGGAAAACTCCATGAAACCTTGTGTATTCCTCGGCATTAATGCATGTCCATTCCATATAGGGATCGTGACCGAGGAGATCACACCGGACCAGCAAGGAGCTGAAGTGCACCTTGGTGAAGACTCTAACTACGATCACACCCAAGGCAAACCCCGGTGCATAACCCATTTTATCATTCGAGTCCTTTTCTTTATCACAAGTTAGGAATATTGTATTGTGTATTAAGTGTAGGACTTGGATGAAACACACTTGCATACTCCAGCAATGATCTATGATTAGTATGTTAGTAAGCTTTTCCGTTAGCAAGTGCTATGCTTAAACTAGTGGAGTCAACGGTAGGTTATAGATTTAACTATGGTTCAATTGGTTGATGAACTTGATAAAAATGGAGCACCTATCGTTGCAACTCCACGAACAAGTATTGAACTGTACCAAGTGCATACCTTTATTATGGGAATTGGTAAACCAAGTAACTTGGGCGCCGTATTGTTGGACGGCCATACTCATCGATCCAGAGGTGATATGAACAGCACGGTGGATGCACAGGTTTGAGGACCGCTGAAGAGTGCATGGGTTAAGCCTCGGATACGAAGTACTGTATCACGGGGAGGACGTGTACTCGGGATCGATGGCCCCGGATCGACTTTATAGCAATCTTGTGAACGGTGGCCATACGTGTTCTTAAATGATGCATATGTCGTGTATTTGGGTTTTCCCTGTAGGATGTAAATCAATTCGAATTGCTGTCCCTCATGGTTATGAGTACCTCTTGTTCGAGCAGCGGCAATGATATGTTAAGTAGTAAAGTTGTGGTTAAGTTTCTGAAATTTATTTATGCTATGGATACACAATGCTATGATGTATTGCTCCTCAGCTATATTCATGTCTTAGCTGCTAGCTAGACTCACCGTAGCTGTGTTCTACAATAAACAAAGTAAAATCTTGTTTAAGGAAATTGAAAGTGCAGCATAGAACTAATAGGAGCTTTATATGCAATTATCAAATAAACCCGGTCAGCCCCCTGCATACTATGAGTCGGTTTTAGTAAACCGGTTGACGGGTAAGTCTTGCGGAGTATGTTAGATACTCAGGCTTTGCGTTGATGTTGTTTTTTCAGGTTTTCATCAAGCGACCTAGCGTGATTGTTGTAATAAGGTTGTGTGGGAAGGTGAGGAACCTCAAAACTGGACCATCGAATGGATCCCCAGTTCTCCTAACCGTGGTGAGTGAGCCATCGCCATAGGGCTGGCATGGTTCACGTAGGCAACATCGTGTTTTATCGTTTCACCGCTTCCGCTAAATTATGTAATATGTACCAAGGACTCATATTATGTATCAGATCTGAACTCAGCTCAATTTGAACACCGGACTTGTAATATTACTCCTCTAAGTGATGTATCTTTGTAAATGATGAATGTTCATGTGTGAGTGCTATGTATGGTTACTTTGTTAACCATCTTCCGAGACGATCCTGTGCGATATATTCTACTTTTTGGAGTAGGGTTGTCACAGCTGGTATCAGAGCCATCTTGGGATAAGCTACACACAAATGAGCATTTTAAAACGTAAAGAAACCATTTTTACGCATTACGGTGAGGTACGAACTAGTAGTGCCCATATAAGAGTCTTGTAGGTGGCAAAGCTAACCCCGGGTTATGTTTGTTTAAATTACTTGCAACTACGGACTCTTCAACGAAGGTATTTCTTTGTGCACGGATCGGTTGTGCTGTAAATACCGAAAGCCTTCCGGGTGGGCAAAGACCTGGGCTTTGATTGATGCGCGGACCGAATGCGCTTAAACGTCGGCTGCCTTCCGGGTGGACGAATACCTGGGCATAAACTGTCATTGTTATTTTGGCTTGTTTCTTTTGAATTTGATGTATTGTTTCTAAGATGAATCTCTTGCAGGTACACTAACCACGTGTAGTTCGTTAGACAAGCGTGTGAGAAGTGTGTGTGCCACCGGATGGATCGAGTTATATAATCGGTCAAGTTTCTTTTTGTGAGGATGTAGGAAATCGTCATATCGAGCATTGGCATCCATGCACATCATATGCATTAAACCTTACCAAAACCTGTAAAAATATCATTGATACTCTGAACATGCGAAATGACTAAGTTTTTGGACGAAATTGAACCCCTTTTGCACCTAAACCAGAAATTTGAACCTAACCGGTAAGTGTCCCACCTTACCAGAAAAGTCAGTTTCACTAAAATGAGCATAAATTCCTCAGTTTTAATTCAATAGAGGTGAGTAAGTACTTGTTGGAAATATGAGGTTTTTCTCTACAAGTTTGGTTTAGAAAGTTTGTCTTAGAAAAATCGGGAACTAGGTCGAATTTTGCAAAAACAGTAGACTTTTTCTGGAATTCAGAAACTGCCTCATTTCTGTCCCATGTCTTTGGATGATCATAACTCCTAGAGACTTTAGTGGATGGAGATATGTGAGTATGCGTTGGAAAGAGGATGAAATTCTCCACAACAGTAGTAAAGCACAAAAATTTTAATATTGTCCAGAAACTAAGCGTTTTTGCCCGTTACCGCGGTTCACTCCGTCGACCGTAGAAAATTCGTCGTTACCGGTCATTGAACGGATCGGGAACCTCGTGTCTTTTCTTTTACCAATCATCCCTTATGCTATTCTGAGCATGTGTGCTTAGTAGAATATTAAGTTTTGACTCACCCTTGTAAAACTTTATTCCGGCAGATGGATGATGGCACGCGCATGTTGGACCCGGAGTACCTTGCCGCTCGCATCCTCGAGTTGGAGCGAGAGCGCGAGACGCTGCAATCCACGCTTGTTGCCCGTGATGCCCAGCTCGCGGAGCGTGATGCTAAGGTTGCAGCCCTTGTGGGCAAGCTGCACACTAGCGAGTTGGAGCGGGCCGACCTTTTTGAGCAGCCCCATGATGCTCGGCTCATCATCGAGGATGATGCAAGCGGCGTATGCAGGAGCAGCTGCACCAACGCAACGCCCAGCTCACCGCTGCCCAAGGAGAGATTTACTCTCTTCATGGTCAGGTTACCGCTCTCTTGGAGGAGCGAAGCGAGCTACAGGCCCAACGCAAAGAAGCTCAAGATGAGCGTGATGTCATGGAAGGGAACCTCAACGACGCTCATGCGATCCTCGCACAGCAAGAGCAGCTCATTGGATAGCTCCAAGCTGCTAATGGTCAGCTGAACGCCATCCTTAACAATGAGCCACCCATCCCACTCACGGTGATTCCCCCCGATGACGCTGATCTGAGTAAGAATGGTGATTCTGGCACCAACTTCGAAGCACCCACGGGACCAACAGCTATGGACGTGGAGTCCGATGGTGATAGCCATGCCGGGTGACCAAGTAGCCTTATATGGTGCAAACTCGCCGTGGTGGAGAGAACGTCGGTGATGCTCCTGGCACCTCGAACATTGGCGGAACTGGGCCGCTGCCCAACACGCCATCTCAGACGGCTATGGAGCAGCTCATCCACAATCAGACCGAGATGTTCCGCATGTTCATGGAGAACATGAACCGTCAGGGAGCTCACGGACCACCACCACAGCAGCAGCGGGAATCCTCTTACGCCGACTTCTGGGCGACTCACCCACCCACCTTCGGAGAATCCGGTGATCCTCTGGAAGCGGACAACTTCATTCGCACGTTGGAGCCGAAGTTCGCACTCCTCCACTGCACCGAGCAGCAGAAGCCCCTCTTTGCCACGCAGCAGCTCCGTGGCTCCGCAAGTGCTTGGTGGGCCAGCTTCACCGCCGCTCTCGCCGCGGGTCACCAAGTTACTTGGGCAGAGTTCTGCACTGCTTTCCGTGCACACCACATACCCGCTGGACTTATGAAGCGCAAGTTGCAGGAGTTCCTCAACTTGAAGCAAGGCTCCGGAACCGTGCAAGAGTATGCATGAAAGTGCAACTACTTGGCCCAGTACGCGTCGTATCACGCCGATACAGACGAGAAAAAGAAAGACTGCTTTCGTTCGGGACTTACCCCGAAGCTACAAGACCGATTGGCGCAAGTCACCACCAGCACATTCAATGACTTGATGAGTGCCGCCATTGTGCAAGAAGATGCCATCCGTGCCAATCAAGAGGACAAGAAAAGGAAACGTGCTATGGGAAGTTCATCTGGCTCCGCACCGCCCAAGTACAAGCTAGCAATCACTTCCCCGACCGGACAGAAATTGCGGGCTGTGGTACCATCGGGAGGAGGACCTCGCCCGTCATTCTCGCAGCAGCACTCGCGATTCCATGGGGGAAACCAGCAGCAATCTTCTAGTTCTCGCCCACTGCAGCAAAGCAATCAAGTGGTGAAGACCAACTCCTCACAGCCATGCTACAATTGTGGCCGCACCGGTCACTTTGCTAAAGAATGTCGATTTCCGAAGCGCAACCCGAGCAACAACAACAGCTTCAACACTTCCGGGAACAACAACAACAACCACAACAGCGGGAACAACAATAATGGCAGCTATGGGAGTCGTCCTCAGTCGTCTACCCCCACTCACAAGAATGGCCGAGTCAACTATACCACGGTCGAAGAGACCCAAGCTAGAGAACCCGTTCTCGCGGGTACGTTCTTGATCAACCAACATACTGCCATGGTTCTATTTGATTCAGGAGCAACGCATGATTTCATTAGTCAAGCATGTGCAAGTCATCTGAAAATTTCCCCCACCACTATGGGAACCCCGTACGTTATTACGTCTCCCGGTGGAAAAATAAGGGCTCATCTCGAGTTAAGGAAAGTGCCACTTAAGCTAGCCAACAACATATATCCCACTTCCCTAATCGTCTTAAATGGCCAAAGCATCGACATAATTCTCGGTATGAAATGGATGACTAGTCACAAAGCTGTATTGCACCTTGAGGACCGAGAAGTCCATTTGAACTCACCATTACACAACCCTTCTATTCTCTGATTGCCGTATCTCAAGTCGTCCACCTCTCAAGTATGTCATGTGGAAGGGAAGGAGCTAGCAAATATTCCAGTGGTTTGCAATTTTCCCAACGTCTTTCCAGACGATTTGCCGGGCATGCCTCCGGACAGGGATGTTGAGTTTAAGATTGAACTCGTACCCGGTACGGCGCCTATCGCTTGTAGGCCGTACAAAATGGCTCCTAATGAAGTAGCGGAGTTGAAAGATCAGTTACAAGAGCTTATGGACAAGGGCTATATCTGACCAAGTTCATCTCCCTGGGGTTGTCCCGCTCTCTTTGTGAAGAAGAAAGACAAAACCCTACGCCTATGTGTTGACTATAGACCGTTAAACGCAGTAACCATCAAGAACAAGTACCCTCTACCTTGAATCGATATCCTTTTTGATCAGCTAGTAGGTGCTAAAGTCTTCTCCAAGATTGATCTCCGATCCGGTTACCATCAAATAAAAATCCGAGCCAAAGATATTCCAAAAACAACATTCTCCACCCGATATGGTCTTTTTGAATATCTTGTCATGTCTTTCGGTCTCACCAATGCTCCAGCCCATTTCATGTATTTGATGAATTCCGTATTCATGCCCGAATTGGATAAGTTCGTAGTGGTATTCATCGATGACATTCTGATCTACTCTAAGTCTAAAGAAGAACACGCCGAACACCTTCGCATTGTTCTACAACGACTCTGAGATCACCAACTTTACGCCAAATTTAGTAAATGTGAATTTTGGCTAAAGCAAGTACCATTCTTGGGCCACATCATATCAGCAGAAGGAGTAGCCGTGGACCCTAGCAAAGTAGAGGATGTGCTGAATTGGAAGGCTCTAAAATCGGTCAGACAAATTCGCAGTTTCCTTGGTCTTGCCGGTTATTATCGGAAATTCATTCCCAATTTCTCAAGTATTGCCAAGCCTATGACCAAGCTGCTGGAAAAGGATTCTAAGTTCAAGTGGAGTGGTGCATGTGAAGAAGCTTTTCAGTCGCTCAAGAAGCATCTGACAACCGCTCTGGTTTTAGCTCAACCCGATATCACCAAGACATTCGATGTTTATTGCGATGCCTCCGGCACCGGATTGGGTTGTGTGCTTATGCAAGAAGGTCGTGTCATTGCCTATGCCTCACGACAGCTCCGGAAGCATGAGCAAAATTATCCCACTCATGACTTAGAATTGGCCTCCGTTGTTCTAGCCTTGAAAACTTGGCGCCACTACCTACTCGGTAATCTTGTCAACCTCTACACCGACCACAAAAGTCTCAAATATATCTTCACTCAACAAGAACTGAATAAGCGGCAACGTAGATGGTTGGAACTGATCAAGGATTATGAGTTGGAAATTCATTATCACCCCGGAAAAGCAAACGTGGTTGCCGACGCCTTGAGTCGAAGGGACCAATGCAATCACGCGATTGTTTGCTCTATGGAAGCTCGCCCGATTTCAAATCCGAGCGAACCAAGTCTTCGTGTCATTCCACACGGATCCTTATATAATTTGGCTCTCATTCCTACTCTTCGGGAAGAAATTGTGGAAGCCCAGAAGCATGACAAAGGAATGGAGTATATCCGCCAGAAAATCAGGAAGGAAGAAGCTACATGTTTCCGACAAGATGAAGATGGAGTACTTTGGTTCAACAATCGCCTTGTTGTTCCGAAGAATGAGGAGCTAAGAAAGAAAATTTTGGATGAGGCTCACTTGTCCAAATACTCCATACACCCCGGCAGCAACAAAATGTATCGCGGGTTAAGGGAAAAGTTTTGGTGGACGCGCATGAAACGAGAGGTTGCTCATTATGTCTCCGAATGTGACACTTGCCAACGTGTGAAGGCCAATCATTTGAGAAAAGCCGGTCTTTTACACCCATTGAAAATCCCCGCTTGGAAATGGGAAGACATTGCTATGGACTTCATCGTTGGACTACCCCTCACACCCAAGAAGCACGTTTCCATATGGGTTATTGTGGATAGGTTGACCAAATCTGCTCATTTTATCCCCGTCCATACAACCTACTCTACTAAGCAATATGCCGAACTCTACATTGTGCGGATTCTATGCTCGCACGGTGTGCCAAAGACGATCATCTCCGATCGAGGCCCCTAATTTATTGCTCGTTTTTGGGAGCAATTGCACGCTTGTCTTGGCACCACTCTCATCCGCAGTTCCGCTTATCATCCACAAACCGATGGACAAATCGAGAGACTAAATCAATATTTGAAAGATTTATTAAGAGCTTGTGTGCTAGACAATCGTGGAAATTGGGAATCTTACCTCCCGTTCGCTGAATTCTCCTACAACAATAGTTATCAAGAAAGTTTGGGAATGTCGCCATTTGAAGCTTTGTATGGTCATTCGTGTCGAACCCCGCTGAATTGGTCAGGGTCGGGAGAAAGAATTACTTTCGGTCTCGATCTGGTCACGGACGCCGAAGAGAAGGTGCGACAAATCCAAGCTAACATGAAGGCCGCGCAATCACGCTAAATGAGTTACTCTAATAAAAGGAGACGTCCATTGGAGTTCAAAAAGGGAGATCATGTCTATCTTCGGGTTTCTCCCAACAAAGGTGTATCTCGTTTTGGAATCAAAGGGAAATTAGCACCCCGCTATATCGGACCTTTTCCGATCACGGAAAAGCATAGCACCGTTGCTTATCGGTTGCAACTACCGGAAAATCTTGAGCGGGTGCACAATGTCTTCCATGTCTCCCAACTCAAGAGATGTTTGAAGCCTCTGATCGACGTGGTTATCTCCGACACCGAGCAATTGGAAGAAGATCTCTCCTACCCCGAATACCCCGTCCGAATCATCGATCAAAAGGACCGAGTAACTCGCAGCCGCACTATCACCTTCTACAAGGTGCAATGGAGTAACCATACTGATGAGGAAGCCACATGGGAACAAGAGGAGTTTCTGAAGGCCAACTTTCCGGAATTTTTGGCCTCCCAAAACCGGTAACCATCCGCACGCCTCCCTCTTGTTCGTTCTTTTGCAAATCTCGGGACGAGATTTCCTTAAGGGGGGTGTGCTGTGACATCCCATGTCACAGAATGAAGTTAACTAAACCTAACATCAATTAAGGGCTAAGCAAAAGTATAATTAATCCATGTGCCAAAGAATAAAAAGAGGAAACCTATTTAATTAAATTCCAGAATATTCAAATATGGGTCATTCACAAACATTACCAAAACCCATGTAAGTACCCCAATATTTTTGCATATTCTGAAAGTCCACAATAACATAGAATTTTGAAAATTTACCACAATTTTTGGTAACCAATTGATACCCTTAAAAATTCCCCCAAATTCAGAAAAGTGTGTTTCGGGTTGGGAATTTTTATAATTTATCAAAGCAGAGTTAGATGGTGCACCCAAAAGCAAAGTTGGAGAAAACTTTTTCCTGAGTACACACAAAAATTGGTGTCCAGTTTGGATCAAGGTAACGTGGAGAATTGTATCAAACCCGAGTCCTGGTTCAAGTCAAGCCGGGTCAGCACGTCCCTTTTCTCACCTTCTCTCTCCGGCCAGTCTCCGTTCGACGCCGATGGCACCGTACAAGCCACCGTTGGTTCCTGTAGCCCCATCCCGGCCACTGCTCCGCTGAACCACGCTTGTGCCACCGGCCGGCATTGAAGCCCCGCCGGAGGAGCCACTCCCTGCCCGACAGCTCGCCGCCCGCTCTCTCTCCCTCTCTCGGTTCTCTCTTCCGCCGGCCAAGGAAAAAGGGCTAGCAGCGGCTCAACCACCCCATTCCTCTCACTCTCTCAACTCGCAACCAGTTCTCCCACACCCCAGATCAACCCCCGAGCGCCAACACCCTCTCCTCCTCCCTCTCCCCGACGAAAACCGTGCCAGTGCTCTGTTCTGGCCGCCATGGTCGCCGCCACCATGAGCTTGGCCTAGGCAAGCTCTCCTTCCACTCTCTCTTTGCAAATCAATGCGCAAGGAACCTACCCCACTCCCCTCTGACTCCCTTCCTCCCCTGTGCAGTGCCCTCACTGGAATTTGCGAAACCGGAGTTGCCGCCGTCGGGATCCGACACCCCCGCCGACTGGAACCCACCTCCGGCCTTCCCCCTCGACGAGTTCCTCGACGCCGACCGTCCCCATGCCTCCGCGGAGCTCGTCGACCAAACCCCAGCCTGTCTCCCCCTCGGCACCATCGCGTGGGCCTCGTCGGAGCTGCCCCTGCCGCCGCGCGTCATCGCCGGTGATCTCCTGTGAGCCACTTCCCCCTCTGACCCCCTCCTCGAGATCCCCTCGGCATGGAGGCCATCCGAGTCGCACGCGAGCCCCCGCTGTGCCGCCGATCAGCCACGGGCCCGAGCTCGCCGTCACCGGCCGCCGCGCGCGCGCGCGTCTGATAGGATTTGAACCCAGTGGCAAAACTATAAATATTAGTGAACTTTGAATAAACTTCAAAATTCAATATATCGAGAAATACAAGGCCAAAAATTGTGAAATTAATTTTGTTCAACTCCTAAAATCTTGCTCTACCAGAATAACAGGATCGAGTCCAAGTTTATTCAGTAAATTAATTTATTTAATCCATCAAAGTCACAACCCTAATTTGCTTAATAAATTCAGAAGTAATTATGTGTAAATGTTAAATTCATGAAATTTGCTCAGTAAGCATTTCATGGCATCTCTAAACTTTCTGCAAAAGCACATTTCCATTTTCATGCATATTCTTAGTATTATTGCATAATCCTTGTTTTCAGTAATTGAATTTATATAAATTATTGGCTTGGAATTTATTCATGAAATTTGGCATTACTGTTCCTTATTCACTTGTACACTTATGAAAAATCCCATGAAAAATTTGAAGCTACCAAAGTACAAATGTGCTGTCGAATTTGATCAATTGTTAATTAACTAGGAATTTCTTCATATAAATGTTACTTCATGTGTATAGTTAATGAAAGTAGGAATAAGTTATTTTCTGAAAGTCCATGGAGAATAACTCATCTTCACATTTCAGTAGAAATTCTCATTTCAGTTATATACTTTAGTTCTTAATTACCCATAGGAACCTAGAACTAGTTATGAAATCAAAGTGCCATTAGTTATGCCTAGTGTTTGTGGTGCATATGGTCACTTTAGCTAAGTGGCTCAAAAAAATGAACTTTCTGAAATTTGACCCTAAGTATTACAGTGTCATATCATCATCAGCATGTGATGTCATATGATCAACATCTAGGCCATGCTCATGTTAAAGTAGACATACACTAACACTGTGATAATTAAAAGTTACATTCTTGTAATTAGAAATGTGTCCCCTTCAAATTCAGTGGCTACCATGTTATACTTAAGTATGCAACCCTATTCATGGATGAGTGATTAGTTCATTAATTTATTTGTTGAGGAAGTACCATGAATCTTCATGCCATGTATTCCATCTTTAGTTAAGGAAAACTCCATGAAAGCTTGTGTATTCCTTGGCATTAATGCATGTCCATTCCATATAGGGATCGAGACCGAGGAGATCACACCGGACCAGCAAGGAGCTGAAGTGCACCTTGGTGAAGACTCTAACTACGATCACACCCAAGGCAAGCCCCGGTGCATAACCCATTTTATCATTCGAATCGTTTTCTTTATCACAAGTTAGGAATATTGCATTGTGCATTAAGTGTAGGACTTGGATGAAACACACTTGCATACTCCAGCAATGACCTATGATTAGTATGTTAGTAAGCTTTTCTGTTAGCAAGTGCTATGCTTAAACTAGTGGAGTCAACGGTAGGTTATAGATTCAACTATGGTTCAATTGGTTGATGAACTTGATAAAAATGGAGCATCTATCATTGCAACTCCGCGAACAAGTATTGAACTGCACCAAGTGCATACCTTTATTATGGGAATTGGTAAACCTAGTAACTTGGGCGCCGTATTGTTGGACAGCCATACTCATCGATCCAGAGGTGATGTGAACAGCACAGTGGATGCACGGGTTTGAGGACCGCTGGAGAGTGCATGGGTTAAGCCTCGGATATGAAGTACTGTATCGCGGGGAGGACGTGTACTCGGGATCGATGGCCCCAGATCGACTTTATAGCAATCTTGTGAACGGTGGCCATACGTGTTCTTAAATGATGCGTATGTCGTATATTTGGGTTTTCCCTGCAGGATGTAAATCAATTCGAATTGCCGTCCCTCACGGTTATGAGTACCTCTTGTTCGAGCAGCGGCAATGATATGTTAAGTAGTATTGTGGTTAAGTTTCTGAAATTTATTTATGCTATGGATACACAATGCTATGATGTACTGCTCCTCAGCTATATCCATGTCTTAGCAGGTAGCTAGACTCACCGTAGCTGTGTTCTACAATAAGCAAAGTAAAATCTTGTTTAAGGAAATTGAAAGTGTAGCATAGAACTAATAGGAGCTTTATATGCAATTATCAAATAAACCCGGTCAGCCCCCTGCATACTAGGAGTCAGTTTTAGTAAACCGGTTGACGGGTAAGTCTTGCGGAGTATGTTAGATACTCAGGCTTTGCGTTGATGTTGTTTTTCAGGTTTTCCTCATGCGACCTAGCGTGATTGTTGTAATAAGGTTGTGTGGGAAGGTGAGGAGCCTCAAAACTGGACCATCGAATGGGTCCCTAGTTCTCCTAACCGTGGTGAGTGAGCCATCGCCATAGGGCTGGCATTGTTCACGTAGGCAACATCGTGTTTTGTCGTTTCATCGCTTCCGCTAAATTATGTAATATGTACCAAGGACTCATATTATGTATCAGATCTGAACTCAGCTTAATTTGAACACCGGACTTGTAATATTACTCCTCTAAGTGATGTATCTTTGTAAATGATAAATGTTCATGTGTGAGTGCTATGTATGGTTACTTTGTTAACCATCTTCCGAGACAATCCTGTGCGGCATACTCTACTTTTCAGAGTAGGGTTGTCACATGCGTGGTACCGAGACTAGGATTGTAATTGATAGCATAGATGTGTTGTCTAGGCTAGAGGTTACCTTTGTTTGCCACGTGCCCCATGGTTTGTAGAGGTAGCTAGTAGGTGGTGACAGCCCTATACGGCCTTAGTAATCCTCCACATTCAGGTACCTCGTAGAGCTGTTGGCCCGAGTCGACTATGGATGTAGGGGTAAGCCGGTGCCTGAAGTAAGTAGTAATAGACGGAACCTATCTTATTATAGGATCCTTGACCATAGGAATCCTCTATACCCTCTGCCTACCATATTCTTGTTGTCCTTGGATGGATTAGTTTAGAAGAATAATACACACACGTTCCCTGAAATTTGATAACCTGGAATACTCCTAGGTGAAGTGCTACATTGGTATCCGTGCGCTTGCGGATTTATCTATGATCGTAAGAAACACCAACAAGCATTTCTGGCACCATTACTGGGGATAGTAATATTTTTGGTGCGACACTAAGAAATGTCAACAAGCATTTCTGGCGCCGTTGCCAGGGGATAGTAATATTTCTGGTGCGACGCTAAGAAGTGTCAACAAGCATTTATGATGCCATTGCCGGGGATAGTAATATTTCTGGTGTGATGTTAAGAAGTGCCAACAAGCATTTCTGGCGCCGTTGCCGGGGATAGTAATATTTCTAGTGCGATGCTAAGTAGTGTCAACAAGCATTTCTGGCGCCATTGCCGGGGAACCGGTTGTTGTATCATCTTTGAACCTTGTTTGTCCTTGTATCTTTTCATTTTGTTTCCTTTTATTTCTTTCCCTTTTCCACTATGGAGCAACCCACCATCCTATGAACTCAACCCTGGCTTTATAGTCATGGTTTCGGAGCAATCCTTCTCTTGTCTAGATTTTGAAAATCCATACCATCATTTGCGAGAATTTGAGTATTTGTGTTCATGTCTGTTCATTGACGGTATGACACATGAAACATTAAAGTGGAAATTGTTTCCCTTCTCCCTCATGGGGAGGGCGAAACAATTGACTCGTACTATCGGGAGTGTAAACGGTGATTGGGAAGGACTTCGAGATAAATTTTGTCTCGCTTTCTTCCCTCCGTTCCATATTGTATCCCTTCGTATGGAAATCCTCGGTTTTCACCAGAATGAGAAGGAATCCGTTGGAGCAGCTTGGGCTAGGGTCTGTTTGCTACTGCAATCTGGCCCAGACTTGTCGGTACCCGATGAAATGTTGCTTCAACACTTTTACTCGGGTCTAAACAAAGAGTCTGCCCAATTCCTCGACATTGCCTTCGGAGGATCATTTGTGCAAAGGACTGCGATGGAAGGAAGGGAAATCCTTGAGCGAATATTAGAAAATGCATCCTTCTTAGCCGATCTTAGTGAGCCCCTATGGGAGGAAGCTATGTCGAGCCGTACGGAGCTCTCAATAGCCAAATCCGAGCCCCTACCTTGCATATCCCCAGATTTGACTTTCGACTCATCCCTCGAACCTCGGACACTAGAGGAAGAAGAAATTCAACCTCCAGAGTTCTTATTTGAATTTGATGAAGGCCTTTTTAAAGACTTTGGAAATGCCTCAAATTATTGTTCCAAAAAGAACCCACCAGTTCCCGTCTGTCCTCCTCATTCTCGAGGGGATGGAAATCCAACCCACGAGGGTCCCTCAATAGCTAAATTCGAACCCACAGCTCTCTCATCTCTAAAGTTTGCTATTGATACCTCTCGGAAGGAAGAAGAAATTCTACCTCCAGGGTTGCTAGTCGAATTCGAGGAAAACCTTAGTTGACGATCATAGAAAAACCTCAAATTATATCTGGCATAACATGCCTACATTATCTGCTTTGCCTCTTGGTCCTTTCCAACAAGCAATTCCAAAGGAGGCCACAAAGAAGCAGCGGTTGAAGCATGAAAAGAGCTATTTCAAAGCTATCCAAATCCATTTGCCTTCCACAACCATTCATTATCTTATATGAGGACATGCCATAGAGGCCCTTTATGATCCCACCATAGGAGTTAATATCATTCCCGAATACATAGCTTTACAACTTGTGGATGATATACACCTAGAGCCGATTGAGTTAATCTACAAGGACGCATCAGGAGTAACCTATCCATGTTCACCAAAACTTTCATGTCTTTCCTATTATCGATTTTGAACTCCTCCTCGACTACCCACTAGAAAAACTCCACCTACTAGGAGCATCACTAGGGAGCCTTACTAAAAACCATAGAGAAATTTCTTTCACCACCAAGACCTCTTGCTTAGAAAATCCGGTGGTGAGGCCTCATCTTGAGCATCCCCCACTTGAGAAAGTAACGCTTGTTTCTCAACTTGCATCATTGAAGCCTGTTCTTTGTGAGAATGCGAAGCTTTTCACCCAAGAAGATGACGATAAGTGAAAAACTCCAAATCCTTTTGAAACCGAACAGTCACCTGACTTGCCTAAGCCGTTTTCCTCTTGCCCTCATTACTATGTTCTCAATAGTGATCAAGAATCGATTATTACCCTTATCGATGGATTCTATGAGAAGGAGAAACTTTGGGCAATTGGATTTGTGGAGCCATTGACTCTAGAAATAGAAGGTGAAGATTCCATACATGTGCATGAGAGCTTCTTTCTTGAAAACACACATGATACATGCTCATTTAATGAATCTCTAGAGTCAATCAACTTTTGTGCCAATCGCACCTACGAGAACTACAATCGCCTCAAGAGCCTCATTAGCAAAATATTTTTTAGGATGGTTGTAGATGCTTTTGTTTACCATAAATTTTGCAAATCTCGTAGATTGCACTTTGGCACTAACCTTGCAGCTAGAGCTTCAATGACACATCAAGAATTGGTGGTGGACTCGGAACTACATCTCCAATGATAGCTGCAATATGAAGTCCCTGTGGTCAAGCTTCTGACCGTAAACAAAGCACTGTCGGGAGATGGCCTGGATTATCATTTCTCTTTTTCCTAAATAAAAGCAAGAATATGTTTTAAGGTTATGTTTGCCTTCGTGTATTTTTGGTCGCTAACCATTTCAGGTTCAGATAAAAAAGAACGATGGTTATTCTGGACCTATCAACATAGGAGTTGCATCAATTTTAACACCATGAAATAAAGCAGCCAGGTACAAGATCAAGTGTGGGGGAGGCCTTCAAGATTTTCAACGCACAAACAATGCAAGGCCTCCCACCGACACATTGCACATTGTCGCTTAAGCCAACACGTCAAAAGTCGAGGTGACTGGTCTCCAAGCAACATTGACCAACCTACAAGGACAATCGACACAAGGCTAGTGTTCCTAAGCTTCCACACCTTCCATAGCGATGATTTGCACACTCTATCCCTTTCCTCCTAGTTTCCAAGTTAAACCAAACTTATCTTGAATCAATCATAACAATTTAACTAGAAAACTAAAATAAACCTTGTGGAAGCCTCATGTTATTTCATGCTTCTATTTGGTTGGCTTGCATGCTCCTTATTCCTAGTTCATAGACTTGTTGCTTATGAACTAATCTTTAGGAAAGCATGTCACCTAGGTAGTTGATGCATAAGATATGGTTTGATGAAATGAATCTTTCTCTTATGCTTGATGTGCTTGGGAATTTTTCTTACAAATAAATTAAAATCAATAGCTTGACTCCTCAATGATTATATCTTCCTACCAAAGCCATATGATGAACTCATTGAAAATCTTATGCATATGCTACTTGTTGTTTCATTGAACTTTGTCAAATTGTTGTGACTCTTGTGAGTTACTATTTATGACTTTTTGATCAAGATTTTGTGCACACCACTTTGCTAATACTTCTTCACTAGAAGTTAGCACCACCATATCCATCATCCATGTGCTATTTCTTCTACACTGGAAGATAGCACTTCCATGTCATCATCCATCCATTAAATAAAGTACTCCATCATATTCTGATAGACTCCCTCTCCAAATATCCTTGTAAAAGTGACATGGGCTATTCATGATTCAAATAAAAAAAAAGTGAAAAATATAGAGAAATAATTAGCCCCTGTTCTAAAATGCCTATCCAATTGAAGGGAGGGATCATCTTAAAAGAAAAGGGAGTATTCACATTCAGTCATTTTCCATCCACATATCCACATGTGCACATTCTTGATCAAAAGTTCATGAATTGTTCTCCATGGATCTAGTTTTTGACTTAGTAATATATGAGACACAAGTATGGCCCCCTTTTATCCCTACCTTGAGCTCCACATAAAGCCATATTTAGAAGTAGGATAAAAAGAGGCAATGTCCTGGTGCGGAACCATACACATTGAGCGATTTGAGAGAATCATTTGAGGGGTACAACTATGATTTGTTTTGAAAATCTTTTCATAAACCCAAGCTACATAGTAGAATGAGTGCAGATGATTAGAGTCAGGACTATTCCATCCTTCAACCACCCAAGATAACATGATAGACACTTTAAAAGTTCATAGGTACAGGTATGACTTGGAATAATTTGCATGCTACCATCATACCAATTGAAGTTATTATTCACCTTAGTCTCTATTCCTTTACTCGAGGACGAGCAAAGACTAAGTGTGGGGGTGTTGTTGATGGTACTTTAATGCTAAATCCGACCATCAAATCCTTGCATAAACAACATAAAAGGAATAAACAAAATAGTAGTAGCAGTTTATTATTAACCATTTCCACGAGATTTGGTGAGACATGTGTTTGCAAGTATAAAAGAGCCAAAATATGCAAAAACATGAAAAAACACCCTGTCGGCTGATGACGGCTGTGAAGCAGCCGTTTTCTAGCTGGTAGGGTCATTTGAGGCTGAAATCAGGACTCGGTAGGGTCATATCAGGGTGAAATCAGCCACCCGGCTGATCAAAACAAGGTTGTTATCACGCTGATTATCCGACCTGGCCGACCCTGCAAAAACACTCCAAGATAAGCCATTTCCCATTCCCGGACTAAGGAGGGTAAAAAGTGGAGAAGCAAAGGAGGAATCCACGTGGCACAACATGGACAAGTAAAAATATGACCCGGAGGGGGTCGGCACCCAAAAGGGGCTGCTGCCTGGCACAGGCCGCCCGACCTACCCTGCCGCCCGGCCTAGGATTTTCCTCTCAGGGTGTCCAGCCCACTCGGCCCGTTATGCTAACCGACGCCAAGTGGATAAGGCGGTCGGGAACCGACCCAACAACCATCATCCGGGACGCAATCCTAGCCATCAGGAGAAGGTCGGTCGGGAAATCGACACGATCCATGGGCCGCCCGGCCTCACCCGCCGCTCGGCAGTGCATGCCGCCTGGCACACGTGGCTGCCCGGCATGGCCTACCGCCCGGTGGGGGAATTTTTTCCCACCGACTCTCCTCCACCTTGAAGTACCCGCTAAGCCTTCGCCACCTATAAATACAGGGGAAATTTGGCAGAAAATGCACAACAACACACAAGAAGAGAGTTTAGAGCTCCACTCAAATGGCTTTAGCACTGCCAAAGTGTTTAGAAAATAGGGAGAGAGTGAGGGAGAGTTCGGGGAAGCGCCGGGATAGTCGACGATCTTCCCCACACTTGTACCTTGGCGGATGCTTTCCTTGTCAAGTAAGTGATCGTGATTTCTCTTTGGTATTTAAGTTTCCTATTTAAGTAAGTTCTTTCTTTTATTACTTACAGGATCATCGCTCTATTTAGTTAGAGTATCTTAGTCTTCCGTAAGCGTGGTACCGAGACTAGGATAGTAATTGATAGCGTAGACATGGTGTCTAGGCTAGAGGTTACCTTTGTTTGCCGTGTGCCCCACTTTGTAGAGGTAGCCGGTAGGTGGTGACAGCCCTACACGGCCTTAGTAATCCTCCACATTCGGGTACATCGTAGAGCTGTTGGCCGAAGTCGCCTGTGGATGCAGGGGTAAGCCGGTGCCCGAAGTAAGTAGTAATAGTCCGAACCTATCTTATTATAGGATCCTTGACCATAAGAATCCTCTCTACCCTCTACCTACCATATTCTTGTTGTCCTTGGAAGGATTAGTTTAGAAGAATAATACACACACGTTCCATGAGATTCGATTACCTATAATACTCCTAGGTGAAGTGCTACATCGGTATCCGTGTGCTTGCGGATTTATCTGTGATCGTAAGAAATACCAACAAGCATTTTTGGCACCGTTACCGGGGATAGTAATATTTCTGGTGTGACGCTAAAAAGTGTCAACAAGCATTTCTGGCGCCGTTGCCGGGGGAGAGTAATATATCTGGTGCAGCGCTAAGCAGTGTCAACAGCACCATCACGGAGCTTGTTTCGAGGCGAAGCAAAGTCTTGAAGGGCTCGATGGCATTCGAGCAATGAGGCGAAAGATGGATGATTATTGCCCCGGTGGTAGGTGGGTGTGTTATGTAGGTCAAGGGTAGAGTGGTCATGTGGACAATAGACCCTACGCATATAAAATGAGAGGTAAGGCTAGTGGAACAGGTCTCTCTCTCCCTATTAGCCTTGTGTTAGGACTTCATTCAAGTGGCTTCCTAGCCTTGTATCTATGGATCTTGTAAGCATGTTTCCATGACATGAGATTTATTCTTGTGCTCAAGATCTTCCTCTCTCTCTAAATCCTGAATTTCTCTTTTTCCCTATTTTCAAAGCTATTTTCGTGGGAATTTTTTATCTCCTTTTTGGATGAGTTTTTGGGGCGGATTTATTAGGAAACTTCGTGCTATGATGAGCTAGATAAATCCTACATAGGTTTGTGACCAAATCAAGAGCTCTAGCACGTTCGATTTGAAGGATTTCTCAAGTTTTTCCTTTTTGGTGTTCTTGGCACAAGATCTAAAATTTGTGATGATTCCTGCAACCAATTGAGTTGATCTTCTAGGATTAGGGTCATGATGTGTTGAGGATTCACTGATACAAATATTGCATCATTTGGAGTTCATTTGATTAGGTTTTGACCAAGTTTTTGCTTCATCCCAAAACTTTTTCCTGTTCTATCGGGGTCGATCGGCACTGCCGATGACCAGGACCGGCACTGCCAGTGGGTCTCAGTACCCCGCACTGGCACTGCCAATGGGTCAGATCGGCACTACCGATGGGGCCAACCGGCACTGCCGATGGCCCTGATTGGCACTGTCGGTAGTGGTCCAGTAAGATCTGGTTTTTGGTGAGTCTCTTGACTAGTTCGAGTCCTTGATGTTTCTTGTTGTTTCCGCTGTGTTTGTTTGCTATGGTTGATCACTCCTAGGGTTAGTACACCATGAGTTGGTGTGTGTAGTCTTGGTGATCGGTTCGGAGGTTGGCTTGGGTTGTTTTTGGGATACAGGCCAAGTTCTCTTGGAGAATATTGATTGGCTCCCATTTACCCCCCCTCTGGTCGCCTTCTTGGTCCTTCAATTGGTATCAGAGCTGGTTTGATCACTAGTTGACCTTCACCTGCTTTGTGATCTGAAGGCGACATGGAGAAGCGTGCGGTCAAGCTCTGGATGTTCGATGGAGAGGACTTCCCCTACTGGAAGTCGCGGACCAAGGCTTATCTCCTGAGTGAAGGTTGTGCTATTTGGCACATCATCGAGCAAGAATACAACATACCTGCCGACCTCAACACCGCTCCTAGAGGAGAGTTGAACAGGTATGAACACAACTCTAGAGCTGTCAACATTCTACTGTCTGCACTTGGTAGAAGTGAACATGATCATGTTGCACACCTTGACACTACTCATGCTATTTGGATTAAGCTTTGCACATAGCATGAGGGTACCAATCAAGTCAAGTCTATGCATAAGGATTCTTACAATAGACAGTACCAAACTTTTGCATAAAAACCTGGCGAGTCACTAGATGACACCTTTCATAGGTTTGAGGCAATTGTGTGCAGCTTACGGGCTTGTGGTAACCTTGTATACATTGATAATGATAGAGCTAAGCAACTGTTGTACTCACTTGATGAAAATGTTTGGGGGGTTAAAATTGCTGCTCTAGAAGAAACTATTGACTTCAATACCTTAAACTATGAGCAACTGTATAGCAAGCTGAAATCTCATGAACTGTCTAGAAAATCTTGTCCTAATCATGTTAATCCTGATTCTAGCATGGCTTTGCTTTCTAGCTCTCAGAAGGGTAGTCACAGTGATGCTTCTTATGGAACTAACCCCTCACTTGACAAGTCTTCTTTGGAGTTTGCTCTGTCTTCTCTTGTTGCAGCTTCCAATGAATAGATGGAGTGCATTCCTGACGAGGTGCTATCCTTGCTCACAAGGAAATTCAGGAAGTTCTACAACAATCGAAAGGAGAGAAGAGGAGGTGGTTCAAGAACCTGCTTTGAGTGTGGTGACCCAGGACACTTCATTGCTAACTGCCCCAAGAAGAAGAAGAAGGCTGGGTACTGTGATAACAATACTGAACACTTAAAGCAGAAGAAGAACCGCTTCTACAAGAAGGGCCAAGAAGTTCGCCAAGGCCATTGCACGTGCCTGCGTTGCCGCCTTGAGCGATGTCGACCTCATATCAAGCAAAGGCCTTTTAAGCTCAGAGGAGGAGGTTGAAAAGCCACGAGTCAAAAGGAAGGATGACTTCACCGGGCTTTGGTTCATGGCAAAGAATGATCATGACATCGACTCTGGATCCGACTCTGACACAAGCGAGGTACCTCCCACTCTTGATGAGCTATCTTCTGAACTTGATCATTTGCGCGATGTTCTGCTCTTACAAGATGATAAGCTTCATAGTTCTCTTCATGAGAGTAGAGAGCTAAGTCTAAGTTGGAGAGTGCTGATTTTGAAAATGCTTCACTTAGGTCTAAGCTCTCTTGTGATGTCACTGTTGTAGAGTGTGAGTCATGTCAAGTTGTGATGAATGATCTGAATCCGAGGGAGAGTGTGCATGCTCAAGTTGCCAGTCAGCTTGAGAGTGCTCTCAAGGAGCTTGATGAATTCAAAGCTAGGCCAACTCTTTTGGGTGCATGTCAGAAGTGCCCCAAGCTCACAAGTGAGTTGGAAGCTCAAACCCTCAAAGTCAGGGAGCTTGAGTCCAAGCTGCTTATTGAGACTCGCTCTAAGGTCCTTCCACGACCCTGTGAGGTGTATGTCTCTCTTAAAGACATGCTTGTAATCACTAGGGAGGAAAACAAAGTCCTAGTCCAAGAAAATGACTATCTTGTTTCTAGGCTCCAAAGAACCTTAGTGAGTGAGGAGAAAATTGAGAGTGACCTAGCAAGAGTCAAAGAGAGTGCTAGTAGGTCAACCTAAAACTTGGGTTTGGGATTTGAGAGGGTTGACAAAGGGAGTGAAAATGTGGGTAAGTTTGTGCCTAGCTCTAGCTACAAGGATGAGGAACAATCCATCAAACCCACTGACACATACTATCCACCAAACCCCAAACCTTTCTTCAACCCAAAGCAAACAGAGAAGTCAAAACCCAAACCTCTTGTGCAAACAAAGCCTTAACATGAGAGTGTCTATATTTGCATGTTCTATGGGCATAAGGATCACTTGGATGAGTACTGTTATAGGCGTCAGAGGATTGAGAGAATGCAAGCTGAGTTAACTAGGAATGTGCATGATGATTTTGATGGTTTTCATCCTCGCTCTTTTTCTCATGCATATCATGGATAGGGTCATCTCTCATATGGCTTTGATTCACAAAACAAAGGCTTTGCACAGCAGCACTTTGGTGCTCCATGTTTTCCCCATCGTGGTGAGTGTCACTCGCGTGGATTTGGTGTTTACACAGATGATTTCTATCCTCACAACCCAAGGTTCGAGTCGAGACGCTTTGACAGGCCATGCTTTCCCCATCGTGGTTCTCGTCCCATGCGTTCAAATGATAATGTGCAAAGAACTGTGATGACTACTATTGGTCGTATGGTTAAGTGCTGGATTCCCAAATGCTTTTTGACTAACCCCAGCACTGAGCCATCGACTTTTCCTTCTCATTCTTTATAGGCAGCAGGTGGAGGCTTGGAGAACAAATGGTTGATGGACTCCGTGTGTTCACGCCACATGACCGGAGATGCAAAGTGGTTCTCCAGCCTCACTCCCTTGAAGCGGCGGGAGTATGTGAGCTTTGGAGATGACAAGAAAGGGAGAGTGAAGGCAAGAGGGACGGTAAAGGTAAATGAAAAATTCACTCTCAAGGTTGTTGGTTTGGTTGAGCATCTCAAGTACAATTTCCTCTCTGTTTCTCAGCTGCTTGATGTTGGTTTGGAAGTGCGCTTTAAGAAAAATGCTTCTTGTGTTCTTGATTCGAATGACTCTTTGGTTTGTGGGATTTCTAGCATTGGGAAAGTTTTTCAGGCAAATTTTGCTAGTTCTCCTGGTTCTCACAAGTGTTTGTTTTCCCAATCTACTTTTGAGCTCTGGAAATAACATAGGAGACTAGGTCACATGAGCTTTGACTTATTATGTCACTTGAGTGGCCTAGGTTTGATCCGAGGATTGCCTAAGCTCTAATTTGATAACGACACTGTTGGTCCTTCTCGGGTTCGTTCGGCGGGTGGGAAGTGGTATGTGCTTGTGATTGTTGATGACTACTCTCGCTACTCTTGGGTTTACTTTCTTGAGAGCAAGGATGAAGTGTTTCATCACTTTTGGAGCTTAGCTTTGAGGTTGTTCAAGGAACTCCCTGGTGCATTATGAGCAATCCGTAATGAAAATGGCACCAAGTTCAAGAACTCCTCTTTTGATGCTTTCTGTCTTGAGCATGGTATTGAGCATCAGTTTTCAGCACCTCGTGTTCACCAGTACAATGGTGTGGTCGAAAGAAAGAACAGAACCTTGGTGGAGATGGCCTGGACGATGCTCGATGAGCATAGGACTCTGAGGCAGTTCTGGGCTGAGGCCATTAGCACTGCTTGCTATGTTTCCAATCAGATTTTCTTGCGCTCAATTCATAATGTGACTTCTTATGAGCTGCATTTTGGGAGAAAGCCCTCGGTTTCTCATTTGCATCCCTTTGGTTGCAAGTGCTTTATTCGGTGGCAATCTTGATAAGTTTGAGTCGAGATCTTCCGATGGCATATTTCTTGGTTACTCACTTCATGATCATTCCTATAGAGTTTTGAATTTGTAGACTAACACCATCGTAGAATCCTGCGATGTAACCTTTGATGAATCAAACTCTTGTGCAAGGAATGTGATTGAGTCTACAGGTGATAAGGAGCTAAAGGTGATGAGGACATCACCATGCTGGATACACGCATATCATGGCCTTCCCCAAGTTACAAGTTGTCACCAACTCGGTCGCCGCATTCGTCTCGGATTCAGCCGACACCCCTTCACGGTTTTGATGATATCTCCCACATCCGACGTCCAAACGAGGCGTTCTTTGATGCGTTAGAAAGGGGACGATGACGCCGTCATTTTGGTTCTGGTCCTAGATCCAGAAGGGTCGTGAGTCATAATATGTGACCATGACAATGTGCTGTGCCAACTATTTTGGGCCAACTTGGCCATGTATCATGTCGGGCCTTGAGCCCATGTTGTGGGCGCCCCCCCTGGTCGCCCCTAATCCTAGGACGTCTTTGTTTCCTACATAAACTCAGTAGCCGCTGTCTTTTAGTTTCGGGTTTTGTTTAGTTCAATTTTCCAGAGAGAAACTTGATCAAATTATTGTAACTGTGGCGACAAGTCCTTTTACAGTAATCCAAGGCCCCTGTTCTTGTTCTACACCACTGTGGTGATTAGTCCTTTTGTGATTAGAGCTTGATCCTTTTCTTGTGATTCACTTCATCCATATTTGCAATTTCAGATTGTATGTTTATCCTCTCTTGCTTGTGTTCTCGATTTCGCTTGCAGGAAAAATCAAGTTGTGCTTGGTGTATTGGTTGCGGGGTTGGATCGTGTCTGATTCGCATCGGGTCATCGACGCCGAGTTCCCCAAATTCAAGTTTATCCCCTTACCTCTCGGAAGATCGGGCCATATCTACATCAAGTGGTATCAGATTCCTAGGTTCCCCGTGAGGTATTATCGTGTTCTTCCCTTTAGATTCGTTGGTGTTCATCACCTTTTGTCCACGAAAAAGACTACAAATTTTATTTTTTCCCACCATCCCAGACACTGTTTAGCCTTTGCATAATTTAATTTCAGAGTCCGTAGTGTTAAGTTTGTGTCCTAGTCGAGTTCAGTTGCTGGTTCGAATTTGTGTTTCAATTTGGTTTGTGTTTTGATCTCCACTGCACACCACCATCACCATCATGTTTTCCATTGGATTCACCATTTTGTCACCCACCCACCACACCCACAATCTGTTGCCAACAAAAAAACCCTACCTGATTCAGTTTTCTCCCCCCCCCCTCACCCCTCAAACCCTATCTTGATATACCTTCGGTAAAACAGGAATAACTTTTCGCTCGTTGCTTCGATTGGGCTGAAATCTTTACAGCAGATTCTTGACTCAAAGTTGAGGTGACCCACACTCAGCTCCACTCTGTGTGCCCTCGTCAAAAAATTCAAAAAAAATTGGAAAAAAATAGAAAAAAATTCTGAAGTAAAAAATAGTGCTTTCGGTGAAACTTTGAGATTTTGCCTACCCTTTGTTTTTCCTCTGTTTGAGTTGAAACTTCTTGTGGTTCCTTCCTTTGTGTTCCTCTATCACAGAAAAATAGTGGAAAAATCATACAAAAAAAATCAAGATTTTGATTTGCACCCCCCCTGCTCTGAAAAATTCTAAGTCTGTGAAGTTTGTTTTGTTCCTTGCTACCTTTTCCATTGTTCTTTGCCATTGTTCTTGCTATCACAACTGTTTTTGAACACGATTCTTTTGCTAGCAATTAGGACACTGCTTTGGACATTTATTCAGTGCTACTATCTGTTATTGAATTGTGTTTCAGTGACATACATATTAGCCTTCCAAGCTATACATATTGCAGCACAGGTTTCTTCCTTGCAACTGTTACACCCAAGCTCAACTACAGATTGTGTCAACCTGTTTGGCTTTGGTAAGAACACTTGCAAGATTGTGATACATTGCTTCTGATATTATTTTCCACTTTCTACACCCTCTGCTGTCTACTAGTTGATAGGGCTAATCTTTTTGTTTAGTCTTGTCTTTTGCTTTTAACCATGTCAGAGAAAGGGAAAGGGACACCTGGAGAGTTGGAGTCCCCTATAGACTTCAATGATTGTGTCTCCAAGGCCGAGCTCACGAAGCTTCTTGCGGACCAGCGTACATTCATGGAAACGAAGTTTGCCGAGTTGATGGGTCACATCAACACTGTTGTCCACCGTATTGAGGATGTTGAACGACGACCTCCACCTCAACGAGTGCTGCTGATGATGATTTTTACCATGATGTAGACCGTCTTCACCGTAATCAACACGGTATGGGAGGTAATAATAATCGTGGTAATACTGATACTTTTGTTAAGCCCAAATTTAACATACCACCTTTTGCCGGTAGTGCTGACCATGAAGCATACTTAGATTGGGAACTTGCTGTTGAACAGAAATTTAATTCTCATTTAGTTCCTGCTGAGCATAGAGTTAGACTTGCTACTAGTGAGTTTACAGGTTTTGCTCTCTTTTGGTGGAATGATCTTTGCAATACTAATGCTGCTATACCTGCCACTTGGCCTATTTTGAAACAACGCATGAAATCTCATTTTGTTCCTCCTTATTACCAACGTGATTTATGTTTGAAATTACAATCTTTAACACAAGGTAGTAAAACAGTAGAGGAATATTATCAGAATTGCTTATTGGTTTAGCACGTTGTGATATACATGAAGATGATCTTGAAACTAGTGCTAGATTTTTTGGTGGTTTGAACCGTGATATCCAGAATATTGTTGACTATAAAGAGTGGAATAGGTTCAACCAATTGTATCATATTGCTCTTAAGGCTGAACGAGAAGTACATGGACGCCTTCCACAACAATCTTGCAGGTCCAACACTGAGCAATATCTCCTGATGTGGACAAGGGTTCCCGATCTTCCGATAGGTTCTGATAATCTTGATTAAGGCGGAGGCGATACACAAATCGATCTGGCTTCCGAACGACACGTTCTGAACCCCACAATCGTAGCACAACGTCTCCTCTGGTTATCAACCGTTCAAGAATGATTGACCTTGCCGAGAAGGCTTATCCTTGCCTGCAAATCAAGAACACAAGCAAGAACAATGAAGAATGCAACCAAATTTGCAAGTATACGATGAATCTCACAATTTGGAGTCTCACAAACCGATCAAACGGCAAAACTGTTATCAACAGAATAATCTAAGCAAAACCAAAACCCTAATGAAGAGGCGGAAGCTGTATATGAGGACCCTAGGGTCGTGCAAGACCCCCTGGACGCAGCCCTAAGTGGGCTCAACTCGATACATGGCCCAAAGACCGATTACGGTGTCGCAGCACCAGGACAGATTCTGTACATCGACTTGTTTCGACAATTTCTGATGGCTCGCGACGAATTTTGATATGGGACCAGTTGGGTTGGAAAGATGTTTTCGTTATGTTTCCAGGCATATGTAGAACGTCCAAATCCGAGTCCGTATGCGTCCTGGGCGTCCGTTTTAGTGCAGACTGGTCCTAGGCTGCAAAACAGACTCGAAGTCGGTTTTGGATTGGACTTCCACCTTGGCTTGGACGTCCTTGCTGGCCCATCACGCCTCCAATCACATCCTCAGCTATATCATCATCATCTCCATGGTTCCTAACAATAATTAAATCATTAGGTAGCAATCTATTCTCAAAATCACATAAACAAAACATTAGAAACAAAGTCACCTGTAAATTCAGGTGATGCACATGAACTTTCATCTTAGTTGGAGGAGTGTTGCGTGTATTCATAGGTGTGATGTTCTCATCATTCTCCCCCTTTTGAATTAGAGTCGTCCTTGACTCGATCCCATCTCTTTCTCCAAATATTTTTCTCAAATCTAAAATATGAAATATAGAACTATTCCCAAACTTGGGATGCACCTCATGTTTATATGCGTTATAAAAATTATCATTAGAATGTGAAACTACAGTAGAAGGCATGTCAAACAACTGAACAACATCTTTGAAAAATTGGCCAGTAGTATGAACATCACCCTCACTCTTATGACAAGTTAGAAAATGTGTGATCTTAAAAACAGTAGAAAAACTTGACATGACATGACAATTTTTATTGCAGTTTTCTAGTGTCTCATTGAGTTGCACAACACAAGGAGGTTTCAATGTTGAAGAAATATAAACTCTATGCACCATAAACAAACCTCTATGATCATAATAGCCAATAGCATGAAAATTATTTTTTGTCAATAAAGGAAATTCAGTTTGAGAAAAGATTTTCTTCTCAACAGCATTTAGATCACAAAGAACATCAAATTCAATATAACCCAAAGTGTTTAGAGAAGTCAACAATTTCTGCTCATCCTTTTCACATGTAACTAAAATCAAATGTTTTATTTCAGTACCATTAGGTGAATCATAAGCAAAAGCATCAAGCTTATTCATTTGTTGTGGCAAAGGTATAAGTGAAGCATTGGCACATAACTCCTCTTTATCACAAGGTCCAATAGATAAATCAACTTGTAACAAAGAAACATCATCATAAGGTTCCAATACAGCAAGATTATTGGAACAATTCATCACATCAAGAAAGCTTTTACCTAAAGCAACAACATGTTTTTATCTTTCCCACTATCATCTTCTTTATGTAGATGTTCAAATGTATTAGTTGCAACAAGAGGCAAAGAAATATGTTCATCCTCTAGTAATTCAGATTTTGATGGAAGTGTTGCAACATTTGAAATAGCCCATTCTATCCTAAATGGTTCATTCTTTCTTCTCTCAAATCTTTGTTGGTCCTCTTCTAAAATTTCAGCAGCTGTCATAGGTTTAAGAGTAACCCTTCTACCATTGTATTTAAATGAGTAGCTATTAGCAATGGCATTATGTGAAACATTATTTGTAGAAATCCAAGGTTTACCTAATAACACATGACATGCTTGCATAGGTACTATATCAAATTCTGCACTATCCTTGTAAGAACCAATAAAAAATTCAATGCGTGCAATTTGATCTACCTTTATCTTACCACAAGAATTTACCCATTGGATGTAGTATGGACATGGGTGTGGTTGTGTGGTCAAGCCAAGCTTCTCGACCAACTCCAAGCTTGCAATGTTGTGGCTACTCTCTCCATCAATGATGACACGATAATGTCGATCCTTCACAAAAAAGTGAGTCTGGAATAAATTGTTCAATTGATTTTGCTCTACCTTCTCCATTTGAGAACTGAACACTCGTTGTGCTACAATACTCTTATCATCATGAGATGTCATCAATTCATTCCCATGAGTATTGGAACCTGTCATTGTTAGTAGCAAACAAGAAAACACACAAGAGTATATTTTCCTATCACTACTATGTAATAACGGTGGAAACTCTCAACAAGAAAATGGAAGCATCTCACCAAGCCCTTACAAAGTTCTTAATTATAACAAGCAAAGGATACCTTGGAGAGTGTGAACTGACAATTGTGAGAGTCAAAAATTTGTGCCTGTTCAGAAGGATATATATGGAGCTTCGATAGGCAATATTAGGTAGCAAGGATTAGCAAGATCTCAATTCAGAAATTGCAAAACTGAATAATAGTCCCAAGCTAGTCTATGTCACCGGCCTAAACTTGTCTCGGACCTAGCTTAAGCAAGCAAGCGAATGACTTAACAAAGAATGCAAAGGCTGCAAGCAATTCTGAATTTTTATCTTTGCCTTTTTCTACTTCTCTTTTTTGTGCGGCTTTTTCCTCTTGTGCACTTTTGCCTTTTTCTTTTATTTTCTTGTGAATCAGAACTGCAGCAAGGTATTAGTACTAGAAAGAAAAAGGAAAATATATTCTATCATAAGCAATATTATGATCTGAATATGATAGTCACAGAGATAGATAGTATATTATTCCAAAACTCTCAATGTGTGCAACAAACTGAATTTTTTTTTCTCTTGATTCTCTATGAACAAGGACATGCACCACTCAAACAAGACCAAAGAACAAGCACTAGACCAGCAATACAATGACCTTGTAGGGACTAAAATTCAGAGAAGCAAACTAAACTGAAAATTGCATAGCACAAGGGGGATATAGGACAGCGGAAACACGACGAACAAATATTTTTGTAGGGTAGTTTTCTGGAGTTTAGGACTGAACAAAATAACGGAGATAAGGGTGAACCTAATGGTGTACCTGAAGCTTTGATTACCACTTGATGTGGACAAGGGTTCCTGATCTTCCGATAGGTTATGATGATCTTGATTAAGGCGGAGGCGATACACAAATCGATCCGGCTTCCGAACGACACGTTCTGAACCCCATAATCGTAGCACAATGTCTCCTCTGGTTATCAACCATTCAAGAACGATTGACCTTGCCGAGAAGGCTTATCCTTGCCTGCAAATCAAGAACACAAGCAAGAACAAAGAAGAATGCAACCAAATTTGCAAGTATACGATGAATCTCACAAGTTGGAGTCTCACAAACCGATCAAACGGCAAAACTGTTATCAACAGAATAATCTAAGCAAAACCAAAACCCTAATGAAGAGGCGGAGGCTGTATATGAGGACCCTAGGGTCGTGCAAGACCCCCTGGACGCAGCCCTAAGTGGGCTCAACTCGATACATGGCCCAAAGACCGATTACGGTGTCGCAGCACCAGGACAGATTCTGTACATCGACTTGTATTGACGATTGCCGACGGCTCGCGACGAATTTTGATATGGGACCAGTTGGGTTGGAAAGATATTTTCGTTATGTTTCCAGGCATATGTAGAATGTCCAAATCCGAGTCCATATGCGTTCTGGGCGTCCGTTTTAGTGCAGACTGGTCCTGGGCTCCGAAACAGACTCGAAGTCGGTTTTGGATTGGACTTCCACCTTGGCTTGGACGTCTTTGCTGGCCCATCACGCCTCCAATCACCTCCTCAGATATATCATCATCATCATCTCCATGGTTCCTAACAATAATTAAATCATTAGGTAGCAATCTATTCTCAAAATCACATAAACAAAACATTAGAAACGAAGTCACGTGTAAATTCAGGTGATGCACATGAACTTTCATCTTAGTTGGAGTGTTGCGTGTATCCATAGGTGTGATGTTCTCATCATTAAGTCTATTTTGGATTGGACTTCCACCTTGGCTTGGACGTTCTTTCTGGCCCATCACGCCTCCAATCACCTCCTCAGCTATATCATCATCATCTCCATGGTTCCTAACAATAATTAAATCACTAGGTAGCAATCTATTCTCAAAATCACATAAACAAAACATTAGAAACGAAGTCACCTGTAAATTCAGGTGATGCACATGAACTTTCATCTTAGTTGGAGGAGTGTTGCGTGTATCCATAGGTGTGATGTTCTCATCATCTCCAGCAACGCACTGGAGTAGAGAACTTGAAGAGTCATGTTGCTAAGACACCAGCAACAACTTTTCCACTTGCGCCTACTTCTGCAGCGCAATCGTCTAGTGTGCAACACCAACACCAGAAGAAGGTTACTACTTCCGGTACTAGGAGTGGGTCCTCCACCACCATTATTTGCCACCACTGCAAGGGCATGGGACATGTCATGAAGGATTGCCCTAGTCGTCGTGCTTTCATCGCTACCGCTGATGGGTATGAAAGTTCTAGTGATGTTGAAGATGAATTTGCTCGTATGCCTAACCTTGTTGTAGATTTGACGGAGGAGCAGGAGACTACTGCCATTGATTCTATTGCTACCATCGCGAGCTTTCCTAGCCTCATTGTACAGCGTGTGTTGACCACTCGGGTGGGACAAGAGGAAGAACAACAACGCAACAATTTATTCTACATGCACCTCATTGTTGCAGACCACCGTGTTCTCACCATCATTGATACTGGGAGCTATAACAACTTGGTAAGTTCTGATTTGGTAAGCAAACTTGACTTGACCACGCATGCACTATATCAGCCCTACCACATCAAATGGTTCAACAATAGTGGTACGGCACAGGTAACTCGATCAACATGCATACACTTTTCAATAGGTTCTTATCAAGACTTTGATGATTTTCATGTTGTACCTATGCAAGCATGTTCGCCTTTATTAGGCCGTCCATGGGAATATGATACGGATGCTGCCCACCATGGTAGAACAAATACATATACATTCGTGCATAAGGACAGGAATATTACTTTGCATCCGTTATTACCTGCTGATATTAGAAATCATTTTAAACTACTTGCTGAAAATACTGAGAATAAACATGATAACAAACAACTTTCTGATGTTAAACATAAGGATATTCAGTTAAAGGGAGGTGCTTTTCTTGCTATGACATCTACTGTTACTGATCTTTGTGATAATCATGATGCACCTTCTTATACTATGCTTTGTCATGATATATCTTCTATCGATGATCATGTATCTTGTACTTTGTATTCTGCTAGTACTAACCTTTTGCAGGAGATTGATGCTGAGATGGAGTCGAGGACGACTCCAATTCAAGAAGGGGAGGATGATGAGGACATCACCATGCTGGATACGTGCATATCATGGCCTTCCCCAAGTTACAAGTCGTCACCAACTCGATCGCCGCGTTCGTCTCGGATTCAGCCGACACCCCTTCACGGTTTTGATGATATCTCCCACATCCGACATCCAAACGAGGCGTTCTTTGATGCGTTAGAAAGGGGACGACGATGCCGTCGTTTTGGTTCTGGTCCTAGCTCCAGAAGGGTCGTGAGTCATAATATGTGACCATGACAAGGTGTTGTGCCACCTATTTTGGGCCAACTTGGCCATGTATCGTGTCGGGCCTTGAGCCCATGTTATGGGCGCCCCCCGGTCTCCCCCAACCCTAGGACGTCTTTGTTTCCTACATAAACTCAGTAGCCACCGTCTTTTAGTTTTGGGTTTTGTTTAGTTCAGTTTTCTAGAGAGAAACTTGATCGAATTATTGTACCTTGTCAGTAAGTTCTTTTACAGTAATCCAATGCCCCTGTTCTTGTTCTACACCACTGTGGTGATTAGTCGTTTTGTGATCAGAGATTGAACCTTTTCTTGTGATTCACTTCATCCATATTTGCAATTTCAGATTGCGTGTTTATCCTCTCTTGCTTGTGTTCTCGATTTCGCTTGCAGGAACAATCAAGTTGTGCTTGGTCTAACGGTTGCGGGGTTGGATCGTGTCTGATTCATGCCGGGTCATCGACGCCGAGTTCCCCAAATTCGAGTTTATCCCCTTACCTCTCGAAAGATCGGGCCATATCTACCTCAGAAGGAAAGCATCTTTGTAGAAGAGGACCTATAGGGCTTTGATGATGATGATGGTGATTCACTTCATCTCTCATCCGAGCTTGTTTCTGCTGCCACCACCACTCTAGCAGAGGGTCCAGAAGCTTCTACATCTACTTCAGCAGCTGTCGAGCGAGCTCCAGCTGTGGTTGAGGGGGAGGTATGCTCTGAGAGAGAGGCTCCTCACCACATTCAGCGTAAACATCCACCTCAACAAATGATCGGTAATCTCTATGAGAGGACAACAAGGTCAAGGTCTACACATCTCGCTTGCTTTACCAATTCTCTCTTTGTTGCAACCTTTGAACTCCTAGATGTTGGACACGCACTATCTGACAAACATTCGGTTAATACCATGCATGAGGAGTTGGAGAACTTTGAGAGAAACAAAGTATGGACCCTAGTAGAGCCTTCTGTTGGTGTCAATGTCATAGGAACCAAATGGGTGTTTAAAAACAAGCATGTGGAAGATGGTGAGGTTGTTAGAAACAAGGCTAGGCTTGTTGCTCAGGGTTTCAGTCAAGTGGAGGGCTTAGACTATAGGGAAACCTTTGCTCCTGTTGAACGCATAGAAGAGATTAGGATCTTGCTTGCATTTGCTGCCTCTAAGGGCGTTAGACTCTATCAAATGGACGTCAAGAGTGCTTTCCTAAATGGTTTCATAGAGGAAGAGGTTTATGTAAAACAACCACCTGACTTTGAGCACCAAAAATACCCAAACCATGTGTACAAGCTTTAGAAGGCTTTGTATGGGCTAAAGCAAGCACCTAGGGCATGGTATGCTAGGCTTAAGACTTTCTTGTGTCACACCCATTTTAAGAAGCAAAATGGGTGCAGCAGTATTTGTGCCCAGGATCAAGTTATACACACATACGGTACATCATCAATGGTAAACAGAATAAATATTCATATCCTTTAATTATTACATCGTATCTTTATTACAAAAAGGACCCGTGGGTCTAGAAGAAAAGTACATTCAAGCAGTGGAAATTAACTAGTGTAGATGTCCAAATCACCACAGGCATCGACTGGTGGATCATCGCCTAGTACTCGCTTCCTTCATCTTTGTGGTGGCTCCAATCTTCTCCTTGGGCTGAACATCAACGTGGTATTGCAAGGGTGAGTACGTGTCATACTCAGCAAGTGGGGGAAAGGATGACATGGGGTTTTAGTCAAGAAAAGGCTTTATAGACTGGTTTGCATGAGCTTTTAATTAACCTAAGCATCCTATTTACTACGTGGGGTCATCCCAACCATGATTCCACAAGGTGCTATAGTAACCAAGTTTCAACCCATCCCATCTTTCCAACCAAACCCATCCATACCCAACTAATCTTGTGAGGATTCCAGGCTGCCCTTGACTGTGAGCACGGCTATAATAATAGTTTGTACCACTTTACCCACAAGTCGTGATTCCCTTGGTGCCCGTGGACGCGACCCACATTACACACTTCCTTTGGTGTGTGGCAGGGTTTCACTACGAGGCTTTTCCAAAGGGTCTCCCAGTACATGCTAGCCACTAAGGTTCCACTCCCGTCCATAAGTGATAGCCCTTCAACAAGCAACTCATCACCCTAGGAGCCCCCTCTTGAGCCTTTCGGATACAAGGACAGTCCTCTCGACTTCCATTCCCCACTCCACCAAATGCTGCACCGACACTGGGAGAACACCTAATTACTAGGCCAAGCCTTACCCATGTCAGTCTTGTGATGGCACTATTTTCCTAGGTTGTCATTCCAAGAACCGGTTCCTAGGATCTACAACAAGCCTACCACCACAACCATGTGCCCACGGCACCACATCCTTTCCACCTGGCTTGCATAGATCCCTAAGACCTGTTGCTAAAAATTTTACCAAACATTTCCCACATGACATTGTTCATTAATCAAAATTAATATCAGCCCGCATCCCATAAGCCATCTAAGCATTTCCTACCCATAGTTCACCCATGGTGTCGATGCGACAAGGAACAGGGTAAAACAATACTAGGAAAACCCTAACAATAGGTTCCCAATCAATTGACACAAGCAATGCAATTCTATGGTAACATTTCAATAGGTGCAAAATGCATCAAGGACACTTGCCTTCGTCCTGCACAGAAGGCTGCTCTAACCCTTCAAATTCCTGCTCCTGAAAGTCCTCGTAGGGCGGTCCTTGTGTATGCTCGTCTTTATGTAACAAAATACTGACACAAGCAAAACATACAAAAAAATCAATACACAATATGCAACAGAGGAAAACAATATGTAGATGCAATGAATGCAAAGGTTATGCTCCTACGAGAATTTTGGCGCAAGAATCACCTAATTTGGAGTTACGAGTAAAAAGTTATGCTAGTTTGAAGTTTTAGGGGTAAAAGGGTAAAAAGAGGGCCTTTTAAGGACCTATTTGTAATTTTATAAAATTACAGGGACTAAAGTGTAATTAAAATAATTACTAAAAGTATAAGGTTGTTTGTGCAAAATTTTATAACTTAAACATAATTAATAATAAGTGTAGGGGGTTAAGTGTAAAAAGACAGGGCCAAATTATAATTAAAATTAAGTACAGGGATGTTTCTGTAAATTTTTTGGGCTAAAATAATATTTATGCAATTAATAAGGATTAAAGTATAATTTAAAATAATTCTAGGGACTAAAACATAATTAAAATCAGTCCAGGGGTGTTTTTGTAAAATTCCAAGGTCAAAATAATAGTTCTAATAATGTATAGGGGTGTTTCTGTAAATTTTTAGAGCTAAAATAATATTTATACAATTAATAAGGATTAAAGTATAATTTAAAATAATTCTAGGGACTAAAACATAATTAATATCAGTCCAGGGGTGTTTTTGTAAAATTACAAGGTCAAAATAATAGTTCTAATAATGTATAGGGGTGTTTCTATTAATTGAAAGTGCTAAAAATTAATTTTATAAAAATATTTGGGCTTAAATACAAATTTCTACAGTTCTGGACAGAATAGGGGCTTAAATCTAATTTAAACTAAGTACAGGGGCTAAAATGCAAAACTGCTAACATTATCCAGGAATTTCTGAATTAAATTTTAAACTAAAAATCCATGGACCAGGTCCACGGCTCTGTGGACTGGCGTTGACCGAAGGGTCCACGGTCCATGGTGGACCAGGGGGAATACCCCTTCGTCCTTCTAATTTGGGCCCTATGTTTTAAAACGGATGGCCTCGGGGGGGGGGGGGGGGGGGGGGGGGGGGGGGGGGGGGGGTCCTTGATGTGGGCGGTGGCGGGGCTCGCCGGAGATCATCCGGAACAGTGCTCCGGTCAGCCATTCCTCGCTGCGAGGGTTCTGGGAGAGAGAGAGGGGAGGAAGGCGATGCTCACCGACAGGTCACGCGGGTGCGAGGGAGGCCGAGAGGCGGTCGGCAGTGGAGGGAGGCATCGGCGGTGGTTGGCATTCGGCGGGGGGGGGGGGGGGGGGGGGGGTGGCTCCGGTGGTCGTGATTGAGTGGGGAGGAGTGGGGAAGAGGCGGCGGAAAAAGGGCGGTGCCGGGGGTCCTATTTATAGGCGCGGGGAGGAGGAATTGAGCCGACGCGGGGTGGGGGGGGGCACTTCGGCCATCAATGGCCACTAGCGCCATTGATGTGTGCAGGGTGCGATAACGGCCGAAACGGCTGAAAGGTGGGGAGGGGAGGGGAAGCGGAGGAGCGCGCGGCGTTCAGGCACCGGTTTCGGGAGCCGAGGAGGCGGGGCGAAGGGGAATCGGCGGAGCCGGGTTCGGTTGCCATCGGGGGAAGAGAGAGGGACGAGAGATGGGGGATGATAGGTGGGGCCCGCGTGCCACAGAGAGAGAGAGAGAGAGAGAGAGAGAGAGAGAGAGAGAGAGAGAGAGAGAGAGGGAGGGGAGTGGGCCACGGCGTGCGCGCTGGGCCGGCCGGGATTTGGGCCACGGGGCTGGTTGGGCTACGGGAGGGGGAGAGAAGGGAAGGGAAGGCGGCCTAGGCCGAGAGAGGGGAGTGGGGAGAGGGGAGGAGAGCTCCGAGTGGGCTGAATTGGTGGGTTCGGCCCAGTTTTGTTTTCTTTTCTTTCCTAATTCCTTTCCTCTCTAAATTCTATTCTAATTTGTATTCCTAATTCCCTGGTCACTAATTAATAATTAACTAAATGCATAATGCAATAAAAATCTATATGAACATGTCATGCTATGCAAATGCAACAATTAATTTAATTATTATAAAAACAATTTGTCCTAGGTGTTACAAAAAACTCCTAAATGCATAATGCAATAAACTCCTAAATGCTAATAGTTGGCATTTTTAGAATTTACAAAAAAATAAGGTGTTACAAACCTACCCCCGTTACAATGAATCTCGCCCACGAGATTCGGAAAGATCGGTGAAGAGGTGGGGAAACTCGGCTTTTAATTCTTCTTCACGCTCCCAGGTGGCTTCTTCTTTGGTGTGATGGTTCCATAGCACTTTGCACATTCGGATCACCTTGTTTCTTGTAACTCTCTCAACGACTTCTAAGATCTTGACTGGTTGTTCCGTATATGTGAGGTCTTTCCGAAGGTCTATTTCATCGACAGGGAGTTGTTCTTCAGGCACTCTTAAGCACTTCTTTAATTGGGACACATGGAACACGTCATGCACATCCGTGAGATACGAGGGTAGCTCCAACTGATATGCAACTTCTCCTCTTCTATCGAGGATCTTGAAAGGGCCGATGTAACGTGGTGCTAACTTCCCTTTGACTTTGAAGCATCTAACACCCCTCATGGGTGATACCTTGAGATACACGAAATCTCCAATCTCGAAGGATAGGTCTCTTCGCCTACGATCGGCGTAGCTTTTGTGCCTTGACTGTGCAACCTTTAGGTTCTCGCATACAATCTTAACTTGTCTTTCTACTTCTTGTAGTATCTCAGGTCTGAAGACTTGGTTCTCTCCTGTCTTGTTCCAGAATAGAGGTGTCCTACACTTTCTTCCATATGGGAACTCGAAAGGCGCCATCTCTATACTTGCTTGATAACTGTTGTTATAAGAAAATTCTGCATAGGGTAAGCTCTTGTCCCAACTCTTTCCATATTTCAATGCACAAGCTCTCAACATGTCTTCTAGTATCGGGTTCGTCCTCTCGGTCTGTCCATCAGTCTGAGGGTGATATGCAGAGCTGAAGTTCAACTTGGTGCCAAGAGATTCATGTACCTTCTCCCAAAACCTCAAGGTGAACTGAGAGCCTCTGTCAGATACTATCTTCTTAGGGACTCCATGTAAACACACAATCCTTGACATGTATAGTTCTACCAGCTTCGCACCACTATAAGTTGTCTTGACGGGAATGAAGCGTGCCACTTTGGTTAAACGATCAACTATAACCCATATAGAATCATATCCCGACTGTGTACAGGGTAATCCAACTATGAAGTCCATACCGACTTGTTCCCATTTCCACTCAGGAATTTTTAGAGGTTGAAGTAATCCGGCGGGTCGTTGGTGTTCTGCCTTGACACGTTGACATGTGTCATATACGGCAACATACTCTGCGACATCACGCTTTATGCCATGCCACCAATAATGAGTCTTCAGGTCTTGATACATCTTAGTACTTCCTGGATGAATGGAGTATGTAGAATCGTGTGCTTCCCGTAGGATTATGTCACAAAGGGGCTTCTTGTCTGGCACACATATTCTTTTACCTATCCATATAGTACCCTTCTCATCTTCTGTGAAGTCGGTAGCTTTTCCTTCCTTAATGAGCTTTCTGATCTCACTTAGCTTTTCATCTTCTAGCTGTCCCTTGCGAATTTCTTCGTCGAGAGTTGGTTCCACTTCCATTGCAACGGCCTCTAACTCATTCAAAAACCCAAGGTTCAGTCGCTCAAACTCCTTGCAGAGCGCTGGCGATAGCCTTTCCATGATTAACTGACTACAATAGGTCTTTCTACTCAGGGCATCCGTAACAACATTCACCTTCCCTGGATGATAGTTAATACCCACATCATAGTCCTTAATCAACTCTAACCAACGTCATTGTCTTAGGTTCAACTCCGTCTGAGTGAATATATACTTGAGACTCTTGTGATCCGTATAGATCTCACAACGATGACCAAGAATGTAGTGCCTCCAAATCTTCAGAGCATGTACCACTGCCGCTAATTCCAAATCGTGTGTTGGGTACTTCTCTTCATGCTTCCGTAATTGCCTAGAGGCATATGCCACAACATGACCTTCCTGCATGAGCACACATCCTAGTCCTTGCTTGGATGCGTCACAGTATATGTCAAAACTCTTACTGATGTCAGGTAAGATTAAGATAGGGGCCGACGTTAATCTCTTCAATTCTTCAAAACTAGCTTGACAACGTGGAGTCCACTCCAAACTCTTGTCCTTCCCTAATAATGTCGTCATTGGTTTTGCTATCTTGGAGAAGTCCTTTACTTTGCCTGGATCGACTGACACTCCTCCAGCAGAGATCACATGACCGAGAAATGCTACCTCCTTCAGCCAGAATTCACACTTACTCAATTTGGCATACAACTGGTTTTCACGTAGCTTCTCTAGAACTAGCCTCAGGTGTTCCTCATGCTCTTCTTCATTCTTTGAAAACACCAAGATGTCGTCAATGAAAACCACAACAAACTTATCCAAGTATTCCATGAACACCTGGTTCATAAGGTACATGAAGTAGGCCAGTGCATTGGTCAACCCAAATGACATTACCGTATACTCATATAACCCATATCTTGTTCAGAAAGCCGTCTTGGGTATGTCTGATGGTCTGATCTTCAATTGGTGATACCCGGATCGCAGATCAATCTTGGAGAATACACAAGCTCCTTTCATCTGATCGAACAAGTCTTCAATCCGTGGTAGTGGATACTTATTCTTGATGGTCACATCATTAAGAGAATGATAGTCCACACACATCCTCTGAGTCTTATCCTTCTTCTCGACAAAGAGTACTGGAGCTCCCCAAGGTGAGGAACTAGGGAGAATGAAACCTTTCTCTAGCATCTCATGTAATTGTTTCTTTAGTTCTACCAACTCATTAACTAGCATCCTATAGGGCCTCTTAGATATAGGAGCAGTTCCTGGTATTAAGTCGATAACAAACTCTATGTCACGGTCTGGTGGCATACCTGGAAGTTCTTCAGGAAAGACATTAGGGAAATCACAAACCACTCGTATTTCTTCTATGGGTGTGCCGGTGGTTTGGTTTAGTATGACCTCCTTGGCAGTAGAGTTGGCTGCTACGAACTCAACCTTGGTACCCTCTGCACTAGTCAGCTGTACCGACTGCATGGCGCACTGTATCACTCCATCATACTTGTGTAACCAATCCATTCCAAGTATTATATCTATCCCCTTGGAGTCTAGGATTATAAGATTAGCTGAGAAGTCTACCCCCCTTATTTTAAGGGCGACCTTTGGGCATATTTGATTGGTTCTCATTTCTCCACCAGGAGAGCTAACTAGCATGGTATGCTTCATAAGAGCAATCGGTAGGTTGTGCTTTGCCACATATGTGGATGTTATGAGTGAATGTGATGCTCCTGAATCAAACAAAATGGTTGCAGGTTGAGAGTTAGCTAAGAACATACCGAGCACCACATCTACAACTTGCTCAGCTTCCTCAGTAGTGACATGATTTACATGCCCTCGAGCATAATTCTGTTGTCCTCGATTGCCTGGGAGCATGTTGGTTGGGGCTTGCCTTGGTGCGTTGTTCCGTTGAGGACACTGTCCCATGAAGTGACCTTCCTGTCCGCAGTGATAACATCCACGCTTTGCACCATTAGTGTTTCCAGAGGTAGGGCGGTTCTGGTTTTGTGGAGCTGTTGGGGCGGTGGGGCAGGGTGCTTGCTGATAGGTGGGGCGAGGTGCCTGCTGCTGATTAGGGTGAGGTGCCTGGTAGTTGGAGCGTTGCATTGGAAAGTTGGGGCGTGGAGCTTGCATAGGTGGCCTGACAGTGTTGGGAGCACGGTGGTATGGGTTGGGAGATGGCATCATGCGGGGGCGAGTGTTACTACCAGATGATTGTCCTTGGAATGGCATCTTCCTCTTGCCTTCCCTCTCAATCTCATTGCATTTGTTCTCCACAACAATGGCCTTGTCCACCAGTTTTTGGAAGTTTACATAGTCATTGTTTATCAACTAAAACTGGATGTCATTCTGCAATCGCCTCATAAACATATATTGCTTCTTCCCATCGGTGTTCACCTCCTCAGGAGCATACCTGGATAGCTGGATGAACCTATTCAGGTATTCACTTACTGACATGTTCCCCTGTGTTAGGTCTTGAAATTCTTGTCTTTTTAACAACTTAATGCCCATAGGAACATAGTGAGAGCGGAAATTATCCTTGAACTCTATCCAAGTGATGCTTTCCACATTAGCATGAGCATTACAATACGCTTCCCACCAGTCTGCGGCTACACTATACAGCTGATGAGCTGCAAAGAGAACCTTCTCTTGATCATTGCATTGAGCGATCATCAACTTCTTCTCGATTGCCTTGAGCCAATCATCCGCTTCCATCGGATCCTTGGATTGGGAAAAGGTAGGTGGCCTAGTCCTTAGGAACTCCCCCAATCTATTCTGGGGTGGAGGTGGAGGTGGCGGTGGGGGTGCATTGTGGTTCTGCTGGTTGTTGTGGTTCTGTTGTATAGCGCCCAAAGTTTGGATCATTGTCTGCATGAGCTGAGTCTGCATGGCCAGGAATTGCTCAAGGTTCAAAGCATTATTGCCATCCTCGTTGCTCTGATTGCTACCTCCAGCGTGGCCTCTAGCGCGAACCATCTGATAGAATAGGTGGTTGAGTTAGCGTGGGACGAGGTGTGGTAATAGCAAAAAGAAAGATCCCCATCTAAATGTATCAAGGAATGATAAGTAAAAGATAGTTTATTTAATAAGCAACCAAATGATGAGGTTGTGGACAAGGTGCCGAGGCATCCCACAACTCACATCAAGCACACTTATTTAACCAAGCCACGGAGTTCATTACATCACACTATGAAAATAAATCGATCTAAGCATTTGATTGTTACAATCTTTATTCATGGGTAAGGGAATCTCCTAGGCACGGGAGTTGACTTCATCGGAGACCGAAGGTAGGGAACTTGCACGCTTTGGAGAGTTTGCAGTCCAAGTGCGGATAGCAGAGGAGTAGAGGTCACTCTGCTCGCCCATCTTGACTCGCTGGTCGCGCTTTATGTAATCCTCAGTATCACGCAGCCTCTTCCGAAGAGTGTGGTTCTCCCTCTGTAGTGCTTCCATAGTGCGGCTTAAGTCCACCGCAACTCCCTGAAGAGTGTGGTTCTCCCTCTGTAGTGCTTCCATAGCGCGGCTTAAGTCCACCGCAACTCCCTGAGTCTCGTACATCTCCCTGGTGCTCACATACCATTCTGTAGGAGCGACGGTGTACTTCTCCGTGCCTGGCTTCCAACGGGGAATGTGGGCAAAACTTGTCCTTGCTATTCCATGGCGGTGAGTGTAGCAGAGGCTAGTGAGAGCCCTCCAAGCAGCGTCGTCCACCACGGCCCCACGAGTAGCCCTAGGGGTGCGGCCACGGTGAGTAGATATGACGTGGTCGCCGTCGTAGATGTTGACCTCCGCTGTCCATTCCTCACAAAAAGGACGATCCACTTTCTTGATGAAGTACTGAGGCCTGTTGGTGATGCCAATCATCTCAAGTAGCTTCCGCAGAGTCTTGGAGAAGGTCTCACCCTCTAGTCCAAGAGAGCAGTACTTCTCAGCCATACGGACGGCTAGGTCTTCGTCCTCCTCTGAGTTATCACCATTCTTAGGATCTTCAAGGTCCTCAGGCTCTTCTGGGTCTTCTTCCTCTTCTAGTTCCTCAGGGTCTTCTTCTTGCTCATATTCTTCTGGTTCTTCTTCTTCTTAAGGTTCCTTGGGATCTTCCTGTGGTTCCTCTGGAAGCTTCTCATCCATCACTGGGGTCTTCTCGCGTTCAAGTTGATTTACTTGTTCACTTTCCTCCTTTCGAACATGCCTAGGGGCAAGGAGTCCACAGTGGCGTCCAATCGTAACCTTACGAGCGATCTATTTGGTGCAGGCCATCTATATTTTAAAATCACAAGGCATGAATAAGCAATGGTTAAAGAAATCTGAAATTTAACAAAAGCAACAAAATAAGAAAGCGACAAGGATTAATATTTTGTTAAAATAGTTTGTATTGATGTAAGACAAAATAGGGTCCTTAAATGCATCCATGGCTAACTAGGCTAATGTCCTGCAGTCAATATGGCTCTGATACCACTTCTGTCACACCCATTTTAAGAAGGAAAACGGGTGCTGTTGTACGTGTGCCCAGGATCAAGTTATACACACATACATATATCTTTTAATTATTACATCGTATCTTTATTACAAAAAGGACTCGTGGGTCAAGAAGAAAAGTACATTCGAGCAGCGGAAATTAACTAGCGTAGACGTCCCAATCACCACAGGCATCGACTGGTGGATCATCGCCTAGTACTCGCTTCCTTCATCTTCGTAGTGGCTCCAATCTTCTCCTTGGGCTGAACTTCAACATGGTATTGCAAGGGTGAGTACGTGTCGTACTCAGCAAGTGGGGAAAAGGATGACATGGGGTTTTAGTCAAGAAAATGCTTTATAGAGTGGTTTGCATGAGCTTTTAATTAACCTAAGCATCCTATTTACTACGTGGGGTCATCCCAACCATGATTCCACAAGGTGCTATAGTAACCAAGTTCCAACCCATCCCATCTTTCCAACCAAACCCATCCATACCCAACTAATCTTGTGAGGATTCCAGGTCGCTCTTGACTGTGAGCACGACTATCATGATAGTTTGATACTCTACAGAGTTTGTACCACTTTACCCACAAGTCATGATTCCCTTAGTGCCCGTGGACGTGACCCACATTACACATTTCCTTTGGTGTGTGGCAGGGTTTCACTACGAGGCTTTTCCAAAGGGTCTCCTAGTACATGCTAGCCACTAAGGTTTCACTCCCGTCCATAAGTGATAGCCCTTCAACAAGCAGCTCATCACCCCAGGAGCCCCCTCTTGAGACTTTTGGATACAAGGACAGTCCTCTCGACTTCCATTCTTTGCTCCACCAAATACTGCACCGACACTGGGAGAACACCTAATTACTAGGCCAAGCCTTACCCATGTCAGTCTTGTGATGGCACTGTTTTCCTGGGTTGTCACTCAGTGAACCGGTTCCTAGGATCTACAACAAGCCTACCACCACAACCATGCGCCCACGGCACCACATCCTTTCCACCTGGCTTGCATAGATCCCTAAGCCATGTTGCTAAAAATTTTACCAAACATTTCCCACGTGACATTGTTCATTAATCAAAATTAATAACAGCCCACGTCCCATAAGCCATCTAAGAATTTCCTACCCACAATTCACCCATGCTGTCGAGGCGACAAGGAACAGGGTAAAACAATACTAGGAAAACCCTAACAATAGGTTCCCAATCAATTGACACAAGCAATGCAATTCTATGGTAACATTTCAATAGGTGCAAAATGCATCAAGGACACTTGTCTTCGTCCTGCACGGAAGGCTGCTCTAACCCTTCAAATTCCTGCTCCTGAAAGTCCTCGTAGGGCGGTCCTTGTGTATGCTCGCCTTTACGTAACGAAATACCAACACAAGAAAAACATACAAAAAAATCAATAGACAATATGCAATAGAGGAAAACAATATGTAGATGCAATGAATGCAAAGGTTATGCTCCTACGAGAATTTTGGCGCAAGAATCACCTAATTTGAAGTTACGAGTAAAAAGTTATGCTTGTTTGAAGTTTTAGGGACAAAAGGGTAAAAAGAGGGGCTTTTAAGGACCTATTTGTAATTTTACAAAATTACAGGGACTAAAGTGTAAATAATTAGGACTGAAAAATAATTACTAAAAAGTATAAGGTTGTTTGTGTAAAATTTTATAACTTAAACATAATTAATAATAAGTGTAGGGGGTTAAGTGTAAAAAGACAGGGCCAAATTATAATTATAATTAAGTACAGGGATGTTTCTGTAAATTTTTAAGGCTAAAATAATATTTATGCAATTAATAACGATCAAAGTATAATTTAAAATAATTCTAGGGACTAAAACATAATTAAAATCAGTCCAGGGGTGTTTTTGTAAAATTACAAGGTCAAAATAATAGTTCTAATAATGTATAGGGGTGTTTTTGTTAATTTAAAGTGCTAATAATTAATTTTATAAAAATATTTGGGCTTAAATACAAATTTCTACAGTTCTGGACAGAAATAGGGGCTTAAATCTAATTTAAACTAAGTACAGGGGCTAAAATGCAAAACTGCTAACATTATCCAGGAATTTCTGAATTAAATTTTAAACTAAAAATTTTAAAACGGACGGCATCGGGGGGGGGTCCCTATGGACTGGCATTGACCGAAGGGTCCACGGTCCATGGTTCGTCCATCTAATCTGGGCCCTAGGTTTTAAAACGGACGGCATCGGGGGGGGGGGGGGGGGGGGGTTCCCTAGATGTGGGCGGCGGCCGGCGGCGGCTATGCGGTGGCGGCGGGGCTCATTGGAGATCGTCCGAAACGGCGCTCCAGTCGGCCATTCCTCACCGCGAGGGTTCCGGGAGAGAGAGGGGAGGAAGGCGATGCTCACCGACAGGTCGCGCGGGTGCGGGGGAGGCTGGGAGGCGGTCAGCGGTGGAGGGAGGCATCAGCGGCGGTCGGCGTTCGGCCGGGGGGGGGGGGTGGCTCTGGTGGTCGCGATCGAGCGTGGAGGAGTGGGGAAGAGGCGCCGGAAAAAGGGTGGTGCCGGGGATCCTATTTATAGGCGCGGGGAGGAGGAATTGAGCCGGCGCGGGGGGGGGGGGGGGGGGGGCTCTCCGACCATCAAGGGCCACTAGTGCCATTGATGTGCGCACGGTGCGGTAACGGCTGAAACGGCTAAAAGGTGGGGAGGGGAGGGGAGGGGAAGCGGAGGAGCGTGCGGCGTTCGGGCGCCGGTTTTGGGAGTCGGGGAGGCGGGGCGGAGGGGAATCGGTGGGGCCGCGTTCGGTTGCCGGTAGGGGAAGAGAGAGGGACGAGAGATAGGGGATGATAGGCGGGGCCCGCGTGCCAAAGAGAGAGAGAGAGAGAGAGAGAGAGAGAGAGAGCGGGAGGGGAGTGGGCCGCGGCGGGCACGCTAGGCCGGCCGGGATTTGGGCCGCGGGGCTGGTTGGGCTGCGGGAGGGGGAGAGAAGGGAAGGGAAGGCGACCTGGACCAAGAGAGGGGAGTGGGGAGAGGGGAGGAGAACTCCGGGTGGGCTGAATTGGTGGGTTCGGCCCAGTTCTGGTTTCTTTTCTCCTTTTTCTTTTCTTTCCTAATTCCTTTCCTCTCTAAATTCTATTCTAATTTCTATTCCTAATTCGCTGGTCACTAATTAATAATTAACTAAATGCATAATGCAATAAAAATCTATATTGTCATGCTATGCAAATGCAATAATTAATTTAATTTATAATAAAAACAATTTGTCCTAGGTTATTTAATTAAACTCCTAAATGCTAATAGTTGGCATTTTTAGAATTTACAAAAAAATAGGGTGTTACATCTTGCTAGAGCGCGGGTATGTCATGGGGTGTGTTGACAAAACCTTGTTCACTCTCAGGCATGGCAATGACTTTCTAATGGTTCAGATTTACGTGGATGATATCATGTTTGGTGCTTCCTCTCATGCTCTTGTGTCCAGACTTCAGGAAGCCATGGAAAGTGAATTTCAGATGTCGATGATGGGCGAGCTCACCTTCTTCCTTGGGCTTCAAATCAAGCAGTGCAAGCAAGGCACTTTCATACATCAAGCCAAGTACATGGTCAATGTGAAGCCGTTGTCTACACCAATGTCCGCTACAACGACACTTGACCCTAATGAATACTGTGAAACGGTGGACCAAAGGGAGTACAGGAGCATGATTGGCTCCCTCTTGTACCGGACAGCGTCAAGACCCGACATACACTTTGCAGTGTGTCTTTGTGCTCGCTTTCAAGCTTCCCTAAAGGTGACTCATCGTAAGGCTGTCAAGCGCATCTTTAGGTATCTCAAATACACCCTTGAGTTCGGTCTTTGGTACTCTGCATCTTCATCTCTTGATCTCATTAGGTATTCAGATGCGGACTTTGCTGGGTGTTGAATTGATAGGAAGAGCACTTCTGGTACTTGCCATTTCTTGGGTACTTCTTTCATTTGTTGGTCTTCTCGTAAGCAGTCGAGTGTAGCCCAATCCACCACAGAGGCTGAGTATGTAGCTGCCGCTCACAAATCCTATGGGTTGTATCTACCATGAGGGACTATGAGTTAACCTTTAAGAGTGTTCCACTCATGTGTGATAACTCCAGTGCCATATGCTTAGCCAAAAACCCAATCCAACATGGTAAGGTTAAACACATCAATGTGCGATTCTACTTCCTGAGAGACAATGTTGAGAAGGGGGATGTTGAGCTCAAATACATCGACACCAGAAACCAACTAGCTGGTATCCTCACCAAGCCCCTAGATGCTACTAAACATGCTTTTTTTCAAGGGGAACTTGGTGTGTGTCATCCTTATGGCATCATTTGAGGGGGAGTTAGTGTTCACTTGTATATATGTATCTTATCTTTTATGCATTGCATCTCATATGTAATATATGCATTGGTAGATGAGCTTTGACTCTTATGCTTTCTTGCATTTCTCCTTGCTATGATTGAACTTGTGCTATGTTGGGTGGATGTGATGGTAATCTCTCATGCTTAGATTTTCTAGATGGCCTGTTATAAACTCATTTGAGCAACTTGCTAATCTTAAAGGTAAACTTAGCTTCTTGTGAACCTTATGAACTAATCTTGCTAAAACTTGCTCACCATGTGTATAATTGCTTTTATCCGTGTCAAAACTTGCATTGAGGCTAGTCTAGAGGATATCTTGGCCTTGGCACCTTGTGTTTGCGAAATGGAAGGCTTTGCAAATGTTTAGCTCATGATGGGACATTGTGGGAACATGTGTTCCTTTGGCCGCAAAGGCATGCTCTTTTGTCTTGTGAATAAATCATGGATAATCTGCTAAGTGCTTTAGATCAAGAATAATTCCAAAATGTGAAATCCAAACATTGTGACTTGAGGCCTCGGGGTGTTTGTCGTACCCAGTCGTGTGACCCTCCGTATGGATAAGAGGACACATGAGGATAAACAATAAACACTTGATCAAATGAGTCTCTGTTGCATTCAAATAAGTCTCTGTTGCATATGTGAGCGTTTGTAAAGCTCATTTTCTACGAATGCTTGTTGCCCTAGTTGAGTTTGAAACTGGCTAGATTCTTATGATTCACTTGATTGTTGTTTTGCCTTGGATGGGAGTACTTATACATGTGGTGGCAGATTTTCTCATGATAAGCAAATTTGATTCTATCTAAGCTAGTCAATCTTTCTGCTTAGCTTGTATAGCTCTTGGTGTTTATGCCTTGCTATCTATTTTTTATCTCTGTTTGATTGTGAGCTATTACTTTTACAATTCATGGCTCTATGTTTATGGTTAGCAAAGTTAAATGCTTGTTTGCATAATTGTTGAAGCTCCTTAGGTTTGCATTTTCATGCATTGCATGGTTGCTTGTTCTTTTGCCTCTTTGATGAGTTCATTGCCAAAGGGGGAGAAAATATTGGGTCATGCACAAATAATGCTAAGAAACCTAAGATGATCCATCTTGCACTACATGAGACCTATCACAAGTTGAGGGGGAGCCTATCGTGATCATGAGCGTTTTCTTACGCTTTTCACATTCTTTGCATCTCAAGTCACTTTCCTTGCCAACTCTTGGTTTTGTGATCCCTACCTTGCTAGATGGCTTGTTCTCACCTTTCTTTGGGTTTGAGCCATTTGGAAGTGCTTGTTCATCTTCGCATTTCAATCCTTAATTTCTGTGCATTTGGTGTTGTCAATGTACTCATGAAGGGGGAGATTGAGAAACCATGTGCATATGTGCCATGGTTTGCAATATATGTGATGAGTAATCGACTTGAGAGGACTTGGTGTTTGAGTTGAAATGCGGGAATGTGGGGATTGCATGAGTTTGTGCATGTCATGGTTTTGACTAACCGGAGTTGGTGGCAGTACTGGTGATGTTGCAGGAGTTGGGAAATATGTTCTCTTGTCTCATGATGTGTAGGTCACTGGAGTCAACTTGGCGGTCAATGGTGACAGGATCGGGCACAAGTAGGGGACTTGGGACCGGACGACCGGGATGTCGGGTGAAGTCAAGGTGATCCACACCGTACACGTGGAGAGGCAAGAAGCACAAATAGTTTCACAGTTGAGCCTCACAACCGTGGTGGTGATGAAGACGGCGTGTTGACCAAGTCAAGGCGAATGGGATGTTGGTGCAAGTGACAAGGGGGCTCGATGGACAGGGACAGGGAGAGACTTGCTAGTGGTTAGGATCACAGGACAAGGTGACACGCGTCAACATTGAGAAATGCTTTGAGAAGCGTGCGAGGTGGTTTCCTAGTTTGGGCCTCAAAACCGATGGCACTGGTTGGTGGTGCACGTGGCATCATCATGGAGCTAGCTTCATGGCAAAGCAAAGTCGTGAAGGGTGTAAGGACCGAAGGCCTACCGAGAGGGGGGAGGGGGTGAATCGATAGGCGACCACAAATCCAAATACTTCAGTTTCACACTTCTAATAACCTAATGAATCGTTGCAACCTAAACAATTCTAGTAGGCCAAGACCCTACACATGCTAGTGTTGATGATGCAAAGAAAAGCGCGGAAGCTAAACACACTAGCCTATGCAAGCCACAAGTCACCCTATCACTAGAGCATAGAATTGCGGAATAGTAAAGAGAGGGTCAAGGAATGCTCATGATTTTTTCTCGAGGTCTCGGAAGGATGGCGCCTTCCCCTACTCCTCGTTGGACCACTCCGGCCAGAGTCCCGGTCCCTCCCGCCACCAAGTAGAGTTCTCGCCCACAAGCCTGTAATCACTCCTTGAGTGAAGACATAGTGTGCATCACCGCTGCACAAAGCACAGGCTCGCCTCCCTCGAGAACTTGCCAAACTCCCGGAGCCGGCACGGGCGCTCACTATTGATGCCCCTTCCAACGGCGGGCTCAAACCGTGTACAAACTTGTGACGACCTTCGCAACCAATCACGATAGGCTCGATCACCGACACCTAACCGGTCTAGGTCTCACCATAGACCAAGAGTAATAACATAGATCACACCCTCAAGGACACCCTAGGCTTAGATGTGCAAGATCACTCCATGTTACTCTCACTAGCACTCTCAAGATATCCAATATCCTCTCCTGGTGCTCTCCTCTTTTCCTCTTGGACCTTACCAAATGCTCTTAGGTATTCCACTGGCCAAGAGAGGTCTCCAAGACTGATGAGGACATCACCATGCTGGATACGTGCATATCATGGCCTTCTCCAAGTTACAAGTCATCACCAACTTGGTCGCCGCGTTCGTCTCGGATTCAGTCGACACCTCTTCACGGTTTTGATGATATCTCCCACATCCGACGTCCAAACGAGGCGTTCTTTGATGCATTGGAAAGGGGATGACGATGCCGTCGTTTTGTTTCTAGTACTAGCTCCAGAAGGGTCGCGAGTCATAATATGTGACCATGACAAGGTGCTGCGCCACCTATATTGGGCCAACTTGGCCATGTATCGTGTCGGGCCTTAAGCCCATGTTGTGGACGCCCTCCCTGGTTGCCCCCAACCCTAGGACGTCCCTGGTTCCTACATAAACTCAGTAGCCACCATCTTTTAGTTTTGGGTTTTATTTAGTTCAGTTTTCCAGAGAGAAACTTGATCGAATTATTGTAACTGTGGCGATAAGTCCTTTTACAGTAATCTAGGGCCTTGTTCTTGGTCTACACCACTGTGGCGATTAGTCCTTTTGTGTATAGAGCTTGACCCTTTTCTTGTGATTTGTTTCATCCATATCTGTAATTTCAGATTGCGTGTTTATCCTCTCTTGCTTGTGTTCTCAATTTCGTTTGCAGGAACAATCAAGTTGTGCTTGGTGTAACGGTTGCGGGGTTGGATCGTGTCTGATTCAAGCCGGGTCATCGATGCTGAGTTCCCCAAATTCAAGTTTATCCCCTTACCTCTCGGAAGATCGGGCCATATCTACATCAAAGACCCTAGCAACAAAGTTATATAGGCTCCCAACCTCAAACTAGCCATTGCTCCACGAAATTGCCTTTCTAGACACACTGACCGGACTGTCCGGTCACTCTGGTAACGGCTCTCCCAGCCGTTGGCTCCCAATCGAGGCAAGATCCTGTACTGACCGGACTGTCCGGTCACTGGACCGAACCATCCGGTCTACTTTCTCTCTCCATTCCAGGAAGGTCCGCAAACTGCATCCTCTCTGTCGCCTATACACTCCTACTGACCGGACCGTCCAGTCAGTGGACTAGACTGTCCGGTCTATATGGAGTCTCCTGCAGACAGAGTCCTTGCTCCTTGCACTAAGTCCTAGAAAACTCCATATAGTGACCATATAGTCCAGTCACCTCTGACCCCTCTGTCCGGTCACTACGTTAAGAAGCTGAACTTGTTGTCCTCGCTTGACATTGTTTCCTGGCTTCTCCGAACAGCTCCTCGACTTCTCCACTATCACCTAGTGCCTGTGATTTCACCGAGCAACCTTGCACATCACCGACTAGACATGACCTAAGAGAATAACCAAGACCCCCTTGATAGTCCGGTTTTTCCTATGGACTCAAAACCTAACAGCTAGACAAGTGTTGCAAACACTTGCACCATAGCTTGTTCTCCGCTTTGATCCATCTCCATCAACCCTTGGACTCCATCAAGTTCACAAGCCTCCATGCTTGTGGTCATTGTCATCAATCGCCAAGGACACCATCATCCATATGATTTGCAATAGAGTTAAGAGATGATTCCTACAAAGACAACACTCGTGTAGATGTTAGCCCACAATTTCATAGTTATCATCTATCACCAAAACATCCATACCACGGGGATCCAATCATCAATGGTCATGAAGCTTACAATCTCCCCCTTTTTGGTGATTGATGACAACCACTACTTAATTGAAAAACTTTAATGAATAACCGGACTCAACAAGCTACACAAAGATCGAGAGGAACCATAACAACATATGATAGAAACGCATAAGGTCCTACCCAATCAAACATCATCTAGAGATATACAGAAAAGAGTGAAGAGCATACTCTAGATGAAACATGCATGCATGTCATGGCAATATATTGAGTGAACGCCTGGCAATGCAAGGCATAAATAATGAGATGCAACAAGTTAGCATGGCAATGCATGAGAATTAAAAACAAGCATTCATCATCATGATATCATACACATGCATATAAGATAATCAATAAATACCAGCACTACATATGAAAGGAAATATACCAAGTGAGATCAAAATGAGTCAAACATGAGCAAATGAAATCCATGACTCATCATAATTCGTGAACAACGAATAACTCCTCAAAATAAGAACCAAATGGTCTATCTCCCAAAACCTCGTAGCTCCCCCTAGATACAATCTACTCTCGATCGTAACAAGATCACACTCCCACTCCCCCTAGACCTAATGTCTTCTCCCTCTTTGGCAACAAGCACCAAAAAGCCAAAAAGGCGGGAAAAGACGAACATCTAAGCACTTGAGGTCGAAGGAAGTGGTGCAGCGATGTCCTCTATGGGCTCTGCTCCTGGTTGCTGTTGAGGTGGACCCTGCTATGCTTCCTGAGCCTGTGCCGCCTGAGCATCCAGCTGCTCAAAGAAACCAAGGTCTACAGGCGACTCAGACCCGTTGTCCTGTGCTGCTATAGTGACTATGGCAGTCTCCTGAGCTGAAGTCTGGAGTAGTATGAGGTCTGCCACATCCTGCTGAGAGAAACCTCTACGGACAAGATCCTCTGCTGCCTGAGTAGTAAGAGTGGAAACTGTGGCAGTAAGAGGTGGAGCTGAAGCTGTAGCTATCTCTGAGAACAGACTCCTGACCGGTACGTGCTGGGAACTGGAGGATCCTGCCATCTGCGAGCTAGAAGAGTGTGCGGGTGAGACAAACAACATAGACACAGAGAAGCCTGACACGGGAGAGAGCTGTGCTAAAGAAAAAGTCTGCCTGCTCCCCCTGTCGGTAAAACCCCTGAGAGTGACAGTCCGCTGGACTGTGCTATCATCAGTACAGTGAAGGGTCCTGGCTGAGTCTATAGCTGCTAAAACTGAGGAATCACTGAAGGTCCTGGCTGCTGACCGACCTACCTCTGAGTAAGCTCCGTCATCTGAGTCACTAGAGCGGAGACAAGGGCCATCTGCTGACGCTGAAGCTCTGCCTGTCCTCTGATCAACTCCATCATCTAATGTCTGTCCTCTGACACACTATGTATAAACTCACCCAACCATCCTGCAAGTGTTGTCACTGTGATAGTGTCCTCAAACTGTGAACTTGTCGGCTGGGGAGGCACTCCTGTACTGGCTGACTCAGGAATCATCATCTCTGGCTGAGCTGCCTGCTCGTGTAGTACCGGTGACTCCTGCTCCTCCTCTCCTGTGTGCTGGCTGGAGGTAGACTGGGATCCCCTGGGGACTCTAGATGAGTAGCTGGTGGTCACCTTAGGGAAAGCTTCGTACTGCTCCTCTGTCACTAGCCCCATCCTCCTCAAGAGATAGCAAATGTAGGGCCCATAGACCAAGTGACGTCCTCCAATCCTCTCAGAAATAACCTCCTCTATCTCACCAAAGAAGAGGTCCGCTAAGTCGAAGGTCTGCCTCCTCAAGATGGCTGCTACAGCCCATTGGTGTAAGAGTGTGAACTCCTCTCTGTAGCCAGACATGAGAATGATAGTCCTGGTGACTATCGTTCTCACCACCTTGGCCTCCGCAATGAGTCTTGCAGGGCCTCTCTCAAAGCCTGGAGTGTCGGGAGGTGGGAAAGCAATCAACACAAGGTCGTCTGAAGGCAGCTTCCCTCCCTGAGGTCTGCGAGGTGGCTCCAGTGTACCGTAGGCACTCCTATAAAGCTGGAAGTCTAAAGCCAAGAGTCCTAGGTGGGAGATCAGGTCCTCCCTGTTGACTCGTTGTGGCTGCCCTCTAAACAGAAACCAGAACTCTGAGCGGTCTCTGGCAACCCAACGTAGTGTAGAAGTCCAGAACTATATCCTCCCTGAACCTGAGTGGAGCAGTGACTAGGTCAGCTAGTCCTGGCAGGTACGAGAAGTACTGCTCCATGTCTTTGCCTGTGGCCCTCCTCATGGCCTGGTAGGTGGTGTACTGCTGTGGTACAAGCACCCTATCTCTGGTCCTCAAGGCCAGACAACGTCTCAAGCCCTCTCCTATCCTCCTCTGGAGCACCGTCCAGTACCTCTCTCCGGCAGTGGAATCTCGTGGAACTGGCACCCACTGCTCGAAGGACACAAACTGAAGTACCTTAAGGTCCTTTACAGGAACCTTGAGGATGTTCGGCTCTCCGGCTACCTATACCAGTCTCTGCAGCCTCCTCATGCACACCTCACAGGTGCACCTCGGGTCTCCTGCCCGGTGAGCTGTCCTCTAGGGAACAGTCTGATCTGCCTCCTCCTCTGACTCCTCCTCAGACTCTGACTCTAAGGTCTCCTCTCTAGTCTCCTCCTCCTTGGACTCCTCCTTCTGCTGCCTAGAGGATCCCTGATCCACAGTTCTCGACGATCTCCCCTGACAGGAAACTGGAGTACGCTGCAGCCATGGCGGTGGCACAACTCTGACTGCTAGAGGTGCAGTCCTCTACCTGGTGCTCCTCCTGAAGCCCTTGTCCCCAGCTGGCTGACTGATCCTCAGATGGGAGCCAGGTGTCCTGCGTGACTGCTCCATGGCGTCCAAGTGCTGAGCCAACCTCCGGGCTCTCTCTGACTTTGTGTCTAGTCTTGGCCTCTTCTTGCTCTTAGGCTTCTCAGGCATCTTCCCTTTTCCCTTATCCTGACCTGATCCTGCCTTCTGACTACTGCTGCTGTCACTGCACGCACGTAGGTAAAGGTAGGATAAGTATGGAACCTAGTACATCTACAAGCAAAGCACCGCTAGGAAAGAATGCGCAATAGAAACCCTGGCACTGAATGAAGGACATGATCACTAGGCAAATATGCAAAGTAACAACAGTGATCATCGACTATATGTGGCTGGTGCAAGTCATCTAGTGTGCAGTCAAATAATAGGCAATTAATCTAACTGTAGACTAAACATGAGACAAACCCAAGACATGCAATTAATAGATAGGCATGGAATTAATTGCAGACTAGGTTGAGCTAATTAATTAATTAATTAATGCAACTAACAGATGGGAATTTGTACTAATTGCATCAATTAACTAATTACTCGGAATTTGGGGCATTTACCCTGGGAGAACTCAACGTGCCGAGAGGAACGAACACCGCAGAACTCACAACGATCACCGGAAAGCTTCAAACTTTGACAATGGAGAGATCCTTTCCCTGGCAATTAGCAAAGGTGGGGCATGGCTCTGGAGGATGTGCACACATGAGGGAAGAGGCGGCGCTGCTGCTGCTGGCGGCGCTGGAGGCAAGCGGCAGTTGGGTCACGCGGCGGTGATGCTGGCGGTGCACGGCAAGAAGGGCGAGCGGCGGTGTGGGGGCGAGCAGAGTCGGTGGCGCGCGGTGGCTCTGCTGTGGTCGCGGGCGTGCGTGGGTGTGCGCATGCTGGTCAAGGTCGGCGCGGACGCGCGGTGGCGAGGCGGCTCGATGGCGCGGGGCAACAACGACGAGGAGGGCAAGGTCAGCGGCGCTCTAGGCGAGTACTCGGTGTCGGGGGAGAACGAGGAAGAGACCAAAAGCCTCTGACAGATTTGACCTAGGTCAAAAGGTACACGGACGGCCAAGATTCATCAAGGATCGAATCAACGGTTCAGTTCGGAACTCGTGTCATGCGATCAAGCGAACTGATCGGACGGTCTGCTCACTAGACCGGACTATCCGGTCACTTTGGGGATTCTGAAAATCAGAATTCTGGAGAACGAGAAAGGGTGCAGACCGCACTGTACGGTCTTTAGAACTGTTCTGTCGGGTCTCCATTTTCTTTCTCCCCGAAGTACTGTGCATTACTGCACAAACCGGACTGTATGGTCATATGATCGGATCGTACGGTCACTTCCAGTAAAATGATGAGTCAAGGATTTTCTCCAATTTCCAAGTGCCCTCGCTAAACACTCAAATAAACACTGCACTTGGATCATAGAGGGAACTCTCAAACACTCTTTTTCAAATAGTGGCACTCTATGGCCTCATAGTTTTCACAAATGCCAAATGAAAGATCGAGCAAATAAGAACCAAGGCAAAAAGAACCAAATGGGTATGTATGAGCCTTAGTCCATGAACCACGCGAGTAGATTTAACCTCGGAGTTCATAAGGGCTTGCTCAATGGGCATGAAGCACAATACTTTCCTTTGGTCACACTTATGGAGATGTAATCTCATATAGAGCATGAGACACAAATATCTCCAAATGTGACAAGCCACCTTTGTGTTTCCTATATGATGCATGCAACGAACATTTTACATATGCAATGAAGGTAAACATGCCATGTGAATCCAAGCAATATTAATCAAGACACAAAGGAAACCTAACAATGTCAAGTTTGAACCCCTCTCAAGTTTAATCACTATAAGCCATACCCTTGCCTTGAGAGAAGCCAAACCACCATCTCAAGCACTCCCCCTTGCTTATAGCTATCTTGAGTGGGTTAGTCATTGACTAATTTTTATGTGTTTTTCTTTTAGTTATTTACACATGCATGGATGCAAAGCATACTAGTCACAAGGGATTCTAATTACCATGCAATACAAGAGAAAGAAAAACACACTACAACTACCAAAAAGAAAACAGACACGGTTACCTCCCTCATGTGTAGATAGGTCATTGAGGTCCATGTCACTTGTGGTGGACTACACAAGATCTTCATGAAGGCACTTGGTCCACCACCACCACCATCTAGGTCTTCTTCTTGGGCACCCACTTGTACGTAGCCAATCTCTCAAGATCAACAATGCACTTAGGCACCCATATGATCTCGACCTTTCGCTTCTTGTTTGGTGGTCCCAAAGCCTTGGCTCTCACCTTGCCATCCTTGTTCCTAAAAAGCTTGAACTGGGTGTTCTCATGGAACAAGTTAGCATTAGGTAAAGCAATGGAACTTCTCACCCTTGGACAATCCTTGGTGGCGTGGCCATCCTTGCAACACCTCTCGCAATAGTAGTCGTCGACGAGTAGGGGCTTGATCCATTCGGGAATGGAGACACTCGTCCCGATGTTGTTGATGGCGGCGGAATATGAGCCAAGTCCCCGGTGGGAGACGTTGTTCACAAGATTCCTTCCAAGAATCACCTTGTGAATGGCTCGACCACGTGTAAGCCTCTCGAAGCCATCCATCACCATCTTTCTCTCTTCCTTGAGCTTGTGATATTCCTTCAAGAGAAGAAACCTCAACCGAGGTGGTTAGTTCATCACACATAGTAGAAGCATCGCTCTTTGATGAACAGGAGGAGGGAGAGGCAACGTTCTCAACATTGATGGCCTCAAAAGTAATCTGAAGGGCCTTGTACTTCTCATGAAGCTCTACATGATCACCCTTGAGTTTGTCATAACTCTTGTTTAGGGCATCATGAGATGTGACAAGGTCCTTGAGCTCACTCTCAAGCTCACCAACACGGTCCTTAGCCAACTTACACTCTTTTCTTACCACATCCAACATTTTGGATTTCTTGACGGTGATGTCACGGGCTTGCTCAAGCATACTCCACAATTCGGCACACGTGCGCTCCTCATCATCGCTGTCATCACTACTCTCATCCTCACTCTCCCCAGGAAGGAGAGCACATGGTGATATGGTCTTAATGATGGCTAGGCCGACCACTTCTTCATCACTTGAGGAGGTGGGCTCATCACTTGAGTTGTCACTTGTCCACTCCCCCACAAGTGCTTTGCGAGAGAACTTCTTCTTGTAGTCTTGGGGCATGCCTTTGCCCTTGGACTTGTCTTTGTTGAAGACTCTCTTCTTCTTTTGCTTGGCTTTGGGGTCTTCTTATTCTTCTTCACTTGAATCTTGTGACTTGAATGCTTCTCTCTTGGGCTTTGGGCACTCACGAACAAAGTGATTCTTCGAGCCATAATTGAAGCACTTACCCCGGGACTTGGAAGTGAACTTGTTCCTGAAGGTCTTCATTTTCTTCATGAGAAGAGCCAAGTCCTTGGTCAAGTCACCCTCATCATCATCTTCATCTTCATCATCGGTGCCCACCTTCTTCTTGCCTTTCTTGCTCTTGCTTGATTCTTGCTTGTCAGCTTGTAGAACAAGGTTGGATGGTTGAGGATCATCCATCCCTAGCTGGTACCTCTCGAAGGCGGTGATCTTGCCAAGTACATCCTTCATGGTCTTGGTGTTGAGGTCACTCTGTAAGATGCATGTGATGATGGATTACTTGGGGTCTTTGAAAAGCCTCAAGAATCTTCTGATGACCTCCACGGCCTTGAGCTTGAAATCATCCCCAAGTGCATTGATCTTGATGAGGACATCACTCCTAAGGATACATGCAACACTCCTCCAATTCTGGACTTGCAAGGTCCAATGACTAGAGCTCGTGCACGACGACTAAATTTAGAGGTGAGCTCGTTCCTACATTCTTCATTATATGTCACTTTTGAGAATGGTTTGCTACCTAATGATTATATTGTAATTAGGAACCATGGAGAGGACCAGGAGATGATGGGAGAAGGACTTGGAGACATGGAGGACCAGCAAGGACGTGGAAGCCAAGGTGGAGGCCCAACCAAAACCGACTTCGAGTCTATTTCGGGGCTCAGGACCAGTCTGCACTAAAACGGAGGCCCAGGACACATACGGACTCGGATTTGGATGTTCTACATATGCACGGAAAGATAAGAAGAAGACCTTTCCAATGCCACCGGTCTCATATCAAAATTCATCCGGAGTCATCGGGAATCGTCGAAACAAGAGAGAGTCCAGAATCTGTTTCGATGCTGCGTCGCCTGTTTTTGGCCTTTGGGCTTTGTATCTAGTTGAGCCCAATTAGGGGCGCGTCCAGAGGGTCTTGCACGACCCTAGGGTCTTTATATACAGCCGCCACTGCACGATTAGGGCTGGGGTTTTGCTTAGATTATTCTGTTCATAACAGTTTCGCCGTCATCACGGTTTGTGAGACCCCAACTTCGTGAGATTCATAATACATCTGCAATTGTGTTGCCTTCTTCTTTGTTCTTGCTTGTGTTCTTGATTCGCAGGCAGGGATTAGCCTTCTCGGCGAGGTCAATTGTTTTAGGACGGTTGATAACCAGAGGAGACGTCGTGCTGCGATTGCGGGGTTTAGAACGTGCTGTTCTGAAGCCGGATCGATTTGTGTGTCGCCTCCGACAAAATCAACGTATCTCGAACCTTTCGGAAGATCGGGAACCCTTGTCCACATCAGATCTCCTCCACTAGCACATGAAAATGAGAATACACAACATTAGCTCTCTCATGTGGCAATCTAGCAAAGTTATCATACTTGTTCTTCAACACATAGTATCTTTCCTCTCTGACATCACTAGTACCCTCGTGGATACTCTGAATCTCAGTCCAAATACCATGTGCTGTTGAACTAGCATCCAATCTAGCACACACATCCTTGGAGATGCATGAGAACAAAGCATTCTTGGCCTTAGCGTTGTTCTTAATGAAGTCAGACTGTAGAAGGTTAGCATCCGCATCGAACTCATGGGTCACCGTCCATATCTCTGGATCAAGGGACTCAAGGTAGGCTTGCATACGAGCCTTCCAATACCCAAAGTCCTCCCCATCGAATATGGGAACACTCCCCACCTTTCCCGGCATCCTTACTCAAGGCGGTGAAGCCTCAAATTGAGCATGTGGCTCTGATACCACATGTAAGGACCGAAAGCCTACCGAGAGGAGGGGCGGGGGGGGGGGGGGTGAATCGGTAGGTGACCACGAATCCAAATACTTCAGTTTCACGCTTCTAAAAACCTAATGAATCGTTGCAACCTAAACAAGTCTAGTAGGCCAAGACCTTACACATGCTAGTGTTGATGATGCAAAGCAAACCCGTCTAGGTCTCACCATAGACCAAGAGTAACAACCTAGATCACACCCTCAAGGACACCCTAGCCTTACATGTGCAAGATCACTCCATGTTACTCTCACTAGCACTCTCAAGATATCCAATATCCTCTCCTAGTGCTCTCCTCTTTTCCTCTTGGACCTTACCAAATTCTCTTAGGTATTCCACTGGCCAAGAGAGGTGTCCAAGACCCTAGCAACAAAGTTATATAGGCTCCCAACTTCAAACTAGTTGTTGCTCCACGAAACTGCCTTTCTGGACACACTGATTGGACTGTCCGGTCACTCTGGTAACGGCTCTCCCAGCCGTTGGCTCCCTGTCCAGGCAAGATCCCATACTGACCAGACTGTCCGGTCACTGGACCGGACCGTCCGGTCCACTTTCTCTCTCCATTCCAGGAAGGTCCACAAACTACATCCTCTCTGTCATCTCTGCACTCCTACTGACCGGACCGTCCGATCAGCAGACCAGACCGTTCGGTCTATATGGATTCTCCTATAGACAGAGTCCTTGCTCCTCGTGCTAAGTCCTGGAAAACTCCACATAGTGACCGTATAGTCCAATCACTTCTGACCCCTCTATCCGGTCACTATGTCTAGAAGCTGAAACTTGTTGTCCTCGCTTGACATTGATTCCCGCCTTCTCTGAACAGCTCCTTGGCTTCTCCACAGTCACCTAGTGCCTGTGATTTCACCGAGCAACCTTGCACATCACCGACTAGACATGACCTAAGAGAATAACCTAGACCCCCTTGATAGTCAGGTTTTTCCTGTGGACTTAAAGCCTAACAACTAGACAAGTGTTCTAAACACTTGCACCATAGCTTGTTCTCCGCTTTGATCCATCTCCATCAACCCTTGGATTCCATCAAGTTCACAAGCCTCCATGCTTGCAGTCATTGTCATCAATCGCCAAGGACACCATCATCCATATGATTTGCAATAGAGTTAAGAGATGATTCCTACAAAGACAACACTCGTGTAGATGTTAGCCCACAATTTCATAGTTGTCATCTATCACCTAAACATCCATACCACGGGGATCCAATCATCAATGGTCATGAAGCTTACAAAGGGCTCGATGGCATTCGGGCAATAAGGCGAAAGATGGACGATTATGCCCCTGATGGTAGGTGGGTGTGTTATGTTGGTCAAGGGTAGAGTGGTCATGTGGACAATAGACCCTAGGCCTATATAAGGAGAGGTAAGGCTAGTGGAAGAGGTGTCTCTCTCCCTATTAGCCTTGTGTTAGGACTTCATTCAAGTGGCTTCCTAGCCTTGTATCTATGGATCTTGTAAGCATGTTTACATGACATGAGATTTATTTTCGTGCTCAAGATCTTCCTCTCTCCATAAATCCCAAATTTCTCTTTTTCCCTATTTTTAGAGCTATTTTCATGGGAATTTTCAATCTCCTGTTTGGATGAGTTTTTGGGGCGGACTTCTTGGGAAACTTTGTGCTATGATGAGCTAGATCAATCCTACATAGGTTTGTGACCAAATCAAGAGCTCTAGCACCTTCGATTTGAAGGATTTCTTATGTTTTCCCTTTTTGGTGTTCTTGAAACAAGATCTAAAATTCGTGATGATTCCTTGAGCCAATTGAGTTGATCTTCTAGGATTAGGGTCGTGATGTGTTGAGGATTCACTGCTCCAAAAATCGCATCATTTGGAGTTCATGTGATTAGGATTTGACAAGATTTTTACTTGAGAAACCATGTGGATATGTGTCATGGTTTGCTATATTTGTGATGAGTAATTGACTTGAGCAAATTTGGTGTTTGAGTTGAAATGCGGGAATCCAGGGATTGCATGGGTTTGCATATCATGGTTATGACTAACCGGAGTTGGTAGAGATATTGGTGATACTGTAGGAGATGGGAAATGTGTTTTCTTGTCTCATGATGTGTAGGTCATTGGAGTCGACTTGGCGGTCAACGGCGAGAGGATCGGGCGCAAATATGGGACTTGGGGCCAGACGATCGGGATGCCGGGTGAAGTGAAGGATGATCCACACCGTACACGTGGAGAGGCAAGAAGCACGGTCGGTTTCGCGGTTGAGCCTCAAAACCGTGGTGGTGATGAAGATGGTGTGTTGACCAAGTCAAGGCAAACGGGATGCCGATGCAAGTGACAAGGGGGCCCGATGGACAGGGACTGGAAGAGACTTGCCGGTGGTCAGGATCGTGGGACAAGGTGACACGCGTCGACATTGAGAAGTCATGCTTTGAGAAGCGTGCAAGATGGTTTCCCAGTTTGGGCTTCAAAACCGGTGGCGGTGGTTGGTGGTGCACGTGGTACCATCATGGATCTTGCTTCAAGATGAAGCAAAGACATGAAGTGTCCGATGGCATTCGGGCGATGAGGTTAAAGATGCATGGTTATGCCCCCGGTGGTAGGTGGGTGTGTTATGTAGGTCAAGGGTAGAGTGGTCATGTGGACAATAGATCCTACGTCTCTATAATGACAGGTGTGGCTAGTGAGAGAGGTGCCTCTCTTCCTATTAGCCTTGTGTTAGGACTCTATTCAAAGTGCTAGGAGAGGACTTCATGTTTTAGAGGAGAGTAGTGGGTGTGTGAGAGATATCTCTTGCTCTTCCAAATAGTGGGAGGAAGAGGGTGGCTTCCTAGCCTTGTACCTATGGATCTTGTAAGCACCTTTCTATGATATGAGAAGTATTTTCGTGCTCAAGATTTCCCTCCTCACTTGAATCCTGAAATTCCCTTTTTCCTATTTTTCGAGCTATTTTCATGGTGATTTCCGATCTCTCTTTTGGACGAATTTTTGGCCCGGATTTCTTGAGAAACTTGTTGCTAGGATGAGTTAGAACAATCCTCTATGGATCCTTGAATGATTCGATAGCTCTAGCACCTTCTATTTGAAGGATTTCTCAAGTTTCCCCTTTTTGGTGTTCTTGGCACAAGATCTCAAATTTGTGATGATTCCTTGAGCCAATTGAGATGATTTTCTAGGATTAGGGTTGTGATGTGATGGGGATTCACTGATCCAAAAATCGCATCATTTGGAGTTCGTTGGGTTTGGTTTGTGAGAAGATTTGCCAAGTTCCTGAAAGTTTCTGCTGTTCTGTCGGAGTCGATCGGCACTGCCGACGACAAGGACCGGCACTGCCGGTGGGTCTCAGAATCCCGCACTGGCACTGCTGATGGGCCAGATCGGCACTGCCAATGGGGCCAACCGGCACTGCCGATGGTCCTGATTGGCACTGCCGATGGTGGCTCAGTAAGAGGTAGTTTGTGAGGTTTTTGACTATCTCGAGTCTCTGTTGTTTCCTTTTTGTTTCCGCTGTGGTTCTTGCTGTGGTTGATCACTCCTAGGACTTGTACACCACTAGTTGGTGTGTTTAGTCTTGGTGATGAGTTCGGAGGTTGGCTTGGGTTGTTTTGGGATATAGGCCAAGTTCTCTTGGTGAATTTTGATTGGCTCCCATTCACCCCCCCTCTGGTCGCCTTCTCGGTCCTTCAATTGGTATCTGAACTAGTTTGATCACTAGTTGACCTTCATCGGCTTTGTGATCCGAAGGTGACATGGAGAAGCGTGCTGTAACACCATCGTAGAATCCTGCGATGATGAATCAAACTCTTGTGCAAGGAATGTGATTGAGTCTGCAGATGACAAGGAGATGAAGGAGAGCATCTTTGTAGAAGGACCTATAGGGCTTTGATGATGATGATGATGATTCACTTCATCTCTCATGTGAGCTTGTTCCTGCTGCTACCACTACTCTAGCAGAGGGTCCAGAGGCTTCTACATCGACTTCAACGGCTGTTGAGCAAGCTCCAGCTGTGGTTGAGGGAGAGGTACACTCTGGAAGAGAGGCTCCTCACCACATTCAGCGTCAACATCCACCCCAACAGATGATCGGTAATCTCTATGAGAGGACAACAAGGTCAAGGTCTGCACATCTTGCTTGCTTTACCAATTCTCTCTTTGTTGCAACCTTTGAACGCCGAGATGTTGGACACGCACTATCTGATGAACCAAGTGGGTGTTCAAAAATGGCAGTGTCATAGGAACCAAGTGGGTGTTCAAAAACAAATATGGGGAGGATGGTGAGGTTGTGAGAAACAAGGCTAGGCTAGTTGCTCAAGGTTTTAGCCAAGTGGAGGGCTTCGAATTATGGTAAGACCTTTGCTCCTGTTGCTCGCATAGAAGCCACTAGGATCTTTCTTGCATTTGCTGCCTCCAAGGGCATTAGACTTTATCAAATGGATGTCAAGAGTGCCTTCCTAAATGGTTTCATAGAGGAAGAAGTGTATATGAGGCAACCCCCTGGCTTTGAGCACCACAAACACCCAAACCGTGTGTACAAGCTTCAGAAGGCTTTGTATGGGCTAAAGCAAGCACCTAGGGCATGGTACGCTAGGCTTAAGACCTTCTTGCTAGAGCATGGGTATGTCATGGGATGTGTTGATAAAACCTTGTTCACTCTAAAGCATGACAATGACTTTCTAATGGTTCAGATTTACATGGATTATATCATCTTTGGTGGTTCCTCTCATGCTCTTGTGTCCAGATTTCAGGAAGCTATGGAAAGTGAATTTTAGATGTCGATGATGGGAGAGCTCACCTTCTTTCTTGGGCTTCAAATCAAGTAGTGCAAGCAAGGCACTTTCATACATCAAGCCAAGTACATGAAGGATCTCCTGAAGAAGTTTGACATGGTCAATGTGAAGCTGTTCTCTACACCAATATCCACTACAACAGCTCTTGACCCTGATGAAGACTGTGAAGCAGTGGATCAAAGGGAGTACAGGAGCATGATTGGCTCCCTCTTGTACCTAACAGTGACAAGACCCGACATACACTTTGCGGTGTGTCTTTATGCTCGCTTTCAAGCTTCCCCAAGGGTGACACATTGCAAGGCTGTCAAGTGCATCTTCAGGTATCTCAAATACACTCTTGAGTTCGGTCTTTGGTACTCTGCATCTTTATCTCTTGATCTTATTGGATATTCGGATGTGGACTTTGCTGGGTGTAGAATATATAGGAAGAGCACTTCTGGTACTTGCCATTTGTTGGGTACTTCTTTGATCTGTTGGTCTTCTTGTAAGCAGTCGAGTGTTGCCCAATCCACCACAGAGGCTGAGTATGTAGCTGCTGCTAGCTGCTGCTCGCAAATCCTATGGATTATGTCCATCATGAGAGACTATGGGTTGACTTTTAAGGGTGTTCCACTCATGTGTGATAACTCCAGTGCCATATGCCTAGCCAAAAACCGAGTCCAACATGGAAAGGTCAAACACATCAATGTGCGATTCCACTTCCTGAGAGACAATGTTCAGAAGGGGGATGTTGAGCTCATATACATTGATACCAAAAACTAACTAGCTGATATCCTCACCAAGCCCCTAGATGCTTCGAGACATGCTAAAACTTGCTCACCATGCGTATAATTGCTAAAACTCATGTGAGCAACTTGCTAACCTTAAAGGTAAACTGAGCTTCTTGTGAACCTTTTGATCTAATCTTGCTAAAAACTTGCTCACCATGTGTATAATTGCTTTTATCCTTGTTGAAACTTGCGTTAAGGCTAGTCTAGAGGATGTCTTGGCTTTGCCACCTTGTGTTTGCGAAATGGAAATCTTTGCAAATGTTTAGCTCATGATGTAACATTGTGGGAACATGTGTTACTTTTGCCGCAAAGGCATGCTCTTTTGTCTTGTGCATAATCCTAAAAAATCTGGTAAGTGCTTTGATCAAGAATTACTGAATAATGCTAAATCCAAACATTGTGACTTGAAGCCTCGGGGTGTTTGCCGTACCTAGTCGTGCGACCCTCCACATGGATAAGACACATGAGGATAAATAATAATCACTTGATCAACTGAGTCTCTGTTGCATATGTGAGCATTTGTAGAGCACATTTTCTGCGAGTGCTTGTTGCCCTTGTTGAGATTGAAACTGGCTAGATTCTTATGATTCACTAGGTGCTTGTTTTGCCTTGGATGAGAGTACTTACACATGCGGTGATAGATTTTCTCATGATAAGCAAAATTTGATTCTATCTAAGCTAGTCAATCTTTCTGCTTAGCCTGTATAGCTCATGGTGTTTATGCCTTGCTATCTACTTTTGATCTTTGCATGATTGGGAGTTATTGCTTTTACACTTCATGGCACTATGGTTATGGTTAGCAAAATTAAATGCTTGTTTGCATTGCTTGTTTTCTTGTTCTTTTGCCTCTTTGATGAGTTCATTGCTAAAGGGGGAGAAAATTTTGGGGTCATGCACTAATAATGCTAAGAAACTCATATGATCCATTTTGAACTACATGAGACCTACCACAACTTGAGGGGGAGCATATCATGATCTTGAGCGTTTTCTTGCACTTTTCCCATTCTTTGCGTCTCAAGTCGCTTTCTTTGCCAACTCTTAGTTTTGTGATCCGTACTTGCTAGATGGCTTGTTTTCACCTTTTCTTTGGGATTGGCCATTTGGATGTGCTTATTTGGCTTCACATTTCAATCTCTAATCTTTGTGCATTTGGTGTTGTCAATGTACTCATCAAGGGGGAGATTGAGAAACCATGTGGCTATGTGCCATGGTTTGCTATATTTGTGATGAGTAATTGACTTGAGCGGATTTTGTGTTTGAGTTGAAATGCGGGAATCCAGGGATTGCATGGGTTTGCATATCATGGTTATGACTAACCGGAGTTGGTGGAGATATTGGTGATACTACAGGAGATGAGAAATGTGTTTGCTTGTCTCATGATGTGTAGGTCACTGGAGTCGACTTGGCGGTCAACAGCGAGAGGATCGGGCACAAGTAGGGGACTTAGGGCGAGACGATCGGGATGCCGGGTGAAGTCAAGGATGATCCACACCGTACACGTAGAGAGGCAAGAAGCACGGACGGTTTCGCGGTTGAGCCTCAAAACCGTGGTGGTGATGAAGACGGCGTGTTGACCAAGTCAAGGCAAACGGGATGCCAGTGCAAGTGACAAGGGGGCCTGATGGATAGGGACTGGGAGAGACTTGCTGGTGGTCAGGATCGTGGGACAAGGTGACACGCGTCGACATCGAGAAGTTGTGTTTTGAGAAGCGTGCAAGGCGGTTTCCCGGTTTGAGCCTCAAAACCGGTGGCGGTGGTTGGTGGTGCACGTGGCACCATCATGGAGCTTGCTTCAAGATGATGCAAAGACGTGAAGCGTCCGTTGGCATTCGGGCCATGAGGTGAAAGATGGACAGTTATGCCCCCGGTGGTAGGTGGGTGTGTTATGTAGGTCAAGGGTAGAGTGGTCATGTGGACAATAGACCCTAGGCCTATATAAAGAGAGGTGTGGCTAGTGGGAGAGGTGCCTCTCTTCCCATTAGCCTTGTGTTAGGACTCTATGCAAAGAGCTAGGACAGGACTTCATGTTTTAGAGGAGAGTAGGGGGTGTGTGAGAGACATCTCTTGCTCTTCCAAATAGTGGGAGGAAGAGGGTGGGTTCCTAGCCTTGTACCTATGGATCTTGTAAGCACCTTTCTATGATATGAGAAGTATTTTTATGCTCAAGATTTCCCTCCTCACTTGAATCCCGAAATTCCCTTTTTCCTATTTTCTGAGCTATTTTTGTGGTGATTTTCGATCTCACTTTTGGATGAATTTTTGGCCCAGATTTCTTGAGAAACTTGTTGCTAGGATGAGATAGAACAATCCTCTATGGATCCTTGAACGATTCAATAGCTCTAGCACCTTCTATTTGAAGGATTTCTCAAGTTTCCCCTTTTTGGAGTTCCTGGTACAAGATCTGAAATTCGTGATGATTCCTTAAGCCAATTGAGATGATTTTCTAGGATTAGGGTTGTGATGTGATGGTGATTCATTGATCCAAAAATCATATCATTTGGAGTTCGTTTGGTTAGCTTTTGGAGAAGATTTGCCAAATTCCTGAAAGTTTCTGCTGTTCTGTCAGGGTCAATCGGCACTGCCAACGACCAAAACCGGCACTGCCGGTGGGTCTCATAATCCCGCACCGGCAATGCCGATGGGCCAGATCGGCACTGTCGATGGGGCCAACCGGCACTACCGATGGTCCTGATCGGCACTGTTAGTGGTGGCTCAGCAAGGTGCAGTTTGTGAGGTTTTTGACTATCTCGAGTCTCTGTTGTTTCCTTTTTGTTTCCGCTATGGTTCTTGATGTGGTTGATCGCTCCTAGGACTAGTACACCATTAGTTGGTGTGTGTAGTCTTGGTGATCGGTTCGGAGGTTGGCTTAGGTTGTTTTGGGATATAGGCCAAGTTCGCTTGGAGAATTTTGATTGGCTCCCATTCACCCCCTCTGGTCGCCTTCTCGGTCCTTTATTGCTTCATCCCGAAACTTTTTCCTGTTCTATCGGGGTTGATCGGCACTGCCGATGACCAGGACCGGCACTGCCGGTGGGTCTCAGTACCCCGCACCGGCACTGCCAATGGGTCAGATCGGCACTACCGATGGGGCCAACCGACACTGCCAATGGTCCTGATCGGCACTACCGGTAGTGGTCCACTAAGGTCTAGTTTTTGGTGAGTCTCTTGACTAGTTTGAGTCCTTGCTGTTTCTTGTTGTTTCCGCTATGTCACTTTGCTGTGGTTGATCACTCCTAGGGCTAGTACACCACAAGTTGGTGTGTGTAGTCTTCGTAATCGGTTCGGAGGTTGGCTTGGGTTGTTTTTTGGGATATAGGCCAAGTTCTCTTGGAGAATTTTGATTGGCTCCCATTCATCCCCCCTCTGGTCACCTTCTCGGTCCTTTAGAAGGTTTTTAGTCTTATGCAGCATTACAAAAACCTTGGACTCATGATCAAGTAGGAGATTGCATGACAAAGTCTAAACTAGTCGTTCTAGACTTCAACCGCTTATGACAAGGTTATAAATTACCAATAAGCCCCGCTGTACAATGAGAATGACTTAGTGACCAAGTTGTGCTGGTTTACACTTACCCATATTGTGTTGTTGTGCTCGTTTACACTTACCCGTAATGTGTTTGGAGTATGTGTTTGTGCAATTGATACTCGCAGGGCGCTAATATTAAAGCAACTCCTAATCCATCACTTCTAAGTTTAATTTTCTCGGGATGAGCAAAGGTTTAAGCTTGGAGAGGTGTTGGCGGCAAATAAACTCTAACATCGACTGCCAACTGGTCAGGAAATGCAAGGTAAAGACCTAAGATCAATAAATATTTGTATAAACTAATAATATTCCATGAGTTTTGGTGAGATATATGTTTGCAACTATAAAAGGGATAAAATATGCAAAAACATGAAGAAACACCCCGTCAGCCGATCACCACTGTGAAACAACCATTTTCACCGGCTGACAGGGTCGTTAACGACTGAAATCAGCACCCGGTCGATTCTGCAAAATACTACACCACGATGTCGTTTTGTCGATCCAGACCAAGACACATGAAATATGGCGAAGGAAAGAAGACGATCAAGTGGCCTAACAGGGATAGGCCAAGGGGCAACCGGGCAAGGGTTGGTACCCGGCCAAGGCCGCCACCCGGCCTAGCCCGCTGCCCAGCATGGGCTGCCACCCGTGGTTGCCAGCCCATGAAGCCCATGAGGCCTACCGGCCCCAAAGAAGAGAGTCGGTGGTAACCGGCTAAAAAACTGCCATCGGGACCAAATCCGAACCATCCAAGAAGAGTCGGTTGGGAACCAACACGATCCAAGGGGCTGCTCGGCCTTGCCCGCCGCCCGGCATGCCCGGCTGCCCGGCACACGTGAACGCCTGGCATGGCCCTTCGCTCAACAGATAGGACCTATCGACTCTACTCTGCCTCAAATGCCTCTCGGCCTATCGCCACCTATGAATAGAGGGGAAATTTGGCAGAACAAGAACATCAATGAAATAACACATCAAGAAGTTCATTTCCCACTACTTGTGCTACTTAGTAGAGTAGGTTAGTTAGTCGGGAGTTAGAGTCTAGCCGAGAGCATTGCTCGAGGTTCCAGAATTGTCTCAGAGTTTTGGTATGAGCTCTCTTGTACCTTTTCTCTTTTGTAAGACTTATCCTTTATCAATATAAATATCTTTGCCTTTATATCTTGTCAAGTGTTTATTTTAATTTAGTCATTTCCTTAAGTTATGATTATCGGGAAGAAACTTTGTTGCATAGTTCACGGGTTTCCTGTCTAGGATTAAATTAATTTTACTTCTTTCTGGAACTTATACTTGGTTATTTCCCGGTTGTTCTTCCGCCAGGCCAACAGAAGAATATCTAGTGAAGGCGTAGGTGTGATGCCTAAGTTAATGCTAGCTAGATTTGCATTCATCCCCACGGGCTGTGTGGTAGGCGGCAGGTGGTGACAGCCCTGCCCATCCCTTTAGTAATCTACCATGTTCGGAAAGTCTCAAGCAGGGTTGTCTAGTGATAGCGTACCGACTAGTACAGAGGTTAGTTACTGACCTATATTATTGGATTGTTTTTGTGCCCTGAAGTGAGCTAACAGGTGAAAGACTTGAGGCTGTACCAAGAAATTGGTGTAAGCGCTCAATCCGAGTAACTATGATTTGACGCTTAACTTAGATAGATTAGAAAGATATATTTTTGGAATCTTAGACTTAGACTCATTGTCCTCCTGACTAGCTAACCGATCTCTTTATTTATCTTAGTGTGGATTTCTCCTGTGTTACTACCCCTACTATTGAACATCTTTATCCCCATCTTTGGTCAGTTGGTATAATTTGTATAGTCATATCTTTGTTAAACCAAGATAATCTTACACCTAGCTTCCTTGAGGAAAATAATTACGATACCTTGGAATACTCCCGGGTGAAATTCTACAATGGTGTTCCGTGTGCTTGCAGATTAATTCACTTTACTCTTAAAGCATAACAAACGCCAACAATCATTTCTGGCATCGTATCAAGGATAATGATATTCTTGATACGATGTTAAAAAGTGTCAACAAGTGGCTCGGTGGCCTAGTGAGCGAGGAGGCGGCCCAAGCGTGCACACCTTTCTGCCTCGTGCAGATCTGGCCGCCTTATCCACCCTCCTCCATGGCATCGGGCTCGACGGTGTCCTAGGGTGGTCGGCGGCGCGGGGTCGAGCGGCACGGAGCGGCCTGGGGTGGCACGACGGCTGGTCCGATCGGACCTCCACAGCTGGTCTGACCTGGGCTAGACCTTCACAGCGGGTCTAGCATGGGCCAGGCGGGCTTCTTTTTGTTTTTCGGATACAAGGGTAGCGGCGGGTGAAGATGCCACCCGCTGCTACTAATCTTTCTGTAGCGGTGAATTATTTCATTTTCTGGATGTCCGCTGCTATTGCCCTTTATTTTTAGCTGCATTAGTGTAGCAGCAGGGTGGACCACCCAGTGCTACATTGGGTTTTGACCCACCGCTAGAGGCCACTTTTGTTGTAGTGCAAAACTCAAGGACAGCAATAGTGTAAGGTTCATGACCATTGAGGTCACCCCAAGGTATGGTGTTTTGGTGATGAATGACAAACATGAAATGTGACTAATGTCTACACGAGTGTTATCCGTGTAGGAAACCACTTCTATCTTATGATGATTGTCGATGGTGTCCTTGGCGATTGATGACAATGACTACAAGCATGGAGGCTTATGAACTTGATGGAGTCCAAGGGGTGATGGAGATGGATCAAAGCGGAGAACAACCTACGGTGCAAGTGGTTGGACCACTTGAGTAGTTGTTAGGGCTTTGAGTCCATTGGAAAAACCGGACTATCAAGGGGGTCTAGGTCATTCTCTTAGGTCATGTCTAGTCGGTGATGTGCAAGGTTGCTCGGTGAAATCACATGCAATAGGTGATAGTGAAGATGCCAAGGAGCTGTTCGGAGAAGCCAGGAAACGAAGTCAAGCGAGGACGACAAGTTTCAGCTTCTCGACATAGAGATCGGACAAAGGGGTCAGTGGAGACCGGACTGTATGGTCACTATATGGAGTTGTCCAGGAATTAGCACGAGGAGCAGGAAGTCTATAAGCAGGTGACTCTGTACAGACCGGACAGTCCGGTCTGCTGACCAGACGGTCCGGTCAGTAAGAGTGCAGGAACGGCAGAGAGGGTGCATTTTGCGAAGGCTCCTAGACAGGAGAGGGAAGTGGACCGGATGGTCCGGTCAGAACAGGAAATTGCCTGGACAGAGAAGCCAATGGTTCTAGGAACCGTTACTAGAGTGACCGGATGGTCCGGTCAGGCAGTGACCGGATAGTCTGGTCTAGATGTCCAGAAAGGCAATTTCGTGGAGCAACGGCTAGTTTGAGATTGGGAGGCTATATAACTTTGCTGCTGGGGTCTTGGAGAACTTCTTGGCCAATGGAATACCTGAGAGCATTTGGTAAGGTCCAAGAGGAAAAGAGGAGAGCACTAGGAGGAGATACTTCATATCTTGAGAGTGCTAGAGAAGAGAAGCTTGATCATCTTGCACATCTAAGGCTAGGGTGTCCTTGAGGGTGTGATCTAGATTGTTACTCTTGGTCTATGGTGAGACCTAGACTAGTTAGGTGTCAGTGATCGAGCCTATCATGAACGGTTGTGAAGGCCATCACACGTTTATACACAGTTTGATCCCGCCGTTGAAAGGGGCATCGCTAGTGAGCGCCCGTGTTGGCTCAGGGAGTCCGGCATGTTCTCGAGGGAGGCAAGCTTGTGCTTTGTGCAGTGGTGACGCACACCGTGTCTTCACTGTAGGAGTGATTGCGGGCTCATGGACAAGAACTCTACTTGGTGGTGGGAGGGACTAGGACTCCAGCGGGAGTGGTCCAAGGAGGATTAGGGGAAGGCGCCATCCTTCCGTGACCTCAAGAAAAAATCATGAGCATTCCTTGACCCCCTCTTTACTATTCCGCATTTGTGTGCTCTAGCGAGTAGGGTGATTTGTGGCTTGCATAGGCTAGTGTGATTGGCTTCCGCATTTTATCTTATCATGTACACTAGCATGTGTAGGGTCTTAGCCTCCTAGAATTGCTTAGGTTTCCGTATCTTGTTAGACTCAAGTAGTGGAACTTGAAGTAATTGGATTCGTGAATGGCTTACCGATTCACCCCCCCCCCCCCTCTCTCGGTACGCCTTCGGTCCTTACAAGTGGTATTAGAGCTAAGTGCTCATCTTTGAGGATTCACCGCCTTGAGTAAGGATGCCGGGACCGGCAGGGAGTGTTCCCATATTCAATGGTGAGGACTATGCTTATTGGAAGGCTCGCATGCAAGCCTACCTTTAGTCCCTTGATCCAGAGATATGGACGATCACTCACGAGTCTGATGCGGATGTGAACCTACTTGAGCCTAACTACATTAAGTGTCATACTGAGGCCAAGAATGCTTTGTTTGCTTGCATCTCTAAGGATGTTTTTGCTCAGCTAGATGCTAGTTCCTCAGCACATGGTATCTGGACTGAGATTCAGAGGCTCTATAAGGGCACCAGTGATGTCAAAGAGGAAAGATACTATGTACTGAAGAACAAGTATGATAACTTCACTAGATTGCCACATGAGAGAGCTAACACTATTCATTCTCATTTTCATGTACTAGTGGAGGAGATTATTGCACTTGGAGATGATTTCAAGATGAAGCCCGTTGAGGTGATAAGAAGATTCTTGAGGCTATTCAAGGACCCCAAGTATGAGTCCATCATCACCTTCATCTTGTAAGGTGATCTCAAGACCAAGACCATGAAGGATGTACTTGGCAAGATCACCGCCTTTGAGAGCTAACAATTGGGGTTGGATGATCCTCAACCATCCAATCTTGCTCTACCGGCTGATAAGCAAGAATCTAACAAGAGCAAGAAGAACAAGAAGAAGGTGATCATTGAGGAAGATGATGAAGAAGATGATGATGAGGGTGACTTGACCAAGGACTTGGCCCGTCTCATGCAAAAGATAAAGAACTTCAAGAACAAGTTTGCTTCCAAGTCAAGGGGCAAGTTCTTCAATTATGGCTCAAAGAATCACTTTGTCCGAGAGTGCCCAAAGCCCAAGAAAGAAGCATTGAAGTCACAAGATTCAAGTGAAGAAGAAGAGGAAGACCCCAAGGCCAAGCACAAGAAGAAGAGGTTCTTCAACAAGGACAAGAACAAAGGCAAAGGCAAAGCTCAAGACTACAAGAAGAAGTTCTCTTGTAAGGCCCTTGTTGGAGAGTGGACAAGCGACAACTCAAGTGACGAGTCCTCTTCCTCAAGTGATAAAGAAGTGGCCGGCCTAGCCATGATCAAGACCACACCTACACGAGCTCTTCCTCCACCTCTCACGTGCCTCATGGCCATGAGCCATCTTAGGAAGAGTGAGGATGAGAGCAGAGATGATAGTGATGATGAGGAGCTCTCATGTGCCGAGCTTTGGAGTATGCATGACCAAGCTCGCGACATCGCCATCAAGAAATCCAAAATATTGGATGTGTTAAGAAAAGAGTGTAAGTTGGCTAAGGAACATGTTGGTGAGCTTGAGAGTGAGCTCAAGGACCTTGTTACATCTCATGAGGCCCTAAACAAGAGTTATGACAAACTCAAGGGTGATCATGTAGAGCTTCTTGGGAAGTACAAGGCCCTCGAGATCACTTATGAGGCCATCAATGTTGAGAACCTTGCCTCTCTCTCCTCTAGTTCATCAAAGAGTGATGCTTCTACTATGTGTGATGAACTAACCACCTCGGTCGAGGTTTCTTCTCTTGAGCCATTTGTTTTGAAGGAACTCCACAAGCTCAAGGAAGAAAGGGAGATGTTGATGGTAGGCCTTGAGAGACTTAGAGCCACCCATAGGGAGATACTTGGGAAGAACCAAGTAAATGAAGTCTCCAAGACTCCCTCTCTTGAGCCATTCATCTTGGAAGAATACCGCAAGCTCAAGGAAGAGAGGAAGACGGTGATGGACGGCTTTGAGAGGCTCACACAAGGTAGAGCCATCCACAAGGAGATTCTTGCGAGGAACCTTGTGAACAATGTCTCCCACCGAGGACTTGGCTCATATCCCACCACCATCAACATCATAGGGACGAGTGATTCCATCCCCACATGGATCAAACCCCTTCTCACCGGCGACTACTCTTTCGAGAGGTGTTGCAAGGATGGCCACGCCACCAAGGATTGTCCCATGGTGAGAAATTCCATTATTTTGCCTAACACTAACTTGTTCCATGAGAATACACATTTCAAGCTTTTTAGGAACAAGGATGGCAAGGTGAAAGTTAAGGCCTTGGGACCACCAAACAAGAAGAGGAAGGTCAAGAGGATATGGGTGCCTAAGTGCATTATTGATCTTCAGAGATCGGCTATGTATAAGTGGGTGCCCAAGAACAAGACCTAGATGGTGGTGGTGGTGAACCGAGTGCTTTCATAAAGATCATGTAAAGTCCACCACAAGTGACATGGACCTCAACGACCTATCTACTCATGAGGGAGGTAACTGTGTATGTTCTTTGTAGTTGTAGTGTGTTTTTCGTTCTCTAGCATTGCATGGTAATTAGGACTCCTTTGTGACTAGTATGCTTTGCATCCATGCTTCTGTAAATAACTAAAAGAAAAACACATAAAAATTAGTCAATGTCTAACTCATCCAAGATAGCTATAAGCATGGGAGAGTGCTTGAGATGGTGGTTTGCTTCTCTCAAGGAAATTGCATGGCTTATAGTGAGTAAGCTTAGGAGGGGTTCAAACTTGACATTGTTAGGTTTCCTTTATGTAATGTCTTTAACATTGCTTGCATTCACATGGCATGGTTACTTTCATTGCATATGTAAATTGCTTGTTGCATGCATCATATAGGAAACACAAAGGAGGCTTGTCATACATGGAGATACTTGTGCCTCATGCTCTATATGAGATTACATCTCCATAAGTGTGACCAAAGGAAAGGATTGTGCTTCATGCCCATTGAGTAAGCTCTTATGAACTCCGAGGTTAAATCTACTCGCGCGGTTCATGGACTAAGGCTCATACATACCCTTTGGTTCTTATTTGCCTTGGTTCTTATTTGCTCGATCCTACTTTTGGCATTTGCGAAAACTATGAGGCCATAGAGTGCCACTATTTGGAAATGAGTGTTTGAGAGTTCCCTCTATATTCCAAGTGCGGTATTTATTTGTGTGTTTAGCGAGGGCACATGGGATTTGGAGAATTTCCTTGACTCAGCATTTTTCCTGAAGTGACAGTACTGTCCGATCATCAGACCGTACTGTCCGGTCAGTGCTCTCATGCACAGGGTTCTGGTTTGTCTGGTCATAGAGACCGGACAGAATGGTCCTAGTGAATGGATCGTCCGATCTGTATGGATTCCGGCAGACCCAGGACTGATCGGACTGTCCGGTCCAGAGACCGTACCGTCCGGTCACCTGAGTTGATCACACGATATGCCTTCTGATCTGAGCTGTTGGTCTACTCCTTGATTGAATCACGGCCGTCCATTCGGGATTTGACCTAGGTCAAGAAGTGTCAGACCATCGTTGGTCTTTTCTTCATTCATCGACCGAAGCCGAGAGCTTGAACTCGCTGCCTCCGTCACCGATTCCGCCGTCGTCACCGACACCCGAGCTGCCACGCCTCCACTTGCTTGCCTGAGACCGTGCACTGCCGTCAGCTTCACCTAGCCGCGCCGCCGCGCTCGTCTCCACCCGCACGCAAGCCGTGCGCTCCTGCAAGCCGTCGCCTCTGCTCATGCACAGAGCCGACGACGCCCTACACGCCGCCTCGACCTCGCCGCCGCGCGCCTCTGAGCCAGCGCTGCCACTGAGCTGTCCCTCTTCCACGCACACACAGAGCCGATTTCCACCAGAGCAAGAGAAGAAGTTGCCTTGTCTACTGCTCTCCGGTGTTCCTCGGTGATCGATTGAGAGCCCCTCGGTGTTTGACCTCGTTCCTCTCCAGGGTATCATACTCTATCTCTCCGTTCATCGATATATGCCCTAATTGTCGAGTAGTTAGCTGATTAATGCAATTAGTTCAATTCCCATCATTAGTTGCATTAATTGATTAATTAGCTCAATCTAGATGCAATTAATTACATGCTTATCTGTTAATTGCAATTCTATGGTTTGTCCCTGTCTAGTCTATAGTTAGATTTATTACCATTATTTGACTGTACACTAGATGACACGCACCAGCCACATATAGTCAATGATCACTGTTGTTACTTTGCATAATTGTACAGTAATCATGTCCTTCATTCAGAGCTAGGACTTCTATTGCGAATTCTTTCCTAGCGTTGCTTTGCTTGTAGATGTATTAGGACTCTATGCTTATCCCATCTACACCTATGTGCGTGCAGTGACAGCAGCAGCAGTCAGACATGGCAAGGTCAGGACAGGACAAGGGAAAGGGGAAGATGCCTGAGAAGCCTAAGACCAAGAAAAGACCAAGACTGGATCCAGAGTCAGAGAGAGCCAGGAGAGTGGTCAGGCAACTACATGCCATGGATCAGTCACGGAGGATTCCGGGGTCACGTCTGATCTTAGTGCAGCCTCGTGAGGCACATGGTCTGAGGAGGAGCACCAGGTAGAGGACAGCACCTCTAGCTGTCGGAGTGGTACCACCACTCTGGACGTAGCGTACTCCGGTTTCCTATCAGGGGAGATTGTTGAGAACTACGGATCAGGGATCCTCTAGGCAGCAGGAGGGTGAGTCTGAGGAGGAGGAGACTGTAGAGGAGGAGACCTCAGAGTCAGAGTCTGAGGAGCTTGTTGAGGAGGAGGAGTCAGAGGAGGAGGTAGAGCAGACTATTCTCCAGAGGACAGCTCACCGGGTAGGTGACCTGAGGTGCACTTGCGAGGTGTGCACGAGGAGGCTACAGAGACTGGTTCAGGCAACCGGAGAGTCAGATATCCTCAAGGTTCCTACAAAGGACCTTAAGGTACGTTGGTTCGTGTCCTTCGAGCAGTGGGTTCCAGTTCCCCGAGACCCCGCTGCTAGAGAGAGGTACTGGACGGTGCTCCATAGGAGGATAGGAGAGGACTGGAGACGCTGTGTAGCCTTGACGATGAGAGATAGGGTGCTTGTACCGTAGCAGTTCACCACCTACCAGGCCATTGCAGGGCCACAGGCATAGACATGGAGCAGTACTTCACGTACCTGCCAGGACTAGCAGAGCTAGTCACTGATCCACTCAGGTTTAGAGAGGACGTGGTCCTCGACTTCTATGCGACGCTGTGGGTTGCCAGAGACCACTCAGAGATCTGGTTCTTGTTCAGAGGACAGCCACACCGTGTCACCATGGAGGACCTAATCTCTCACCTAGGACTCCTGGCTTCAGACTGCCAGCTTTACAGGAGTGCCTACGATACACTGGAGCCACCCCGCAAACCTCAGGGAGGGAAGTTGCCTTCAGATGACCTCATGTCGATTGCTTTCCCACCACCCCACACTCCAGGTTTTAAGAGAGGCCCTATGAGACTCACTACAGAGGCCAAGGTGGTGAGAGCAATAGTCACCAGGACTATCATACCCAGGTCTGGCTACAGAGAGGAGTTCACGTTGGTACACCAGTGGGTTGTGACAGCCATCTTGAGGAGGCAGACTTTCAACTTGGCGGACCTTCTTATTGGAGAGATGGAGGAGGTCATTTCTAAGAGAGTTGGAGGACGTCACTTGGTCTATGGTCCATATATCTGCTATCTCTTGAGGAGGATGGGCCTAGTGATGGAGGAGCAGTATGAGGCTTTCCCTGATGTGACCACCAGCTACTCACCTAGAGTCCCCAGGGGATCGCAGTCTACCTCCAGCCAGCACACATGATGATGAGGACATCACTCCTAAGGATACATGCAACACTCCTCCAATTCTGGACTTGCAAGGTCCAATGACTAGAGCTCGTGCACGACGACTAAATTTAGAGGTGAGCTAGTTCCAACGTTCTTCATTATATATCACTTTTGAGAATGGTTTGCTATATAATGATTATATTGTAATTAAGAACCATGGAGAGGACCAGGAGATGATGGTAAAAGGACTTGGAGATGTGGAGGATCAGTAAGGACGTGGAAGCCAAGGTGGAGGCCCAACCAAAATTGACTTCGAGTCTGTTTTGGGGCTCAGGACCAATCTGCACTAAAACTAGCGCACAGGATGCATACGAACTTGGAATTGAACGTTCTACATATGCACCGAATGATAAGAAGAAGACCTTTCCAATGCCGCCGGTCTCATATCAAAATTCATCCGGAGTCATCGGGAATCGTCAAAATAATAGAGGGTCCAGAATCTGTTTCGATGCTGCATCGCCTATTTGTGGCCTTTGGGCTTTGTATCTAGTTCAGCCCAATTAGGGGCTCGTCCAGAGGGTCTTGCACGACCCTAGGGTGTTCATATACAGCCGCTGCCACACCATTAGGGTTCGGGTTTTGCTTAGATTATTCTGTTCATAACAGTTTCGCCGTCATCACGGTTTGTGAGACCCCAACTTCGTGATCTTCATAATACATCTGCAATTGTGTTGCATTCTTCATTGTTCTTGCTTGTGTTCTTGATTCATAGACAGGGATTAGCCTTCTTGGCAAGGTCAATCATTTTAGGACGGTTGATAACCAGAGGAGACATCGTGCTATGATTTGCGGGGTTTAGAACGTGCTGTTCTAAACCCGGATCGATCTGTGTGTCGCCTCCGACCAAATCAATGTAATCAGAACCTTTCGGAAGATCGGGAACCCTTGTCAACATCAAGTGGAAATCCGAGCTTCAGGTGCACCATCAGGTTTGCACTACCCTTAGTTAATTTCATTTTGTGTTCGTCCTATCGTCCACAAAAAACCCCAAAAAAAAAATTTCCCCTCCGCCCATAACCACGTGTTTAGCCTTTGCATATTTCAATTTCAGAGTCCATAGTGTTGAGTTTGTGCCCTAGTTCTTGTTTAGTTGCCGTTTTACTTTGTGTTTTTGTCATCAATAGTGTTTTCCTTGCAACCCTAGCCGCCATCCCCTTCACCATCCTCTGTTTTGTTGGCTTTTTATGCTAGGGTTGATTGATCAACACACCTAGCCTAGTCCCATCCTAATCCCACCTTAAACACACCGTCAATACCCCAGACCAATCCTCATAAATTCCACTTTCCGCTGCCTCCACGCCGCCAAAACAAATCCTACCCGATTTCAAACCCGACCCCAAACCCGACTTGGGTTTCGCCTCGGGTTTCTGGAAAACCGACTCCGACCCCCTTCGGTAAAACGGGCATAACTTTTCGCTCGGTTGTCCATTTTGGCTAAAATGTTTACAGGAGATTCTTGACTCAAAGTTGAGCATACCCATGCTGGACTTTGCCCTGTGTGCCCTCGTCAAAAAATTCAAAAAAAATCGGGAACATAAAGAAAAAATTGATTTATGTTTAAACCCGACGTTTTCTGCAACTTCAAGATTTTCTGTAGGCCACATCCTACCTCTATTTGAGCTGAAGTTTCTTGTGGATTCTCCCCCATTGTTGGTGAGTTGGATAAAAATATCAAAAAAATAAAAATTTAAAAAAAAAGAAATTTGGGATTTCTACTAGTGCTACATCTAGCCCCCTGAAATTTCTGGATTTGGCTGTTTTGCACTTAGCCCCCTGTTATCACCTGTGTGCCTTTGTCTCCTTGTTTCTACTTTGCTATCACTACTGTTCTAGGACATACTTAGACCAGCAACTAGGAACAAGTTACTTGAGCACTTATTCAGCTTTACTATCTGTTTTTGATTTGTGTGCCACTCACATATATATATTTGGCCTTCCTAGCTCTACATATTTCTTTTGGACAGCACATAGGTTCTTTTGTTACCCTTGCAATCGTAGAACACACCTCCCTGGTTTCCTTTGCTTTGCTTTTCAGAACTTTGCAAGAGCTTTGTAAGGAGTTTCCATTTGCTGTGTTGAGAGGCACCACTGCTTAGCTGTTTTGTAGGGATAACCTTCACAGTTTATTTCATGTTTTGGTGTTTGTGATGGCAGGAAGTGACGACAGAGAGATGGCTTCACCCTCACAATTTGCTGAGTGCGTGAGCCAAGAGCAGCTCCAGAAGGCTTTGCAGGCTACTCAGAGTGATTTGGTAGAGACAATCACTAGAGCCGTTACTGATGCGGTCAACAAGCTTCACATTAGAGAAAGCATTGAGTGGTTGGAGAAGTGGGTCTCTAAGTTAACCGATCAGGTTGTCATGTTGGAGACCGCTCCCAAAACCAACGATACGAACACCAATAACAACAACAACGATGTTGAAGACGTCCATGATAAAGACACGGTGTATAAGACTGATGGCACCGTGGATAGGTCAGCTACAAGGACCGCGTGATTACGACGTCGTTTGCAACATAATACTCAAGGTATGGGTGGTTTCCATAACTACAATCGTCGTTCACACGGTAACTATGCTCTAGATGACCCGTATGCTAAAATTAAGTTTTCAATTCCTTCGTTTTTGAGTCAGTATGATGGTGATGTTTATCTTGATTGGGAGATGACTGTAGAACAAAAATTTAATGCCCACCTTGTTCCTGAACAACACAGAGTTAGACAAGCCACTAGTGAGTTTAAGGACTTTGCTGTTGTTTGGTGGAGTGGTCTAGCTGTTGAAACTGATTTGCCTACTACTTGGGAAGAACTTAAGGTAGCAATGCGTGATCGTTTTGTTCCTCCTTCTTTTTATAGAGAGATTCATAATAAACTGCAGCGTTTAGAACAAGGATATAAAATTGTTCAGAAGTACTTTAGTGAGCTTCAGAAGGGTTTGATTCGTTGTGCTGTAGTTGAAAAAGTAGAGGATCAGATTTGTTGCTTTTATTCTAGTTTAAGAAAAGAAATTTAGGACATCCTTGATTATAAAGAATATTATACCCTCACCCAGTGTTTCCAGTATGCTATGCTTGCAGAGAAAGAATCACAGGGACTTTTCTAAGCTTTTGAGGAGTACAGCAAGTCAAGGAACTCCTACCCCCCACGCTCGACGGGGACTTTGGGACTGCCTAGGCCATCTTTCCGGCCACCCCAACCATCAGCTACCAAGGGAACCAGTGTTGTTTCTGCAGCCCCAAGATCAGCCCCTACATCTTCTATGCGCTCAAGTAAAACTTCTGTGCAGGTACCAGCTAGTAGTGCCTCCTCTGTTGCTTCGATGGGGCGCACTACAGGGATTCAGTGCCACCACTGCCATGGACTTGGTCATATGCAGAATGATTGTCCAAGTAGGCGGGCATATGTGGCGATAGACGATGGCGGTTACATGAGCACCTTTGATGTGGAGGATGAGGAGGAGGACGTCGCTACCACCAGCAGTGACCTCGTCTTTGGAGGCGGAGACACCACGGGATACATGAACATTATTGTTCAACATGTCCTTAGCACACAAGTTCATCAGCCCGAGACGATGCAGCACCACAACTTGTTCCAGATTTTCTACGTCATCAAGAACCGCCGATCACGTGTCATCATTGATGGAGGGAGCTGCAATAACTTGGTGAGTTCTGATATGGTCAACAAGCTTGCTTTGACCACATGTCCACATCCACATCCGTACTACATTTTGTGGTTAAACAACTCTGGATAAGCTAAGGTAATACAAACTTGCAGAGTTCCTTTTTCCATTGGCTCTTATGTGCATTCTGTTGATTGTGATGTCATACCCATGCAAGCATGTTCACTTCTATTGGGTAGACCTTGGGAATTTGATAATGATGTTGTACACCATGGTAGAAGTAGTAAGTACACTTTTATGCATAAAGGAACTAAAATTTCTTTGTTACCAATGACCCCTGCTGAAATTATACAAGCTAATTTAGAAAGAGCTGCTAGTTTGAAAAATAAAGGTCCTAAAATTCAACAACCTATTAATTCTAATTCTACACCTAATAATGTTAATGATTCTTCAAGTTCTAAGGGTGCTGGAATTAAATTACAAGGTCGCTCATATCTTGCAACAAAATCTAAGCTTGCTGAAATTTATGATAATGATGATATTTGCTATGCTTTGATATGCAAAGAAGATTTGTTTTCGCTTGATGATATTGCTTCTAGTGCTTTGCCTCCTGCTGTCACTAACCTTTTACAGGAGTATGATGATGTTTTTCTAGCTGAGATACCCCCGGGATTGCCCCCTTTGAGAGGGATTGAGCATCAAATTGATTTGATTCCGGGTGCTACTTTGCCAAACCGTGCTGCTTATAGGACCAACCCTGAGGAGACTAAGGAGAAACAACGACAAGTTCAAGACCTTTTGGATCGTGGGTATGTTCGTCAATCACTTAGTCCTTGTGTTGTTCCTGTACTTTTGGTTCCTAAGAAAGATGCTACTTGGCGTATGTGTGTAGATTGTAGAGCCATTAATAATATTACTATTAGGTATCGTCATCCTATTCCTAGGCTAGACGACATGCTTGATGAGTTATGTGGTGCTATAATTTTCACTAAAATTGATTTGCATAGTGGCTACCATCAAATTAGAATGAAACTTGGAGATGAATGGAAAACAGTTTTCAAAACCAAATTTGGATTATATGAGTGGTTAGTAGTGCCTTTTGGTTTAACTAATGCACCTAGTACTTTCATGCGCTTGATGAATGAGGTTTTAAGAGCTTTCATTGGCAAATTTGTGGTAGTTTACTTTGATGATATCTTGATTTATAGCAAATCCATAGATGAACATATGAATCATTTGCGTGCTGTTTTTATGCTTTACGAGATGCACGTTTATTTGGTAACCTTGAGAAATGCACCTTTTGCACAGATCGAGTCTCTTTTCATGGCTATGTTGTGCCTCCATAGGGAATTGAGTTGGATGAGGCGAAGATTGAAGCCATAAAGAGCTGGCCTGTACCAAAAACTATCATACAGGTGAGGAGTTTTCTTGGTCTTGGAGGTTTCTACCGCCGCTCTGTCAAAGATTTCAGCACCATTGCTGCACCTTTGCATGAGTTGACAAAGAAGGGCGTTGATTTCCATTGGGGTAAGGTACATCATGAGTCTTTTGATGCATTGAAGGATAAACTTACACATGCAACATTGCTGCAATTACCTAATTTTGACAAGATTTTTGAGCTTGAATGCGATGCTAGTGGTATAGGCATTGGTGGTGTTTTGATGCAAGATAGTAAACCTGTTGCATACTTTAGTGAGAAAATTACTGGGCCTGTTTTAAATTACTCCATGTATGATAAGGAATTGTATGCACTTGTACATTGTTTAGAGATGTGGCGTCATTATTTGTTTCCCAAAGAATTTGTTATTCATTCTGATCATGAATCACTTAAGTATATTCGTTCTCAATGTAATTTGAACCATAGACATGCTAAATGGATTGAGTTTATTGAGTCTTTTCCTTACATTATTAAACATAAGAAAGGGAAGGATAATATGATCGCTGATGCTTTATCTAGGCGCTATACTTTATTGTCTCAATTTGATTGTAGAATTTTTTACTTGAGGCAATTAAAGAACAATATGATGCTGATGTTGATTTTAAGGATGTATTGCTGCATTGTAAAGAAGGTCGTGCATAGAACAAATTTGTGTTGACTGATGGATTCTTGTTTAGAACTAACCGTCTATGCATTCCAGTTGGTCCCGTTCGTCTTTTGTTGTTACAGGAGGCGCATGGAGGTGGATTAATGGGTCATTTTGTTGCCAAGAAGACGGAGGATATTTTGGCCAAACACTTCTTTTGGCCAAGGACGAGGAAAGATGTTGAGCACTTTGTTGCTCATTGCTCTACATGTCAAAAAGCTAAGTCTTGCTAGAATCCACATGGTTTATACATGCCACTTCCTGTTCCTTCTATTCCTTGGGCGGATATTTCTATAGACTTTGTTTTAGGACTGCCTAGGACTAAGAGGGGGAGTGATAGTATTTTTGTTGTTGTGGATAGATTTTCTAAGATGGCACACTTTATACCATGTCATAAGACTGATGATGCTAGTTATATTGCTGATCTCATTTTTAAAGAAATTGTATGTTTGCATGGTATGCCTTCTACTATTGTTTTAGATCATGATGCAAAATTCATGAGTCACTTTTGGCGCACGCTTTGGAATAAGTTGGGTACAAAGTTGTTATTTTCTACAACTTGTCACCCACAAACTGATGGACAAACTAAGGTGGTGAACCACAATTTGAAGCAATGGGAAGAATGTTTGCCTCATGTTGAGTTTGCATATAATCGGGCAACACATTCTACTACCAAGGTAAGTCCTTTCAAGGTAGTGTATGGTTTTGATCCCCGTACTCCATTTGAAATACTTCCTCTACCTATTCATGAGGCAAGGTAGAGTTCATGTTGATGCTAAGGAGCGTGCTGAATTTATTTTGAAAATGCATGAGACCACTAGACTTAGCATTGAAAAGATGAATGACAAGTATAAAATTGCTGGTAGTAAAGGTAGAAAAGAAGTAAAACTTGATGTAGGAGATTTAGTATGGTTATACTTGAGAAAGGATAGATTTCCAGATTTGAGAAAGTCTAAATTAATGCCTAGAGCTGATGGTCCTTTCAAAATAATTGAGAAGATTAATGATAATGCATACAAACTTGAGTTGCCTCCCGAGTTCGGGGTTAGTCCTACTTTTAATATTTCAGATTTGAAACCATACTTGGGAGAAGAGAATGAGATTGAGTCAAGGACGACTCCACTTCAAGAGGGGGAAGATGATGAGGACATCACTCCTAAGGATACATGCAACACTCCTCCAATTCTAGACTTGCAAGGTCCAATGACTAGAGCTCGTGCACGACGACAAAATTTAGAGGCGAGCTCGTTCCTACGTTCTTTATTATATGTCACTTTTGAGAATAGTTTGCTACCTAATGATTATATTGTAATAAGGAACCATGGAGAGGACCAGGAGATGAGGGGAGAAGGACTTGGAGACGTGGAGGACCAACAAGGACGTGGAAGCCAAGGTGGAGGCCCAATCAAAACCGACTTCGAGTCTGTTTCGGGCCTCAGGACCAGTCTGCACTAAAACGGATGTCCAGGACGCATACGGACTCAGATTTGGATGTTCTACATATGCACAGAAAGATAAGAAGAAGTCCTTTCCAATGCCGCTAGTCTAATATCAAAATTCATCCGGAGTCATCGGGAATCATTGAAACAAGAGAGGGTCTAGAATCTGTTTCGGTGCTGCATCGCCTGTTTTTGGCCTTTGGGCTTTGTATCTAGTTGAGCCAAAGTAGGGGCGCATCCAGAGGGTCTTGCACGATCCTAGGGTCTTCATATACAGCCGCCACCGCACCATTAGGGTTTGGGTTTTGCTTAGATTATTCTGTTCATAACAGTTTCGCCGTCATCACAGTTTATGAGACCCCAACTTCACAGTTTATGAGACCCCAACTTTGTGAGATTCATAATACATCTGCAAATGTGTTGCATTCTTTTTTGTTCTTGTTTGTGTTCTTAATTCGTAGGTAGGGATTAGCCTTCTCGGTGAGGTCAATTGTTTTAGGAAGGTTGATAACCAGAGGAGACGTCATGCTACATTTGCATGGTTTAGAACGTGTTGTTCTGAAGCCGGATCGATTTGTGTGTCGCCTCCAACCAAATCAACGTATCCAGAACCTTTCGAAAGATCAGGAACCCTTGTCCATATCACATGAGAGGAGGAGCAGGAGTCACCGGTGCTACATGAGCAGGCAGCTCAGCCAGAGACGGTGATTCCCGAGTCAACCAGTAGAGGAGCACCTCCCCAGCCGACAGGTTCACAGTTTGAGAACACTGTCACAGTGGCAGCACTAGTAGGACGGTTGGGTGAGTTTATACAGAGTGTGTTAGAGAACAAGCATCGGATGATGGACGTCATCAGGAGCCAGACAGAGATTCAGAGGTAGCAGACTGCACTTCTTATAGCCCTAATGACTCAGATGACAGAGTTGACTCAGAGGCAGGCCAGTCAGCAGCCAGGACCTTCAGTATTCCCTCAGTACCAGCAGCTGCAGACTAAGCCAAGACCCTTCACAGCTTTGATGATAGCACAGTCCAGCGGGTTGTCACTTTTAGGGGTCTTATCAACAGGGGGAGCAGGACAGACTTTCTCTTCAGCACAAGTCTCTCCCGTGTCAGCCTTCTTTGTGTCTGTGTTGTTCGTCTCACCGTCACACTCTTTGACCTCATAGATGGCAGGACCCTCCAGCTCATATCACGCATCGGTCAGGAATCTGTTCTCAGACATTGTGCACACTACTCGTGCAGACTCCCAGACCGCCCCAGAGAGAGCTATAGCTTCAGCTCCACCTCTTACTGCCACTGTTACCACTCTTAACCCTCAGGCAGCAGAGGATCTTGTCCATGGAGGCTTCTCTCAGTAGGACGTGGTAGACCTCTTACTACTCCAGACTTCAGCTTAGGAGACTGCAACGGTCACTCCAGTAGCATAGGATAGCGGGTCTGAGTCGCCTATAGACCTTGGTTTCTTTGAGCAGCTGGATGCACAGGCGGCACAGGCTCAGGGAGCATAGCAGGATCCACCTCAGGAGCAGCCAGGAGCAGAGCCTATAGAGGACATTGCTGCACCACTTCCTTCAACCATGAGCACTTAGATGTTCATCTTTTCCCGTCTTTTTGGCTTTTTGGTGCTTGTTGCCAAAGGGGGAGAAGATACTAGGTCTAGGGGGAGTGGGAGTGTGATCTTGTTGTGATCGAGAGTAGCTTGTATCTAGAGGGAGCTACGAGGTTTTGGGAGATAGATTTTTTTGTTCTTGTTTTTGAGGAGTTATTCGATGTTCGTGGATTGTGATGAGTCATGGATTTCATTCACTGGTGTTTGACTCATTTTGATCTCACTTGGTATATTTCCTATTCTTATGCAGTGCTTATATTTTTTGATTATCTTGTATGCTTGTGTATGATATCTTGATGATGAATGCCTATTCTTAATTCTTATGCATTCCCATGCCTTGCATTGCATGTCCTTATGCTTTCATTCAATATTTTGTCATGACATGCATGCAGTTTTCATCTAGAGTATGATCTTCACTCTTTTCCTTATATCTCTAGATGATGCTTGATTGAGTAGGTCCTTATGCATTTCTCTCATATGTTTTTATGGTTCCTCTCAATCTTTGTGTAGCTTGTTTAGCCCGGTTATTCATTGAAGTTTTTCAATTAAGTAGTGGATGTCATCAATCGCCAAAAAGGGGCAGCCATAGTGTGTGACCAGAGGGAATCTCATAGCCAACTTTGGGTTTCTCACTTCAGACCTTCACCTCTACAGAAGTGCCTACCCGTCCCTCGAGCCACCTCACAAACCACAGGGAGGGACACTGCCTATAGACGACATGGTGTCGATCTCTTTTCCTCCACCACACACCCCATGCTTTGAGAGAGGGCCTGCGAGACTTACTACAGAGGCCAAGGTGGTTAGAGCGATAGTCACCAGGACTATCATAACCAGGTCTGGATACAGAGAGCAGTTTACGCTACTCCACTAGTAGGCAGTGGCAGCTATACTGAGGAGACAGCCATTTGACTTGGCTGATTTACAGATTGGTGAGATGGAGGAGGTTGTTTCTGAGAGAGTAGGAGGACATCACTTGGTCTATGCTCCCTATATTTGCTATCTACTGTGGAGGATGGGGCTAGTGACGGAGGAGCAGTACGACGCGTTCTCTGAGGTGACCACCAGCTACTCACCAAGAGTCCCCAAGGTTTCGCAGTCTGCCTCTAGTCAGCAGACGAGAGAGGAGGAGCAGGAGTCACCGTCAGTCACTCACGAGCAGGCAGCTCATCTAGAGACAGTGGTTTCTGAGTCAGCTAGTATAGGAGCACCTCCCTAGCCGACAGGTTGACAGTTAGAGGATGCTATCACTATGGAAACACTTGCAGGACGCCTGGGTGAGTTCATCCAGAGCACAGCTAAGGATAGACGTCAGATGATGGATGTCATCATGGGACAGGCAGAGCTTTAGAGATAGCATATGGCACTAGTGACCACCCTGATGACTCAGATGGCGGAGCTTACTAGAGGATAGACTGGCCAGCAAGCAAGAGTCCCCATACTACCATAGTTCCAACAGCTTCCGACCTACACAAGCCTCTTCACTCCTATGATTACAGCTTAGTCCAGTGGGTTGTCGCACTCAGAGGTGTTACAGACAGGGGGAGTAGGATAGAGTTTCTCTCCAGTGACTCAGCTCTCCCCCATGTTAGGTTTCTCAGTATCTGCGTTGTTCTCTTCACCTGCACAGTCTACAGCTTCATAGAGGATAGTACCTACAACATCCCAGCAGCAGCCACTAGTCAAGAGTCTATTCTCGGACATAGTGCACACCACTTGTGCAAACTCCCAGCCAGCCCTAGACACAATTACAACCCGACCTTCCACTGCTACAGTCAGCACTCTCACACCTCAGGTAGCAGAGGATCTTGTCTATTGAGGCTACACTCAAGAGGACGTGGATGACCTTGCTATTCTCCAAGTGACTGTTGACAAGGAGACACCCATAGTCCCACCAACAGGGCAGGACAAAGGGTTTGAGTCGCCTGTAGACCTTGACTTCATCGAGCAGATGGATGCTTAGGCGGCACAGGCTTAGGAAGCAAAGCAAGATCTAGCACAGGAGCAGCAAGTAGCAGAGCCCTCAGAGGACGTTGCTGCACCACTTCCTTCGACCACGAGCGTGTAGATGTTCACTTTTCTGCTTTTTGGTGCTTGTTGCCAAAGGGGAAGAAGTAGTCATAGGTCTAGGGGGAGTCGGAGTGTGATCCTATGCGATTGAGAGTAGCTTGTATCTAAGGAGAGCATTCGTGTACATTGGTTTTAGGAGTTGAATACATTTGGATCTTTTTCATGGAGTTATTTTATGTTTGTGGATTTTGATGGGTCATGGTTTTCATTCGCTTGTGTTTGACTCATCTTGACCTCACTTGGTTTATTTTCATACGCAGTGCTTGGCATTCCTTAATTATCCTGTATGTCTGTGTATGATTCCATGATGATGATTGCTTGTTCTTAATTCTTATGCATTGCCATGCTAACCTGTTGCATTTCATCATTCATGTCTTGCATTGCATGTCTTTATACTTTTATTAATATCTTCACATGACATGCATGCATATCATCTAGAGTGCACTTTTCTTCCTTATTCCTCTTAGCTCTTGATGATGCTTGTTTGAGTAGGACCTTATGCGTTTCTCTCTTATGCTTTAGAGGTTCCTCTCGATCATAGTGTAGCTCTTTTAGCCTTGTTGTTCATTGATAATATTATGATAAGTAGTGGTTGTCATCAATCACCAAAAGGGGGAGATTGTAAGATTCATGATCATTGATGACATCCCCAAGGTATTAATATTTTGGTGATAGATGACAACTAGGAAATTGTGGGCTAACATCTACACGAGTGTTGTCCATGTAGGAATCACCTCTAAACTCTACTTCAAATCATATGGATGATGGTTGCCTTGGCGATTGATGACAATGACCACAAGCATGGAGGCTTGTGAGCTTGATGGAGTCCAAGGGTTGATGAAGATGGATCAAAGCTGAGGACAAGCTATGGAGCAAGTGTTGGGAACACTTGTCTAGTTGTTAGGGCTTTGAGTCCATAGGAAAAACCAGACTATCAAGGGGGTCTAGGTCATTTCTCTTAGGTCATGTCTAGTCGGTGACGTGCAATGTTGCTCGGTGATATCACAGGCACTAGATGACAATGGAGAAGCCAAGGAGCTGTTCGGAGAAGCTGGGAAATGAAGTCAAGCGAAGATGACAAGTTTCATCTTCTGGACATAGTGACTGGACAGAGGGGTCAATGGTGACCCGATTGGACGGTCATTAGGTGAAGTTGTCTGAGACTTACAGCGAGCAGCGAGGAAACTGCCAAGTCTAGAAGACCTAGAGACCGAACGCTCCGGTCAGTAGGTGTGGGACTTGGGCAGTGAGAAAGAAGCACTAGAAATGTTTCTGGACTGGAGAGAGAAATGGACCGGTCAATGGAAGTCAGCAGAGGGGACAGAGCCGTTGGTGCTCAGATTTGGGTGAACGGACGGTCCGGTCAGGCAGTGACCGAAAAGTCTGGTCACAAGTTTTTACCCGGTTTGAGCCCATCGGTGAAAGGGGCATCAATAGTGAGCGCCCATGTTAGCTCGGGAAGTCCAGCAAGTTCTCGAGAGAGGCGAGCTTGTGCCATGATGGCAGTGGTGACGTGCACCATGTCTTTACTCTAGGAGTGATTGTGGGTACTCCACATCGATGGCGGGAGGGACCGAGACTCTGGTGGGACTGGTCCAACGAGGAGTAGTGGAAGGCGCCATCCTTCCGAGACCTCAGAAAAAATAATCATGAGCATTTCTTGACCGGCTCTTTACTTTTCCACAATTGTGTGCTCTAGTAATTAGGTTGAATTGTGGCTTGCATAGGCTAGTGTGTTTGGCTTCCTCGCTTGCTATCATCATGAACACTAGCATATGTACGGTCTTGCCCTATTAGAATTGTTTAGGTTGCAATGCTTGTTAGAATCAAGTAGTGTGAATTAAAGTATTTGGATTCATGAGCGGCTTACTGATTTACCCCCCCCCCCCCCCCCCCCCCCGCCCCTCTCAGTATGCCTTCAATCCTTACAGCCACTCCTCAAGAGTGGTGGTCAAAGAGACCGGACCCAACTGACCCCCAGGTGGTCACTGTACTAGAAAAGATTGCACAGCTGAAGAATGATGGGTTTGACAGTATTACTATAGCGAAGAGCTTCACAGTTCGCTGAGTGCAACCCTTGAAGGAGCAGAGCCACCCCGCCTGGAAGTTTGCCTCTGATGATGAAACAAGGGAAGTGGCTGATCCGCCGAACTCCACTCTACGTCGGTCGTGACTATCGAAGATGTTTGAAGGAGACATTATTTAGGATCACTTGTTAATCACAAAGGCATACAATGTGGGCACCCTACGAGCCCGAGTAAGCTTTGGTCATCTTAAGTACTTTTGATGTTCTTTTTGATGGATTGATCACAACATGTGATGTCTTCATATTTCTGCAGGTTTTGGACACTTTTGTGTCACACCCTCCGCTCCCTCCGAATGATTCAAAAGGGACCGGACTATGTTGAGAAGCCACCGCAGACCGGTACTGGTGGTTCAAGCTCATCAGTGAGCGCGTGGCCGACCACAGGGGCCATCGCAGGCATCTCTACCTCGTCTCCTGTTAACTTTCCATCCCCAAGCTAACAAGTGAAGCAGATCGCCCATCATCATCGGCAATACATGGGAGATGATGATGATGACGAAACGGTGAGTAATGCAAGTGCGGTGAAATAGCGAGTGATGCAGGCGCGGCGAAGAAGACCGATGAAATCGGCAAGTCTTCCCTGAAGAGGAAGGAGACTGACTCACAGACCACTTCTTCAAAGAAGAAAGTCTGTCGAATCAAAATCAAACAAGCCTCTAGGTAATCTTCTTCGCATTTTTGATTCTTCATCTCTATAGTTAATAGCCATATTTTAATCTTTAATGTTACGCTCTTCGGTGGTCATAGTGGCATGTCGAGTGATGCTTAGAGCGCCAAAGGGTCTGAAGACACCTGGTCAGCTCCTACTCCTCGTCCAACTGACTTGCCTCGGCCATCCTGCATGCCATGAAGTGCACAGACCGAGCTAAGGAAGTCACCCAAAGGTCCAGCACCTACACTGATGCTAGCGTCGACACCTCAGACTGTCAATTGTTCCCTGACCGACATTTCTTTGCCTCTCAACAAGGGTAAGGCCGTGTTGGTCGAGGATTCATTGGGTTGGCCTGAAGCTGAAGATATGGAGATCATCTATCTACACCTAGAGGCCAACAAGGTACATCAATACCAAGTTTTTTTTTCTCAAACCATTCTTTCAACTAACCATGCCCTTCTTTGCATTGAGAAAATATATTCTCGTATGAAGAAAAAGTAGGCCAGGATTGAGTATCTTGAAGCCGAGACTTTTGGTATGTTCTAGATTCCTTTTCCATGTTAGATCCTTTCTTCAAGGTGATGACTTGTTGTTTGGCATCTTGCTAGTTACCGGCGAGCAGCTCTCCCAGGCAAAGAAGAAAATTTAAAGGCCGTTGACCGATCACAAGGAAGTGGCCAAAGCTCTAGAGCAAAGTCATGCTGATGTTGTCGGTAAGATCGCATACCAACTTTCATTTGCTCCTTGCTAACTCTAACGCTAAAGATTTTATATGTGTCTTTAGCTCGTGATCAAAAAGTCACCTACCTGGACAAGTTGACTTAAAATCAGCAGAGATTCTTGGATGCTCTGACTGCTGACAAGGATGCCTTTCCAAGTCGATCGGAGAGCAGAACTCCAAAATCACTTGGCTGAAGAAAAAGCTGGAGGAAGACGAAGAGAAGATAGAGGAAGCTAAGAGCATCTCCAAGTCTTTCAAATGTAATCTTGCCAGTAAGCTCTCCATCGTATCTTCACTATTTCTCTTGTTGACTTCAGATTCTGACATTTTGAAAATCTTTTGCAGCATTATCTTATGACGCTCGAAAAGCATTGGATTATATCCATAATAACCAAGTGGAGAAGACCGGTCACTCCTTGGAGTATTTGCTGGACCATGCTTCGAAGGCGATCGCTAATCATACCAGGAGGGTGGCCACCGAGGCCATGAGCCAAGTGCTAGCCATTTGCCAGTCTTTGTCTCCTGCGTTGCCATTGGATAAGATCAAGAAGGGCTTCAACCCAGACTTGACAGTAGATCAATGCCAACTGATTATGGACTCTATGTCGGAGACCTCTTGTGCCTTGGTTGACAATGTACAGGTTGATCCCATCGCGCCAACTCCTCCAGCAACTTCAGAAGTAGAATTGCAAGATGATGCTTCCTCTCCTTTGAAGGAGTTGTAATATCTGTAATGTCAGAAAGCATTAGTACTATTTATATAGGAAGATAATTTTATCTCCATAATAATTTTTATGCTTGCTTAGTTCGTCAACAAATTAAAAGATCGACAAAGCAGTCATAAGGCAATCTCCTATTACTTAAAGGAAAATGATCAGTACTTAGCTACGTTACTCGTGCTTTAGCACTTAGATCTTTTTATCGTAAGTCCTTTAGAGATAAAAACAGAGGTTGCATCGGTCTGCCTTAGCATACTAGGTTGTAATTCATAGTCACATAACAAGCAGAATCGACCAATGGACACATGACCACCCGCTCTTTGGCTCTGGGTTTAGTGTAGTGGCAGTCTCTTGTGTAGTATGAATTGTATAACCATGATGTTAGACGTTAGACAAAAAAATCCAAAGACTGTATCAAAATATGAGAAATCGGTCGGCCAAAATCCAAAACCAAAATTTATCAAGGTTAAGGAGTAGTGGGACATTATTACTAGCCCCCTGGCTTGCTTGTTTAATATTACAACCGATAGACTAAGTATAAATCTTTGGTACATCGAGACAATTAAGAATGAAAATCATCAATAAATCTTTCATCAGAAAGACTGAAGTTTCATTCAATAATAATGTATGAGAATACAAAAGATAGACTAAGTATAAAAGTGATGTAGCTGATTTATATTCCACGAGTTTGGTACATCGTTGCCATCTTCATACATCAGTCGATAAGCCCCCGGCCGAGTGACTTATTTGACCACATAAGGACCTTCCTATTTAGGGTATAGTTTGTGCTGATTCTTTGTTGATTGCACTCGACGCAGTACTAAATCCCCAACATGAAATTGGCGATTGCGTACGTTCTTATCGTAGCAACATCGCAGGCCCTGTTCATATACCGCCAACCGAAATAGTGCGTGATCACACAACTACTCTGCCGCAATCAAATCAATCTCTCGGTCTTCTTCAGAATGCTTCTCGTCGTATCCCTTGACTCATGCTGATATGAGGTTTACCTCGATCGGCAGCATAGCCTCGGAGCCATAGAACAACAATAAAGGTGATTAGCCAGTAGCCTGACTGACATTAGTATGCTGCCCCCAGAGAATTGAAGGCAGCTCTCGAACCCATCGATCAGCATAAGGTTTGAGCCTATCAAATATCCGGGGCTTCAACCCCTCAAGAATCATACCATTGGCCCATTTGACCTATCCAATGCTTTAACGATGAGCCACTGATGCAAAGTGAATTTTTATTCCCATCTCATCGGCAAATTCACGGAACTCCTCAGATGTAAACTGAGTACCATTATCGGGGATTATATCATGAGCGACCCCAAACCGAGTGAAGACCTCTCTGATAAACTTGACCGCTTTCTTCAAAGATATCTTGCCGACCGGCTTCACTTCAATCCACTTGGTGAATTTGTCATTAGCAACAAAAAAAATTAGTTTACCCGCCTGGTGCTTTCTTGAAAGGACCGACAATATCAAGCCCCCAGATTACAAAAGGCCAAGTCATAGGTATCATATGAAGTTGTTGCGAAGGCACATGTGTGTGTTGAGCAAAGAATGGACAGCCTTCACATTTCCGAATGACCTGCGTGCATCTTCGACCATCGTAGGCCAATAAAACCCATACCGGAAAGCTTTTCCAACCAAAGTTTTGGAAGCTGCATGATTGCCACATACTCCTGAATGGAGTTCTTCCATCAACACTTTGCCTTCTAGTATCGAGATGCACCACAATTCGATCCTCCTCTTCTACAAAGTAGATCGTCCACCATAAAGTATCCTTGACATCTAGCCTTCAACCTCTGCTGCTCATTAGGATCCGTGGGCCTCTATTAGGACGTCACTTACGGGCTCAGCAACATCGGTCATTAAGACGACAGACCAAGGGTAAAATGGTGGGAGAATCTAGCATGTGTAAGAAAACACCGGGTGGGACAATCAATCGAGATGATCCCATTTTGGCTATTTCATCAGTCGCTTGATTATTATCTCAAAGAACATGTGTGAACTTCAGTCCATCGAACTTGTCTTTGAGCTTCCTTACTTCATGGCAGTAAGCACCCATGTTGTTGATGTGGACAAGGGTTCCCGATCTTCCGAAAGGTTCTGGATACATTGATTTGGTCGGAGGCGACACACAAATCGATCCGGCTTCAGAACAACACGTTCTAAACCCCGCAACCGCAGCATGACGTCTCCTCTGGTTATCAACCGTCCTAAAATGATTAACCTCACCGAGAAGGCTAATCCCTGCCTGCAAATCAAGAACACAAATAAGAACAAAGAAGAATGCAACACAATTACAGATGTATTATGAATCTCACGAAGTTTGGGTCTCACAAACCGTGATGACGGTGAAACTGTTATGAATAGAATAATCTAAGAAAACCCCCCAACCCTAATTGTGCGGTGGCGGCTGTATATAAAGACCCTAGGGTCGTGCAAGACCCTCTGGACGCGCCCCTAATTGGGCTCAACTAGATACAAAGCCCAAAGGCCAAAAATAGGCGACGTAGCATCGAAATAGATTCTGGACCCTCTCTTGTTTCAATGATTCCCGATGACTCCTGATGAATTTTGACATGAGACCGGCGTCATTGGAAATGTCTTCTTCTTATCTTTCCGTGCATATGTAGAACGTCCAAATCCGAGTCCGTATGCGTCCTGGGCATCCATTTTAGTGCAGACTGGTCCTGAGCCCCAAAATAGACTCGAAGTCAGTTTTGGTTGGACCTCCACCTTGGCTTCCACGTCCTTGCTGGTCCTCCACGTCTCCAAGTCCTTCTCCCATCATCTCTTGATCCTCTCCATGGTTCCAAATTACAATATAATCATTAGGTAGCAAACCATTCTCAAAAGTGACATATAATGAAGAACGTAGGAACGAGCTCACCTCTAAATTTAGTCATCGTGCACGAGCTCTAGTCATTGGATCTTGCAAGTCTAGAATTGGAGCAGTGTTGCATGTATCCTTAGGAGTGATATCCTCATCATCCTCCCCCTCTCGAAGTGGAGTCGTCATCGACTCAAGCTCATCCTCTTCTCCCAAGTATTGTTTCAAATCTGAAATGTTATAAGTAGGACTAACCCCGAACTCAGGAGGCAACTCAAGTTTGGATGCATTATCATTAATCTTCTCAATTATTTTGAAAGGACCATCAGCTCTAGGCATTAATTTAGACTTTCTCAAATCTGGAAATCTATCCTTTCTCAAGTATAACCATATTAAATCTCCTACATCAAGTTTTACGTCTTTTCTACCTTTACTACCAGCAATTTTATACTTGTCATTCATCTTTTCAATGCTAAGTCTAGTGGTCCCAGGCATTTGCAAAATAAATTCAGCACGCTCCTTAGCATCAACATGAACTCTCTCATGAATAGGTAGAGGAAATATATCAAGTGGAGTACGTGGATCGAAACCATACACTACCTTGAAGGGACTTACCTTGGTAGTAGAATGTGTTGCCCGATTATTTGCAAACTCAACATGAGACAAACATTCTTCCAATTGCTTCAAATTTTTCTTCAAAATAGCTCTCAACATAGTACCTAAAGTGCGGTTCACCACCTCAGTTTGTCCATCAGTTTGTGGGTGACAAGTTGTAGAAAACAGCAAGTTTGCACCCAACTTATTCCAAAGCGTGCGCCAAAAGTGACTCAAGAATTTTGCATCACAATCGGAAACAATAGTAGAAGGCATACCATGCAAATGTACAATTTCTTTGAAAAAGAGATCAGCAATATAACTAGCATCATCAGTCTTATGACATGGTATAAAGTGTGCCATCTTAGAAAATCTATCCACAATAACAAAAATACTATCACTCCCCCTCTTAGTCCTAGGCAGTTCTAAAACAAAGTCCATAGAAATATCCGCCCAAGGAATAGAAGGAACAGGAAGTGACATGTATAAACCATGTGGATTCCAGCGAGACTTAGCTTTTTGACATGTAGTGCAGCGAGCAACAAAGCGCTCAACATCTTTTCTCATCCTTGGCCAAAAGAAGTGTGTGGCCAAAATAACCTCTGTCTTCTTAGCACCAATATGACCCATCAATCCACCTCCATGCACCTCCTATAATAACAAAAGACGAACAGAACCAACTAGAATGCATAGGCGGTTAGCTCTAAACAAGAATCCATCAGTCAACACAAATTTGTTCCATGCACGACCTTCTTTACAATGCAGCAATACATCCTTAAAATCAACATCAGTAGCATATTGTTCTTTAATTGCCTCAAGTGCAAAAATTCTACAATCAAGTTGAGACAATAAAGTATAGCGCCTAGATAAAGCATCAGCGATCACATTATCCTTCCCTTTCTTATGTTTAATAATGTAAGGAAAAGACTCAATAAACTCAATCCATTTAGCATGTCTACGGTTCAAATTACATTAAGAACGAATATACTTAAGTGATTCATGATCAGAATGAATAACAAATTCTTTGGGCAACAAATAATGACGCCACATCCCTAAAGAACGTACAAGTGCATACAATTCCTTATCATACGTGGAGTAATTCAAAATAGGCCCAGTAATTTTCTCACTAAAGTATGCAACAGGTTTACTATCTTGTATCAAAACACCACCAATGCCTATACCACTAGCATCACATTCAAGCTCAAAAATCTTATCAAAATTAGGTAATTGTAGCAATGGTGCATGTGTAAGTTTATCCTTCAAAGCATCAAAAGACTCATGATGTAACTTACCCCAATGGAAATTAACGCCCTTGTTTGTCAACTCATGCAAAGGTGCAGCAATGGTGCTGAAATCTTTGATAAAGCAGCGGTAGAAACCTATAAGACCAAGAAAACTCCTCACCTGTGTGATAGTTTTTGGTATAGGCCAGCTCTTTATGGCTTTAATCTTCGCCTCATCCACCTCAATTCCCTGTGGAGTCATAACATAGTCAAGAAAAGAGACTCGATTCGTGCAAAAGGTGCACTTCTCAAGGTTACTAAATAAACGTGCATCTCGCAAAGCATCAAAAACAGCACGCAAATGATTCATATGTTCATCCATGGATTTGTTATAAATCAAGATATCATCAAAGTAAACTATCACCAATTTGCTAATGAAAGCTCTTAAAACCTCATTCATCAAGCGTATGAAAGTACTGGGTGCATTAGTTAAACCGAAAGGCATTACTAACCACTCATATAATCCGAATTTGGTTTTGAAAGCTATTTTCCCATTCACCTCCAAGTTTCATTCTAATTTGATGGTAGCCACTATGCAAATCAATTTTAGTGAAAATTATAGCACCACATAACTCATCAAGCATGTCATCTAGCCTAGGAATAGGATGACAATACCTAATAGTAATATTATTAATGGCTCTACAATCTACACACATATGTCAAGTACCATCTTTCTTAGAAATTAAAAGTACAAGAACAACACAAGGACTAAGTGATTGACGAACATACCCACGATCCAAAAGGTCTTGAACTTGTCGTTGTATCTCCATAGTCTCCTCAGGGTTGGTCCTATAAGTAGCACGGTTTGGCAAAGTAGCACCCGAAATCTCAAGAACACAAGCAAGAACAAAGAAGAATGCAACACAATTGCAGATATATTATGAATCTCACGAACTTGGGGTCTTACAATGACGGCAAAACTGTTATGAATAGAATAATCTAAGCAAAACTCTCAACCCTAATGGTGCGGTGGCGGTTGTATATGAAGACCCTAGGGTCGTGCAAGACCCTCTGGACGTGCCCCTAATTGGGCTCAACTAGATACAAAGCCCAAAGGCCAAAAACAGGCGACGTAACACCGAAACAGATTCTGGACCCTCTCTTGTTTTGATGATTCCCGATAACTCTGGATGCATTTTGACATGAGACCGGTGGCATTGGAAAGTTCTTCTTCTTATCTTTTGGTGCATATGTAGAACGTTCAAATCCGAGTCCGTATGCGATCTGGACATCCATTTTAGTGCAGACTGGTCTTGAGCCCTGAAATAGACTCGAAGTCAGTTTTGGTTGGGCCTCCACCTTGGCTTCCACGTCCTTGCTGGTCCTCCACGTCTCCAAGTCCTTCTCCCAACATCTCCTGGTCCTCTCCATGGTTCCTAATTACAATATAATCATTAGGTAGCAAACCATTCTCAAAAGTGACATATAATGAATAATGTAGGAATGAGCTCACCTCTAAATTTAGTCGTCGTGCATGAGCTCTAGTCATTGGACCTTGCAAGTCCAGAATTGGAGGAGTGTTGCATATATCCTTAGGAGTGATGTCCTCATCAGTTGTCATCCACACAGTTCCAATAATTAGTAACCTGGTTAATGACCAGAGCTGAGTCACCGAAGATGTCAAGATGTCGAATGCCGAGCGGAACAGCAATGCGCAGACCGTGCAAAAGAGCTTCATATTCTACAACATTATTAGACGCGTGAAACATGATCTAGACAACGTATCTCAATTTCTCTCATATGGGTGAGATGAACACAATTCCTGCACCTGCCCCCGGTAACTAGAGGGATCCATCGAAATACATTTTTCAGTACTCGATATCTTGTGATGCAGGCGGTATTTGAATCTCTGTCCACTCTAAAACGAAGTCGGCCAATGCTTGTTCTTTGATTGCCGAATGAGGTTCGAACATGATTGTATATTGACCAAATTCGACTGCCCACTTAGTAATCTTTCCTTCGGCTTCTCGGTTGTGAAGGACTGCATCGAGTGTAAAAGGATGTTTGAACTTTGATAGGATGAGCTTGAAAGTCGTGCTTCAACTACCTTGAGGTGATTAGGAGCGAGTATAGCAGCTTCAAGATCTGGTGATATCGTGTTTTGGAGGCACTGAGGACTTCACTCACCAGGTGTTGTACTTTTTCTACATGACCCTCTTCCTCTCGGTCGACCGTTAAAACAGTACTCACAACTTAAGTTGTGGTCGATATGTAGAGTTGAAGCTTTTCTTGCAGCTCCGGAGGCACCAAGACTAGAATATTGCTGAGGTGGACCTTCAACTCATCCAATGCCAATTATGCCTCTGCTGTCCAGACAAAGTCATCCTGCTTCCTGAGCAGTTTAAAGAGCGGCAGACCCCTAACCCCCAGTCGGGAAATAAAGCAACTCAAGGATGCCATACATCCAGCCAACTTCTGAACATCCCTCTGAGAATTAGGTGGCCCCATATCAAGGCTTGCCATGATTATATCTAGGTTGGCTCTATACCTCATTTTGAAATGATGTAACCGAGTAGCTTTCCCAAAGGAACCCCAAAAACACATGTTTTAGGATTCAGCTTCATAGAGTAATATCTCAAGTTGTCAAACGTCTCTACCAGTTCAGAGAGAAGTTCTTCAACATTCTGAGTCTTTACCACGGTATCATCTACATATGCTTTTGCATTCCAACTAATCTGAGTTTTGAGACAATGTTGAATACCAAGTTGGTAAGTCGTGCTAGTATTTTTCAGACCGAACGACATGGTAATATAGCAATAGGTGCCAAAGGGAGTTATAAAGGAAGTCTTGATTTGATCTTCGGCTTTCAATGGGATCTGATGATAGCCTGAATAGGCATCTAGAAAGCTTAAAAGCTTACTCCTGGCTGTTGAGTCTAGGACATGATCGATGCGTGGTAGAGCGAAGGGGTCTTTAGGATAGACCTTGTTCAAATCGGTATAATCCACGGACATCCGCCACTCTTTATTCTTCTTAGGTACAAGGACTGGATTTGCCAGTCAATCTAGATGGTACACTTTCTTTATAAACTTAGCATCCAATAACCTAGCTATCTCCTTCTTATGGCATCCTTGTGGTTTTGTGCAAACCTTCTAAGTCTTTGACTAACAGGGATGGACCCAGGAGGCACCCTCAATTCGTGCTCAATCTTTTCCCTAGGAACTCCTGGCATGTCAGAAGGCTTCCATGCAAAGATGTCCCTATTTCCCTAGAGGAAAAGAGTGAGCGTGAGTTCCTATTTCTTGTCGAGGTTGGCCCCTACATAAGTGATCTTAGTAGGGTCCTCTGGACCAAGCATGATCTCCTTAGTAGGGACGTTGTCCTTAGCAGGGACGTCGTCCATCTGTATCTTAATGGGAATCTCTATGTCGGTCTACACCTTATTGCCGATTGCCTTCTAGATTTGTTGCCGATCGGACAACATCAACTGTTGGTTGGCCATCTCACAACGCTGCACATTGCAATTCAAAGAATTCCGAAGACCAGAGTGGAGGGAGATTATTCCTTTAGGGTCTGGCGTATTGAGAGTGAGGTATGGGTAGTGCAGGACTGCCATGAACTTTGCCATTGCCAGTCCACCGAGGATAGCATGGTATGTTGACTCAAAATCGGCCACCTGGAAAATAACATGCTTGGTCCTGAAGTTCTCATGAGTTCCAAAGGTAACAGGAAGAACGATCTATCCAATAGGAACCAAGGTTTTGTAGGGCACGATCCGGTGAAAGGGTGAGGAACTTGGCTGGAGGTCATTGACCAATAAGCCTAACTCTATGAGGGTCTTGGTGAAGATCAAGTCCAGACTACTTCCTCCATTGATGAGTACTTTGTTGAAGTTGACCTCCTTCATCATAGCCGTGAGTACCAGCGGGTAGTGACCTGGCTTGGGCAGGTACCTCATACCAACTCATGTACTTGGGCGTAGCAGGCTCTACGGAGTTGATCTCGCGTAATTCTAGCTTTTGCTTGTGTTTGTACATGTAGGCATCCGGGCCTCTGAAGATGAAGTTGACTTCTTTCCGGGGCTCCTAAAACTCTCCTTCTTTGTCCTTGTCGTCACCATCTTTGGTCCTGTCCTTGCCATTGTGCCATGGTGGATCCTTGGCCACATTGAGCACGGCAGTAGCAAAGCCTTTCAGTCGGTAACAATCCTTTGCTTTGTGGTTTCCCTTTGGTTGCCATAGGCATAGGCCACTTAGCAAGTCGTCCATGGTCTGTTGGTTCATCTGAGGGTTCTTCTAGGATCGGTCTACCACAGCGACCATGTTGAAGGACTCTGGCTTGATCGAGCGCTTCTCCTTGCCTTTGTCACGGATGTCATTCAGTGCCGATTCGCCTGATGCAAACTTATCAGCGATCTCGAAGTATTCCTGGACGGTCAACGAGAGATCATGATTTCTATGACCGATCTCCCGGACCAGGTCATCACTCCATATGCCTCCTTGGAAGGCTGCAATGATCTGCTGATCTAGGACATTAGGGATCTCGGTCTTCTTGGCACAGAACCGCTTGATATAGTCGCGAAGGGACTTGTCAGACTTTTTCTTGAACCGGGTGAGGTCAAAGTGATTGCCCGGACGATTGCAAGTAGCTTGGAAACTCTCTACAAGCTTCCTATTCAGGTCTCCCCAGGAGGTGATTGATTTCTTAGGAAGAGATGTGAGCCAAATCCAAATGGCCGGATCAAGGCAGGCCGGTAGGTAAATGGCCATCACAAAGGTACCACCCCCGGCTGATCAAATCGCCATACTATATAGCTGAAGCCACTCTCGAGGGTTGGTCTAACCATTATATTTTTTAATGGGAACCGGGTTGAATCCTTTCGGCCACCAAGCTACGCAAAGCTTAGGTACATAGGCCTTGATGCCATTGAATTCTTCATCGCTTGGAGTAGTTGACCTTCTATATCGGTCAGGAGATGAAGATGGGCGACGATTATGGAGAGGGCCAACATCGTCATCATGGTGATGACGCCGATTATCTTCATCATGATTCTCGTGCCGGTCCTGATCATCATGTCGACGTCGGTCATCGCGGTTGTTTCTTGGAGGTGGATCATGTCGGTCTTCCCATCCGTTGTCAGTCCTCCGATCATGGCACTCCTCCTCGTGGCGTCGGTCATCTCGAGCCCGCTCTTCATAATTGGAGTTGATGGTATCCCGACAGTCACAGATGTTGAGGGAATTTCTTAGATCACCATGCCTTCATTGACCGCGTGATGTCGTATGACTGGAACTTGCCACCGATTGGGGTTCGTCCCTGGCCACATCTTGGACTACAGTAGCCTTGAGCATGGCCACCGCCTTATGCATCATGGGGGTCTGATATGCTACATCAACCATCAAGCTGTCGAGCAATGTTTTAGCCCCGGTGATGTTGTTCCGTAGGGTGCCGTAGACCTTGACGCCGTCTACTTTGATCTCAAGTTGTCCAAGGTCCACTCGGTGTGCAAGGCAGGATCCTCGCGATCCTCTTGGTCAACGGCGATGTCCTGTCGATGAGTTTTTATCTTGGGGATTTTCTTTCCTATGGTCTTCTTCTGCACGGTAGTCTTCTTCGTGACCGCCTCTTTTGCGATCACCCTCCTCCTCTTTGTCTCATGATGGATTATCAACTAACTCAACCATGTTCACGGACAGAGGGTATAAGCAAGCAGATCCGACCAAATCCTCATCAAAGGAGCGAACCGAATTTGAGTCGTATCCGATGGGTAGGTCTATATCGCCGAATCAAAGTGGAGCCAACGCTTGGATCAGATCTAACGAGCTCGGTGATCATGCCATAGAACCGGCTACAGCCGAGTCAGAACGGTAGTTCTCTAGACCTAGCTCTCCGTTGGTGTTGACGATGAAGTCGAGCGATCCGAAGGAGATCTTGAAGTTCGACGAGTACTGGATGTTAGGAATTTCGGCTATCATAGTCGATGGAGAATCCCAGCGAGCCTTATCCCCTTCCTAATGCACCAACTGTCGAGACTTGATCTCGGCAATATACTTATAGGGCTACGTCGAGACTAAGAACTAAGATGGTTGCAAATGACACCAAGTTATACAGGTTCGGGCCCTCTCGATAAGAGTAAAAACTCTACGTTCTGTGTTTTGTGGTTTGAACTGCTTTGTGATTTCATGTCCCCGATGGGGGGTTCCCTGCCTCCTTATATATCCGGTCGGCAGGGGATATATGAAGAGTCCTACTCATAGTCTACAAGGATTTACAAAGAAAGTCTATCTCTAATTACCTTGCGCTCCAAGCCAACCCGGTCGGTGCCCTTATTGGTCAGATATCCGGTCGGTCGCTGACTTAGGCATATCTATGGATACCCGGAAGGTAAGTATTCCATAATTAGAAAGTCATTGTCATGCTTTAGAGTGAATAAGGTTTTGTCAACACACCCCATGAAATACCTGCTCTCTAGCAACAAGGTCTTAAGCCTAGCATACCATGCCCTAGGTGCTTGCTTTAGCCCGTACAAAGCCTTCTGAAGCTTGTACACTCGGTTTGGGTATTTGTGGTACTCAAAGCCAGGTTGTTGTTTCACATAAACCTCTTCCTCTATGAAACTATTTAGGAAAACACTGTTGACATCCATTTGGTAGACTCTAATGCCCATAGAGGTAGCAAATGCAAGCAATATCCTAAGGGCTTCTATGCGTGCACCAGGAGGAAAGATTTCCCCATGGTCTAAGCCCTCCACCTCACTGAAACCCTGCGTAACAAGCCTAGCCTTGTTTCTCACAACCTCACCATCTTTCCTATGTTTGTTTTTGAACACCCACTTTGTTCCTATGACATTGACACCAACAGGAGGCTCTACTACGGTCCACACTTTGTTCCTCTCAATGTTTTCCGACTTTTCATGCGTGGCATTAACCCAATGTTCTAGTGCGTGTCCAATATTCTGAGGTTCAAAGGTGGCAACAAATAGAGAATTGGTAAAGCAGGCGAGATATGCAGACCTTGACCTTGTTGTACTCTAATAAAGATTATCAATCATCAGTTGTGGTGGATGTTGATTACTAATAGCCAAGTTCAGTTTTAGTGCTTACGACCATAATCTTCTTTCATAAACATAATACATCCTCTGTGTATGATGCACAATATAAAAAAGAAAACACAAAAAACAGAGCCCTCCAGATTTTGGGAACTCATTTACATGCACAACGACGTTTAAACGGAGGGTTGCTGCATGCGTCCGTTAGCTTACGAAGTCGTCATCTAATACGGCATATCGATCCCAATAAAAACCAACAAGCGCCCCTCAAGCCGACTCGACGTATGAGGTATGACGCAGCCAAGTTGCAATAGTCCCAAACCCTATGATCGGATCTCGGACATGGCACCCATGGCCCCCGCCGCCAACGCGGATCGCCTGTCCGGCCTCCCGGACGCCGTGCTCCAACGCGTCCTCTTCTTCGTCCCCTTCAAGGACGCCGCGGCCACGACCGTCCTCTCGCGATGATGGCGCACGCTGTGGCCCACCGCTGGCGCCATCAACGTCGACACGAGGCCGTACACCTCCGTGGCCGCCGCTGACGATAGCAGAAGCCACTACGATAACGGCTTCGAAGCCGTCCACGCGTTCTTCCAGTGCGCCGATGTCACGCTCGCGCAGTTCCAGCCTTCCGGGGCCCCTGTCGCCCGCCGCTCAGGAAGCTCTCCCTCTTCTGGGGCGCAGACTTCCATCGATTCTTCATCGATTACAACGGCGGCTCGAGGCAGACCGATGGAGGCGACACCGGGGGACTCCTCGCCCACCCTGCCATGACCCGATTGGAAGAGCTCCGATGGCGAAGAGGAAAGTTACAACAGCGAGTACGGGCTGCATCTGCAATCCGTTGCCTACGCACCCACGCTCCGGGTGCTGGAACTCGCCAACGGAAACATCAAGTCGCCCCCGCAGACTTCTGCAGGGTTGAAATTCCCGTGCCTGACGTCTCTGCAGTTGCATAGATGCATCCTTTCGGAAGTTACCTGCAGGCTGTCATTGACGCCACGCCGGTGCTCGACGTCCTCCGGTTAGACAGTGCGCGTCACCAATTGCCGGATCCAGCAAGAAAGCGTTGGATATTTGATAGAATACACGCTGCTATATTCGTTGGGTGTTTGTGTACATATATATGGCAAGAGAGGAGTCGTATCTAAGCCAAGCTTATGGAAATAACTAGCTAAAACCCCGCGCGTTGCCGCGGGCATCATAGGAACAATATAACTATATTATGTCTGTTTTGCAGAAACAAAACAAAATATATACATCAATATACAGCTCCAACAAACTTATTTTTTGTATTATCCACTTTTATTATTATATCAACTAAATAATAATAAATGGATAATGGTCATGATTTTATTCTGTAGCAGCTCATTGAAAAATATCAATCGTCCCGACCAGCATATCTGTCCATAGCAATTATGTATAACAGGAATAACAAAAGGTATTTTTCAACTGATAAGTAGTTGAAAAATGAGCACCAAGCTGATTTCTTTCTAGCAACTATATCTTTATCAGTCTATTGAATTTACAACGCTTTGAAAGCATGTTTGGGAAATCATGAGCAGCTAACCAACTAACATATGTCCGACGTCGTCACATGGTATCTCAGTACACGCTAAATACAACCACTGCAGAACCAAACCACCAATTTAAAAATGTACAAAATGAACGGTTAAGTCCTGTAAGTTAACCAAGGTCGGTCAATGTGATAACCTGACCATATGTTTTGCTTACCTACGTTATATCACCTTAGCAACAAAATAAGTTGGTTGGTCAAGAGGAGGAAATACATTTTTAATCTTGGCATTTACTGGCGTCCGTGTGTGTGCTATGGACATTGACCAACAGTAACATAAATCTTGTAACAGAAAAATGTTGTAGGATCACAAATCAGATTGGGAGGCTTCACTTGTTCTGTTATTCATTTGTAGAGAATTATTGCATATCATATCCTAAAATCATTCTCGCATTGTGTGAAGAGCAAATCACATTGCGCTAAAAAGTACTCTGGTGCTACGCTCCAAGTCAAACTGAGGATTATAGAATAAAAAAGGGGAATAAGTATAGTTGTGTGTACTGAATTCCAAACCTATTAGGGAAAAGGTAACATCAGCGCTGGGATTGTAAGAGAGAAAAACCTTGGCTGGGTCTGTTGAAGCTGCAACACTACTAAATTACTAAAGAATAACGGAATCAGGTTAAGCGTACCTTAATTTATCTTCAGTACTTCAACTCAAATAGCAGCTCTATGGTACCAACGATGTGAAGCTGGTGTTACCGCCGGGAAAGGGCACCACAGACGACAGAGCAATTGGTATCTGGGTCGACACGAAGACCAGCGCTGGTCCGGGCAGTCCGGCAAGGGAGCTCATGGCGAGGGAGCGGAGCAGCGGGATGCAGCGGCGCGCGGCAGTCGGCAGACACGGATCAGGGGTTCGGGACTTTTCCGCATCGATCCAGCCTCGGCTCTTCGAAAATTTTCTTCAGGGGCCTCAAGGGACTGTGCCCACCAGATCGTCATCCAACAGCTGAACCACCGAATGAAACTGTAGTTTCTACAGGGATGCCGGCCTGGGAGCATTGCAACGTGTCAATCGGAGAGGAATCGGGAAGTACATCTCCGAAAATAAAGATCTAGGTAGATGCCGGCAGGATCGAAACCATATTAGGCATGAGATATACAATATCGGAACCGAATCAGAACTGTCTAACACTCCCATGCAGTCTGAGCATCACTAGCCACAAGGAAGAACATTTAGACTGGACCGGAACAAAGACAGACGTCGGTAGACCCTTTGTGAAGATGTCCGCATACTGTGAAAAAGTTGAGACATGCAACACATAAACTGCACCAGCGCCCAACCATTCACGGACAAAGTGAAGATCAATCTCGATGTGCTTGGTGCGTTGATGTTGCACCGGGTTCATCAAGAGATACACAACACTGATGTTGTCGCAATAAACAAAAGTAGCACGCTGCATATGCACAAACAACTCCAACAGTAACTGACAGAGCCAGGTTGTTTCAGCAACTGCATTAGCAACAGCACGATATTCCGCCTCGGCACTGGATCGAGCAGTAGGCTGACGTTTGGAAGACCAGGACACAAGATTATCACCAAGAAACACATCATAACCAGAGCTGGAGCATCGAGTGTCAGGACAACCAGCCCATTCTGCATCAGAGTACGCAACCAGTGTAGAAAGATCAGTGCGGCGGAGATGAAGGCCAAAGTCCAAACTGCCATGAAGATAACACAAAACACTCTTAATCAATGCGTAGTGTGGCTCCCGTGGATCATGCATGTGAAGACATATCTGTTGAACAGCATACACAATATCAGGCCGAGTGAAAGTGAGATACTGTAAAGCACTAGCTAGTCCTCGATAGTGTCTTGGATCAGAAACAGGAGCTCCCTCATGCGTAGAGAGCTTAGAACTCAAATCAACAGGCATGGAGGATGGTTTGCAATCGTTCATCCTAACACGCTCAAGAACATCAAGAATAAACTGGCATCGAGATAGATGAAAACAATCGTCCTGACGAGTGACAGAAAGCCCCAAAAAATGATGTAGAGGACCGAGGTCCTTCATAGAGAACTCCTGCTGAAGTGCAATGATGACTCGGTGAAGAAACTGCTCAGAGGATGCTGTAAGAACAATGTCATCAACATAGAGGAGCAAATACACTGTCTTGTATCCTTGGCAATAGATGAAGAGCGACATGTCAGACTTAGCACCCACAAGTCCAAGAGAGAGTATGTGAGTGGCAAAATGACTGTACAAGGCACGAGGAGCTTGCTTCAGTCCATATAGACTGTTGATCCACATACAAAATTAGGATGAGCACTATCAACAAAATCAGAAGGCTGAACACAGTAAACAGTCTCATCAAGGGTGCCATGAAGAAAGACATTCTTCACATCAAGCTGATGAACAGGCCAAGCATGTGAGAGAGCAACTGTGAGGACTGTCCGGATGGTGGCAGGCTTAACAACCAGACCGAAGGTCTCATCGAAATCAACTGCGAGACACTGTGTGAAACCCCGAAGAACCCAACGAGCCTTATATTGATCGAAAAAACCATCAGGACGAAACTTGTGATGATAGACCCACTTCCCGGTGAGAATATTGGCACCAGACGGTCGTGGAAAGAGATCCTAGGTGTGGTTGGATATAAGGGCCGGGTACTCACAGTCATGGCGTCCCTCCAGTTGGGATCCGCAAGAGCTCCACGAAATGTCTTCGGAATTGGAGACAGAGGAGCGGCATGCAGGTCTAGCGGAGTTTTGGGCTGATGAAAGCCATGTTTAATGCGCGTGACCATACCTTGCGCGTTGTCCACAGGAGGCTTGGGCACTGCATAGGCCGGCGGAGCTGTAGACGTGCCGAAGTCAGTGCCGAGAGTCAGCACGTGACCAACCCATGTGCGAGCAGAGCGAGGCGCATGCGGAGGAGCCCACTAGGAGGCCTAGGCCGTGCCTCCCAAGGCCACACTTGCACCACCCTAGGCTGCACTAGCCCCAGAAGTGCAGCCTGAAACAAGAGAGAGTGCATAATGTTGTTGGTACTACGAATGACACGTTCGGCCTTGCCGTTTTGAGGAGACGTGTGGGGATAGAACATGCATAGGGTGACACCATGAGTAAGAAAGAATGTGCGGGAGGAAGAGTTGTCAAACTCATGACCGTTGTCGCACTGAACACCCTTAATGGTGGTGTGAAATTGGGTGGAGACAAAAGCAAAAAAATGAGCAAGAGTGGAAAAGGTGTTAGACTTAAAGCGAAGAGGGAAAGTCCACAAGTAGTGAGAGAAATCATCAAGAATAACCAAGTAGTACTTGTAACCAAACACACTAACAACAGGAGATGTCTAAAGATCACAATGTATTAAATTAAAATTATTGCTAGCACGTGAACTAGAAGGACTAAAAGGTAGTCTAACATGACGACCAAGCTGACAAGCAGACACAAGGTATCTAGCTCACTTTTATTACATGAAATGGCTGAAGACGAAACTAAGCATGAGAGAGCATCACGACTCAGGTGATCGAGACGTCGATGCCAAAGCGTAGAGGAGGGGACGCCAGCGGCAAGAGCAAGGGGATGGAATGCTGATGATAGAAGAGGGTATAGCGACCCAGAACTATTGCACCTGATGATCATGTTCTTGGTTTGGAGATCCTTCACAGAAAACCCATAAGGGTCAAATTTGACAGAACAATTATTGTCTATGGTGAATTGACGCACAGATATGAGATTTCTAAGAAGGTTAGGGGAAACAAGGACATTATTAAGGTGAAAGGAGCCACTACAGTGAGGAAGAGAAACAGAGCCAGTACCGGCGATGGGCAAAATTGAGCCATCACCGACGATAATGCTAGAAGGAGTGGAAGAGGTGGGTGCAAAAACAGAGGAAAGAGTACAGGAGTGTGAAATCATGTGAATTTCCACACCTGTGTCGAAGAGCCAATCCTGAGTCATCGACGGAGGCTGAAGCGTCATAGTGTTGAAGGAGGACGCCAAAGCTTGAGGGTCCCAGGACAGCTCGCCTTGCATTGAGGCCCATCCTGATGGGGCCTACGACAGTGCTGGTCCATAGAGGCCTGGGGAGGCCAACGTCGGTGCCAGGCCAGAAGTAGCAGGTAGCAGAGGCAACCTAGGGAGAGGTGCGAGAGGAGGTAGCCTGGGTAGAGGTGCAAGTGGTGGCGGCCCGGGTAGTGGTGGAAACCCGGGCAGACCAGCATAAAAGGCCAACAGGGGACGTGAAGTCATGGGCCGTCGAGCAGTGCAGCCAGTTGGGGGTCCGGGCCGGCCCACATCTAAAAAGTCCCCATGGATGGGTTGTAGCCTATGGGCCAGGTCGGGAGCAGGACGAGGAGAAGGCCTAGGCCAGGAGGGGGTGCCCTAGAGAGGGCCGCCGTCGCCAGTGGGTCGCCTGGCACCGCCGTGGCGCATCTTGTTGCGACCGTCACTGTTGTTGCCGGACGGGAAGGTCTACGGCGGGGGACTCGGGGCAGGCGGGCGTGATGTGCCTGCAGTGAAGGCCTACGCTGAATCTTGCTTGGTCTTGGATGTCATCTCGAAGAGCTATAGATCAGCAAGCACATTGGTGTATGGTAGCAGAGGGCGCTGGTATTGAATCAGGTCGCCGAGGTGAGAGAACCGAGGGTTTAGGCCTCGGAGGATGCCGAAGTCAGCACCAAGAGTCGGCACGTGACTGACCCGTGTGCGAGCAGAGCGAGGAGCATGCGGAGGAGCCCACCAGGAGGCCTGGGCTGCGCCTCACGGGGCCGCACTAGCACCAGCCTGGGCTGCACTAGCCCCAGAAGTCTGGGCTGTGCGAGCGCCAAAGGTCGGGGTTGTAGCTGCGTTGTGAGGTGGAGCAGCACCCAGAGCTGGAGTCCCGCTGGCAACAGCCTACTGCGAGACAATAGGGGCAGCGAGAGCAGTAGCGTCAGCTAGAACTATACCTGAAACAGGAGAGCTTGTATAACATCAAACTACGAAAGAAAATCAAAGTCGGATGAAGGAGGTGAGACAACCTTAGAGAAGGTAAAGGAGGTCCCATCAAATGTGACATGGCATGAAATAATAAGGCGGTTTGTGGAGAGATCCAAACAACGGTAGCCCTTGTGTTCATTGGGATAACCAAGAAAAACACAGGGGGTGGAGCGAGTTGCAAGTTTGTGAGTGGCGTTGGTAGATAAGTTTGGGTAGCACAAACAACCGAAAATACAAAGATGATCATAGGAGGGCTAGACCCCATTAAGAGAGAGGTAAGCGTAGCGAGAGACCGAGTGTCTTGGTGGGTTGATGGCTGAGAAGGTAAGCGGCAGCATGAAGTGCCTCGACCCAATAAGAGGGAGGAATACTAGCCTGAAACAAGAGAGAGTGCATAATGTTGTTGGTAATACGAATGACACGCTCGGCCTTACCGTTTTGAGAAGACGTGTGGGGATAGAACATGCATAGGGTGACACCATGAGTAAGAAAGAATGTGCGGGAGGAAGAGTTGTCAAACTCATGACCATTGTCGCACTGAACGCCCTTAATGGTAGTGTGAAATTGGGTGGAGACAAAAGCGAAAAATGAGCAAGAGTGGAAAAGGTGTCAGACTTAAAGCGAAGAGGGAAAGTCCACAAGTAGTGAGAGCAATCATCAAGAATAACCAAGTAGTACTTGTAACCGGACACACTAATGATAGGAGATGTCTAAAGATCACAATATATTAAATTAAAATTATTGCTAGCATGTGAACTAGAAGGACTAAAAGGTAGTCTAACATGACGACCAAGCTGACAAGCATGACACAAGGTATCTATCTCACTTTTATTACATGAAATGGCTGATGACGAAACTAAGCATGAGAGAGCATCACGACTCAGGTGACCGAGACGTCGTTGCCAAAGCGTAGAGGAGGGGCCACCAGCGGTAAGAGCAAGGGGCTGGAATGCTGATGATAGAAGAGGATATAGCGACCCAGAACTATTGCACCTGATGATCATGTTCTTGGTTCTGAGATCCTTCACAGAAAAACCATAAGGGTCAAATTTGACAGAACAATTATTGTCTATGGTGAATTGACGCACAAATATGAGATTTCTAAGAAGGTTAGGGGAAACAAGGACATTATTAAGGTGAAAGGAGCCACTAGAGTGAGGAAGAGAAACAGAGCCAGTACCGGTGATGGGCAAAATTGAGCCGTCACCGACGACAATGCTAGAAGGTGTGGAAGAGGTGGGTGCAGAAACAGAGGAAAGAGTACCCGAGTGTGAAGTCATGTGAGTTTCCACACCTGTGTCGAAGAGCCAATCCTGAGTCATCGGCGGAGGCTGAAGCATCATGGTGTTGAAGGAGGATGCCAAAGCTTGAGGGTCCTAGGACAGCTCGCTATGCATTGAGGCCTATCCTGATGGGGCCTACGGTAGTGCTGGTCCATAGAGGCTTGGGGAGGCCAACGTCGGTACTGGGCCAAAAGTAGCAGGCAGCAGAGGCAGCCCAGGGAGCCCAGGGAGAGGCACGAGAGGAGGCAGCCCGTGTAGAGGCGCAAGTGGTGGCGGCCCGAGTAGTGGTGGAAACCTGGGCGGACCAGCATAAAAGGCCTACAGGGGACGTGGAGTCATGGGCCATCGAGTGGTGCAGCCTGTTGGGGTCTGGGCCAGCCCACATCTGAAAAGTCCCCATGGATGGGTTGTAGCCTATGGGCCAGGACGGGAGTAGGACGAGGAGAAGGCCCGGGCCAGGCGGGGGTGCCCTAGAGAGGGCCGCCACCGCCAGTGGGACGCCTGGCACCGCCATGATGCGTCTTGTTGCGACCGCCGTTGTTGTTGCCGGACGGCAAGGTCTACAGCGGGGGACTTGGGGCAGCCAGGCGTGATGTGCCTATAGTGAAGGCCTGCGCTAAATCTTGCTTGGTCTTGGATGTCATCTCGGAGAGGTGTAGATCGGCAAGCACATCGGTGTATGGTGGCAGAGGGCGCTGGCATTAAATCAGGTCAGCGAGGTGAGAGAACCGAGGGTTCAGGCCTCAGAGGATGTCGAAGTCAGCGACAAGGGTCGGCACGTGACCGACCCGTGTGCGAGCGGAGCAAGGCGCATGCAGAAGAGCCCACCAGGAGGCCTGGGCAACGCCTCCCGAGGCCGCACTAGCACCAGCCTGGGCTGCACTAGCCCCAGAAGTCTGGGCTATGCGAGCGCCAAAGGTCGGGGCTGTAGCAGCGTTGTGAGGTGGAGCAGCACCTAGAGCTGGAGTCCTGCTGGCAACAGCCTGCTGTGAGACAGCAGTAGCAGCGGGAGCAGTAGCGTCAGCCGGAACTGTGCCTGAAACAGGAGAGCTTGTATAACATCAAACTCCTAAAGAAAATCAAAGTCGGATGAAGCAGGTGAGACAACCTTAGAGAAGGGAAAGGAGGTCTCATCAAATGTGACATGGCGTGAAATAATAAGGCGGTTTGTCGAGAGATCCAAACAACGGTAGCCCTTGTGTTCATTGGGATAACCAAGAAAAACACAGGGGGTGGAGCGAGTTGCAAGTTTGTGAGTGGCGGTGGCAAATAAGTTTGGGTAGCACAAACAACTGAAAACACAAAAATGATCGTAGGAGGACTGGACCCCATTAAGAGAGAGGTAAGGTGTAGCGAGACCGAGCGTCTTGGTGGGTTGACGGTTGAGAAGGTAAGTGGTGGCATGAAGTGCCTCGACCCAATAAGAGGGAGGATTACTAGCCTGAAACAAGAGAGAGTGCATAATGTTGTTGGTACTACGAATGACACGCTCGACCTTGCCATTTTGAGGAGACATGTGGGGACAGAACATGCATAGGGTGACACCATAAGTAAGAAAGAATGTGTGGGAGGAAGAGTTGTCAAACTCATGACCGTTGTTGCACTGAACGCCCTTAATCGTGGTGTGAAATTGGGTGGAGACAAAAGCGAAAAAATGAGCAAGAGTGGAAAAGGTGTTAGACTTAAAGCAAAGAGGGAAAGTCCACAAGTAGTGAGAGCAATCATCAAGAATAACCAAGTAGTACTTGTAACCGGACACATTAACGATAGGAGATGTCTAAATTAAAATTATTGCTAGCATGTGAACTAGAAGGACTAAAAGGTAGTCTAACATGATGACCAAGCTGACAAGCATGACACAAGGTATCTAGCTCACTTTTATTACATGAAATGGCTGAAGACGAAACTAAGCATGAGAGAGCATCATGACTCAGGTGACCGAGACGTCGTTGCCAAAGCGTAGAGGAGGGGGCACCAGCGGCAAGAGCAAGGGGCTAGAATGCTGATGATAGAAGAGGGTATAGCGACCCAGAACTATTGCACCTAATGATCATGTTCTTGGTTCGGAGATCCTTCACAGAAGAACCATAAGGGTCAAATTTGACAGAACAATTATTGTCTATGGTGAATTGAGGCACAGATATGAGATTTCTAAGAAGGTTAGGGGAAACAAGGACATTATTAAGGTGAAAGGAGCCACTAGAGTGAGGAAGAGAAACAGAGCTAGTACCGGTGACGGGCAAAATTGAGCCATCACCGACAACAATGCTAGAAGGAGAGGAAGAGGTGGGTGCAGAAAAAGAGGAAAGAGTACCGGAGTGTGAAGTCATATTGAGTTTCCACACCTGTGTCGAAGAGCCAATCCTGAGTCATCGGCGGAGGCTGAAGCGTCATGGTGTTGAAGGAGGACGCCAAAGCTTGAGGTTCCCAAGACAGCTCGCCATGCATTGAGGCCCATCCTGATGGGGCCTATGGCAGTGCTGGTGCATAGAGGCCTGGGGAGGCCAACGTCAGTGCCGGGCTGGAAGTAGCAGGCAACAGAGGCTTCCCAGGGAGCCCAAGGAGAGGCACGAGAGGAGGCAGCCCGGGTAGAGGCGCAAGTGGTGGCGGCCCGGGTAGTGGTGGAAACCCGGGCAGACCAGCATAAAAGGCCTACAGGGGACACGGAGTCATGGGCTGTCGAGCAGTGCAGCCTGTTGGGGGTCCTGGCCGGCCCACATCTGAAAAGTCCCCGTGGATGGGTTGTAGCCTATGGGCCAGGTCGTGGGCAGGACGAGGAGAAGGCCCAGGCCAGGCGGGGGTGCCCTAGAGTGGGCCGCTGCCGCCAGTGGGTCGCCTAGCACCACCGCGGCACATCTTGTTGTGACTGCCGTTTTTGTTGCCGAACGGTAAGGTCTGCGGCGGGGGACTCGGGGTAGGCGGGCGTGATGTGCCTGCAGTGAAGGCCTGTGCTGAATCTTGCTTGGTCTTGGATGTCATCTCGGAGAGCTGTAGATCAGGAAGCACGTCGGTGTATGGTGGCAGAGGGTGCTGGCGTTGAATCAGGTCGGCGAGGTGAGAGAACCAAGGGATTATGCCTCAGAGGACGTTGAGCACCAAGGTCCGATCGCGCACAGACTCACCGAGGTCTGCCAAACGGTCAGCAATGGATTTGAGGCACAGGCAATACTCGGTGATCGGCAGGTCTCCTTGAATGATGGTATGGAACTCGACGTCCAGGAGCATCGCCCGTGTCTTGCGATTTCCGATGAATTGCTGCTCGAGCCCTTGCTAGACGAGGCGAGCAGTCGGAGCGCCATCATCACGGTTCAGGACGACTTCTAGGAGCTCCGGGGTGATGGTGCCATAAATATAGGAAAGCACCGTGCAGTCGAGACGCTTCCAGGTGACATCGTCGGAGAGGTTGTCGTCTTCAAGAACATGATCTGCGAGAGCATAGTACTCTATGGTGTTCATGAACAGGCCACACCATCTATTGTAGTATGGCGAGGCCAGATCAGGAACAAGCGGTACGAGGGGCTTGATGTTGAGGATCCCCATGGCCTGGGTATGGAGAATGGTCATGGCGGTAGCGATTTGGGTGGCGTACGCTACGGCTTGGGCCTCTTCAGAGCAGCGAGCAATCTCACGGCGAGCAGCATCAGCGCGCTCAGGATTGAGACGCTTAGATTCCAGGCGGTCAGCCTCTTGGCAAGCTGCCTCACGGCGCTCCTCGGGAGACAGGCAGCAACACGTTGGCGAAGAGCTTCATCGGCGGTGGGCTTAGTCATGGCGCCACGACGAAGAAGGAGAAGGGAGCGGCGACGGCACGTCGGAAGGTGGCGGCGGTGCAAGCAGCTAGAGGCGGAAGCAATGGATTGGATCGATCCCTACTAATACCATGAAAGCATTGGATATTTGATAGAATACACGCTGCTATATTCATTGGGTGTATGTGTACAGATATATGCCAAGAGAGGAGTCGTATCTAAGCCAGGCTTATGGAAATAATGCCGGTAGGATCCAAATCATATTAGGCATGAGATATACAATAACGGAACCGAATCAAAACTGTCTAACACAGCACAGTACCCCTGGTGTCGCCCCACTTTCCAGCTGCTCTTTCGCCTCCGCTGCCACACCATCACGGTCTTTGAGAAACCATGTGGATATGTGTCATGGTTTGCTATATTTGTGATGAGTAATTGACTTGAGCGGATTTGGTGTTTGAGATGAAATACGGGAATCTAGGGATTGCATGGGTTTGCATATCATGGTTATGACTAACCGGAGTTGGTGGAGATATTGGTGATGTTGCAGGAGATGGGAAATGTGTTTGCTTGTCTCATGATGTGTAGGTCACTGGAGTCGACTTGGCGGTCAACGGTGAGAGGATCGGGCACAAGTAGGGGACTTGGGGCCAGATGATCGGGATGTCTCGTGAAGTCAAGGGTGATCCACACCGTACACGTGGAGAGGCAAGAAGCATGGACAGTTTCGCGGTTGAGCCTCAAAACCATGGTGGTGATGAAGACGGCGTGTTGACCAAGTCAAGGCGAATGGGATGCTGGTGCAAGTGACAAAGGGGCCCGATGGACAGGGACTAGGAGAGACTTGCCGATGGTCAGGATCATGGGACAAGGTGAAACATGTCCACATTGAGAAGTCACGCTTTGAGAAGCATGCAAGGCGATTTCCCGGTTTAGACCTCAAAATCGGTGGTGGTGGTTGGTGGTGCACGTGGCACCGTCACGGAGCTTGCTTCGAGATGAAGCAAAGACGTGAAGCGTCCGATGGCACTCGGGCGATAAGGTGAAAGATGGACGGTTATGCCCCCGGTGGTAGGTGGATGTGTTATGTAGATCAAGGATAGAGTGGTCATATGAACAATAGACCCTAGGCCTATATAAGGAGAGGTGTGGCTAGTTGGAGTGGTGCCTCTCTTCCATTAGCCTTGTGTTAGGACTCTATTCAAAGTGCTAGGAGAGGACTTCATGTTTTAGTGGAGAGTAGTGGTGTGTGAGAGACATCTCTTGCTCTTCCAAATAGTGGGAGGAAGAGGGTGGCTTCCTAGCCTTGTACCCATGGATCTTGTAAGCACCTTTCTATGATATGAGAAGTATTTTCGTGCTCAAGATTTCCCTCTTTTCTTGATTCCCGAAATTCCTTTTTCCCATTTTTGGACCTATTTTCATGATGATTTTCGATCTCACTTTTGGACGGATTTTTGGCCTGGATTTCATGAGAAACTTGTTGCTATGATGTGCTAGAACAATCCCATATAGGTCTTTGACCGAATCATAGACACGAGCACCTTCAATTTCAACGTTTTGTCAAGTTTCCCCTTTTCGGTGTTCTTGGCACGAGATCTGAAATTCATGATGATTTCTTGTGTTTTTCGAGTGGATCTCTTTAGAGGAGGGTCGTGATGTATTGAGGATCATCTGGTCCAAATTTCGTGATTTTTGGAGTTTGTTTGATAAGGTTTTGTAATTTTTCATTATGGTTCGCTGTTGCTGGTCTGAATCTGTCGGAGTTCCCTGTCGGACTTGTCCGATGACCATAGGACTTGTCCGAGGCATCTGGCAAGTCCCTCGGACTCCAGAACCTGCGCCAACTTGTTCCATCGAACATGTCCGATGACCATCAGACTTGTCCGATGAAGATCTGAGAAATACCCATCCAAATGGCTCTTTTTCTTCTTGGGCTATAAATAGAACCCCACTTTGTCTCTTGGCCAGTTGGTCACTCATTCCACCTCATAAATTGTTTTCTATGTTACTTTGCTGTGGTGGATCACTCCTAGGGCTAGTACACCACGAGTTGGTGTGTGTAGTCTAGGTGATCGGTTCAGAGATTGACGTGGGTTGTTTTTGGGATATAGGCCAAGTTCTCTTGGAGAATTTTCATTGGCTCCCATTCACCCCCCCCCCCCTCTGGTCGCCTTCTCGGTCCTTCAATTAGTATCAGAGCCGGTTTGATCACTAGTTGACCTTCACTGGCTTTGTGATCCGAAGGCGACATGGAGAAGCGCGCTGTCAAGCTGTGGATGTTCGATGGAGAGGACTTCCCCTACTGGAAGTCACGGACCAAGGTGTATTTGCGGTGTCAAGGACGTGCAATTTGGGAGATTGTTGATCAGGAGTATGCTATACCACAAGACCTGAACACTGCATCTGCAGGTGAGTTACTCAGGTATGAGAACAACTCCAAAGTTGTCAATATTCTGCTTTCTGCACTTGATAGGAGCGAACATGATAGGGTTGCACACCTTGACACTGCTCATGCTATTTGGGATAAGCTCTACACTTACCATGAGGGTACCAACTAGGTCAAGTCTATGCGTAAGGATTCTTACAATAGTCAGTACCAAACCTTTGCACAGAAACTGAGCGAGTCACTAGATGACACTTTTCGTAGGTTTGAGGCAATTGTGTACAACTTGCGGGCTTGTGGTACCCTTGTGTACAATGACAATGATAGAGCTAAGCAATTGCTATACTCACTTGATGAAAATGTTTGGGGGGTTAAAATTGCTGCTCTAGAAGAAACTGCTGAATTCAATACCCTGAACTGTGAGCAACTATATAGCAAGCTGAAATCTCATGAACTGTCTAGGAAATCTTGCCCTAATCTTGCTATTCCTGCTTCTAGCATGGCTTTGCTTTCTAGTTCTCAGAAGGGTGATCACAGTTGTGCTTCTCATGGAACTAACCCCACACTTGACAAGTCTTCCTTGAAGTTTGCTTTGTCTTCTCTTGTTGCAGCTTCCGATGAACAGATGGAGTGCATTCCTGACAAGGAGCTGTCCTTTCTCACAAGGAAGTTCAGGAAGTTCTACAACAACCAGAAGGAGAGAAGAGGAGGTGGTTCAAGAACCTGCTTCGAGTGCGGTGACCCGGGACACTTCATCGCTGATTGTTCCAAGAAGAAGAAGCAGGCCGGGTACCGCGACAACAACACTGAAGACTTCAAGACGAAGAAGAACTGCTTCTACAAGAAGGGCAAGAACTCCAAGAAGTTCGCCAAGGCCATTGCACGCGCCTGTGTTGCCGCCTTGAGCGATGTTGACCTCACATCAAGCGAAGGTCTTTCAAGCTCGGAGGAGGAGGTGCAAAAGCCACGAGTCAAGAGGAAGGATGACTTCACCGGACTTTGCTTCATGGCAAAGAATGACCACGACACCGACTCTGGATCCGACTCCGACACAAGCGAGGGACCTCCCACTCTGGATGAGCTCTCTTTTGAACTTGATCATTTGTGTGATGTTTTTCTCATGCAAGATGATAAGCTTCGCAGTGCTGTTCGTGAGAGTAGAGAGCTTAAGTCTAAGTTGGAGAGTGCTGATTTTGAAATTGTTTCGCTTAGGTCCAAGCTTGCTCGTGAGGACATTATTGTTGAGTGTGAGTCTTGTCAAGTTGTGATGTGTGATCTTGCACAGAGGGAGAGTGTGCATGCTCAAGTTGCCAGTCAGCTTGAGAGTGCCCTCAAGGATCTTGATGAGTTCAAAGCTAGACCAACTCTTTTGGGTGCATGTCAGAAGTGCCCCAAGCTCACAGATGAGTTGGAAGCTCAGTCCCTCAGAGTCAAAGAGCTTGAGTCCAAGTTGCTTCATGAGACTCGCTCTAAGGTCCTTCCACCACCTTGTGAGGTGTGTGTCTCTCTTAAGGACAAGCTTGTAATCACTAGGGAGGAAAACAAAGCCCAGAAAATTACTATCTTGTGTCTAGGCTCCAGAGAACCCTAGTGAGTGAAGAGAAGATTGAGAGTGATTAGGCAAGAGTGAAGGAGAGTGCTTCTAGATCAACCTATAACTTGGGTATGGGATTTGAGAGGTGTGACAAGGAGAGTGAGAATGTGGGTAAGTTTGTACCTAGCTTCAGCTACAAGGATGAGGAAAACACCATCAAACCTACTGACACATACTATCCACCCAATCCAAAACCCTCCTTCAACCCAAAGCAAATAGAGAAGCCAAAACCCAAACCTGCAATGCAAACCAAGCCTAATCCTAAGGGTGTCTACATTTGCATGTTTTGTGGTCGCAAGGGCCACTTGGATGAATTCTGTTATAGGCGTAAGAGGATTGAGAGGAAGCAAGCTGAGTTGACAAGGGATGCTTTTTATGATGATTTTGTTGACTTTCAGCCTCGCTCTTTGTCTCATGCCTATCATGGACAGGGTCATTCCTTATATGGCTTTGATTCACGAAACAGAGGCTTTGCGCAGCAGCGCTTTGGCGCCCCACGTTTTCCCCATCGTGGTGAGCGTCACTCGCATGGATTTGGCATTCACACAGATGATTTCTATCCTCACAACTCGAGATGCTTTGACAGGCCACATTTTCCCCATCGTGGTTCTCGTCCTATGCGTTCGAATGATAAAATGCAAAGAACTGTGATGACTACTACCGGTCGTATGGTTAAGTGCTGGATTCCCAAATGCTTTTTGACTAACCCCAGCACTGAGCCATCGACTTTCACTTCTCGTTCTTTGTAGGCAGCAGGTGGAGTCTTGGAGAACAAGTGGTTAATGGATTCCGGGTGTTCACGCCACATGACCGGAAATGCAAAGTGGTTCTCCAGCCTCACTCCCTTCAAGCGTCGGGAGTATGTGACCTTTGGAGATGACAAGAGAGGAAGAGTGAAGGGAAGAGGCGCGGTAAAGGTAAATGAGAACTTCACTCTCAATGATGTTGGTTTGGTTGAGTTTCTCAAGTACAATCTCCTCTCTGTCTCTCAACTTCTTGATGTTGGTTTGGAAGTGCGCTTTAAGTCAAATGCTTCTTGTGTTCTTGATTCGGATGGTTCCTTGGTTTGTGGGATTTCTCACATTGGTAGAGTTTTTCAGGCTAGTTTTGCTAGTTCTCCTGGTTCTCACAAGTGCTTGTTTGCTCAATCTTCTTCTGAGCTCTGGAAATAGCATAGGAGACTGGGTCACATGAGCTTTGACTTGTTATGTCACTTGAGTGGCCTAGGTTTGATCCGAGGATTGCCTAAGCTCAAATTTGATAAGGATTTGGTTTGTGCTCCTTGTTGTCATGGGAAAATGATTGCCGCTTCTCATCCACCAATCAATGTGGTGATGACTGAACGCCCTGGAGAGTTGCTTCATATGGACACTATTGGTCCTTCTCAGGATCGTTCGGCGGGTGGGAAGTGGTATGTTCTTGTGATTGTTGACAACCACTCTCGCTACTCTTGGGTCTACTTTCTTGAGAGCAAGGATGAAGTGTTTCATCACTTTCGGAGCTTAGCTTTGAGGTTGTTCAAGGAACTCCCTGGTGCATTACGAGCAATTCGCAGTGATAATGGCACCGAGTTCAAGAACTCCTCCTTTGATGCTTTCTATCTTGAGCATGGTATTAAGCATCAGTTTTCAGCTCCTCGAGTTCCCCAGCAGAACGGTGTGGTTGAAAGAAAGAACAGAACCTTAGTGGAGATGGCCTGGACGATGCTCGATGAGCATAGGACTCCGAGGCGGTTCTGGGCTGAGGCCATTAGCACTGCTTGCTATGTTTCCAATTGGATTTTCTTGCGCTCAATTCTTAATGTGACTTCTTATGAGCTATGTTTTGGGAGAAAGCCCTCGGTTTCTCATTTGCGTGCCTTTGGTTGCAAGTGCTTTATTCTCAAGCACGGCAATCTTTATAAGTTTGAGTCGAGATCTTTCGATGGCATCTTTCTTGGTTACTCTCTTCATGGTCATTCCTACAGAGTTTTGAATTTGGAGACTAACACCATCGTAGAGTCCTACGATGTAACCTTTGATGAATCAAACTCTTGTGCAACGAATGTGATTGAGTCTGCAGGTACCAAGGAGATGGAGGAGAGCATCTTTGTAGAAGAGGACCTACAGGGCTTAGATGATGATGATGATGACTCATTCCATCTCACATCCGAGCTTGTTCCTGCTGCCACCACCACTCCAGCAGAGGGTCCTGAAGCTTCTACACCTACTTCAGCAGCTGTCAAGCAAGCTCCAACTATGGTTGAGGGGGAGGTACTCTCTGAGAGAGAAGCTCCTCACCACATTCAGCGCCGACATCCACCTCAACAAATGATTGGTAATCTCTATGAGAGGACAACAAGGTCAAGGTCTGCACATCTCGCTTGCTTTACCAATTCTCTCTTTGTTGCAACCTTTGAACCCCAGGATGTTGGACATGCACTATCTGATGAACATTGGGTTAATGCCATGCATGAGGAGTTGGAAAACTTTGAGAGAAACAAAGTCTGGACCCTTGTAGAGCCTCCCAAAAATGTCAATGTCATAGGAACCAAGTGGGTGTTCAAAAACAAACATGGGGAGGATGGTGAGGTTGTGAGAAACAAGGCTAGGCTAGTTGCTCAGGGTTTTAGCCAAGTGGAGGGCTTAGATTATGGTGAAACCTTTGCTCCTGTTGCTCGCATAGAAGCCATTAGGATCTTGCTTGCATTTGCTGCTTCCAAGGGTATTAGACTCTATCAAATGGATGTCAATAGTGCTTTCCTAAATAGTTTCATAGAGGAAGAAGTGTATGTGAGGCAACCCCCTGGCTTTGAGCATCACAAATACCCAAACCATGTGTACAAGCTTCAGAAGACTTTGTACGGGCTAAAGCAAGCACCTAGGGCATGGTATGCTAGGCTTAAGACTTTCTTGCTAGAGCGCGGGTATTTCATGGGGTGTGTTGATAAAACTTTGTTCACTCTTAAGCATGGCAATGACTTTCTAATGGTTCAGATTTACGTGGATGATATCATCTTTAGTGGTTCCTCTCATACTCTTGTGTCCAAGTTTTAGGAAGCTATAGAGAGTGAATTTCAGATGTCGATGATGGGAGAGCTCACCTTCTTTCTTGGGCTTCAAATCAAGCAGTGCAAGCAAGGCACTTTCATACATCAAGCCAAGTACACAAAGGATCTCCTGAAGAAGTTCGACATGGTCAATGTGAAGCCGTTGTCTACACCAATGTCCACTACAACGGCTCTTGACCCTGATGAAGACTATGAAGCGGTGGATCAAAGGGAGTACAGGAGCATGATTGGCTCCCTCTTGTACCTTATAGCGACAAGACCAAACATACACTTTGCGGTGTGTCTTTGTGCTCGCTTTCAAGCTTCCCCAAGGGTGACTCATCGCAAGGCTGTCAAGCGCATCTTCAGGTATCTCAAATACACCCTTGAGTTTGGTCTTTGGTACTCTGCATCTTCATCTCTTGATCTTATTGGGTATTCGGATGCGGACTTTGCTGGGTGTAGAATTGATAGGAAGAGCACTTCTGGTACTTGCCATTTCTTGGGTACTTCTTTGATTTGTTGGTCTTCTCGTAAGCAGTCGAGTGTTGCCCAATGCACCATAGATGCTGAGTATGTAGCTGCTACTAGCTACTACTCACAAATCCTACGGGTTGTATCTACCATGACAGACTATGGGTTTGACTTTTAAGGGTGTTCCACTCATGTGTGATAACTCCAGTGCCATATGCTTAGCCAAAAACCCAGTCCAACATGGTAAGGTCAAACACATCGATGTGCGATTCCACTTCCTGAGAGACAATGTTGAGAAGGGGGATGTTGAGCTCAAATACATTGATACCAAAAACCAACTAGCTGATATCCTCACCAAGCCCCTAGATGCTTCGAGACATGCTTTTCTTCGGGGGGAACTTGGTGTCTGTCATCCCTATGGCATCATTTGAGGGGGAGTTGGTTTTCTCTTGTATATATGTATCTTAACTTTTTTTGCATTGCATCTCATATGTAATATATGCATTGGTAGATGAGCTTTGATTCTTATGCTTCCTTGCATTTCTCCTTGCTATGATTGAGCTTGAGCTAAGTTGTGTGGATGTGACGGTAATCTCTTATGCTTACATTTTCTAGATGGCCTGTTATAAACTCATGTGAGCAACTTGCTAATCTTAAAGGTAAACTAAGCTTCTTGTGAACCTTACGATCTAATCTTGCTAAAACTTGCTCACCATGTGTATAATTGCTTTTATCCTTGTTGAAGCTTGCATTGAGGCTAGTCTAGAGGATGTCTTGGCTTTGGCACCTTATGTTTGCAAAATGGAAGGCTTTACAAATGTTTAGCTCATGATGAAACATTGTGGGAACGTGTGTTCCTTTTGCCGCAAAGGCATGCTCTTTTGTCTTGTGCATAATCTTGAAAAAATCTGCTAAGTGCTTTGATCAAGAACTACTCAATAATGTTAAATCCAAACATTGTGAACTAAAGCCTCGGGGTGTTTGCCGTACCCAGTCGTGCGACCCTCCGCATGGATAAGAGGACACATGAGGATAAATTATAATCACTTGATCAACTGAGTCTCTCTTTCATATGTGAGTGTTTGTAGAGCTCATTTTCTGCGAATGCTTGTTGCCCTTGTTGAGATTGAAACTGGCTAGATTCTTATGATTCACTTGGTGCTTGTTTTGCCTTGGATGAGAGTACTTACACATGTGGTGGCAGATTTTCTCATGATAAGCAAAGTTTGATTCTATCTAAGCTAGTCAATCTTTCTGCCTAGCCTGTATAGCTCATGGTGTTTATGCCTTGCTATCTATTTTTGATCTTTACATGATTGGGAGCTATTTCCTTTACACTTCATGGCACTATGGTTATAATTAGCAAAGTTAAATGCTTGTTTGCGTAATTGTTGAAGCTCCTTAGGTTTGCATTTTCATGCATTGCATGTTTCCTTGTTTTTTTGCCTCTTTGATGAGTTCATTGCCAAAGGGGGAGAAAATTTTGGGGTCATGCACAAATAATGCTAAGAAACTCATATGATCCATTTTGCACTACATGAGACCTATCACAACTTGAGGGAGAGCATATCATGATCTTGAGCGGTTTCTTGCGCTTTTCACATTCTTTGCATCTCAAGTCGGCTTGGTTTGCCAACTCTTGGTTTTGTGATCCCTACTTGCTAGATGGCTTGTTTTCACCTTTTCTTTGGGTTTGGCCGTTTGGATGTGCTTATTCGGCTTTGCATTTCAATCTCTAATCTTTGTGCATTTGGTGTTATCAATATACTCATCAAGGGGGAGATTGAGAAACCATGTGGATATGTGCCGTGGTTTGCTATATTTGTGATAAGTAATTGACTTGAGCGGATTTGGTGTTTGAGTTGAAATGCGGGAATCCAGGGATTGCATGGGTTTGCATATCATGGTTATAACTAACCGGAGTTGGTGGAGATATTGGTGATGTTGCAGGAGATGGGAAATGTGTTTGTTTGTCTCATGATGTGTAGGTCACTGGAGTCGACTTGGCGGTCAACGGCGAGAGGATCGGGCACAAGTAGGGGACTTGGGGCCAGACGATCGGGATGCCGGGTGAAGTCAAGGGTGATCCACACCGTACATGTGGAGAGGCAAGAAGCACGAACGGTTTCGCGGTTGAGCCTCAAAATCATGGTGGTGATGAAGACGACGTGTTGACCAAGTCAAGACGAATGGGATGCCGGTGCAAGTGACAAGGAGGCCCGATGGACAAGGACTGGGAGAGACTTGCCGGTGGTCAGGATCACGGGACAAGATGACATGCGTCGACATCGAGAAGTCATGCTTTGAGAAGCGTGCAAGGCGGTTTCCCGATTTGGGCCTCAAAACCAGTGGCGGTGGTTGGTGGTGCACGTGGCACCATCACGGAGCTTGCTTTGAGATGAAGCAAAGACGTGAAGCGTCCGATGGCACTCGGGCGATGAGGTGAAAGATAGACGGTTATGCCCCCGGTGGTAGGTGGATGTGTTATGTAGGTCAAGGGTAGAGTGGTCATGTGGACAATAGACCCTAGGCCAATATAAGGAGAGGTGTGGCTAGTGGGAGTGGTGCCTCTCTTCCATTAGCCTTATGTTAGGACTCTATTCAAAGTGTTAGGAGAGGACTTCATGTTTTAGTGGAGAGTAGTGGTGTGTGAGAGACATCTCTTACTCTTCCAAATAGTGGGAGGAAGAGGGTGGCTTCCTAGCCTTGTACCCATGGATCTTGTAAGAACCTTTCTATAATATGAGAAGTATTTTTGTGCTCAAGATTTCCCTCTTTTCTTGATTCCCGAAATTCTTTTTTCCCATTTTTGGACCTATTTTCGTGATAATTTTCGATCTCACTTTTGGACGGATTTTTGACCCGGATTTCTTGATAAACTTGTTGCTATGATGTGCTAGAACAATCCCATATAGGTCTTTGACCGAATCATAGGCACGAGCATCTTCAATTTCAACGTTTTCTCAAGTTTCCCCTTTTCAGAGTTCTTGGCACAAGATCTAAAATTCATGATGATTCTTGTATTTTTCGAGTTGATCTCTTTAGAGGAGGGTCGTGATGTATTGAGGATCATCTGGTCCAAATTTCGTGATTTTTGGAGTTCGTTTGATAAGGTTTTGTAATTTTTCATTACGGTTCGCTGTTGCTAGTCTAAATCAGTCGGACTTCCCTGTCGGACTTGTCCGATGACCATAGGACTTGTTCGATGGTCAACTTATCCGAGGCATCGGGCAAGCCCCTCGGACTCCAGAACCTGCGCCAACTTGTTCCATCGGACATGTCCGATGACCATCGGACTTCTTGTCTGATGAAGATCTGAGAAATACCCATCTGAGTGGCTCTTTTTCTTCTTGGCTATAAATAGAACCCCACTTTGTCTCTTGGCCGGTTGGTCACTCATTCCACCTTCGTTAATTGTTTTCTGTGTTACTTTGCTGTGGTTGATCACTCCTAGGGCTAGTACACCTCGAGTTGGTGTGTGTAGTCTAGGTGATCGGTTCAGAGGTTGACGTGGGTTATTTTTAGGATATAGACCAAATTTTTATGAAGAATTTTGATTGACTCCCACTCATCCTCCCTCTAGTCACCTTCTCGATCCTTCAGTCTTCGCGCTCGCATCCAAGACCGGGGTCACCGAAGAAGAGCTCGATCCGTCCAGCACTGGCGTCGAGCTGGACATGCCGAGCCTGCACTCCTTCCACTATCCGGGGTTCCCGGTACGACTGTCGCTGCAATCACCAACGCCGAGACAGGAACAAGCTAGTTCATCTCGACCTGAGCCACAGCGTCAGCGCGTGCAGCAGAGACTTGTACAAGTTCGAGGACGAGCTCGAGGCGCGTGTGACCCAAGTGCTCAGGCTGTTCTCGCGCACCTCCAGGGTACTTAAGCTGGGGATGTGCACCCTCGAGGACGCCCTCGCAGTCTACGAAAACCAGGAAGATAGGGCCCTGCCTGTGTTCCCGAACCTCGAGCTCCTTGAACTGGAAGGGACATACAAGTACAGGTACGACGCAGCAGCATCCATCGCCAACCTGATCGCCGCTTGCCCAGCCATCTCCGAGGCACTCCGAGCTTCGGCTGAGGCCGAGCACCGAAACCAGCTACCGCTACAAGGATCCTGCGAGGGACCTCCAATATGAAAAGATATCTCTGTGGACCTTTGAAAAGTCAGTGGACCGATTCAAGACGTTCCGATCGCGCACAGTGTCCTTGCGAGGCAGCACCGAAGACTGCTGCGAGATCTCGGAGCTCCCGGCCTTGAACAACCGAACGACGTTTAGTTGTTTTCAGAACAGCTTAAGGAAGGTGGACTTGTACTTTAAGTCGAAACTTGTGAACTGCTTCCCGGTGCAGCTCGCCAAGTTCCTAGTAGAAAACGCAGCGTTTCTGGAAGAAATGCGCATTGATGATGGGAAGATCTTCCAGGATCACCTCAACCACAAGGTAACCAAATGGAGGTCTGATTCATTCGAGGAGAAGAAGTTTCCAAACGGTGCAACGCTTAGAGTATGCCATCCATTTTAGCAATTGATTTATCTGTCCTGTGTTTCTTGGAGTAAATTTAAATCCTTTGTGTACTTCTTAACTGCGACCTCTGCAACGCAACGAGGCTTTGCTTCAAAAACATTTGCTTAGACTTTATCAACTAGTAAGAAACATATTTTTGCAACGAGGCTTTACAGTTGTTGGAGAGGTCATTGACTTGCCCAACAAATTGATCAGTCGGTACAAGTTTGGTATTTTATTTATCTCAGAAAATTGTATTTATTTTATCATATTTCCTACCTTTCAATTGATTGAATACTTTTAACTAATGATTTGTTATTTTGTGTTTGATTTATCTTTTATGAACCGTTAGATCTAGATGGCTTAAAGTAGTGATTAAAAGTTATTCAAATTTTTGGTCAGCTAAAAATTAGCACGTTCCCTATTTTATTATATAGTGATATTATGTTATGTTTACTAGTATATCCGGAACAATTTGTAAGCATTTTTTTTAGTTTGGTCAAAATCAAACTTTGCTAGCCTTGCTATCAATGACAAATAATTCATCATATAATGTTTGAACATACATAAATGCTGTTAGATTCATCTTGAAGCCAACTATCATAAATGCCTAGAGTATGCCATCCATTTTAGAAAACGAAATGGAGGTCTGAATCATTCGAGGACAAGTTTTTAAACGGTGCAACGCTTAGAATATGTTATCCATTTTAGCTGAAATCCTATGAAGTAATTTGATTTATTTGCTATCATTTCACTACCACAAAAGGCACTGTAGCAACAGGTCAAAAGACACTGTAGCGGTGAGTAGGGCATCCTACCGCTACACTACCATATCCAAAAATAGATGACAACAATGGCGGATGTTTTCTTATCAAAATCAACTGTAGCTACAAAAAGATTAGTAGCGACGGGTGACAACTTCACCCGCCACTACCCATGAACCAAAAAACAAAAAAAAAGAACCCTCCGGCCTGAAGAGCCCACACCTAGATCTGCGTCTCGGGCCCATCTGGATCCAGAGTTACCCATCTCGCGTGCTGGGAGCCATTTTCGCTCGTTCGCTCGGGGAAGAAGGTGGTCGTTGCCGCTCACGCTTGGCCCGTCAAGAGAGGAGACGAGGGAGGTCAGAAACAGACGCCTTGGTCGTCGCCGCACCGCAAGGGAGAGGGAAGGGGGGGGGGGAGTGCGGCCAGATCCGCCCGCCCTGACTGCCGTAGCACTATGAGGAAGAAGAGGGCGACCAGATCCGGCAGCCATAGCACCACAAGGAAGAGGGGACGGCCAGATACAATCATCCCTGCTACCACCGCACCGCGGGGAAGCATTGCTGCTGCCGATGGGCCCACGCGCGGTCGAGGGCGGCGCATTGTCATGGAGCCCACATGCAGCCGGGGAGAGCCCGCCACCAGGGGGCCACTCATGCCACCTGCCCCCGAGGAGCCGGCGCGTGGCCGGTGAGGGTGTGCTGCTAGGGGCCCGCGTGCGGTGAGCGCCACCGGGGAGAGCACATTAGAGAGAGAGAGAGAGTTAGATTGAGGGTAGTATTTATCTCATCATCTGCCATGCTGTTTTTTCTATTCTATACACTGATTCATTAGCGCATTGATCTAATGTGACGCGGCAGCTTTTCGGCTGATTCAGGGAACTTTGAGAGTCGGAGACAAGAAACGCAGCAGCATCCTGCTATTATGGGTTTGGCCCCGTTTGGGATATTTATTATAGGACACGCTTCTCTTTAGAACTGAATTCCCAGAGAAGCTTGGAGAAGAAGGTGGTCGTTGCCGCTCGCGCTTGGCCTGTCAAGAGAGGAGACGAGGGAGGTCAGAAACGGACGCCTTGGTCGCCGCCGCACCGCAAGGGAGAGGAAGGGGGGTGGGGGTGCAGCCAGATCCGCCCGACCTGACTGTCGTAGCTCTATGAGGAGGAGGAGGGCGACCAGATCCGGCCGCCGTAGCACCACGAGGAAGAGGGGGACGGCCAGATCCAGTCATCCCTGCTGCCGCCACACCGCGGAGAAGCATTGTTGCCGCTGATGAGCCCACACGTGGCTGAGGACGCCACATTGTCATGGAGCCCACGTGCAGCCAGGAAGGGCTCGCCGTTGGGGGGGGGGGGGCACTCATGCCACCTGCCCCTGAGGAGCCGGCGCGTGGCCGGTGAGGGTGTGCTGCTAGGGGCCCGCGTGCAACGAGCGCCACCGGGAAGAGTACATGAAAGAGAGAGAGAGAGTTAGACTAAGGGTAGTATTTATCTCATCATCTGCCATGTTGTTTTTTCTATTCTGTATACTGATTCATTAGCGCATTGATCTAATGTGATACTGATTCATTAGCGTATTGATCTAATATGACGTGGTAGCTTTTCGGCCGATTCAGAGAACTTCGAGAGTCAAAGACAAGAAACGCAGCAGCATCCTGCTATTATGGGCTTGGCCCCGTTTAGGACAGTTATTGTAGGACACGCTTCTCTTTCAAACTGAATTCCCAGATAAGCAGCTGGAGACAAAATCGATTTAAGAAAAATCTTTTTGTTTGGCTCCCTCGATACGTGGCGAAGCTGCTTCGGGGGTGGGGGCGGAGGTGGCTCGCGAGCTCGCGTGGGAGGTTCTCCGCTGAGAACTCGCTTCTCCGCGCCGGGCCCTTTTCGGCCTTCTCCATTCCAGTTCCTCATCCGTGGGCTTCTTCGCTGGAAGCTCGCTCCTGCCGGCGTCAGAGCTGCTCCAATGGGAGCTCGCTCCCACTAGACCTGCTCGCTCACAGGAGCGAGGTCGCAGAGGTTGGGGCTAGGGGCGGGCGGCACTCCACTATAGGTGAGCTGGGTCCAGGCCGAGGCGGTGCTCCTGCCTGAGGTCGCGCACGGCGCTCCGTGGAGGAGGAATAGACTACGAGATGATTTCGCATCGTAGGCAAAAAGGAGCGACCGGAAAAAACGATTGGATTGAACCGTTTGGCTCCCTAGTCAGCTTAAATTCAATGGAATCGACCCATAATCTGTCCCAAACGGGCCTTAATCCCGGCCGCAGCATCACACATTCCAGCAGTCACCCACCCACCTCGACACCCATGCACGACTGAGAAGATGAGCACCAGCGTGCACGTCCCCCACCCCCAGTGCAGCCGGCCGCTCCGGCCAGCTGGGGTAGCAAGGCCCAGTGCTGATGTACATGTAAAACTCAGCAAGGCCACTAATTTTTTCATAGGACTTTTTTTTTTTTTAAAGACGCAAGGCCACTAGTTTTACCAGTCACCTTATAAGTGTTGTCGCATTGCTCCAATCAGTTTAGCAAGAAAACCAAGTGAGATATATATCTCCAGCCAATGTTAGGGAACTTCGATAAAGCTGACACGCGCACAGGCAATGATGATAATGAAGCTACACACTCACTCTGTTCAAATTATATAATATTTTAGCTTTTTTAAGTTTTTTTAAATTGTAAGACACCCTCACATCTTAATATATTTTTTCTTTTCCCAATATATGTTTATCATTATCTCTCCTTCTTTTCTATGTAACTACCTTTTTCACCTTTCCTTAATTCATGTGTTTAGATCTATAATATCATATAATTTGAAATGGAGAGAATAGTTATTAACGGGCTTGCGGACAAAACATATGATCCCGTTGTGCGCCTAGCAGGTTGACACAAAATACAATGCAATACGAAAGGGAGAAACAGGGTCATTAATCGCGTGAGAGAGGAAGGCCCACGACTCCAGCCACGTTGGTCTTTTGTGGACCCATTCGAGTGAATGACTTCCAGTCATTGATTTGCCCAACGAATTATTTTCCATTCCCTCCGTACTAAACCTGTTGTCGTTAAACGAATCCAAACTATCGTGCATAAATGTTAATGTACTTTCTCTGTTTCCTTTTATTTAAAACATTGAAAATACAGGGATTAACATAAGAAATATGAACTAAAATTATTGTATGAACGTCAAATAAAGCAAAACAGAGAAGTTATACATATATACAGTCGCTTTGAATCGCGAGCTCTGCCGATGGCAGGAACCCTCCCTAGTCCCTAGTTCAGTGCTGGGGAGGAGTGGGTTAGGATGAGGAAGAAGGCCGAAAATTCGAGTGTTGAAAATGCAACTGTAATAATGTTTCATCAAGATAGTGATACGGATGTTGAAAACTCTTGAGTGTTGGATGCTCGTCTCAAACAGACACACACTACGGATAAGTTTAAGTTATCGGGATGATGCCAATCACAAAGGGAATACGGATAAATCATATGTATAAGCCAGACACCGGTACATTCGTTGCGGATCACATACATCTGGCAAGAGAATGGTTATGCTGCTTCTTTGGTTAGCATGGCTTTTTGTTTCCCTTCTTGCTGTGTATTTCCTTCGTTCTAAAATTGTTATCTTCATTAATTTTCTTATAATTTATTTTATCACTAAAGAAAAATTTAAATATAACTTATAATTTTTTTTATATCTTTACCCCTTTAATAAACATGTGATATCGTCCGTCTGCTTATTCTGCCTTGATTTTCATGGTGAGAGCGATCCGCCCCTGCTCTTTCTGCTCTGTACACCTCGAGCCCAGTCCACAACAACTCCGCTCCTCTCCCGCCTGCCCCGCACAACCCCATCTAGCGCTGCCAATCGATCCCTCACATCGCTAGGCAGAAATAAGAAACCACCCCATCTCCCTCACCACCGGTACGATGCAGGCAACACGAACGCCATCAGATAAGCTCTTCGACATCGTCATGAATGACGTCTATCACCACTTTGATGCCCTCCTCGATGCGGCTCCTGCCGACGCCAAGAAACCCACACACGGAATACCATCCACCAGCTCATCGAGTTTGACTGCGGGACCAACAACTTCCAGCGCACAGGGAGTTCCCGCCGGATGGTTCGCCTGAACCCTGCTGCTACTGGTTTCTGGTCAGGACACACGAGGTCAAGTCTTCATCGATGCTCTGCCTCCTAAGATCAAAATTTATTCTTGCACATGTCTGCTGTTGTTGTTGGATTCAGATAATTGGATCCTGTAGTATTGATCCCTTGGGTGTTTCGTCTCTGTACACTTTCACTCTGCATGTACACAATATGCTTGATGGAATGCATGTTCGGTTGACTACATATAGTCAGCCGCATGGTCTTCGACTTGACCTTAACTATCAGTAGTTGGCATCAATTGGTAAGCCTACCATAGTGCCCGTATCTGTAGAGGAGCATGCACTTCTCTTACTAAATTTGTTGTCTTTGTTTTTTGCTTTGTGCAGATACAAAGTAGATGCCTATGGGATTGAACTGTCAAAGGGACAACGACACTATTGCTAATCAAAACTCATTATAGGTCAACTATAGTATATAAGCCATCACACTGGTATTTTAGGGAATAGGAATTATAAAGCAAAATAACATTTTTTTTTCTGTGAAAAGACGCAAGTAGCTAAGAGTTATCCTTTTCTGCGTTAGCAAGATATCGTCTGATCAAATCAGAAAAACATATTAAATTTGATTGCTTGAACAAAGAAAGCATGCCACAAATTGCTTTTTGCTCTATCCATATGAAAATTCATACTGATTGATTTATTTTATGCACGTATGACAGATTCTTACGTCCGATATAGCAAAATGCAGAAGCTGGTGGATAGTTTTATTATTTGCAGTTCTCCTGTATGCTAGAGCCCAAAAGTGAATGATCTGATTTTGTATCTTCAGTCAATGTAGGTTCAAGCACTAGGGTTCTTGATTTTTCGGATAGTTACAGTGTGGCATTCTGTCAATCTTTCTCAATTGTGTTTTATGTAATAGTGTGGCACTGCTGTCAATATCCAATCCGACTCAATCTTGATCTTAAAACAATATGTGTATATGTCTGTCACCAGCACCTGTTTTTTAGGTCATTTTTTGGTTTGGTTTTCTCATGTAGAAATTATGATGTCTGGAGTCATCACGGGTTGTAGGGTTCTCACATCTCTTCCTTGGTGCACAAGATATTTTTTTTTTCAGTCTATGGAGTTTCGGGCACTAGGGCTGGACAAGTAATAGTGTTGCATTGCTATCAATTTTTCAGAACCGTAATTGAGTTGAGTCAACCTGACTCTTAAAAAGGTAGGTTTTAGTTCTGTTTTGTGAAGAATCATGTTGTTCTCATTTTACACTATCTTGCATTTGTTTAAATAAGTTCACAATGAAAAATGATACTTGAATTTTAGTCTATATAGAAACTTGAATGGTCCAAACAGATAGTTTTTGTTGTCGAAGCATGAATATTCACAATCCTCCAGATAGTCCCCCTCTCCATATCCCTGAAATTTGTTTATTGAACAATGTGTCTGTTCTATTAGAAGTTTGGTTCACATTTATTATCCAATGCCATGCATGACAGCTATGGATCCTCCTTTTATATTATTATTAATGATATTGTTTGCGCACTCATTTCATATTTTTGTTTTAGGGTTCGGTATGGTTTTACAGTTATTATTTTTCAGTCTGTGCAGTAGTACATCAGTACTATTTTGAGGGCATTAAGGTCGATTCAGGGAAACCTATATCAACGAAACTTGTAGAGATCTTCAAGGCCTTTACAAGGAGAATCTACTTAATGTTTTCCATTGAATATAACGGAAGATATCACAATCTAAATGTTACTGTAGAGTTGTAGTCAGTTTCTGCAGTTTCAGTTATGGCTTTCATCATTGAGCGGTGTTTTTAAATACTTCAGATATTGACTTTATCCAGGGCACAATGTAAATAATTGTGGTAATTTGTTATATTTTTCACAAGGTATTTATTCTTAATTTGTCATTCATTATTCTCTTAGATGTCTTATAAAATGTTGTGCTACATTTCCTTTCAAATTGCAGTTCAGAGATGATTCTGTTTTGCGGGGCGCTTTAAAATAACTTAGAGATCAAATCTCTCTATGCTGTTGTAGAAGTTAATATTGGCTGATTAATTTTGCAGTTATGACTTGTCAATTTTGACTGAACAATCTCTTTTAGAAATTGCAGTTTGGATTGGGCTTCATTTTTCTCTGTGTTAATATAGGTTGTAGGCAATTTCTTTATTTTCCTATTGAGTCCTTAAAGTCTATTTTTTGTTTAGTGTTAAAGCTCGTAGCAACGCACGAGTATTTTACTAGTTTAAATAAATATTTTATAAGACAGAGTCAAATATAACGGAGGGAGTACTTGCTGGGCCTCTTACAAGACGGCTGCTGCGGTCCTCGACCACTGTCACTCATCGGCAGCCTCCACCTCCTCGGCACCCTTCCACACTGCTCCTTGGCTCGCCTCGCTGATACCCATGGCCGACTTCTGTTTCTCCGACTAGGGTCGGTCATCACATTGGTGGTGTCCTCCTCAGATGTTGGCTTGGGAGTTCATGCAGAAGCACGATGCCGTCTTCGCCACAAGGCCAATGCCTGACACTCTCCGAGACTACGCCCACAACTCTGTCCCATCTGGCTACCACACTGTCCGAGCTGACACGCGCTTCGTCGGATGATGACCAGCAAGCTGTTCGCGCCACAGTGCCTCGACGAGCTACAACACCTCCGGCGAGAGAAGGTGCGCGAACTGGTTAACCATGTCAGGTGTCTTGCTAGAGAGGGTGTGGCAATCGACATCAACTGTGTGGTGTTCACAACTAGCTTGAACCTTATCTCACGCACAATCTTCTCGTGTGACGTGACAGAACTTGATGACCGTTGCAGGTTCAAGGAATTCAAAGAGGTTATCATGGAGATTATGAAGGTCGCAGGAAGCCCCAACTTATCGGACTTCTTCCTGGCGATTGCAGCAGTTGACTTGCTCGGCCGTCATCAGTGCTGTTTGAACTGCTGCAAGTGATGTTTAACGATGCGATTGATCGGAGGGTTCATGGACGCGAGGATGGCATGCTCGATGCCATGCTCGATGGAAATGGCGCAGCAGAGTTTGTGACAACCCTATACCGAAATATAGAGTGTGCTATACAGGATCGTCTCGGGAGATGATTACCGAAGTAACCATACATAACATTCACACATGAACATTCATCATTTATAAAGTTACATCATTAAGTGAATAATATTACAAGTTCGAGAGTCATAGCGGAAGTAAATTTAGTTACATTACAATACATATGTTCTTGGTTCAGATTACATAAACGACGGAAGCGAAAAGATGACAAAACATGATATGAAGATCCTAAGCAAACCATGCCGGCCCTATGGTAATGGCTCACTCCTCTTGGTTAGGAGAGCTAGGGACCCATTCAATGGTTCAATTCTGAGGCTCCTCACCTTCCCAAACCACTTTGTTACAACAATCACAGTAAGTAGATTGAGGGAAACCTGAAAAATAATATAATCGCAAAGCCTGAGTATCTAACATACTCCGCAAGACTTACCCGTCAAAAGGTTTACTAAAACTGACTCCTAATATGCAGTGGGACTGACCGAGCTTATTTGATAAATGCATAAAAGCACCTATTAATTCTATACTGTAATTTTATTCTCTAACCAATATTTTACTTTGCTTATTGCAGAAAAGTATCTGTGGGAGACCTACCTAAGTGCTAAGACTTGAATATAAGTAAAGAATAATATATCATAGCAATATATAGCCATATCATAAGTAAATTTCAGAATCATAACCACAACTTCTCTACTTAAGTATCATTGCCCCTGCTCGAACAAGATGTACTCATAACCGCGAGGGACGATAATTCGACTCGATTTACATCCTCAAGGAGAAAACCCAAGTACACGACATATGCATCATTTAAGAACACATATGACCACCGTTCACGAGATTGCTATAAAGTCAATCCGGGGCCATCGATCCCGAGTACACGTCCTCCCCGCGATACAGTACTTCGTATCCGAGGCTTAACCCATGCACTCTCTAGCGGTACTCAAGCCCGTGCATCCACCATGCCATTCACATCACCTCTGGATCGATGAGTAGGGCCGTCCAACAATACGGTGCCCAAGTTACTTGGTTACCAATTCCCATATAAAGGTATGTACTTGGTATGGTTCAATACTTGTTCATGGAGTTGCAACGATAGGTGCTCCATTTTATCAAGTTCATCATTCATGTGAACCCTAGTTGAATCAAGTGATTCCATAACCTACCGTTGACTCCACTAGTTTAAGCATAGCATTTGCTAACGGAAGGCTTACTAACATAAACTAATTATAGGTCATTTGCTGGAGCATGCAAGTGGGTTCCATCCAAGTCCTATACTTAATGCGCAATACAATATTCCTAGCTTGTGACAAAGTAAAAATGACTCGTAAAATAATTAGGTATGCACCGGGGCTTACTTTGGGAGTGATCGTAGTTAGAGTCTTCACCAAAGTTCACTTCAGCTCCGGGTTGCTCCGGTGCGATCTTCTCGATCTTAGGTCCTATATGAAATGAACATGCATAAATAAAGAGGAATACACAAAGGTTCATGGGATTCCCTAATCAAATATGAAAAGTATGGCATGATGATTCATGGCACTTCCTTCATAAACAGAGTTAAGGAGATGATGCTCATGCATGAATGGTTATGCATTCGTAAGTATGGAATGACAACCACTTAATTGAAGGGGACAAACTTCTAATTAGAAGAAATATGGAGTTTAATCATCAAAACTATAGTTCATGTCTACTCTAAATATGAGCATGGTGCCATTAAGTACTTTATTGCACTACATGATGAAATTAACATGAAAATGCAGTTCTAGGGCCTAAACTTCAGAAAGTTCATTTTGAGCAAAGTAGCTAAAGTGACAATTATGCAATCAATCATGGCAATATATGAGATTAATAATACTGACTTAAATAAAATAGCTCTATGTGGAATTTAATTACATGGATTTTTCTAGCAACACATACAAGTATAAGGGACATGCATGCAATTTCTTAGAATTAATTTTCATGCCATTTATTAATATAATTTCCTATATTGAGAATGTAAGAAATGCACTTAACCATGAAATTAAGCCTAAATTAATTATGGCAACTTGTCACTGGGTCACATATGCCATGAGGAATATACATGCCAATTTTGGTGATTTAATCATTTCTGTGGAATAAATTATGAATTTATTTGCTTTATAAAGGTTTATTTGTTTTGATTTAATTTCCCCAAATTCCATCCAAAAACCGTGAACTTGATGTTAACCATTGCAAAGTAAAAGTTACAAGGATTCCAGAACATATTTATTTGTAATTGTTGGCCTTATGAATTGGGAGATATATATTTTTTCAATTAAATAAAAAGTTCAGAGGTATTTACAAAATTGCCACTGGCAATTTGAATTCAGATAGGCGCGCACCCGCATGGAGGCCGGCGCCGGCGAGCTCGGGCCAGCAGCCGATAGGCGCTGTGGTTGGGTCCTACACCTAGTCCAAAATGATCAGCACACCGTGAGGGACCCGTGGCTTCGGTCGGAGAGGGGAGGTGCTCACGGGAGACCTGCCGGCGAGGAGGGCCGGTGGCAGAGCGGACTCCGGCGGCGTCGTGTGACATGAGCCGAGGGAGAGGGAGGCTGGGAGTTGGTCGTTGAGCTCCGCCGTGGTACGGTGGTCATCGGCGTGGAGGAGAGATTCGCTGAAGATGGCCGGAGCAGGGTTCCCATCGACGAGGGGGTCGGCTCCCGACGGCGGCAACCTGTTCCTTTGTGAAATCCGGCGGCGGCTCTATGAATAAAGCAATGAGCATCAGAGCGAAGCTAGGAGGGTAGCTGGCATGTCGATTTGCGAAGAAAGGGAGCAACGAGGTGCTGCCTAGTTCGGGCGATGGACGACGGCGGCCATGGCGGAGGGGGAAATAGAGGCGGCGCTCGGTTTTTGTTGTGCCTCTGCACTCGCCGGCCAAGGGAGAGGTGGCATCGGGAGAATCTGGTTCACCGAGAGAGAGCAGAGGGAGAGTGAAGGGGTGCGTGGTTGGTAGCGGCGTTCTTATGGCACCGATCGGCAGAGAGGGCAGAGGGCGGGAAGGAGAGCTGGCGGACAGGGACTTGCTGCCGGTGGAGGCTTCAACGCCGGCCGGTGGCACAGAGGGATTCGGTGGAGCAGTGACCGGGATGATGGGTTGCTGTGGCAACATGGGTGCAGTGGCCGGCGGTGGCGGGTACGGCGGTGTCGACGTGGGAGTGGACCAGAGAAAAGGAGAAGTTGAGCCCCCCTTGACTTAGAACAGTGATTGGTGCTTTGCAAATTTTGCCGTGTTCTAGTGCTCAAATATTCATGCAAATTTTTGTGCATGTCCAGAAAAACATACTCTCCAACTTTGCTTTTGGGGTCAAGTTCTAATTCGTCTCAGAGAATTTCTGAAAATTCCAGGACAAAAAGGCATTTCTCAACATGAATTTTTAAGGGTATTAAACCATTACCAAAAATTCTGATAAAATCCTCAAAATTCTCTTTTAGTATGGCCAACATGGATATGCAAAAACATTGATGCACTTTCATGGAGTTTTGTGATGTTTGTGAAATGCTATCATTTGGCCAATTCTAGATTTAATTAATTATTTTCCTCCTTATTCTTTGGCACCTTAATTCTTTATATTTTTAATTAGCCCTCAATTAGTATTAGTGTTAGCTTAATTAACCTTTTGTGATATGGGATGTCACAGAGTTGGACCAAGACACGCTCCTGACGATGTTCACGGTAAGCAGGCGACGACATTTTTTAAATTTGTTACATATTATGGCTGTAAAAAAAAAACCTGTTGTTCCTTTTTTTTTGAGATCTATCCTCGTAATTGGAGATGCACCTTTTTTTGTATGTGAAAACTTCAACGGTGGGAATAGTAGTACTACAAAATATTAAGGTTAAGGACTCGTGGAACTATTTGCCGAACAAAATTCATGCACTGTGGAGTTGCAGTTCGAGAGTTATGAACTAATTATTGAAGGGGACAAAATTTATGTCATCTCTGCTACCTGTTGTTATAGCTCTTCTTCTAGTTGTTGTGAGTATTACTATTGTGGCCAAGTTTGTAACTAGATGAGTGTGTTGTTGCTGTTGTAAGCTTCTTCAGGTTCTAGAGAAAACCCATTGTTGATTATAGTGGCAGTTAGAAAGGACTGTTGGTCCCGTGGTTTTAACTCCTCATATCGATGAGGTTTTCTATATATGACGAAGCTTGAGATCGGCAGAAAAATATATAGGGCTACGTCGAGACTAAGAACTACGATGGTAACACAAGACGCCGAGTTATACAGGTTCGGGCCCTCTCGATGAGAGTTAAAACCCTACGTCATGTGTTCTGTGTATTTTATTGATGTTTGCGGAAAAACTTGTCTCCTGATGAGGGATACCCTGCCGCCTTATATATCCGATTGGCTAGGGGGTACATGAAGAGTTCTAGTCGTAATCCACAAGGATTTACATAGAAAGTCTATCTCTACATGCCGTGTGCTCCAAGTCGAGTCGGTCGGCTTCCTGATTTTGAGCTTTAACTCTGAGAATGATCTTCAATGTAGATCATAAATTAGGAAGACCTCTTTATCGAAGTTCCTGATATATCTGGTGTAGCCCCCGACTCTTGTATAATTTGGAGACTAACAAATAATGCAAGAGTCTAATAATATTAGCTCTTATTATTTTGTATGCATTAGTCAAACCATCAAGCCTGAGTTTAACAGACCTCTGGTCATCAAACCAGTAAGCCAACTTGCAAAGCTTCAGCCTTGCCGACCGATTATCAAAAGATTTGAGTGATATACACTATGTCTGAGTGACTGGTCGGTTTGAATTTTATGATATCAATCATATTCAATTCATGTGAACCAATATGACATCAATCATATAACGGCACTAAGCTAAATGACATCAATCATAATATAGCCTTTCTCTAATAACTAATCACTCTAATTATCCATAAGTCCAATTTTGACAATTTGGTTATTGACTTCAATCAATACCATTACTTTTGAATTTATACCCATATGACCATCAAGTCCTTTGCTATATGATCATCAAATCAAATAGATATGGTTAAATATTTTTCAAATGCTTCTCATCAAAGAAGCCCCCGAGCTTTATTTCTCAAGGTTTTAGACCCTAATCATGCTTTAAGGTCCTTAATTAATCTGTGCTTAAGCAAAAAATCGTCATCACTGTACGGCCCACCCCGGCCCATGGGACCCTTGGGTCAAAAAGCGGGAGTATAAAAGGCAGCGTCGAGTTGACTCTCAGCCCACGCCGCATTTGCGCATGAACTCTTCGTCTTCCTCGCGCCTCCTTTGTTCTCAGCGACTCCTCAACTTTCCAGCTAGGGTTAGCGGATTCGCTTCCGGCCGCTGCAGATCTCGCCGCGCTTAGCCCCCAAGCCTCTGCTAGGGTTCAACATTTGATCCGCCACGCCCAAAGCAATCATCGCCATGGGTCGCAGGAAAGTTTCCACCTTAATTCCTGCCACTTCCACCGCTGCCGCCGTGTCCTCCTTGTCGGAGATCGATGTTCCGGAGCAGCTTCGGGAGTTCTCGAAGAGCAACCTCACCCAGGTCGATATGAACCAGATGGTGATCGATGGCATCCTTCCCAAACAAGTGCGTATTGAGTGGAAGGTACCCCGTGAATCTTGCCCCATCCCTATTCATAAGCAAATAGTTGTATTCTGCTTGTTTTTCGAGCATGGTTTTGGCGTCCCCTGCTGCAGCTTCTTGCGTGGGCTTCTTTTCTTTTATAGGATTGAGCTTGTCAACCTCAATCCTAATTCCATTCTTCACATCACCATCTTCGTGCACATGTGCGAAGCATTTATGGGCATCCATCCCCACTTCAATTTATTCCGCCATCTGTTTGTCCTCCGTCCACTGCCGACCAAGGACAATCAAGTAGCTATAGGCGGCGTTGGCTTCTAGTTGCACAAGAAGGAGGCCTACATCAATGTGTCATTGAAGACCGGGAACAGAAACTGGAAGGATGAGTGGTTCTACTATGACAACCCTCCTCCTGTTCTTGTCGACTTCAACGATGCCAAGGCGATTCCTCTGGCACAATGGACGAAGAAGCCCGATCTGACCGACCCTCAGGTGGTCACTCTGCTGAAGAAGACAGCCGACTTGAAGGCTGAAGGCATTGACGGAATTATCATCGCCAAAAGCTTCATAGTATGCAGAGTGCAGCCCCTGAAGCTGCAGAGTCACCCGGCATGGAACTATGTCAATAATGACGAAATCAGGGAGGTGCCTGACCCGCCGAATGGTGAACCCCGTAAGAAATGCCTATCAAAAATGTTTGAAGGGGATATCCTTCAGGATGACTCGCTGATCAAGAAGGCGTATAACAAGGGCACTATGCGGGCCCGAGCAAGCCTAAGTCTGCTTTGAGCAATCCTGTATGTTCTCGTCTTGATGCCCTGCTTGATATTTTGATTCTTGTGTAGGTTTTGGATACTTATATTTCTCATCCTCCGCTGCCTCCGACCGATTCTGAGGGACCAGATTATGTCAAAAAGACGTAGCAGACCGACACTGGAGGCTCGAGCTCTTCTGCAGGCGCTCGTACTGATCCGGTCACCACCCTGCCTCCCCCCAGTTGGCTAGTAAAGCAGACTGTTGGGCGCCGATGACAATATGTAAGGAATCAAGATGATGATGAAGAATTGCCATCTGCTGACGCTGGTCATCCCACCCTACTCCCTCCGACCGACCATCAAGCCAGTCGGAGCCCCCGAGCCAAACTCAGAGTGATGCTGGGAGGGTGGATCAGACCAACAAGGCAGGAACATCTGCCTAGAAGAGGAAGGAGACTGATTCTCAGTCGACTTCTTCGAAGAATAGGTTGTGCCAAATCAAGCTCAAGAAGGCTCCTAGGTTAATCCTTTAACCTTTTACTCCTTGTCTCTTATTGCCATCCATAACACATTTTAAACTCTTCCATCTTTGTTTTGACAGTAGTCAGACGAGTGATTCTTAGAGTGCCCAAGAGTCCGAAGCCACTCGGTCTGGACCTCCTCGTCCAATTGATCTACCCAAGTCGGTCGGCAAGTCATCAAACACGCCGACCGAGGTGGATAAGCCAACTGACAAGGCAATTCCTGCCTCCATTCCGGCGCCTGTACCCCAACCTGCTCCTGCCGTCGTCCCTTCACCTCTTGACAAAGGTAAGGCAACATTATCTGCAGATTTACTCGATCGGCCCAAAGTGGAGGACGTGGAAATTATGCACCAACATCAAGAAGCTAGCAAGGTACTTCAATACTCTGCTTTTGCTTTGTCTTAATCTTGCCTTTAAGCTTAACCCCTTTTTGTATACAAAAAATGTATGCTCTCGTAGAGAGGAAACAGGCTAGGGTAGAATACCTTGATGCTGAAACTTTTGGTTTGTCCTAAACTCTTTGGTTTTTAAGTCTTTAAGTAAGAGTAACACTTTGTGGGTGTTTTGCTAGTCACCGGTCAGCAGCTTGCCAAAGCACAAAAAGAAATTGAAAAGCTACAGACCGACCAAAGAGAGACGACCAAGGCCTTAGACCAAGGCCGTGTAGATTTAGCTGGTAAGATCACTCACCACCTGTGTTTAAATAATCAACTAATCACTCTATCGCTAAAAGTTCAAATGTTTGTCTTTAGCTCGTGATCAGAAGATTGCTGATCTGGAGAAGTTAACTTCCAATCAGCAAAGGTTTGTCAACGCCTTGAATGCTGAAAAGGAAAACCTCTCCAAATCGGTCGCGGACCAGAAGGCCGAGATCACTCGGCTGTAGAAGTAGCTGAAGGAAGCTGACACCAAGATAGAGGAAGCTAAGAGAACCTCCAAATCCTTCAAATGTAAACTTGCCAGTAAGCCCTTTATTATTTCTCACATCTGCTTGATTCCTCTTTTGATCATATTGGCAAAAAATTATCATTCGCAGCTCTATCTTACGTCGCTCGAAAGGAAATGGATTATGTTCATGCAGACCGAGTGGAGCAGTTTGGCCATTCCTTGGAGTACTTGCTGGAGCATGCATTGGAGGCTATTGCTCAAAACACTCGACGAGTGGCGACCGAGGCCGGGAGTCAGGTTCTGGCGATTTGCCAATCTTGGTCTCCTGCTCTGCCATTGGACAAGATCAAGGAGGGCTTCAACCCAGACTTGACTGACCACCAATGCCAGTTGCTCTTGGATTCCATGCTAGAGACTTCCCGAGCTTTGGTCGACAATATAGAGATCAATCCGACCGTGCCTACTCCTCCAACAACTCCTGAGGTTGAGCTATGAGCTGAATCTTCCTCTCCTTCAAAGGAGCTGTAAATCCTGTAATATTAGAGATCATTAGCAATATCTATGTAATGAAACAATATTACCTATATGTAAATGAGTTCATGCTTATCATCTTTAAATGATTGATAAAAATGTCACAAGTATGTTTCTATCATTGAGAAACTCAAATTGTATCGGTCTACCATAATATTTTAGGTTGTGACTCGTAACCGCGTAACAAGCAGAGTCGACCAATCGACACATGACCTCTCGCACTTTAGCTCTGGGTTTAGTGTAGTGGTAGTCTGATGTGCAATATAAAGTATATAACCATAATGCATAGATGTTAGACCAAGAAAATAAAGACCGTATTCAAAAAGAAGAAATCAGTCAGAAAGTAGTCCAAAACCAAAATACGGTTAGACTGAGGTGGGACATTATTACTAGCCCCCTGGCTGGATTGTTTAATAAAATAAATTAAGGAATCGAGACAATATAGAATGAAAATCATCAAAAAATCTTTCATCAAAAAGACCAAAGTTTCATTCATGAATAATGTATAAGTATACAAAAGAATAATTAAGTATAGAAACGATGTAGCTGATTTATGTTCTAGGAATTTGGTATATCATCGTTGTCTTCATACATCAGTCGGTAAGCCCCCGGGCGAGTGACTTCCTTCACAACATATGGTCCTTCCCACTTTGGAGAAAGCTTATGCTGGTTCTTCGTTGACTGCACTCGGCGAAGCACTAAATCTCCAACTTGGAAGTGGTGATTACGTACATTTTTATCATAATATCGACATAAGCCTTGTTGGTAAAGTACTGACCGAAACAGAGCGCGATCACGCAACTCCTCTGCTACAATCAAATCAATCTCTCACTTCTCCTCAGAAAGTTGTTCATCATACGTCTGAACCCGTTCCAAAACAAGGCTGACTTCGGTCGGCAGCATAGCCTCTAAGCCGTAGACCAATGAGAAAGGTGACTGACCAGTTGCCCGACTGGTTTTTATGCGAAGCCCCCAAAGAACTAAAGGCAATTCTTTAACCTACCGACCGGCATAAGGCTTAAGCCTATGGAATATCCATGGTTTCAATTCTTGAAGAATCATACCATTGGCCCGTTCGACCTGCCCATTGCTTTAAGGATGAGCCACTGATGCAAAGTGGATTTTTATTCCCATCTCATCGGCAATGTCACGAAATTCCACTGATGTGAATTGAGTGCCATTATTGGTGATGATATCATGAGGAACCCCAAACCGAGTGAAGACATCCTTGACAAACTCGATAGCCTTCTTTGATGTAATCTTGCCGACCGGCTTTGCTTTAATCCACTTGGTGAATTTATCAACAGCAACAAACAAATAAGTGAACCCGCCTAGCGCCTTCTTGAAAGGACCGACAATATCGAGCCCCCAAACAGCAAAGGGCCAAGTCAAAGGTATCATCTGAAGTTGCTATGAAGGCACATGCGTTTGTTGAGCAAAGAATTGACAACCTTCACACATCCGAATGACCTAGTGTGCATCTTCAACCGCCGTGGGCCAATAAAACCCTTGCCGGAAAGCTTTGCCAGCTAAAGTCTTGGAAGCTGCATGATTGCCGCATATCCCGGAGTGAATTTCTTCTACCAACTTCTGGCCTTCTGATATCAAGATGCATCTCATCAAGATGTTTGAACCTCCTCTTTTATAGAGTTGGTCTCCCACCAACAAATACCCTCGGCCTCGGGTCTCCAACCTCCGTTCCTCATTAGGATCCAAAGGCAGCGTTTCCTTATCCAAATATTGGATGAGCGGATCACGCCAATCAGTCTCCATGTTGTCATCACCAACGAGATCAGTAACAATACTCATTAATACATCCGACCGAGGAGAAATTATGGGGGAATCCAAAATGTGTAAGAAAACACATGGCGGGACCACAGACCAGGATGATCCCATTTTGGCCAATTCATCAGCCGCTTGGTTATTGTCTCGAAGAACATGCATGAACTTCAATCCATCGAATTTGTCTTCGAGCTTCCTTACTTCTTGAGAGTAAGCACTCATATTGTCATCCACACAGTTCCAATCCTTAGTGACCTAATTAATAACCAAAGCCGAGTCACCAAAGACATCGAGGCGCTTGATGCCGAGTGACGTAGCAATGCGCAGACCGTGTAGAAGGGCTTCATAATCTGCAGCGTTGTTTGATGCGCGAAACATCACCTGAAGGACATATCAAATCTTCTCTCCAGTGGGTGAGATAAACACGACTCCCACACCAGCTCCTTGTAATTGAAGAGACCCATCAAAGTACATTTTCCAATACTCGATGTCTTGTGCAGTAGGTGGGTTTTGAATCTCTGTGCACTCAACAACGAAATTAGTTAGCGCTTGTCCCTTTATAGCCGACCGAGGCATGAACATGATGGTATATTGACCAAGTTCGACTTCCCACTTGGCGATTTTCCCTTCGGCTTCTCGGTTGTGCAGCACTGTGTCGAGTGCGAAGGAGGTCTGGACTTCAATTGGATGAGCTTAAAAATAATGCTTCAACTTCCTGGAGGTGACCAACAATGCATACAACAACTTCAAGATCTGTTGGAATTTTACCTTAGAGGCGCCAAGGACCTCACTCACAAAATAGACCAGGTGTTGCACTTTTTGTATTGTCCCTCTTCTTCTCGGTCGACTGTTAAAACAGTACTCACAACCTGAGTTGTGGCGATATGTAAAGTTCAAGTTTTTCTCCTGGCTCTGGAGCCACCAATACTGGAATGCTGCTGAGGTAAACCTTCAACTCGTCCAATGCCGACTGTGCCTCTTCGGTCCAAACGAAGTCTTCCTGCTTTTTAAGTAGTCTGAAAAGTGGTAACCCTCTAACCCCTAGTCGGGAAATAAAGCGACTCAAGGACGCCATGCATCCGATCAGCTTCTGTATATCCCTTTGAGAATTAGGTGGTCCCATACCAAGGATCGCCTTGATTTTATCCGGGTTGGCCTCTATACCTCATTTCAAAATGATGTAACCAAGCAGCTTTTCCAAAGGAACCCCCAAAACACACTTCTTAGCATTCAGCTTTATTGAATAATGCCTCAGATTGTCAAAGGTTTTTGCCAGGTCAGAAATAAGCCCTTCAACATTTCGGGTCTTAACGACGATGTCATCGACATATGCTTCTGCGTTTTGACCGATCTGAGTAGCAAGGGAGCGTTGAATACCTCGTTGGTAAGTCACGCCAGCGTTCTATAGACCGAAAGGCATTGTGATATAGCAATAGGCACTGAAGGGTGTTATAAAGGAAGGTTTAATCTGATCTTCGACCTTCAGTGGGATCTGGTGATAGCCTGAATAGGCATCCAGAAAGCTCAAGAGCTCACACCCGGTTGTCGAGTCTCAGGATCGAGCATGATTTCCTTGGTTTGGATGTTATCGGTATGGATCTTGTCTTTGGTAGGCTTCTTTGTTGGAACCGCCGCTTCGGTCTATTCCTCTATGCCGACTGCCTGCTGGATCTCCTTCTGGTCGGACAACATCAACTGTTTATTGGCCATCTCACAACTCTGTACATTGCAATCGAAAGAATTCCAAAGATCAGTGTGGAGGGAGATTATTCCATTCGGGCCTAACATCTTGAGGGTGAGATATGGATAATGCGGGATAGCCATGAATTTAGCCATAGCCGGTCGACCAATGATAGCATGATATCCTGAGTTAAAATCCGCCACCTGGAAGAGAATGCGCTCAGTCCTGAAATTCTCAGGGTCCCGAAGGTGACCAGCAATCTGATCTGTCCAATAGGTACTGAAGTCTTGCCCGGTACAATCCTATGGAAAGGTGAGGAACTCGGCTGAAGATCATTGATTGACAGACCAAGCTCTTTGAGTGTCTTGGTGAAGATTAAGTCCAAACTGCTTCCTCCATCAATGAGTACTTTGTTGAACATTACCTCCTTCATTGTAGCAGCAAGCACCAGCGGGTATCGATCCAGCTTTGGGATGTTCTTGGGATGACCTGACCGATCAAAGGTGATTGGCATCTCAAACCACCTCATGAATTGAGGTGCAGCCGGTTCCACCGAGTTGATCTCCCGAAGTTCCAGCTTCTGCTTGTGCTTGGACACATAGGCATCCGGGTCACCAAAGATGAAGTTGACTTCCTTGCGGGGATCCTAGAACTCTCCTGATTCATCCTTTTCGCCATTGTCATTGGTCTTGTCTTTGCTATTGCGTCTTGGGGGATCTTTAGCCACCTTGAGCACAGCCGTTGCAAAACCCTTCAGTAGATAACAATCCTTTGCTTTGTGGTTTCCCTTTGGGTGCCAAAGGTATGGGCCACTCAGCAGCTCGTCTATGGACGATTGGCTTGTTCGAGGGTTCTTCTAAAGTCGATCCACCGTGTGAACCACGTTATCAGGCTTCCTCTTCTTGTCTTTCTTGGAGGACTCGGGCTTGTCAAACCGCTTCTCTTTGCCTTTTCCCCGGATGTCATCCAATGCCGACTCACCAGACGCCAACTTGTCAGCAATCTCAAAGCACTCTTGAGCGGTCAGCTTGAGGTCGTGATTCCTCCGACCGATCTCACGAACCAAATCATCGCTACGGATCCCTCCTTGGAAGGCGGCAATGATTTGTTGGTCTGGGACATTAGGAATCTCAGTCTTCTTAGCTCTAGTCACAAAGAGGTTCGTCGGTCTTCTGCTTGATCCAAGTGAGGTCGAAGTGGTTGGCCAGTTGATTGCAGGTAGCTTGGAAACTTTCTATGAGCTTCCTGTTGAGGTCTCCCCAAGATGTGATTGACTCCTCTGGAAGAGACGTGAGCCATATCCGAACAGCTAGATCTCTGGAAGGTCGGTGTCATTGACCGCCTATGCTAGTCTGGAGACGGAGTTGCATGGCGGCCGTGTTGCGAACCAATATCATCATCATGACGACGATGCCGATGGTCATTATCATCGTTACCATGCCGATCCCAATCGTCTTGTCGACGATGATCATTGCGATTATGTCTTGGAGGGGGATCTTGTTGGCCCTCTTGTCGGTTGTCCCGTCGGTCGTTCCATCGGTCGTCCATTCTCCAATCACAATGTTCTTCCTCATAGCATCGGTTATCCCAAGCGTGTTCTTCATAGTGAGAGTTGATGGTATCTCGTCCATCATGGAGGCTGAGAGAATTTCTTAGATCTTCAAGCCTATGCCGACCTCGCGAAGATACGTGACTAGAGCTTGTGACCGACTAAGATTTTGTGGCCTCTTGAGCCGCAGCGGCCTTAAGCATAGCCACCACCTTTTGCATCGCAGGGGTCTAATAATTCACGTTGACCATAAGAGTGTCGAGCAAGGTTTTGGCCCCTATGATGTTATTCTGAGGAGTGTGGTAGACCTTGACGCCACCCACTTTGAGTTCTAGACCAAGATATTGTCGGCGTGTGTTGCATGAACCGCACGACCTTCTTGGTCGACGGTGGTGTCCGACCGATAAGTCATCAGCTAGTGGGTCCTCCTCCTGTTGACCTCCTTCGGCTAGTTGATTCGGGTGGCCATCAACGGGGTTACCTTCATGTTCACTGTCTTGGTCTCCATCCGCGGGATCTGGTATATCCACCATGTTGACAGTATGGGGATATGGGTAAGCGGATCCGACCGAGTCCTCATCAAAAGACCGATCCGATTTTGAATTGTTCCCGAAGGAAGGATCCTTGTCCTCAGATCTGAGTGGAACCAATGTGGGGATCATGCCAGACGAACTCGGTGATCGCGTCATGGAAACGGCTGCGGCCTAGTCGGATCTGTGGTTCTCTAGACCTAGGGCTCCGTTGTCGCCGACTGTGAAGTCGAGTGATCCAAAGGAGATCTTGAAGTCCGGCGAGTACTGGATGATGGAAATTTCGGCCATCATAGTCGACGGAGAATCCCGGCGAGACTTGTCCCCTACCTGGCGCGCCAATTGTCGAAGCTTGAGATCGGCAGTAAAATGTATAGGATTACTTCGAGACTAAGAACTATGTTGGTAACACAAGATGCCGAGTTATACAGGTTCGGGCCCTCTCGATGAGAGTAAAAGCCCTACGTCCTGTGTTCTGTGTATTGTATTGATGTTTGCGGAAAAACTTGTCCCCCGATGAGGGATACTCTACCACCTTATATATCCGGTCGGCTAGGGGGTACATAAAGAGTCCTAGTCGTAATCCACAAGGATTTACATGGAAAGTCTATCTCTATATGCCGTGTGCTCCAAGTCGAGTCGGTCGGCTTCCTTGTTGATGAAGTACCCGACTTAGTCTTGATGTTTTCTTCATTATTCGACACAAGATGAGAGATTATAGTATTGAACCTGCTCGCCGCTTGCTCCACCAAGTCTGAGCTCTGGCTCAGTCTATGGATGGCGACTTGATTCCTATGCAGGATGCCAGGACCTTAACTACAAAGAGATTTCTCTTGGGACTTTTGATGATTCCATCGATTTGTGATGTTCTGATCATGCATGGCATCATTCCCTAGACATCATGGAAGATTATATTACTGCAATATAGGCATATAGTAGGGCTCCCAGCCTTGAACAACCAAATTTGAGTTGTCTACAAAACAACTTAAGAAAGCTGGACATGATGTTTAAGTTGAAGAGCGAGATGAAAACTTCTTGAGAGTAAAAATTCCAGCCTTGCCTTCTCAAGGAGGCACGTCCTCCGCCACTCATCTTAGGAATTTATGGTCCCTGTTGACACTTCTTAACGTCATATCAAGAATATCACTATCCCTGGTATGACGCCAGAAATGATTGTTGACATTTGTTATGCTTTAAGAGTAAAGTGAATTAATTCGCAAGCACACGGAACACCATTGTAGCATTTCACCTGGGAGTATTCCAAGGTATCATATTTATTTTCCTCAGTGAAGCTAGGCGTAAGATTATCTTGGTTTAACAATGATATAACTATTAGAATTATACACCCTGACCAAAGACGAGGGTAAGGATGTTGAATAATAATTGTAGGGGTAGTAACATAGGAGAAATCCACACTAAAAATAAATAAAGAGATCGGTTAAGTTAGCTGAGAGAACAACGAGTCTAAGTCTAAGATTCCTAAAATATACCTTCCTAATATATCTAAGTCAATGATCAAATCCTAGTTACTCGGGTTGAGTGCTTACACCAATTTCTTGGTACAACCTCGAGTCTTTCACTTGTTAGCTCACTTCAGGGCATGAAAATGATCCACTAATATGGGTCGGTAACTTACCTCTGTACTAGTGGGTACGCTATCGCTAGATAACCCTACTTGAGACTTTCTGAACATGGTGGATTACTAGGGTCGGACAGGGCTGTCACCACCTGCCGCCTACCCCACAGCCCGTGGGGACGAATGCAAATCCAGCTAGCGTTAACTTAGGCACTGCGCCTATGCCTTCACTAGATATTCTTCCGTTGGCCTTGTGGAAGAATAGCCGGGAAATAACCAAGTCTATGTCTTAGAAAGAACTAAACTTAATTAAATCCTAGCCAGAAATCCCACGAACTATCCAACAATGTTTCCTCCCGATGATTGTAACTTGAGGAAATGACTAAGTTAAGATAAGTACTTGACAAGATATAAAGGGAAAGATATTTATATTGATATAATATAAGTATCACATAAAGAGAAAAGATACAAGAGAGCTCATCCCAAGACTCCGAGATAATTTTGGAACCTCGAGCAATGCTCTCGACTAACTAACCTACTCTACTAAGTAGCACAAGTAGTGGAAAATAGACTCCTTGATGAGTTTCTTCGTTCATGTCCTTCTTCTGTCTAATTTCTCCTCTATTTATAGGTGGCGATGGGCCGGGAGGCATTTGTAGGTGGAGTGGAGTCGGTAGGCCGAAGTCGGTCCGCTGGGCGGCCATGTGTGCTGGATGGCCGGGCATGCCGGGCGGCATGCGCCGCCGGGCGGCGGGCAGGGCCGAGCGGCCCTTGGATCATGTTGGTTTTCCGATCGACCATCTCCTGATGGCTTGGATTGTGTCCTGAAGGCGGTTGTTGGGTCGGTTTCCACTGACTCTTCATTTTGGGGCCGGTAGGCTTCATGGGCCTCATGGGCTGGCAACCTCGGGTGGCCTACCCAGGCCAGGCGGCAAGCCAGGCCGAGCGGTAACCCATGCTGGGTGGCAGCCTTGGTCGGGTGCGGACCCCTTGATGGGTTGTCCCTTGACCTCTCCCGGTTAGGCCACTTGATGGCCTTGTTTCCTTCACCATATATCTCGTGTCTTGGTCCATGAGGAGAAAACGATTTCTTGATGGAATATTTGCAGAATCGGCTAGGTGCTAATTTCAGCCGTAAAAGACCCTGCCAGCCGATGAAAATAATTGTTTCACAATGGTGATCGGCCGACCAGGTATTTCTTCATGTTTTTGTATATTTTGGCCCTTTTATACCTGCAAACACATATCTTACCAACCTTTTATACCAAAACTCATGGAATCTTATTAGTTTAAACAAATATTTATTGATCTTAAGTCTTTACCTTGTATTTCCTGACCGGTTGGCGGACAATGTTAGACTTTATTGGTCGTCAACACCTCCCCAAGCTTAAACCTTTGCTCTTCCCGAGAAAATTAAACATAGAAGTGATGAATCAAGAGTTGCTTCAATATTAGCGCCCTGCGAGTATCAAGTGCACAAACACATACTCCAACACAATATGGGTAAGTGTAAATCAGCACAACTTGGACACTAAGTCATTCTCATTGTACAACAGGGCTTATTGGAATTTTATAATCTTGTCGTAAGGCTAGTTTAGACTTGGTCATGCAATCTCCTACTTGATCATGAGTCCAAGGTTTTTGTAATGCTGTATAAGATTGAAATTCTTCCCTCTTGGTGCAGTCTTCACTATGACTATCATCTCTCAAAAGGTATATTTCCTTAAATATGAGGAGCTTGGTAGGATGGTGCATTTAGCATGCATGTATTGTTAAGCTAAGAGATGGTCCTAGCGAAAAGACAATACACTTCCTCATTCCAATCATTTAGAAATAATGTCCACGGGAGAGGGAGAGAATGGACTTCAGCAAAGGAATGGGCTTGCACAATTGCAATGGTCTTGGGTACAGATTTATCCCAAAGACTGGATTTTTGTGCTAGAGCGAAAGGATGGTCCTTTATTTTTGCTCAAAGACATATTTATTTTATTTTTGAATGAACCTTGAAACTTTTTGATATAGCACATCCATGAGAGCTGATAAACTTTTTCTTTCTTTTCTTTCTTTCTTTCAGCTCTCATGGTGTAAAGAAGCTAATTCAATTGTTCAAATATTTTTTGCAGACTTTTTCTGAGCAATTGTCTGGGAGGACCATAATCTTTTAATGGGATCAAAAGATCGCAAAAAGAAAAGTTTTGGTTAACATGCTTGGTGGAGTGGACGCATGGTTCTGATGTGGAAACCGGATAACCAAACATGATCAATTTGAGAACTCAAAGATAACGCGAAGGAAAATGATTGGCTTTGGAAGTGCAAGTCCCTCATAAGGATCAAATCATTACTAAACTCAATGCATGCATAAATGGCATAGACAAGATTTTGCTAATCAATATTTGGCTGTGGTAGGAAATTGTCTATCATAGGGAAGATGCGCACCAAGTAGGGGGTTTTTGTTGTAGCATGGTTTTGAAAGAAATCATTGGACTCTAAGCATACGGAAATCACAGACTCATCCAAAATATGCCATATCATAAACTCCAACAACTAGACTTGGTGTTTATTAGCCATTTTGCACGCACTAAAACATAGAGGGACTAGCTTTATTATCATGCCGATCTACCATTACCCACAAAAAATGAGAAGTAGAGGTTGTATACTTAAGACTCAAAGGGAGCTAATAGAGAAACTATTCATCATTTCCATAGGAAAGGTAGAGACCAAGTTCTAAAATTTTATTTGTAAAGGAAAATCTTTTTGTTCTTTTTGGCTTTGCAAATTTTTATGGTTTTCCTAGAAAGCTAAAATCTTTTTAGGTTTTCTTAAATTTTATCAAAACTGAATATCTTTTTGGATTTTTCTTAATTAGCTATATACAAAAAGGAAACAAAACTACTCAACTAGAGAAAGAGGGAGAGAGGATAGAACAAATGACGCACCTTGGTTTGAATACCTCCCCAAGCTTATGTCTTTGCAAGACTAAAGCTAAGATGGCGTTCATTGCGGCAATTGATACTCGATGTTGAAGTGGCCAAACAGTCCATCCATCATGGAGATGTTTGTCTGAAGTTGTTTTGTTGTTTGTTGTCGCCATTCTTGTTCTTCCCTTATGGATTTTTGTATTTCTTGCATTTCGAATGTTGGTCTCATAGGCATTGGCAGCCAAGTATTCCATATCTTCTTGCAACTCTGAAAAGTTGTATGACGTGAATCGGGTGGAGCGAGAAGTGCCTATTCCTCCATGAGGTTGGGGGTAACTCTCCATCTCGTAGGGCTCATAGTTGTCACAGGAGGAGGTAGTGTAGTTGGTTGATGAACTCACAAAACCGGGGAATTGCAGCTGCTCCCAATTGTATTGGGGGTCTCCTGATTCACCCATTGGAGGCGTGTTCATCATTGTTCTGTGCTGCTGCTCCGCTCAACAGAGTTGTGCTCTCATTCTTGGTCTATACTCTGTAACACTATGTCATGCACGCTGCAAGGAAGCTTGCAATTTGTACACAAAGTACCTTTTGCCATTAATAGTGAGCTTGGGGTTAGGCAACTCAATTTCTGTGTCATACCCTAGATAAAGCATGAAGTGCCTATTGTTCTCCTCTTTCAACAAGTGGGCTTGCAAGAAATGACCTTCACCTAACAAAGGAGCACTAGGGAGATGATCTATTCTAGCTCTATGAAGCGTGCCAACCTTTCTAGCAATTTTAGTGACAAAAGGGGTAAAAGTAATGGGTCCTTGTTGCCTGAATGCTAAGGTGAGCCAATGGTTGATGAGGAAAAACATGGGGTTCATTTTAGTTTTCTTGATTACAACATGGAGATAGGCTTTATCCAAACTATTCACCGAACGTACATCACCCTGAGAGGTTATGAATGTCACTAGTGCGTTCCTGCCCCATAATGGGATTTCCTATCTGTTGGCGGCCGGTAAACCCAAAATCAGCCACCAACCGGTCAGGAAATGCAAGATAAAGACCAAAGTTTAATAAATATTTGTTTAAACTAATAAAGTTCAATGAGTTTTGGTGAAATATGTGTTTTCAGGCATAAGAGGGTCAAAATATGTAAAAACATGAGGAAACACCCCATCGGCCGATTATAAATGTAAAACAACCGTTTTCACCGGCCGACAAGGTCGTTTTTAGGCTGAAATCAGGAACCAGCCGACAGGATCATAAACGGCTGAAATCAGCCACCCGGTTGGTTAACCGGGGTCACTTTCAGGCTGAAATCAGGAACCAACCGACAGCGTCATAATCGGTTGAAATTAGTCAACCGGTTGGTTAACCGGGGGCCGTTTTCCGAGCTGATAATTCAACTCGGCCAGTTTTCAAAAAATAGTTCACCATGATGGTATTTTCTCCTCTCAGATTAAGATGTGACACCCAGGTGTCTCTTTTCTTGCCTAGCACAAATTGCCAAAATTTTTAGCTCAAGTAAGAAGCATGAAATAATAGGGACAAGTTAAAATGGAATTTTCCTCAAAGCTAAGTTAAATCCCTGCAAGCAAAAGTTTAAAGCAAATAAAACTTACTATAAAACATAGGCCAATTAATTACATCAGAATTATAAAAATAATAAAGTAGAATTTTTGGCCAAGAACCAGATTTCATTCCATTAATAAGTCAATCAAATAATTTGGTTAAACCTAGAAATGATTTAACTTTAAATAATAATTCCAATTAAATTATTTCCTTTCTGGCCAATTAGATTTCACTAATAAATTCCCTATTTTCTGAAAAAGCCCAATTATCAATTTCCAACTTAATTGGACGCTTGAAACTATTTTAATTGAATTTTCTTGAACTAAGGACGTTTCTGCAAAGCTTTTTGAAAACCTGAGAGCCCCTCTACAAAACTCCCATCTTCTTCTTCCTGGCGCTGGCCGATTCCCGCGCGCCCTCATCTCCGCCGTCGCATCCGCCTGGCCGCCCTCGGAACTCGGCTCCCCACCAGCGCTTCTGCCACACGGTCACATCCCATCGACGGCCCCGTTCCGCTGCTTGCTGGCCTCGCGCACGCCGCAAAACGCCACCAAGGCGAGTCGCCTTTTTCTCTGCCCGACGCCGACGTGATTCTCCACTGCACCGGCCTGCCTCTTCGCACCCAACCGCTCCCCCCTCGCTCCGACAAGTTTCATTGCTACGCGCCAATTCGTCCAGTCGCATCACCGCTGAAGCTCGGCCTCTGCACACCGCTAGCAGCCACCGACCCGCATTACTTTCGCTCTGCTCAAAGCTGCCACGCCCATGGCGCCCCCGCACTGCTCCCCGCGCGCCCAATGGCTCCCCGAGACCCGACATCGCTCAAACCGCGCGTGCGCACCTGCCCCTGTTATTCGACCAAGAACCCAAGCTCCTTGGCCTATAAATACTCGCCCGTTCACCCCTTTCTGTCCCACCCATTTTCCGCCATTGTCAGAGCTGAGCTCGAGCTCGAGCTCGTCGTCCAGCCATGCCTCGGCCTATTAGCACTAATTCCCCCTAGTCCAGTGCGTGCGCACTTGATCGCTCAAGCCTTTAGTAGCCTCGCTTGCCTCTCTTCCCTTGAGAATGAAACCAATTGAAGGGATTCACCCCATCTCTGTATTGCAAGCTTCCGTTAGTCAAGGCCAAATTCCTGAGCTCCGGTGAGTTTCCTTCCTCCCTTTTCTCCTAGCAAGTGTTCGCACTCACCTCGCGCACTCTTCTGACCATTTGCCTCTCGGATTCCTGGTGCGAGCAGGGACCAGCTCTCGTTTTCCCCAGCCCTGGTCTGCTGCCGTCAAACTCGAAGCCGCCTCCACGGTGAGCCCCATGTTCCAGCCTTCCCCGACACAAGATAACTAGATGCCGCTCTTCTCCATGTCGCCGTGAAGCTGTGAACGAAGAAGACGTCCAGTTTCCTGCCCCGTAGCCGAAACGCGACCCCGCCGAACTGCCGCTGCCACCGCCTCCTGCCGTCGACCATCCTCCGGTAAGCTCCTGTTCCCACGATCACCCCCAAACGATGTGCCTCTGCATGCACATCATTCCTGAGCGCTCACGGCGAGACCCCGTCGTTCATAGCCGTTGGCGACGAGCATTCCGGCAGCTTGCCTCGGCTCCAGTGAGTTGCCCACTGGCAGCCTCGCTGGCGCAGAGCTGGCTCCCACGTGGCGCCGCGTGTCGCTTGCGTGGCACCGACGTGGCCTACACAGTAATTACCCAATAAGCAAAATATCAGGAAAATCCTAGAAAATACTGTTAACTTTGGAAATTCATAATAAATCGAATATAAACCCAATAAGGCCCAAATGAATTTTGTTGGGTTACACATAAAGTACTTTATTTTAATAAAATCATAAGCTAGTGCCTCTGTAATTATATTTTTTCTGATTTATTTTACTATCCATACACTAATTAAATCACCAAAAATTCTAGAAACATACTTAAGCCATGATTTTTGGCCTGTACTGTTGTTTCATTATAATCTATACCATAATTTTTTGTTAAGAAAAATATTCATTATATTATGCATTATTAATTAATTAGTGCCTTATATTATATAAATGCTGGTAAATAAAGTCTTAAAATCCAGAAGCTAAAACCTGGTATTAATAAACTTTACATATGTCTCTGTTCACCATAAATCAATCAAGTCTAGAATCATTTGTTTACTATTTTAATTGCTTATTTGTTCCTAAAACTATAACAACCCTAACTAAATGATTCACACACATAAAATCATGAAAGTCTAATTTGCTTCTTTGAAGCATATGGCTTCGAGAACTTGTTAATAAGGTTGTTAGCACCAAAACACTAATGCAATATGCATCCATCATATAATTGCATGTGACGGTGTTACGATAATACCGTTAAATCCATTGTTCATCAATAGGTAACGACACTCAGGAGCAGGAGCCCGACGTCCAGCAGGACCAAGAGCCTGAAGAACAAGAGACTGTAGCTGCTAACACTAGCGTGGATCCAGGCAAGCCCCGGTTTGCATTAGCCTCTTTATAAAGTTTTGCTAGTTTATATCACTACTAGTGTCTATGTTTAATTGTTGCATTAGGTCATAGGAGTTGATTGGAACCTACCTTGCCTGTTACCCAAATGACCTATATTGCTATTATTAGAAACTTGGTAGGCTCGGTACTAAATTGCTATGCTTAGTAATTAATAGTCTCGGTAGAAATTATTACTATGGAATAGTTTGACCACTAAATTGAACTTATAAAAGAAGTTTACTTTTGATGTATGGCCGGGCAGGGATTATGCATGTGTAGGTTTGCAGCAACACATGGGTGTTGACTGCGGCAGCCCTGTCTTACCCAACCTAGGATCCGTCCGTGGTCGGCCCCTTGATCAAGTTTCGAACAGTACCGAATGCATGCTAATTTCACGGGCACTAGTAAACCGATGTAGCATTAAAGGTCGCTTACATCAAGGACGGTTAAGGTGCATTGGTCATAGGACCCCTCGGCTGCTGGAGTGGGCGGTCCATACCGCGAAGAACTATCAGCAGGATGGCATGCCCACTCGATGTCACCACACCCGGGCCAGGATGTGGATGGTTTTTCTTGTGAAAGGTTGCCATATACGACCTTAATTGGTGCGTATGTGTCGTGTACTTCGGGTTTTCCCAGCTGGTGTAATTCAATTGCAATTATTGTCCCTCGCAGTAACGAGTACCGTTTGGTCACCGTGCCAATCATGTAGTTGCACATGATATTATGGATATGGATTTATGTTAGTTATTACTGATTACCATTATTGATCTATCGTTGTACTTACTTTTTGTATTGCTTTATTATCTTATTGTTGCAACAAAAGTTACATTTCAGCTCAACCCATTTAAGTTGACAAATAAAACTTGATAGAACTAATAGGTTTCTTAGTGTGAGTCCTTTCAAACAAGCCACCTATTAGAGCCATTGCATGTCTAGGTTTTTGATGAGTAAGTCTTGCTGAGTAATTAGTACTCAGGCTTTATGCTTATATGGTTTTCAGGTACTGAAGAGATAGATTTGCCTGTAGATATATTGCCTTGGGACGTGCAAGTCCCTGAGGGTTGGACTGCCCACTGGGAGTCTGACCTTCTACCGTAGTGACTGTTGTGTGCTGCTAGAGTGATGGTTCCTCGGGCATGAATCATCACTATGCTGTATCATCGAGCTCGTAGTTCTTATCGTTATGTTGCTTCCGCTATTTTTGAAACCTCATGAACTTGTAATTCCGCTGCACTTTGATGTAATAATTAAACTTGAATATTGGATCATTGTTGTATTATCAAGTGTTTGCGTTATTAGCACCTTTGGGACCTCGATCCTCCGGAAAGGGGCGCCTCAGCTGGTATCAGAACCGTGGTCTATGATAATACAACAATTAAAACATACTTTCAAAAACTACGATATTACGTGTGAGGATACGTTAGTATTTCCCCTAGTAGTTAATAGGGTTGGTGACAATGCTAACGGATTATGCTTGAGTTGGCTTTTATTTGGTTTTTGTTTTGGCATTTAAAGTTCGTTAGAAAGGACTGTCGCTTTGCGGGACGATTCCTTCCATGAATCGTTGCCCACATTTTTCATTTTTGGCTCCTTGACAAGTGTTGGAGCGTAGAGTTCACTCGTGAGGGCTATGGTTTCGTGAGACAGTTTCTTCCATAAACCGTGCCAATTTTTCTTAGTGATGCTCATCATGATAGGTTTATGAGCATTGGTTCGCTTGCGAGGATCGTGGTTTCGCAAGGCAGTTCGTTCCATGAACCGTTGTAGAATTACCCTTATTTTTGTAGTTTCTCTTAATTTAATGTAATGTTTCTGCAATGAGTTTTTCTGTAGGTACACTAACGCCGTTAGTACAACACTTAGTGGACTACGTGATGAGTGCGGGTCGTCACCAAGTTTTTGTGCCGCTAAGTACCGGCAATATAGGTGTGTGTTGTGAGGAACGATAGGTAAATAAATTGAGAATTTTGCATCATGCATTCCTTATAACTTAACTAAAATTTTGTTCTCTCTTTACTCACCCACCTCTGAATAAAAATCTACAAGTTGTTTAGTGAAAATTTCAACTCTTAAGTCCATTGTTAAGATAACAACAATCTGTCAGCCTCCTATTTTCAACGCATCCCTAAACTTGCAAAATCCATAACTGGAGTTTCACTTAGAATTTGGAGGTGTATGAACCCAATCTGGAAAGCCTTAGAAGTCTATTTTCATTTCCAGTAGCACCCAACCTCCAATAATTGGTCCTCTGTCTAGTAGAGCCAAAATACTAGGCCTCTGTCATCCAGAAATTAAATCTGCCAGCCTGAACTTGTAAAAATCATAAGTCCAGTTGTACTTAGAATTTTTGGGAGTACAAATACAATCTGGAAAGCTATGAAAGTCTACTGTAACGTGGTGCCAAGTACCAGTTCTGTAGATTTTGTTTTCTAGACACAATACTTGATTTTCTGACTGCTGCACAGTCAAGACCGAATCTGTTGGAAAACCCACCTCCGTATTATTGCCCCTTGAGACTAGAAAATGTGAATTAAAAAGTTGTTTCTGTATTTCATGTAGTCGTACATGAAATGCACCTCACTGTAAGGAAAATTCTGACTCATTCAGCTTCCACCCTTGTAGATGGCTGAAAACAATTTCCAGGCTCCACCCGGTTGGGAAATCACCGACGATCTGGAAATCCCTGGGATGACTCAACTCTTTTGGAGTGTCCTTCAGGGTTATGGACATGATATCCCTCCCACCTATGTTGGAAAGACCATTGAGGAAAATGGAATCACCTCCTGTGTAGTCCATGTCACAGTTCCCACCAACTATTCCTTCTTACCGGCATGGGAGTCATGGACTATCAGTGTCACTGGCGTGGACTTACTCACAACTTGGAGTGTTGCTGCTCTCAAAGCCCTCACTCTGTTTTGCGAACTCCACAAGCATGAGGTCACCAGAACACCGGTAACCTTAATACCAATTGATAATATGGAAGATCCTGAGTGGAACCATCGTCTAAATTTTGTCTTCGACCCAAACCACCCACTTTATCGTCCAGCACTAGATAAGGCAGAGTGTTATGGACTCTCCTTATTTGACATATGCAAGAACTTGTACCGTCAACTGGACATGTTTTAGGCCGCACTTCGGCTTTCTGAAACAGAAAAGCAAGCCAAGATTCTGGAGATTGCAGAATTGAATCAGCAAATCCAAGCAAAGAATGAAGAGATGGATATGATCATCGATGAGCGTGACCAAGCCCTTGGAGATGCAGACATAATGGAGTCTGAATTGCAGGAGCTTCAAGTTGAATTTGACGCTTTCAAGGCTACCCACCTTCCCATCATAGATAACTGGGATGAGATCCCTATGGAGTATGGAGAGCAAGTGGATGAAGAGATGGAGGAAGCAGATAATGTTGATGTAGGGATGATGGAGCCAGGAGAACCAGAAGAACCGTTGGAACCACTAGAACCCAATGAACCGATAATAATAGACCAGGAGTAGATGATTTGGTCGTGTATGAGCCATAGTGTGTCCGCAATACCAAAGTTAGGCGTGGACGCATGTATGGATGAATTAGTTTAATGTTAATCTTTTTAACAACCATGTACCCAACTATAATTTGTGAAAATGGTTGTCATTTCCTAAAACCTTAGAGCACCCTTGCAAACTTTTACACATATGTCCTATGGAAGAATCTTAAGAAATGACTACTGTGTAGAATGTAAATTGCAGCATGGTGCAAACTCGGAATCAGGATGACCCTGAGAGCTCTCAGTAGGGAGCTAATAATCAGCTGTCGTTGGCCGATGTTTTGACTGCCGTGCTCAACCGACAGCAGAACGACTCCGAGTTGCTCCGTCGAGTGGTTGATATCACATCCCACTTGGCTGGCATGGGGGCAACCGCAATAACAACCAGCCCTGATAGTGCACTTACTTAGACTTTCTGGGTACGCACCCGCCGATCTTTGAGCGTGCCAGAGAGCCTCTGGACGCCGACCACTGGCTGCGTCAGACCGATTCGAAGTTCAGTCTACTTGACTGCACTGAGCACCGGAAGGTGCTATTCGCCACCCAGCAACTCCAGTGCCCTGCTGGTGCCTGGTGGGCAAACTACGTTGCTACACTACCCGCTGGAACCCGCGTCGAGTGGAATGAGTTCTGGATTGCCTTTCGAGCTTATTTCATTCCAGCCGGTCTTGTACAGAGGAAGTTTCAGGAGTTCATGGATTTGAAACAAGGAGGGAGGACTGTCCTCCAGTATATTGAGACGTTCAACCACCTTGCTCAGTATGCCACTGAGTATGTCAACACTAAGGAGAAGAAGAGGTATGCTTTCTTGTTTGGCATGAATGCCGCCCTGAAGGAGCATCTGACCTGGCAGACGACTGGCACATACAATGATTTGGTCAATGCTGCTATTGTCCAAGAGAGTGCCTTGCGCCAAGTTGAGGAAGATGAGTGCATGAGGAAGGCCCCTGCTAGTGCCTCTGCTGCCCCGCAGGTGAAGCATCGCCTGGTGTACACTTCCCCGTCTGGACAGCGGGTAACGGACGTCCCCGCAGCAGCAGTTTCAGCGCCCGAGGCCTCAGTAGTAGCAGTATTTCCCGCCCCGTGCACCACAGAAGCAGCAGCAACACACTCAGTACCGTGCACCCTACTAGCAGCAGGGAAGTCAGAATGCACGTGCTCCATAGCCTGTTAGTCGTGGAGGCAACTACCCGTGCTACAACTGTGGTCGCACTGGCCACTTTGCCAGAGAATGTAGAACACCCCGACGCAACAACAACAACAACAATCAGCACCCTCCGCAGAGCAAGAATGTGAATGCACCGTCTCATGGTGCCCAAGTGAACTACACCAGCGCTGAAGATATTCCTCAGGGTGACCCCATGCTGACCGGTATGCTCTCACTTTACCGCCAGTTTGTTCTCACTCTTTTTGATTCTGGTGCTACTCATAATTTTATTAGCAGAACTTGTGTGCAAAAACATAATCTCCACACCACCACTATAAATTAGTGCTTTACTGTCCGATCTCCAGCTGGACAAATTCTAGCTAATGAAATAGTATGCAAAGCTCCACTAGAAATCAACCAGAGAATTTACCCCACTGATTTTCTCATGCTCCATAATCAAGAAATTGATCTAATTATTGGCATGATGTGGATGAAAACCCATAGAGCCATGTTGGATATTGAGCCCCTCCCTTGCATGGCCCAAACACACTTTGCCTTAGACAACTGGAAGGACCATCACTTGAGAACATCCCTATTGTCTGTGAGTATCTCGACGTATTCCCAGAAGATATTTCTGGGCTTCCACCTGATCGTGAAGTGGAATTCAAGATTGAACTTGAGCCAGGAACTTCTCCCATATCCCGCGACCATATAAGATGGCTCCAAATGAGCTAGCTGAATTGAAGAAGCAATTGAATGAGTTGCTAGAGAAAGGCTTTATTCGGCCAAGTACTTCACCTTGGGGCTGTTCCGCCATTTTTGTGAAGAAGAAGGACAAGTCGCTGCGTCTCGTTGTTGATTATCGGCCTCTCAATAAAGTCACAATCAAGAATAAGTACCCGCTGCCCCGTATTGATATTCTTTTTGATCAATTGGTTGGTGCCAAGGTCTTTTCAAAAATTGACCTTCGGTCGGGTTATCATCAGATCAAGATTAGGGCAGAAGATATTCCAAAGACTGCATTCTCTACTAGATACGAATTATTCGAATATCTTGTGATGTCCTTTGGATTGACAAATGCCCGTACCTATTTCATGTCTCATGAATTCAGTCTTCATGCCAGAGCTGGACAAATTCGTGGTGGTATTCATTGATGACATTCTCATCTATTCGAAGTCCAAGGAAGAACATGTCGAACATCTCTGTATTGTTCTTCAGCGTCTACGGGATCACAAGTTGTTTGCGAAATTCAGCAAGTGTGAGTTTTGGTAGGACCGTGTGCCATTCCTTGGTCACGTAGTATCCGCTGAAGGCATCTCTGTAGACCCAGGCCAAGGTTCAAGATGTGCTAGATTGAAAGCCACCAAAAACTATCCATCAAATTCGCAGTTTCCTCGGACTAGCTGGATATTATCAGAGATTCATTCCCAATTTCTCTCAGTTGACCAAGCCCATCACTGAGCTACTGAAAAAGGATAAGAAGTTTGATTGGAGCAATAATTGTGAAGAAGCATTCTAGAAATTGAAGAAATTATTGACTACTGCCCCAGTATTGGCTCAGCCAGACATCACCCAGCCGTTCGATGTATATTGTGATGCGTCTGGGACAGGACTTGGATGTGTGCTCATGCAGGATGGTCGTGTCATTGCCTATGCATCTCGACAACTGCGGAAGCACGAAGAGCATTATCCGACTCATGATTTGGAACTAGCTGCCGTTGTACTTGCACTAAAAATCTGGAGGCATTATTTGTTCGGTAATTTAGTGCACATCTATACAGATCACAAGAGCTTGAAGTACATCTTTACTCAGACTAATCTGAATATGAGACAACGTCGATGGCTAGAGTTAATCAAGGACTATAATCTGGAGATTCATTATCACCCAGGCAAGGCTAATGTGGTCACCGACGCTTTGAGTCGGAAGATACACTGCAATAATCTAGTGATAGACCGTAGTGTTGAAGCTAGTTTCACTGAACCAAGCTTACATGTATTGCCTGCCCTAGTGATCAGCAATCTTAGTATTCACTCCACCATTCGGGATGAAGTCATTGCTGCACAAAAGCAAGATGTTGGAATGAAGCACATACGGGAGAACATTAAGAGTGGCAAGGCAAAATGCTTCACACAAGATTCAGATGGTACTCTATGGTTCGATAACCGTCTAGTAGTAGCCAAGGGTTTCGAGCTTCATTGAAAAATCTTGGATGAAGCCCATCACTCTAAATACTCTATTCATCTTGGAACTAATAAGATGTACCAGGATTTGAAGAAAAATTTCTGGTGGACCCGAATGAAGTGAGAAGTTGCTTGGTATGTCATGGAATGTGACACTTGCCAGAGAGTTAAGGCTGACCATTTGAAGCAAGCCGGACTACTTCAGCCATTGAGTATTCCTGCTTGGAAATGGGAAGACATCAGCATGGATTTCATTGTTGGCCTCTCTCTCACTTCATGAAAGCATGATTCAATTTGGGTCATTGTGGACAGACTCACAAAATCTGCTCACTTCCTACCAGTCAACACCAGATACAGCATGCGGCAGTATGCAGAACTATACATAGCAAGAATTCTATGTCTCCATGGGGTACCCAAGACCTTTGTTACAGATCATGGCTCGCAATTTGTCGCTCATTTCTGGGAACAACTGCACATATCTCTGGGTACTATGTTGATTCGAAGTTCTGCTTATCATGCCGCTACTGATGGACAAACTGAGCGTGTCAACCAAATTTTGGAAGATATGCTTAGAGCCTGTGTTTTAACGCATGGTGGTAACTGGGATGAGTACTTACCATATGCGGAATTCTCATACAATAACAGTTACCAAGAGAGTGTAAAAATATCCCCTTTTGAAGCACTCTACGGTCGGAGTTGTAGAACACCGTTAAACTGGTCCGAATCAGGAGAAAGAGTAACTTTTGGTCCTGATCTTGTCAAGAATGCAGAAGAAAAGGTTCAGACAATTCAAGCAAATCTCAAGGCTGCTAAATGTCGTCAAGAGAAGTATGCAAACCGATGACGTAGGCCACTATTTTTCAACAAGGAAGATTTTGTCTATCTCCGAGTATCACCAATGAAGGGCATTCAACATTTTGGAATCAAAGGAAAGTTAGCGCCCCGCTATATCGGCCCTTTCAAAATCTTGGAGAGATGTGGACAAGTCGCCTACAAGCTAGAATTACCCCCAAATCTATCTGGAGTACATACGACATTTCATGTGTCACAACTAAAACGGTGCCTCAAACCTCCAATAGATATTGTCTTGGAAGAGTATGGTCATCTTCAGCCGGACCTCACTTATTTCGAATGACCAATAAAACCCTTGATGAAAAAGAATGGACAACCCGCAAAAGAACCATCAAATTCTATAAAGTGCAATGGAGTAACCACTCAGAAGATGAATCCACCTGGGAATCGGAAGAATTTCTGAGTACTCATTACCCGGAATTCTGGTCTTCGTTCAAAGGTAAAATTTTTGCCCCTCTCTAGTCTGCTCTATTCTTAATCTCGGGACGAGATTTCTTTAAGGAGGGAGGACTGTGACACCCAGGTGTCTCTTTTCTTGCCTAGCACAAATTGCCAAAATTTTTAGCTCAAGTAAGAAGCATGAAATTATAGGGACAAGTTAAAATGGAATTTTCCTCAAAGCTAAGTTAAATCCCTGCAAGCAAAAGTTTAAAGCAAATAAAACTTTCTATAAAACATAGGCCAATTTATTATATTAGAATTATGAAAATAATAAAGTAGAATTTTTGGCCAAGAACCAGATTTTATTCCATTAAGAAGTCAATCAAATAAATTGGTTAAACCTAGAAATGATTTAACTTTAAATAATAATTCCAATTAAATTATTTCCTTTCTGGCCAATTAGATTTCACTAATAAATTCCCCATTTTCTGAAAAGCCCAATTATCAATTTCCAACTTAATTGGACGCTTGAAACTATTTTAATTGAATTTTCTTGAACCGAGGACCTTTCTGCAAAGCTTTTTGAAAAGCTGAGGGCCCCTCTGCAAAACTCCCATTGTCTTCTTCCTAGCGTTGGCCGATTCCCGCGCGCCCGCGTCTCTACCATCGCGTCCGCCTGGCCGCCCTCGAAACTCGGCTCCCCACCAGCGCCTCTGCCGCACAGTCACATCCCATCGACGGCCCCGTTCCACTGCTCGCTGGCCTCCCGTACGCCGCAAAACGCCACCAAGGCGAGTCGCTTTTTTCTCTGCCCGACGCCGACGTGATTCTCCTCTGCGCCGGCCTGCCTCTCCGCACCCAACTGCTCCCCCTCGCTCCGACAAGTTTCATTGCTGCGTGCCAACTCATCCTGTTGCATCACCGCTGACGGTCGGCCTCTGCACGCCGCTAGCAGCCACCGACCCACATTACTTTTGCTCTGCTTGAAGCCGCCACGCGCATGGCGCCCCCGCACTGCTCCCCGCGCGCCCAAGGGCTCCCCAAGACCCGACATCGCTCAAACTACGCGCGAGCACCTGCCCCCGGTATTCGACCAAGAACCCGAGCTCCTTAGCCTATAACCCCCGTTCACCCCTTTCTCTCCCACCCATTTTCTGCCATTGCCAGAGCTGAGCTTGAGCTCGTTGTCCAGCCATGCCTCTGCCTGTTAGCACTAATTCCCCCTAGTCTAGCGCGTGCGCACTTGATCCCTCGAGCCTTTAGTAGCCTCGCTTGCCTCTCTTCCCTTGAGAATCAAAACAATAGAAGGGATTCACCCCATCTCTGTATTGCAAGCTTCCGTTAGTCAAGGCCAAATTCCCGAGCTCCGGTGAGTTTCCGTCCTCCCTTTTCTCCTCGCAAGTGTTCGCACTCACCTCACGCACTCTTCTGACCATTTGCCTCTCGGATTCCTGGTGCGAGCAGGGACCAGCTCTCGTTTTCCCCAGCCCTGGTCTGCTGCCATCAAACTCGAAGCCGCCTCCATGGTGAGCCCCATGTTCCAGCCTTCCCCGACGCAAGATAACTAGATGCTGCTCTTCTCCATGTCGCCGTGAATCTGTGAACGAAGAAGACGTCCAGTTTCCTGCCTCGTAGCCAAAACATGACCCCGCCGAACTGCCGCTTCCACCGCCTACTGCCATCGACCATCCTCTGGTAAGCTCCTGTTCCCACGATCACCCCCAAACGATGTGCCTCGGTGTGCACATCGTTCTTGAGCGCTCATGGCGAGACCCCGTCGTTCATAGCCGCCGGCGACGAGCATTCCGGCAGCTTGCCTCAGCTCCACTGAGTTGCCCACTGGCAGCCTCGCTGGCGCTGAGCTGGCTCCCATGTGGCCCCACGTGTCGCTTGCATGGCACCCACGTGGCCTACACAGTAATTACCCAATTAGCAAAATATCAGGAAAATCCCAGAAAATGCTGTTAACTTTGGAAATTCATAGTAAATCGAATATAAACCCAATAAGTCCCAAATGAATTTTGTTGGGTTACACATAAAGTACTTTATTTTAATAAAATCATAAACTAGTGCCTCTGTAATTATATTTTTGCTGATTTATTTTACTATCCATACACTCATTAAATCACCAGAATTTCTAGAAACATACTTAAGCCATGACTTTTGGCCTGCACTGTTGTTTCATTATAATCTATCACCCAGATTTTTGGTTAAGAATAATATTCATTATATTATGCATTATTATTAATTAGTACTTTATATTATATAAATGCTAGTAAATAAAGTCTTAATATCCAGAAGCTAAAACCTGGTATTAATAAACTTTACATATGTCTCTGTTCATTATAAATCACTCAAGTCTAGAATAATTTTTTTATTATTTTAATTGCTTATTTGTTCTTAAAACTATAACAACCCTAACTAAATGATTCACACACATAAAATCATGAAAGTCTAGTTTGCTTCTTTTAAGCATATGGCTTCGAGAACTTGTTAATAAGGTTGTTTGCACCAAAACACTATTGCATTATGCATCTATCATATCATTGCATGTGACGGTGTTGCGATAACACCGTTAAATCCATTGTTCATCAATAGGTAATGACACTCAGGAGCAGGAGCCCGACGTTCAGCAGGACCAAGAGCCTGAAGAACAAGAGACTGTAGTTGCTAACACTAGCGTGGATCCAGACAAGCCCCGGTTTGCATTAGCCCCTTTATAAAGTTTTGCTAGTTTATACAACTACTAGTGTCTATGTTTAATTGTTGCATTAGGTCATAGGAATTGATTGGAACCCACCTTGCATGTTACCCAAATGACCTATATTGCTATTATTAGAAACTTGGTAGGCTCGGTACTAAACTGCTATGCTTAGCAATTAATAGTCTCGGTAGAAATTATTACTATGAAATAGTTTAACCACTAAATTGAACTTATAAAAGAATTTTAGTTTTGATGTATGGCCGGGTAGGGATTATGCATGTGTAGGTTTGCAGCAACACATGGGTGTTGACTGCGGTAGCCCTATCTTGCCCACCCTAGGATCTGTCTGTGGTTAGCCCCTTGATCAAGTTTTGGACAGTACCGAATGCATGCTAGTTTCATGGGCACTAGTAAACCGATGTAGCATTAAAGGTCACTTACATCAAGGATGGTTAAGGTGCATTGGTCTTAGGATCCCTCGGCTGCTGGAGTGGGTGGTCCATACTGTGAAGTACTGTCGGCAGGACGGCATGCCCACTCGACGTCACCACACCCGGGCTGGGATGTGGGTGGTTTTTCTTGTGAAAGATTGCCATATACGACCTTAATTGGTGCGTATGTGTCGTGTACTTCGGGCTTTCCCAGCTGGTGTAATTCAATTGCAATTGTTGTCCCTTGCAGTAATGAGTACCGCTTGGTCACCGCACCAATCACGTAGTTGCACATGATATTATGGATATGGATTTATGTTAGTTATTACTGATTACCATTATTGCTCTATCGTTGTACTTACTTTTTGTATTGCTTTATTATCTTATTGTTGCAACTAAAGTTACATTTCAGCTCAACCCATTTAAGTTGACAAATAAAACTTGATAGAACTAATAGGTTGCTTAGTGTGAGTCTTTTCAAACAAGCCACCTATTAGAGCTATTGCATGTCTAGGTTTTTGACAGGTAAGTCTTGCTGAGTAATTAGTACTCAGGCTTTATGCTTATGTGGTTTTCAGGTACTGAAGAGATAGATTTGCCTGTAGATGTGTTGCCTTGGGACGTGCAAGTCCCTGAGGGTTGGACTGCCCACTGAGAGTCTGACCATCCACCGCAGTGACTGTTGTGTGCTGCTAGAGTGATGGTTCCTCGGGCATGAATCATCACTATGCTGTATCGTCGAGCTCATAGTTCTTATCGTTATGTTGCTTCCACTGTTTTTGAAACCTCATGAACTTGTAATTCCGCTGCACTTTGATGTAATAACTAAACTCATAAGTATGGATGCTAATGCATGAATGGTTATGCACTCATAAGTATGGAATGACAACCACTTAATTGAAGGGGACAAACTTCTAATTAGAAGGAATGTGGGTTTTATTCATCGAAAACCTAGTTTATGTCTACCCTAAATAGGGGCATGGCATCATTGAGGACTACACTGCATTACATGGTGAAGATGACAGCAAAATGTAGCACTAGGGCCTAAACATCAGAAAAAATCATTTTGAGTAAAAAGCTACAGTGACAATTATGCATTTATTCATAGCAATATTTGAGGTTAACAAGGCTGAACTATATAGAATAGCTCTAGTTACATATAACTTAATTATTAACCCTTAGCATAAAATGAAGAATAAGAACCCTTACTGTAATTCAAAACTAATATTCTGCATGAACAGTACCAAAGAGGAATTTAGCTAAAATACTACTACATGCATATATATGGCAATATTCATATTGGAATTTCCTAAGCTATTTATCCAATGAGCAAGTTAACAGCAAAAAGCATACTGATGATGCTCCCTATTTTACATGGAATTTTACAGAGATGCATAAATGCACAAAGAACTGGAATACCAAATTTTATAATTAAATTCCTAACAAAGAATTTATATAAATTCATTTACTGAAAATGGAGATTATGCATTAACACTAACAATATGCATAAAAATAGAAATGTGCTTTTGCAGAAAGTTTAGAGATGCCATGAAATGCTTACTGAACAATTTCCATGATTTTACCTTTTTATATAATTTTACTTATGAATTTATTATTCTAACTAGGTTTCTAACTTTAGGGAATTAATTTAATTAATGTACTGCATAACCTTGGCCCTCAACTAGTTTTTCTGGTAAAGGGGAATGTTAGGAGTCGAACAAAATTAGTTTCATAATTTGTGGACTTTTATTTCTCGAGTTATTGATTTTTGAAGTTTAATTCAAAGTTTGGCTTAATTACGGAATTGCCACCCGACAATTCAAATTGCCAGGCACGCGCGCGAGCCTGCGTGGTGGCACACGGTGGCCGGTGTCGGTGAGCTCGGGCCAGGGCTAAATGGTGGCATGGCTTGGACGACTTCCTACCCAGGTTCGCACGGCATAGCACGGCGGTCCCGTTGCACCGGTTGGCGGCCGACGGGAGGCGCTGGAGGGTGGCCGGTGGCAAGCGGCAGAGCAGAGGCGACTACGGCGGCGTCGTGCGGTGCTTGTGGAGGGCAAGAGGGGTCGGGAGTTGACCGGAGAGCATCACCTTGGTGCGGGGATCGATAGCGTCGAGGTGGAGCTCGCTGGAGATGGCCGGAGCAGGGCTCTCATCGGCGAGGTGGTCGGCTCCGACAGCGGCGACTCCGGTTCCTTCGCAAAATCCAGTGGTGGCTCTGCGAATCAAGCGGCGAGCATTAGGGCGAGGCTAGGAAGGTTGCTGGCGTATCGATTTGCAAAGAAAGGGGGCAACGAGTTGTTGCCTTGATCCTGCTGGAGACGGCGGCGGCAATGGTGGTCTGATGCAGGGCTTATGGGCTCGGGTTCACCAGAGACGGAGAGGGAAGCGGCGCCCCGACTTGAGGTCATGCTGGGGGCTGTGTAGAACGCTTGCGAGAAGAGAGGGAGAGGAATGGTGTGCTGTGCGAGCTGCTGCCCCTTTTGATCTGCTCGGCGAAAGAGAGGGCAGAGAGAAGGAAAGGAGAGGAGGTGGCGGCTGGGGAGTGGTCTGCCGACGGGGTGGCCTTCAATGATGGCCGGTGGCACAGGGAGTAGCAAGAAGAGCAGTGGCCGGGATGGGGGGGGGGGGAGAGAAGAGGCGATGTTGGTGCAGTGACCGGCGGTGGCAGGTACGGCGGTGTCGATCAGGGAGTGGACTAGAGAAAGGAGAATTGACCCCTTGACTCAGAACAGTGATCTGTACTCGATTTAATTCACCAAGTTACTTTGCTCCAAACTTTGTGCAGATTTTTGTGCATGTCCAGGAAATTATATTCTCCAACTTTTCTTTTGGGAGTAAGTTGAGATTCTTTTTGGAGAATTACTGAAAAATCCTAGAACAGAGGTGCATTTCTCTGACTTTAGGGAATTTTTAAGGGTATTAAATGATTACCAAAAAACATTGTAAAATCCTCAAAATTCTCTTTTAGTATGGCCAACATGAATATGCAAAAACATTGGTGAACTTTCATGGGATTTTGTGATGTTTATGAATTGCTCTCATTTGGCTAATTTTGGGGATTTAATGAACTAAACTTTTATTCCCTCTTTCTTTGGCATTTTAATTACTTGAGGTTTTTAATTAGCCAGAAAATTATTTTTAGGGTTAGATTAATTAGCCTTTTGTGACATGGGATGTCACAAAGTTGGTGGGAACCGACCAAACAACCGACTTTGGGATCAAATCTAAGCCGTTCGAGAGGAGTTGGTAACGAACCAAAATGATACAAGGGCCGCCCAGCCTAGGCCGCCGCCTAGCACACGTGGCCGCCCAGCGGACCAACTTTTGCCTACTGACTCTTCTTCACCTACAAAAATACCCCCCAGCCCTTCGCCACCTAGATATAGAGGGGGCATTCGGCAGAAAAGAGGATCAAAAAACAAGCAACACATCAAGGAGTCCATTTCCCACTACTTGTGCCACAATGTAGAATAGGGTAGTTAGTCGGGAGTTAGCTAGAATCTAGTCGAGAGCATCGCTCAGGATTCCAGAATCGTCTCGGAGTCTTGGTATGAGCTCTCTTGTATCTTTTCTCCTTTGTAAGTCTTACCTTTTATCAATATAAAATATCTTTCCTTTTACATCTTGTCAAGTATTTATTTTAATTTAGTCATGCCCTTAAGTTGCAATTATTGGGAAGAAACTTTGTTGCATAGTTCATGGGTTTCCCGACTAGGATTTAATTAAGTTTAGTTCTTTCTGGGACATAGAATTGGTTATTTGCCATCTATTCTTCCGCTCGATCAACGGAGGAATATCCAGTGAAGGCGTAGGCACGGTGCCTAAGTTACGCTAGATGGATTTGCATTCGTCCTCATGGGCTGTGTGGTAGGTGGCAGGTGGTGACAGCCCTGTCCATCTCTTTCAGTAATCCACCATGTTTGGGCTGTCTTTTTCAGGGTTGTCTAGCGATAGCATACCCACTAGTACAGAGGTTAGTTACCGAGCCATATTAGTGGAACGTTTTCGTGCCCCGAAGTGAGCTAACAGGTGAAAGACTTGAGGCTGTACCAAGAAATTGGTGTAAGCACTCAATCTGAGTAACTAAGATTTTGACGCTTTACTTAGATATATTTCGGGAAGATATATTCCTGGGTGAAATGCTACAATGGTGTTCCTTGCGCTTGCGGATTAATTCACTATCCTCTTAAAGCATAACAAACGCCAACAATTATTTTTGGCATCATACCAGGGATAGTGATATTCTTGATGCAATGTTCAGAAATACCAACAAGCATTTCTGGCGCTATTGTCGGGGAAGCAATGGCTAATATTTCGAGACTAACATAGATTGTTTATTGAGCTAATTCATTGCTAGCCTTAGCGAGATGACCCCTATTTTGTTTGAGTATGGAACAAACAGGACACATTCTCCTTGACCTCGGAGCAAGTTTTCATAGAAGAAGAGCCCGTGGTGTTGCGATACTTCTCAACGAATTATCATGTACCACTATAGCTCAGTTTTCAAGGAGGTAAGACCCAAAATCTTGACCCTAACCATCTATTTGGACAGTTTGGGTATTGATGGAATTGATTCATCACTATCTAATGTTATGTTCTTATCTTATTCTATATTGGGTTATGCGTTCCTTGTTTGGTTGTGTGCCCTATGTATGTATATGATCTAGAATATAAAAGTGGTAATCTCTATCATGCTACAATGTAAAATAAGGAAAATGCATGTGTTTTCCTTCCACAATTGATCAAATTAGATATGGTGTCTAGGTTGATTGACGGAATTGATAGAGATATGCCTATGGTAGACGAATAGGTTTGTGCTAACAATTGTAGGAAATAAATGGACCAAGTGATGCCAAAAGAGAATAAAAAAGGAAACTCTAAAAGGTCACCACCATGGAGCGCAAAAACAAAATTCAGGTATGGCAAAAGGAGGTCTTCTCGTTCAGGACGTAAAATCCGAATCCTTGTCGGAAGGTAACCGATATTTATCCCCCCTTTTCTCTTATACATACCACTAAATTAGGTTGCTTTTATTCCCTTCTTTAACTATTAAATTAGGCAATAAAAGAAAGAGATAAAAACATTTGAAAAAAAAATTGGTGATGACTCGGCCAAATTTCCCGGTCGGGAGGTCAATTTTGGGTCAAAATGACCACCCGGCTACGTATCCAGGGCTGTAACCCGGCTAGCAAAATTTTAGCACCTAGGAGGTCATTTATGGTGAAAAATGACCAGCCGGCTAGGCAATTCTTGAGCCACTCCGCCTCAAGTAACCCAGTGAAATTTCAGCACCTGGGAGGTCATTTTTCATGAAAAATGACCACCCAGCTAGGTCATTTCAGTGCCGCCCGGTAAGACTTGTCACCCGGCAATACTTTTTCTCGGATTCTTGGCATGTTTACTACAGGAATGATGACCGTGAGTGGAAGAGGTGTGCCCAGCTTTTCCTTTATGAAAAAATTCTCACCAAAAGCCCTCACCTTGAGTGAAAAGGGAAAGAGAGCGATACATGTCACCTCACTCTTTCACCACCTACACTCACCCACCATCCTACTCACGTAGCCCTCATGAGTGGCAGCTTACTCAGTATAAACATACAACTTTGGCTATCCCATCGCTCTATCCTTGCTCCCTACACTGTCAACACATTTCTAAACAAAGTGAGCAAGTGGATCACATGGCGCGTGGACCTAGCGCTCTCCCATCACCACCAAAGCAATAATGGAGCAAGTGGAGAAAAATGGCTTGCCAGCTGGCATGTCCTGCCGCCCAGCCTAAAAAAAAAGTTGCCCTATGGCTCCCCCTCGAGCCTATAAATACCAAGGTTCATTCCCCAAAACTCTTCACCCCTTATACTCCCTTTCTCACTCCACTAGTTTGCTTAGTAAATGCATTTTCAACTTAGGAATAAAAGTGTGCTGCAATAAAACCAACTAGAGGAATTTTTGCTGTTTCTCTTGCACGTTTGAACGACTAACACTTGGACTACTAACCGAACGATTAACCAATAACCATTATTATCAAATTGTCCTTCGGGTATTGGGTCCATGTAACCCCTTTTGCAGGAATGGCAAGCGTTTGGAGAAGCCTCTACACCATGTTCAGTAGCAGCAGTTCAAGTCGTGTGAGGCACAGTCCAAGTGAGCACTCAGAGACTGCGTACGGGCAAGTTCCAAGTTACCACTTGGAGAAAATGTATGTGTCCGAAGCCGACAATGTGGCAAGTGAACAAGGAGGAGAAGTTGAAAATTCATGGAAAGTGAAGAAAACTATTGGAATTTGGCCCATTTTACATGACCCATTCAAAAGAAATTCTAAAACAATAAGTGGCTGTAGATTTTAGTACCACCTTGCTAGTCTATGGTGGTCCACACCAACTGAAATAGCAGCACTCGTACCCATGTCTGAATAAAGAAAGCTTTGGGAGAGAAAGACATCATTGCTATGAGTACACATGCACGCACGCGCGCGCACGCATATATGCGCTTTTTCGCATGTTGTCCCACGTGACTCGTGACTTGCGACGCGCGACCGTGGCGTGGTGTGTCTGTGAGTCTAAGTAATTTTTGCCACTCGTATCCTCTATAATCCTGAAGTGTTATGTACTAATCAAGAGGATTAATACACAATTAATTGCCATAATTAGAGTTAATAGGCCAGCCTTGCTATTAACTACTAATTAGTGAGCGCAATTAGAGAGGAAACGGCTCTTGGAGCGCAGCCGAGCCTATATAAGGCCCCTAGAGACGTCCCGGTTTCCATACCAGAGAAAAATCTCTTCCACTTCTTCTTCTTCCTTCCCTTGGAGAGTTGTGCTGTGGTGTTGAGCTACTTCCATCTTGCCGGCCCTATTCCTTGGCGTTCCTCGAGGAAAAGGGTGAGCGGAATCTTCGTGCCTTGCTATTAACTACTAATTAGTGAGCGCAAATACAGAGCAAATGGCTCTTGGAGGGCAGCCGAGACTATATAAGGCCCCTGGAGACGTCCAGGTTTCCATACCAGAGAAAAATCTCTTCCACTTCTTCTTCTTCCTTCCCTTGGAGAGTTGTGCTGTGGTGTTGAGCTGCTTCCATCTCGCCGGCCCTATTCCTTGGTGTTCCTCGAGGAAAAGGGTGAGCGGAATCTCCGTACCTTTGCCACCATGAAGCCCACACGAGGGGTGGCCATAAGGTTTCTGGGCAGCGCATCTGCGTGACCGCACGATACTGATCCACGATGATCTGTGCATCCTCATCGATGAGCTACCATGTCTAAATCGACGATCTGCTTCGTCTACAATGTGCGCTGTATTAAGCGCCGACAAACCCAACGTGAGTTCTAAATGGCTCCCCTGGTTATTATTGCGTTGCTCTGCCTACTGCATGTGTAAGTTTGCATCTCGAGTTTGAATTGTTATAAAATTTGCCTAAAACTAAAATCTAGAATTAGAATAACACGCATATTTCCAACAATACAGAAACCTTTTTCTTACGTTTATTCTATTATTCTAGCAATGGCTGGTGCTTCGGATGCAATGAAACCTGAGAGGTTTGGCGGTGGTGAAAACTTCCATCGTTGGCAGACTAAAGTCAGATTCTGGCTTATGTCAATGGGACTGTGGTGGGTGATTGTGGGATACTTGCCTTACGGGTATCCATAGATATGCCTATGTCGGTAGCTGACCGGGTACTTCATCAACAAGGAATCCGATTGAGTCGGCTTGGAGCGCAAGGCAATTAGAGATAGACTTTCTATGTAAATCCTTGTAGATCACGAGTAGGACTCTTCATGTACCCCCTGCCGACTGGATATATAAGGTGGCAGGGTACCCCCATCGAGGGACACAACATTACAAGCAATACAATCTATAGAACATAGGACGTAGGGTTTTTACTCTCATCGAGACAGCCCGAACCTGTATAATTTGGTGTCTTGTGTTAACCATCGTAGTTTTTAGTCTCCATGTAGCCCTATATATTTACTGCCGGAATCAAGCTTCGATAGTTGGCGCGCCAGGAAGGGGACAAGGCTCGCTGGGATTGTCCATCGATTGCAATGGCCGAAATTCCGATCATTCAATATTCACCAGACTTCAAGATCTCCTTCGGATCACTCGACTTCACGATCGGCGACAATAGAGCCTTAGGTCTGGAAAAGCACAGATCCGACTCGGACCGTAGCCGTTTCTATGGTGCGATCACCGAGCCTATCTGATTTGATCCCCGCATTGGTCCCACTCGGATTCAATGAAGTAGATCCATCCTAAGGGAACAACTCAAAGTCGGTTCGGTCCTTTGATGAGGGCTCGGTTGGATCAGCTTACTCATATCCCCTGATCGTCAACATGGTTGACTTAGAAGAAAATCCGCCCGGGGACGATGACGAGGAGGATGACCCAGAAGACGGCCATGAAAACGATGGCCACACAGAAGAACCAGCCGAAGAAGGTCAACGGGGGAATAATCCTCCAGATAATGACCTATCGGCCTGTCAACGCCGTCGACCGAGAGGGTCGCGTGGATCACGCCAGGAGCGACGACTGGATCTTGGGCCAGACATTGAAGTAGATGGTGTCAAAGTCTATGACACCCCTCAAAACAACATCACCGGGGCTAAAACATTGCTCAATACCCTAATGGCCGATGCAAACTATCAGACCCCTACGATTCTGAAGGCGGTGGCTATGCTCAAGGCTGCTGCAGCTCAAGACGCTGTCAAGGACAGATCACAGTCGGTAACTAACTCTGAAGGACCAAGAAGGCGACCAGAGGGGGGGTGAATGGGGGCCAAATGAAATTCTCCAGGAGAACTTGGCCTATATCCCAAAAACAACCCAAGCCAACCTCCAAATCTATCACCAAGACTACACACACTAACTTGTGGTGTACTAGCCCTAGGAGTGATCAACCACACCAAAGAAACACAGCGAAAACAAAAGGGAAGAAGCAATCCTCAATAGTTTAGAACTGAACTCCCATTGGCAGTGCCGATCCCTGCCATCGGCAGTGCCGGTGGGCATCGGTAGTGCCGGTCACGCCTATCGGTAGTGCCGATGCGCGTCATCGGCAGTGCTGGTCCCACCTATCGGTAGAGCCGGTGTGGGATGCTGTCGTACTGGAACCTACAAACTGGACCAATCGGCAGTGCCGGTCCTGGTCATCGGCAGTGCCGGTCGACCCCCGACAGAACAGAAAATCTCTTGGGATCTTCTCAAATCTTCTCCAAAACTCAATCAAACGAACTCCAAATGATGCGATTTTTGGACCAGTGAATCCTCATCACATCACGACCCTTATCCTAGGAGATCAACTCAATTGGCTCAAGAAATCATCATGAATTTCAGATCTCGTGCCAAGAACACCAAAAAGGGGAAACCTGAGAAATCCTTCAAATCAAAGGTGCTAGAGCCAATAATTCCATCAAGGATCCATAGAGGATTATCCTAGCTCATCCTAGCAACAAGTTTCTCAAGAAATTCGGGCCAAAAACTCGTTCAAAAGTGAGATCGAAAATCACAACAAAAATGCTTCCGAAAATAGGAAAAAGGGAATTTCGGGATTCAAGTGAAGAGGGAAATCTTGAGCACGAAAATACTTCTCATATCATAGAAAGGTGCTTACAAGATCCATAGGTAAAAGGCTAGGAAGCCACCCTCTTCCTCCCACTACTTGGAAGAGCAAGAGATGTCTCTCAGACACCCACTACTCCTCTCTCAAACATGAAGTCCTCTCCTAGAACTTTGAATAGAGTCCTAACACAAGGCTAATAGGAAGAGAGGCCCCTCTCCCACTAGCCACACCTCTCCTTATATAGGCCTAGGGTCTATTGTCCACATGACCACTCTACCCTTGACCTACATAACACACCCACCTACCACCGGGGGCATAACTGTCCATCTTTTTCCTCATCGCCCGAATGCCAACGGACGCTTCACGTCTTTGCTTCATCTCGAAGAAAGCTCCGTGATGGTGCCACGTGCACCACCAACCACCGCCACCGGTTTTGAGGCCCAAACCGGGAAACCGCCTTGCATGCTTCTCAAAGCGTGACTTCTCGATGTTGATGCATGTCACCTTGCCCCGCGATCCTGACCACTGGCAAGTCTCTCCCAGTCCCTATCCATCGGGCCCCCTTGTCACTTGCACCGGCATCCCATTCGCCTTGACTTGGTCAACACATCGTCTTCATCACCACCACGGTTTTGAGGCTCAACCGTGAAACCGTCCGTGCTTCTTGCCTCTCCACGTGTACGGTGTGGATCACCCTTGACTTCACCCGGCATCCCGATCGTCTGGCCCCAAGTCCTCTACTTGTGCCCGATCCTCTCGCCGTTGACAGCCAAGTTGACTCCAGTGACCTACACATCATGAGACAAGCAAACACATTTCCCATCTCCTGCAATACCACCAATATCTCCACCAATTCCGGTTAGTCATAACCATGATCTGCAAACCCATGAAATCCCTGGATTGCCACATTTCAACTCAAACACCAAATCCGCTCAAGTCAGTTACTCATCACAAATATAGCAAACCATGGCACATATCCACATGGTTTCTCAAGCTCTAATCATGCAACTTCACATGGTTGGTGTAGGCATGAAGATTTGAGAAACTCTCTCAGTGTTCGTGATGGATGAGATACCATCAATTCCCACCATGAAGAACGCACTCGGGATAACTGATGTTATGAGGAGGAGTGCCCTGATCGGAGAACTGAAAACTAGAGGGATGACCGATGGAATAATCGACGGGACGACTCGCAAGAAGACCTACGAGACCCTCCTCCAAGAAACAACCGCGACAACTGACGTTGATGAGACGATTGGGGTCAGCATGATAATAATGATGATGATAATAGATGATGTCTCCATGATGATGATATCAATCTGCAACACCGCCGTTGCCCCACTCCGTTGCCAGACCGGCGTAGGCGGTCACCAACCCCCACTGATGAAGAAATCGATGGCATCAAGGCTTATGTCCCTAGGATTTGCATAGTTCGATGGCCAAAAGGGTTCAAGCCGATCCCTGATGGTCAGGCCAACCCTCGGGAGTGGCTGCAACTCTATAGCACTGCGATCCGGTCGGCCAGAGGTGATACCTATGTAGTGGCAAATTACCTTCCGGTCTACCTTGATCCAGCCGTTCGAATATGGCTTACGTCTCTTGTGGAGGAGTCAATCACCTCTTGGGGAGACCTCAACAAGAAGCTTATTTAAAGTTTTCAAGCCACCTGCAACCGACCGGGAAACCACGACCTCACTCTGATCAAGCAGAAGACCGACGAGCCTTTTCACGGTTACATCAAGCAATTTTGCGCTAAGAAGATTGAGATGTAAAACGTTCCAGACCAACAGATTATTGCTGCCTTTCAAGGAGGAATCCGTAGTAATGACTTGGTTTGGGAAATTGGTTGGAGGAATCATGACCTCAAGCTAATAGGTCAAGAGTGCTTTGAGATCGCTGACAAATTCGCGTCGGGTGAGTCGGTGTTAGATGACATTCGAGAGAAAGGCAAGGAGAAGCGATCGGATAAGCCCAAGCCTTCCAAGAAGGACAAGAAGATGAAGTCTGACAACATGGTCCATATGATAGATCGATTTCAGAAGAACCCTCGGATGAACCAGCAACCTATGGATGACTTGCGGAGTGGCCCATGCCTCTGGCACCCAAAGGGGAACCACAAAGCAAAGGATTGCTACCGACTGAAGGGTTTTGTGACTGCTACGCTCAAGGTTGCCAAAGATCCTCCAAGACGCTATGGAAAAGACAAAACTAAGGATGGTGGTGACAAGGATGACTCAGGAGAGTTCTAGGAGCCCCGTAAGGAAGTCAACTTCATCTACGGAGGCCCGGATGCCTATGTGTCTAAGCGCAAGCAGAAACTGGAACTACAGGAGATCAATTATATGGAACCAGCTACACCTCAATTTATGAGGTGATATGATATACCGGTTACTTTTGATCGGTCGGATCATCCCAAGCACTTGCAAAAGCCAGGTCGATACCCACTGGTGCTTGCTGCCACGATGAAGGAAGTAAAGTTCAACAAAGTACTCATTGATGGTGGAAGCAGTTTGGACTTGATCTTCACCAGGACTCTCTTGGAACTCGGTTTGTCAGTCAATGACCTCCAGCCGAGTTCTTCACCTTTTCATGGGATTGTGGCCAGCAAGACTTTAGTTCCTATTGGACAGATCAATCTGCCTGTCACTTTTGGGACCTAGGAGAACTTTAGGACCAAGCGCATTCTCTTCCAAGTGGCCGATTTCGACTCAGCATATCATGCTATCATCGGTCGACCGGCGATGGCTAAATTCATGGCAGTTCTGCATTATCCATAGCTTACCCTTAAGATGCCAGGCCCCAATGGAATAATCTCCCTCCATTATGATCTTTGGAATTCTTTTGATTGCGATGTACAGAGTTGTGAGATGGCCAATAAGCAGTTGATATTGTCTGACCAACAGGAGATCTAGAAGGCAGTCGGCACAGAGGAGCAGACCGAGGCGGTAGTTCCCATGAAGAAGCCCACCAAGGACAAGATCCAAATGGATGGCATCCAGACCAAGGAGATCGTGCTCGACCTAGAAGACCCTCATAAGGTAACTTATGTAGGGGCCAACCTCGACGAGAAATAGGAACCTGCGCTCACTCTTTTCCTCCAGGAAAACAGGGACATCTTTGCATGGAAGCCATCCGACATGCCGGGAGTTCCTAGGGAAAAGATTGAGCATGAGTTAAGGGTGCCTCCTAGGGCCACCCCGATTCGACAGAGGCTTAAAAGATTTGCGCAAAACCACAAGGACGCCATGAAGAAGGAGATAGTTAGATTATTAGATGCTAAATTTATAAAGAAAGTATATCATCCCGACTGGTTAGCAAATCCAGTCCTTGTTCCTAAGAAGAATAAAGAGTGGAGGATGTGTGTGGATTATACCGATCTGAACAAGGTCTATCCTAAAGACCCTTTCGCTCTACCTCGTATTGATCAGACTGTAGACTCAACAACCCGGTGCGAGCTTCTAAGCTTTCTAGATGCCTATTCAGGCTATCACCAGATCCCACTAAAACTCGAAGATCTAATCAAAACTTGTTTTATAACTCCCTGCGGCGCCTTTTGTTACATCACAATGCCCTTTGGTCTGAAAAATGCTGGCGCGACTTACCAACGAGGTATTCAATGCTGCCTTGCTACTCAGATCGGTCGGAACGTAGAAGCTTATGTTGATGACATTGTTGTAAAAACTTGGAACGTCGAAGAACTTCTTTCTGACCTAGCAGAAACATTTGACAATCTGCGACATTAGTCGATGAAGTTGAATCCTAAAAAATGTGTTTTTGGGGTTCCTTCGAGAAAGCTACTCGGTTACATTGTTTCAAAACGAGGTATAGAGGCTAACCTAGATAAAATCAAGGCGATCCTTGATATGGGGCCACCTAATTCTCAAAGGGACGTTCAAAAGCTGACCCAAAGAATGGCATCCTTGAGTCGCTTTATCTCCCGACTGGGTGTTATAGGGTTACCACTCTTTAGACTGCTTAAAAAGAAGGATGACTTCATTTGGACAGAAGAGGTGCAGTTGGCATTGGATGAGTTGAAGGTTCACCTCAGCAACATTCTAGTATTGGTGCCTTCGGAGCCAGCAGAAAAGCTTCAACTCTACATATCGGCCACAACTCAAGTTGTGAGTACTGTTTTGATAGTCGACCGAGAGGAAGAGGGTCATATACAAAAAGTACAACACCTGGTCTATTTTATTAGTGAGGTTCTTAGTGCCTCTAAAACAAGATATCATCAGATCTTGAAGTTGTTATACGCGTTGTTGATCACCTCTAGGAAGTTGAGGCATTACTTTCAAGTTCATCCGATCGAAGTCCAGACATCCTTTGCACTCGGCACGATGCTTCACAATCAGGAAAAATTGCTAAATGGGCGGTCAAACTTGGTCAGTATACCATTACGTTCACAACTCGGGCGGCAATCAAAGGACAGGCGTTGGCTGATTTTGTTTCTGAGTGGATAGAGATTCAAATGCCTCCTGTGATACAAGATGTTGAATACTGGAAAATGTACTTCGATGACTCTCTCCAATTACCCGGAGCCGGTGCATGAGTCGTGTTCATCTCACCCACAGGAGAAAAGCTATGATACGTCCGTCAAGTTAGGTTTCGCGCATCTAATAATGCTGCTAAATATGAAGCCCTCCTACACGGTCTGCGCATTGTTGTCTCACTGGGTATTAAGCGTCTCGACATCTTTGGTGACTCGGCCTTTGATGAGGACATCACTCCTATGGATACACACAACACTCCTCCAAATCTGGACTTGCAAGGTCCAATGACTAGAGCTCGTACACGACAACTAAATTTAGAGGTGAGCTCGTTCCTACGTTCTTCGCTATATGTTACTTTTGAGAATGGTTTGCTACCTAATGATTATTTTATGATTAGAAACCATGGAGAGGACCAGGAGATGATGGGAGAAGGATTTGGAAACGTGGAGGGCCAGCAAGGGCTTGGAAGCCAAAGTGGAGGCCCAATCAAAACCGACTTCGAGTCTGTTTTGGGGCCCAGGACCAGTCTGTACTAAAACGGTCGCCCAGGACGCATACGGACTCGGATTTGGACGTTCTACATATGCACGGAAAGATAAGGAGAAGACCTTTCCAATGCCGCCGGCCTCATGTCAAAATTCATCCGGAGTCATCGTGAATCGTCAAAACAAGAGAGAGTCCAGAATCTGTGTCGGTGCTGCGTCGCTTATTTTTTGTCTTTGGTCCTTGTATCTAGTTGAGCCCAATTCGGGGCGCGTCCAGAGGGTCTTGCACGACCCTAGGGTCTTTATATACAGCCACCGCCGCACCATTAGGGTTCGGGTTTTGCTTAGATCAATTCTGTTCATAAACAGTTTCGCCGTTCATCGGTTTGTGAGACCCCAACTTCGAGAGTTTAATCATACATCTGCAATTGTGTTGCATTCTTCGTTGTTCTTGCTTGTGTTCTTGATTCGCAGGCAGGGATTAGCCTTCTCGGCAAGGTCAATCGTCTTTTGGACGGTTGATAACCAGAGGAGACGTCGTGCTGCGATTGCGGGGTTTAGAACGTGCTGTTCTGAAGCCGGATCGATTTGTGTGTCGCCTCCGACCAAATCAACTTACCAAGAACCTTTCGGAAGATCGGGAACCCTTGTCCACATCAAGTGGTAATCAGAGCTTCAGGTGCACCGTCAGGTTCATACTACCCTTTAGTTTTGTTTTCGTGTTCTTCCTATCGTCCACTGAAAATACCAAAAAAAAAAAATTTTCCCCGCCCATAACCATGTGTTTAGCCTTTGCATATTTCAATTTCAGAGTCCGTAGTGTTGAGTTTGTGCCCTAGTTCTTGTTTAGTCGCTGGTTTAGTTTGTGTTTTTGTCGTCAGTAGTGTTTCCCTTGCAACCCTAGCCGCCATCCCCCTCACCATCCTCAGTTTTGTCGGCTTTGTGTGCTAGGATTGATTGATCAACACGCCCACCCTAATCCCACCCTAAACCTACCCTCACCACCTCGGACCAATTTTCATAAATTCCACTTTCCGCTGCATCCACCTCGCCAAAAAAACTCCCTACCCGACCCCAAGCCCGACTCGGATTTCACTGAAACCACCGGGTTCTTCAAAACCGATTCCGACACCCCTTCGGTAAAACAGCCATAACTTTTCGCTCGGTTGTCCGTTTTGGCTGAAATTTTTACAGGAGATTCTAGACGAAAAGTTGGGCATACACACTTGTCTTCGACCTATGTGCCCTCATCAAAAAATTCAAAAAAAATCGGGAAGATAAAGAAAAAATTCATTCAAGTTGAAACCCGACGTTTTCTGAAACTTCAAGATTTTCTGTAGGCCACGTCCTAGCTCGGTTTGAGCTGAAATTTTTTGTGGTTTCTCCCTCTTTGCTAGTCAGTTGGAAAAAAATATCAAAAAAATAAAATAAAAAAAAGAAATTTGGGATTCCTACTAGTGCTCCATCTAGCCCCCTGAAATTTCTGAGTTTGGCTGTTTTACACTAAGCCCCCTGTTATCGGCTGTGTCCCTTTGTCTCCTTGTTTCTTCTTTGCTATCACTACTGTTCTAGGACATAGTTAGACCAGCAACTAGGGACAAGTTACTTGGGCACTTATTCAGCTTTACTATTTGTTTTTGATTTGTGTGCCACTCATATATACATATTTGGCCTTCCTAGCTCTACATACTTCTTCTGGACAGCACATAGGTTATTTGGTAACCCTTGCAATCGTGGAACACTTCTCCCTGGTATCCTTCGCTTTGTTGTTTTCAGAACTTTGTAAGAGCTTTGCAAGAAGCTTACTTTTGCTGTGTTGAGAGGCACCACTGCTTAGTAGTTTTGTAGGGATAACCTTCACTTTTTTGTTTCCTGTTTTGGTGTTTCTGATGTCAGGAAGCGACGGGGAGGGTGCTTCACCCTCAAAATTGGATGAGTGCGTGAGCCAAAATCAGTTACAGAAGGCTTTGCAGGCGGTTCAGAGTGATTTGGCAGAAACGATCACCAGGGCCGTCACCGACGCCGTCACCAAGCTTCACCTGGGAGAAAGCATTGAGCGGTTGGATAAGAGAGTCTCTAAGTTAACCGATCAGGTTGTCGAATTGGAGACCGCTCACAAGACCAACAACAACAACAACAACAACAACAACAACAACAACACCAACACCAACAACAACACCAACAACGACGTTGAAGGCGATCATGATGAAGCAACGGTGTATAAGGCTGATGGCACCGTCGATAGGTCAGCTACAAGGACCGCAAGGTTACGACGCCGTTTGCAATGTAACCCTCAAGGTATGGGTGGTTTCCACAACCACACCCGTCGCACACAAGGTAACTATGCTCCAGATGATCCGTATGCTAAAATTAAGTTTTCAATTCCTTCGTTTTCGGGTCAATACGATGGTGATGCTTACCTTGATTGGGAAATGACGGTAGAACAAAAATTTAATGCCCACCTTGTTCCTGAACAACATAGAGTTAGACAAGCCACTAGTGAGTTTAAGGACTTTGCTATTGTTTGGTGGAGTGGTCTAGCTGCTGAAACCGATTTGCCTACTACTTGGGAAGAACTTAAGGTAGAAATGCATGATCGTTTTGTTCCTCCTTCTTTTTATAGAGAAATTCGTAATAAACTGCAGCATTTAGATCAAGGAGATAAAACTGTTCAGGAGTATTTTAGTGAGCTTCAGAAGGGTTTGATTCGTTGTGCTGTGGTTGAAAAAGTAGAGGATCAGATTTGCCGCTTTTATTCTGGTTTGAGAAAAGAAATTCAGGACATCCTTGATTATAAAGAATTTTATACCCTCAACCAGTGTTTCCAGTATGCTATGCTTGCAGAGAAAGAATCACAGGGACTTTTCCAGGCTTTTGAGGAGTACAGCAAGTCCAGGAATTTCTACCCACCACGGCCGACGGGGACTTCGGGGCTGCCCAAGCCATCTTTCCGGCCGCCCCCACCAGCTAGTGTTGTCTCTGCAGCACCAAGATCAGCCCCTGCCCCTTCTACGCGCTCAGGTAAAAATTCTGTGCAGGTACCGGCTAGTAGTGCCTCCTCTGTTGCTTCGACGGGACGCACTACAGGGATTCAGTGCCACCGCTGCCATGGTCTTGGCCATGTGCAGAAAGATTGTCCAAGTAGGCGGGCATATGTGGCGACAGATGATGGCGGTTACATGAGCGCCTCCGATGTGGAGGATGAGGAGGAGGATGTCGCTGCCACCAGCGGTGACCTCGTCCTTGGAGGCGGAGATACCACGGGCTATATGAATATTATTGTGCAGCGTGTGCTTAGCACACAAGTCCAGCAACCCGAGATGATGCAGCGACATAACTTGTTCCAGATTTTCTTCGTCATCAAGAACCGTCGGGCACGTGTCATCATTGATGGAGGAAGCTGCAACAATTTGGTGAGTTCTGATGTGGTTAAGAAGCTTGATTTGACCACACGCCCACATCCACATCCATACTACATTCAGTGGTTAAATGACTCTGGAAAAGCTAAGGTAACACAAACTTGCAGAGTTCCTTTTTCCATTGGTTCCTATGTGGATTCTGTTGATTGTGATGTTGTACCCATGCAAGCTTGTTCACTTTTATTGGGTAGACCTTGGGAATTTGATAATGATGCTGTACACCATGGTAAAAGTAATAAGTACACTTTTATGCATAAAGGAACTAAAATTACTTTGTTACCAATGACCCCTGCTGAAATTGTACAAGCTGATTTAGAAAGAGCTGCTAGTTTGAAAAATAAACGCCCTGAAATTCAGCAACCTGTTAATTCTGCTTCTACACCAAGTAATGTTAATGATTCTTCAAGTTCTAAGGGTACTGGAATTAAATTACAAGGTCGTTCATGTCTTGCAACAAAATCTAAGCTTGCTGAAATTTCTGATAATGATGATATTTGCTATGCTTTGATATGCAAAGAAGCTTTGTTTTCGCTTGATGATATTGCTTCAAGTGTTGTGTCTCCTGCTGTCACTAACCTTTTGCAGGAGTATGAGGATGTTTTTCCAGCTGAGATACCCCCGGGATTGCCACCTTTGAGAGGGATTGAGCATCAAATTGATCTGATTCCGGGTGCTACTTTGCCAAACTGTGCTGCTTATAGGACCAACCCTGAGGAGACTAAGGAGATACAACGACAAGTTCAAGACCTTTTGGATCGTGGGTATGTTCGTCAATCACTTAGTCCTTGTGCTGTTCCTGTACTTTTGGTTCCTAAGAAAGATGGTTCTTGGCGTATGTGTGTAGATTGTAGAGCCATTAATAACATTACTATTAGGTATCGTCATCCTATTCCTAGGCTAGACGACATGCTTGATGAGTTATGTGGTGCTATAATTTTCACTAAAATTGATTTGCGTAGTGGCTACCATCAAATTAGAATGAAACTTGGAGATGAATGGAAAACAGCTTTCAAAACCAAATTCGGGTTGTATGAGTGGTTAGTAATGCCTTTTGGGTTAACTAATGCACCCAGTACTTTCATGCGTTTGATGAATGAGGTTTTAAGACCTTTTATTGGCAAATTTGTGGTTGTTTACTTTGATGATATCTTGATTTATAGCAAATCCACGGATGATCATATGATTCATTTGCGTGCTGTTTTTGATGCTTTGCGAGTTGCACGTTTATTTGGTAACCTTGAGAAGTGCACCTTTTGCACGGATCGAGTCTCTTTTCTTGGCTATGTTGTGACTCCACAGGGAATTGAGGTGGATGAGGCGAAGATTGAAGCCATAAAGAGCTGGCCTGTACCAAAAACTATCACACAGGTGAGGAGTTTTCTTGGTCTTGCAGGTTTCTACCGCCGCTTTGTCAAAGATTTCAGCACCATTGCTGCACCATTGCATGAGTTGACAAAGAAGGGCGTTGACTTCCATTTTGGTAAGGTACATCATGAGTCTTTTGATGCTTTGAAGGACAAACTTACACATGCACCATTGCTGCAATTACCCAATTTTGATAAGACTTTTGAGCTTGAATGTGATGCTAGTGGTATAGGCATTGGTGGTGTTCTGATGCAAGATGGTAAACCTGTTGCATACTTTAGTGAGAAAATTACTGGGCCTGTTTTGAATTATTCCACGTATGATAAGGAACTATATGCACTTGTACGTTCTTTAGAAACGTGGCGTCATTATTTGTTGCCCAAAGAATTTGTTATTCATTCTGATCATGAATCACTTAAGTATATTCGTTCTCAAGGCAATTTGAACCGTAGACATGCTAAATGGGTTGAGTTTATTGAGTCTTTTCCTTATATTATTAAACATAAGAAAGGGAAGGATAATGTGATTGCTGATGCTTTATCGAGGCGATATACTTTGTTGTCTCAACTTGATTGTAGAATTTTTGGACTTGAGGCAATTAAAGAACAATATGTTGTTGATGTCGATTTTAAAGATGTATTGCTGCACTGTAAAGAAGGTCGTGCTTGGCACAAATTTGTGTTGAATGATGGATTCTTATTTAGAGCTAACCGCCTATGCATTCCAGTTGGTTCCGTTCGTCTTTTGTTGTTGCAGGAGGCGCATGGAGGTGGATTGATGGGTCATTTTGGTGCTAAGAAGACAGAGGATATTTTGGCCACACACTTCTTTTGGCCAAGGATGAGGAAAGATGTTGAGCGTTTTGTTGCTCGCTGCACTACATGTCAAAAAGCTAAGTCTCGATTGAATCCACATGGTTTATACATGCCACTTCCTGTTCCTTCTATTCCTTGGGCGGATATTTCTATGGACTTTATTTTAGGACTGCCTAGGACTAAGAGGGGGAGCGATAGCATTTTTGTTGTCGTGGATCGTTTTTCCAAGATGGCACACTTTATATCATGTCATAAAACTGATGATGCTAGTTATATTGCTGATCTTTTTTTCAAAGAAATTGTACGTTTGCATGGTATGCCTTCTACTATTGTTTCAGATCGTGATGCAAAATTCTTGAGTCATTTTTGGCGCACGCTTTGGAATAAGTTGGGTACAAAGTTGTTATTTTCTACAACTTGTCATCCACAAACTGATGGACAAACTGAGGTTGTGAACCGCACTTTGGGTACTATGTTGCGAGCTGTTTTGAAGAAAAATTTGAAGCAATGGGAAGAATGCTTACCTCATGTTGAGTTTGCTTATAATCGGGCAACGCATTCTACTACCAAGGTAAGTCCATTCAAGGTAGTGTATGGTTTTGATCCCCGTACTCCACTTGATATACTTCCTCTACCTATTAACGAGAGAGTTCATATTGATGCTAAGGAGCGTGCTGAATTTATTTTGCAAATACATGAGACCACTAGACTTAGCATTGAAAAGATGAATGAAAAGTATAAAATTGTTGGTAGTAAGGGAAGAAAGGAAGTAAAGCTTGATGTAGGAGATTTAGTGTGGTTACACTTAAGGAAGGATTGATTTCCAGAATTGAGAAAGTCTAAACTAATGCCTAGAGCTGATGGTCCATTCAAAATAATAGAGAAGATTAATGATAATGCATACAAACTTGAGTTGCCTCCCGAGTTCGGGGTTAGTCCTATTTTTAACATTTCAGATTTGAAACCATACTTGGGAGAAGAGGATGAGCTTGAGTCGAGGACGACTCCACTTCAAGAGGGGGAGGATGATGAGGACATCACTCCTATGGATACACACAACACTCCTCCAAATCTGGACTTGCAAGGTCCAATGACTAGAGCTCGTACACGACAACTAAATTTAGAGGTGAGCTCGTTCCTACGTTCTTCGCTATATGTTACTTTTGAGAATGGTTTGCTACCTAATGATTATTTTATGATTAGAAACCATGGAGAGGACCAGGAGATGATGGGAGAAGGATTTGGAAATGTGGAGGGCCAGCAAGGGCTTGGAAGCCAAAGTGGAGGCCCAATCAAAACCGACTTCGAGTCTGTTTTGGGGCCCAGGACCAGTCTGTACTAAAACGGTCGCTCAGGACGCATACGGACTCGGATTTGGACGTTCTACATATGCACGGAAAGATAAGGAGAAGACCTTTCCAATGCCGCCGGCCTCATGTCAAAATTCATCCGGAGTCATCGGGAATCGTCAAAACAAGAGAGAGTCCAGAATCTGTGTCGGTGCTGCGTCGCTTATTTTTTGTCTTTGGGCCTTGTATCTAGTTGAGCCCAATTCGGGGCGCGTCCAGAGGGTCTTGCACGACCCTAGGGTCTTTATATACAGCCACCGCCGCACCATTAGGGTTCGGGTTTTGCTTAGATCAATTCTGTTCATAAACAGTTTCGTCGTTCATCGGTTTGTGAGACCCCAACTTCGAGAGTTTAATCATACATCTGCAATTGTGTTGCATTCTTCGTTGTTCTTGCTTGTGTTCTTGATTCGCAGGCAGGGATTAGCCTTCTCGGCGAGGTCAATCGTCTTTTGGACGGTTGATAACCAGAGGAGACGTCGTGCTGCGATTGCGGGGTTTAGAACGTGCTGTTCTGAAGCCGGATCGATTTGTGTGTCGCCTCCGACCAAATCAACTTACCAAGAACCTTTCGGAAGATCGGGAACCCTTGTCCACATCAGCCTTGGTCATTAATCAAGTCACAAAGGATCGGAACTGTGTAGATGACAATATGAGTGCTTATTGCCAGGAAGTAAGGAAGCTCGAAGACAAGTTTGGTGGATTGAAGTTCACGCATGTTCTTCGATATAACAACCAAGCAACTGTTGAATTGGCCAAGATGGGATCGTCTCGATCAATTGTCCCACCAGGTGTTTTCTTAATCACCTTGGAATTTCCTACTATTTCTCCTCGACCGGATGTTTTGATGACTGATGTTGCTGAGTTGGTAGACGATATCAACACGTAGACCGACTGGCATGACCCAATAGTCAAATTTTTGACTAAGGGTATGCTGCCTATGGATCTTAATGAGCAACAGAGGCAGAAACCCTGATGTCGTGGATATTTGATGGTGGATGATCAGCTTTATAGAAGAGGAGGTTCAAACATCTTGATGCGATGCATCTCAATACCGAAATGACAAAAGTTGATGGAAGAAATTCATTCAGGAATATGTGGAAATCATGCAGCTTCTAAGACTTTGGTTGGCAAAGCTTTCCGGCAAGGGTTTTATTGGCCTACGGCGGTCGAAGGTGCACACCGAGTCGTTCGGAAGTGTGAAGGTTGTCAATTCTTTGCTCAACAAACACATGTGCCTTCGCAGCAACTTCAGATGATACCTTTGACTTGGCCTTTTGCTGTCTGGGGGCTTGATATTGTCTGTCCTTTCAAGAAAGCGCCAGGAGGGTTCACTTAACTGTTTGTTGCTATTGACAAATTCACCAAGTGGATTTAAGCGAAGCCGGTCGGCAAGATAACATCAAAGAAAGCAATTGAGTTTGTCGAGGATGTTTATATTGAATTCAAGGTTCCTCATGGTATCATTACCGATAATGGTACTCAATTCACATCTATGGAGTTTTGTGACTTTGCCGATGAGATGGGAATAAAAATCCACTTTTCATCAATGGCTCATCCTCAAAGTAATGGGTAGGTCAAATGGGCCAACGGTATGATTCTTGAAAGATTGAAGCCTCGGATATTTAACAGACTTAAACCTTATGCCGGTCGGTGGGTCAAAGAATTGCCTTCAGTTCTTTGGGGGCTCCGCACTAATACCAGTCGGGCCACTGGTCAGTCACCTTTTTCATTGGTCTACGGCTCAGAGGCTATGTTGCCGACTAAGGTCAGTCCTGTTTCAGCATGAGTCCATGGGTACGATGAAAAGCTTTTTGAGGAGAACCGAGAAATTGATTTGATTGCAGCAGAAGAGTTGCGTGGTCGCGCACTATTTCAATCGGCACTATACCAACAAGGCTTGCGATGTTATTACGATAAAAATGTATTTTGTCGCCAATTTCAAGTTGGAGATTTAGTATTGTGCCGAGTACAATCAATGAAGAATCAGCATAAGCTTTCTTCAAAGTGGGAGGGGCCTTATGTTGTGAAAGAAGTCACTCAGCCGGGGGCTAACCGACTGATATATGAAGACAACAAGGATATATCAAATTCTTGGAACATAAATCAGCTACGTCATTTTTATACTTAGTTACTCTTTTTGTATTATTATGCATTATTAATGAATGAAACTTCAATCTTTTTGATGAAAGATTTTTTGGTGATTTTTATTCTAATTTGTCTTGATTCCTTAATCTATTCTATTAAACAATTGAGCCAGGGGGCTAGTAATAATGTCCCACCATCTCCTAACCTTATATAATTTGGGTTTTGGAACTTTTCTGACCGATTTCTCATCTTTTGATACGGTCTTCAGATTTTTTGGTCTAACGTCTAAACACCATGGTTACATACTTCATACTGCACATCAGACTACCACTACACTAAACTCAGAGCCAAAGTGCGAGAGTTTATGTGTCGATTGGTCAATTCTGCTTGTTACACGGTTACTAGTTATAACCAAATATGTTGAGGCAGACCAATGTAGTTTCTGTCTTTAAATGGCAGGAACACACTTTTAATATTTTTATTAGTTTTCTAAGCTACAAAGCATGAGAGTAATTTACATAAAGGTAATATTATTTTATTACATAGATACTACTAATGTTCTCTAACATTGCAGATTTAACAGTTCCTTTGAAGGAGAAGAAGAATCATCTCGCAGTTCAACTCCTGGTGATGCTGGAGGAGTAGGTGTGGTCGGATCAACTGCTACATTGCCGACTAAGACTCGGGAGGTTTCTAGCATGGAATCCATAAGTAGCTGGCATTGGTCTTCGGTCAAGTCTGGGTTGAAGCCCTCCTTGATTTTGTCCAATGGCAGCGCAGGAGACCAAGATTGGTAAATAGCCAGAACCTAACTCCCGGCTTCGATCGCCACTCTCTGAGTGTTGTTCGCAACAGTCTCCAATGCATGCTCCAGCAAATAATCTAAGGAGTGCCCGGTCTACTCTACTTGGTTAGCATGAATATAATTCAATGCCTTCCGAGCACCGTATGACAGAGCTGCAAGAGATATTTTGTTTGGTGAGTAAGATCAAAAATTGATTTGAGCATATTTAGGACATGATGGAAGGCTTACTAGCAAGATTACACTTGAAGGATTTTGAGGTGCTTTTAGCCTCCTCTATCTTCATGATAGCCTCCTCCAACTTTTTCTGCAGCCGAGTGATCTCGGTCTTCTGCTCTATAACCGACTTAGAGAGGTTTTCCTTCTTTGCATTCAGAGCATCTACAAATCTCTGCTGATTGGAAGTCAACTTCTCTAGGTCGGTGACTTTCTGATCATAAGCTAAAGGCATATAAAGGATCTTTAGCATCAGAGTGGTTAAAGAGAAAAAATGTGGTATGTGACCTTACTTGCAATTTCAGCACGACTCTGCTCTAAGGCCTTGGTCAATTCCTTATGATCGGTTTGTAGTTTGTTGATCTTCTTTTTGGCCTGGGAGAGTTGCTGACCGGTGACTAGCATAATACCAACAGCAAGTTAATATCATAAGTAAGGGATTAATTGCAACAGAAGACTGAGGCTTACCAAATGTTTTGGCTTCGAGGTATTCAACCCTAGCCTGTTTCCTCTCCACGAGACCATACATTTTCTAAATATATTGGAGATGGTTAATCTAAGGAACAAGACTAAGACAAAAGAAAAACATGGTATAAATGTACTTTGTTGGCTTCTCGGTGTTGGAACATTATTTTCACATCACCTACTTCAGGTCGACTGAATGTATCCACAGTCAGTGCAGTCTTGCCCTTGTCAAGAGGAGAAGGAGCACTGACCGGAGAAGGGTTGATAATCTATGGTGTTCACTCTGGAGCGCGGGAATTGTTTTGTTAGATGGCTTCTTAGGCTCAGTCAGCGTACTTGATGGCTTGCTGACCGGTCGAGGCAGGTCAGGCGGTCGGGGAGTTGGGTTCGACCGAGTGTCCTCGGATCCTTGGGCACTCTGTGCATCGCTCGACCGACCGCTATGAATATTAGAGAACATAATGATTGAAACGAGACTATGTTTGGTATCTATCCGAGCCAAGAATCAAAAGATAAAAAAGAGGGGCTAACATGGAAGCTTTCTTGATCTTGACTCAGCAAATCTTCTTCTTTGAAGAAGTGGACTCTCAATCAGTCTCCTTCCTCTTTTGGGAAGATCTGATAGCCTCATCAGTCTTTTGTGCTACTCTGGCATCACTCGATGCTTTGCTCGGGGGCTCCGATTGTCTTGAAGGTTGGTCGGAGTGAGCAGGAGTTGGCTGACCGACATCTGGAGACCGCTCTTCTTCATCATCGCTTTGATCCCCAACATATTGCCTTCGACGTTGGGCAGGTTGCTTCACTCATCGCCTGGGGGAAGGAAGAGTGACAATGCGATCAACAGTCACTGGATGAGTGCTCGTAGATGTGCTTGAACTTCTAGCACCGGTCTGGTGTGGCTTTTCCACATAATCTGGACCCTCGGTATCAGTCGGAGGGAGCGGAGGATGGGACACATAAGTATCCAGAACTGGCACAAATGCTAAGACATCAAGCAGGATATCAAAATAAGATAATAATAGAATCATTTAAAGTTGACCAAGGCGTACTCGGGCCTGCAGAGTGCCCCCATTATACACTTTCTCGATTAAGTGTGTCCGACAAATGTTGCCATTGGGTGGGTCAGGAACTTCCCTGGTCTCGTCATTGGTGGCTTTCCACGCTGGATGACTCTGAAGCTTCATGGGCTGCACTTGGCGCACTATAAAACTCTTGGCGGTGGTAATACCATCAATGCCTTCCTTCTTCAGATCTTCAATCTTCTTTAGCAGAGCAACCACCTGGGGGTCAGATGGGTCGGGCTTTTTGGTCCAATGTGCTTGGGGAATCGCCTTTGCACCAGAGAAGTCGACAAGAATAGGGGGAGGGTTGTCACAGTAAAACCACTCGTCCTTCCAGTTCTTGTTACCGGTCTTCAATGGCACATTGATGTAGGCCTCCTTCTTGCGCAATTGGACACCAACTCCGCCTATGGCCACTTGGTTGTCCTTTGTTGGCAGCGGTCAGAGGACGAAGAGGTGGCGGAACAGATTGAAATGGGGGAGGACACCCAAGAAGGCCTCGCACATGTGCACAAAGATAGCAATGTGGAGGATTGAGTTAGGATTGAGGTTGACAAACTCAATCTTGTAGAATAAAAGGATCCCGTGCAAGAAGCTACAGCAGGGAACTCAGAAGATGTGCTAAAAAAACGAGCGAAACACCACAATCTGCTTATGAATTGGAATGGGACAAGTTTCCTTGGGTACCTTCCAATCGATCTGAGCCTACTCGGGAAGAATGCCGTCCATCACCATCTTGTTCAGGTCGGCAGTAGAGATGCTGCTTCTCAGGAACTCCCAGAGCTGCTTGGGAATCTTGATCTGTGACGAAGAAGACTCGGCGACGGCCGTGGCGTAAGCCTTTCTGCGACCTATAGTTGTGAGATGAATCGATGCAATGGATTAAAAGCTAAACCCTAGCTAATGCTCGGGGGCTGAGGGCAACGAGATCTACGGCGGTGGGAAGGAATGCGCTAACCCTAGCTCTAGAATCAGAAGTGTCGCAAGAAACAAGGGAGGCACGAGGAAGACGAAGAGCTTGTGCGCAAAATGACGACGTGGACTGAGAGTCAACATGTTGTGCCCTTTTTATACCCTCGCCTTTTGACCTAAGGGTCCCATGGGCCGGTATGGGCCGTACAGTGACAGATTTTTCCAATTAAACAAAAATTACTTAAAGACCTTGATCTTTAAAATGATTTAGGGCTATTGAGCCTTGAGAAGTAATCTTGAGGGCTTCTTTGATAAGAGGCAGTGACCAAACCACTTAAAAACACTTATCGTATCTATGTGATTTGATGATCATGTAGCAGAGGACTTGATGGTCGTACGGGTATAAGTTCAAAAGTTATGTTATTGATTGATGTCAATAATTAAATTGCCGGAATTGGACTTATGAACAAATAGAGTGACAAATTATTAGGGAAAAGCTATGTTATGATTGATGTCATTTAGCTTAGTACTATTGTTTGATTGATGTCTTACTCCTTTACATGGACTGAACATGATTGATGTCATAGAATTCAGACCGATAAGTCACTCGGAAAATAGTATATATCACTCGGCCTTTTTAATAATCGGTCGGCAAGGTTGAAATCTTGCAAATTGACCTACTGATTTGATGACCAGGGGTTTCTTAGGCTCAAGCTTGATGGTTTGAGTAAACTACATACATCAAAATAATAAGAGCTAACATAATTAGACTCTTGCATTATTTGTTAGCCTTCAAATTATACAAGAGTCGGGGGCTACACCTGATCAGGTGCACCTGATCGGTGCACCAGATCTATCAGGAACATCAATAAAGAGGTCTTCCTAATTTATGATCAACATTGAAAATCACTCAGAAAATCAAAGCTCAAAATCAGGAAGCACTCGGGGGCTATTGTGGGATACTTGCTTTACGGGTATCTATAGATATGCCTAAATCGGTAGTTGACCGGGTACTTCATCAACAAGAAATCCGACTGAGTCTGCTTGGAGTGTAAGGCCATTAGAGATAGACTTTCTATGTAAATCCTTGTAGATTACGAGTAGGACTCTTGATGTACCCCCTGCCGACCGGATATATAAGGCGGTAGGGTACCCCCATCGAGGGACACAACATTACAAGCAATACAATCTGCAGAACACAGGATATAGGGTTTTTACTCTCATTGAGGGGGCCCGAACATGTATAATTTGGCGTCTTGTGTTAACCATCGTAGTTCTTAGTCTCGACATAGCCCTATATATTTACTACCGGATCAAGCTTCGACAGTGACCCACCTAGTGATGCCATTTACGGTTTAGTAGACCACTGTTTTTCCCACAGCGCGTGATTCGGCGCTTGGTTGCATCTTGACCCTTTTAGCGGATAATTTATATGATGTTTATATGAATTATACCGATCCCACTGAGTTGTGGGATGCACTTGAGCGCAAATATGCCGTCTCTGAAGCCGGTCATTTGTTGTACATGTGTGAGCAACTCTTTGACTTCAGCATTAACGCTGCAAAGTCGATAGTGTCTCAAGCTCACGAGTTACAACTTCTGGACGGAGAGATTGCAAGTTTGAGATGTCCTCTGCCTGATTGAGTTGTGGCAGCGGGCATTGTTGCCAAACTCCCTACCTCATGGAGAGATTTTGCCACGAGCTTGAAACACAAGAGGGAAGATATCTCAACTGAGAATCTGATTATAGCCTTCAATGTGGAAGAAAAGGAAAGAGCTAAAGACGCTCCTAGCACTTCTGCCGCTACAGAGAATGGTGCTAGTGCAAATGTTGTAGTTGAAAAGAAAACTTACTACAACAAGAACAAGGGAAAGATGCAGGCTGGTGGCAAGCCAAAGAAAACCACTAACTTCAAGAAGAACAACGCGAAAAAGGACAACAGATCCTGCTATGTGTGTGGCAAACCAAGGCAGCTTGCGAAAGATTGCCGCCACCATAAAGAAAATTCTGATGGACAACAGAAGAAGTCTATCAATGTGAACACTGGTAAGAACAACGGTGATGAGACCGATCCATCTGGGTATGGTAATTTACCATTTGTTTTTTCAGCCTTTCAATCGTTGGATTGGTGGGTTGATACGGGTGTCAATGTTCATGTGTGTTATGATTTGTCTATATTTTGTTCTTACTAGGGGATGCGGTCCTCCTCCATCCTGATGGGAAACAGATCAGCTGCTTCTGTTCTTGGTGTTGGTACAGTCAAACTGAAGCTCACTTCAAGAATGACTGTCCTTTTGAAGAACGTGCAGCATGCTCCCACAATAAAGAGGAATCTGATTAGTGTTTCCTTATTGTGTCGGGATGGTTATATGTTATTGTTTGAATCAAACAAATTTGTAATGTTGAAGTTTGGAAACTTTATTGGCAAAGGTTATTTAAGCGGAGGCTTGTTCCGCTTGAATACTTATGATTATTCCTATAATCTGAATGTTGCATCCATGATTAATAAAAATATTTGTGAGGCTGATGTGTGGCACTCACATTTTTGTCACATTGGGTTTGACACCATTGCTAGAATGTCCAGATTAGAACTTATTTCTAAGTTTAATATTCTCAAAGAGTTTAGAGAAAAAGCAAAACTTGGCACCATTAGATCTTATTCATTCTGATTTCTGTGAAATGAATAGATTATTGACATGAGGAGGCAAGAGATATTTCATGACTTTGATTGATGATGCTACTCGTTTTTCTATGTTTACTTGCTTAAAACTAAAGATGAAGCTTTGCAATACTTTAAAATTTATAAGGCCGAGGTTGAGAATCAACTTGAGAGGAAAATCAAACGATTACGCGATGATCGTGGAGGAGAGTATACCTCAAATGATTTTTCTTAATTCTGTGCGAACATGGTATTATCCATGAAGTGACACCACCATATTCACCTCAAGCGAGTGGGGTGGCTGAGAGGAAACACCGAACTCTAATAGATTTGGTGAATGCCATGTTAGAGAGCGCCAGTATGCCCTATGAATGGTGGGGGGAAGCTATCTTGACAGATAATTTTGTCCTAAACAGAGAAGTCACTCCCTATGAAGGATGGAATAAGAGAAAACCCAATGTCAATTTCTTAAGGACTTGGGACTGTCTGGCAAAGGTTAATTTACCTAAGCCGAAAAAGAGAAAGGTTGGACCCAAAATAGTAGATTGCGTATTTTTGGGATATGCATATAATTGTACTGCCTATAGATTCATAGTAGTTAAATCTGATACTCCTGAACAAAATGTGAATACTATCATGGAGTCGAGAAATGCTTCATCCTTTGAGGATATATTTCCTATGAGAGCAGCAAGTAGCACTTCTCAGAGTGAGAATTATCACAATCATGTGAATGCTCCTGAGGAATATACACCACCATGTGAAACAAACAATGATCTATACACACCATCTGAAGAAGATGACAATGTCATCAGTGAAGCTCCACGTAGGAGTAAGAGACAAAAGATTGCAAAATCATTTGGTGATGACTATATTGTTTATCTTGTGGATGATGTGCCCAACACTCTTTCGAAAACATATGTATCTTTAGATGCAGAATATTGGAAAGAGGCAGTCCGTAATGAGATGGACTCTATCATGTCTAATGGGACTTGGGAGATCACTGAGTGTCCAAGCGGGTGCAAACCACTTGGATGTAAGTGGATCTTTAAAAAGAAATTAAGGCCTGATGGTACTATTGAAAAGTACAAGGCTAGGCTTGTGGCCAAGTGATTCACACAAAGAGAAGGAGAGGGTTTCTTTGATACATACTCTCCTGTTGCCCCAATTTCCACCAGTAGAGTGCTTCTTGCTCTTGCAGCTTCTTATGGTTTGCATATCAATCAAATGGATGTAAAGACTGCTTTCCTTTATGGAGAGTTAGAGGAAGAGATATATATGGAGCAGCCGGATGGTTATAAAATTCCTGGGCAAGAGAACAAAGTGTGAAGATTAATAAAATCCCTATATGGACTTAAGCAAGCACCCAAACAATGGCATGAGAAATTTGACACCACTTTAACATCTGCTAGATTTAGCATAAACGAGGCAGATAGGTGTGTGTACTATCATTATGGGGGGGGTGAGGGAGTAATATTGTGCTTGTATGTCGATGACATATTAATTTTTCGAACAAGCACAAGAGTAATTGATGAGATCAAAACTTTCTTATCAAGGTGTTTTGACATGAAAGACTTGTGACCAACGGATGTGATCCTAAATGTGAAGCTGATCAAACACGAAGATGGGATTACCTTGAGTCAATCCCACTATGTAGAGAAGATACTTAGCCGTTTTGGCTTTGAGGATTGTAAAATCTCTCCAACTCCCTATGATGCGAGCATCAAGCTTCAAAAATTCAAAGGAGAGGGAAAATATCAACTGAGATATTCACTGTAACACCCCAGTGTCACTTTGCTCTAATGATGTATCATCTCACATAATTCACATGCTTAAGAGAAAAAAAAATTGATGGACTTAAGATTAAATAAAAGATCAAAGATAAGATTAATTGAGCCCAAATAAATGGAAATCAAAGGAGATCACAAACCCAAGTATTTTCAGTAGAAGTGTACCAATATTTTTACATAATCATGATGGGCATATAAAAAGGGAATTTTAAGGAATTTACCAGAATTTTTGGTAAAGGTTTAATAGCTGGAAAAATTCAGAGAAAGCACAAAAACAGAGTTCAGTGTGGAATTTTTATAAATTTTTGGAGGAAGAATTCTAGGAAAAGTCCTATATAGAAGTTGATCCAATTATTATCCTACTTCACCATAAAACATTGTAGGCCAATCAGAATTTGTGAAGGCCCCTAATTGACTCGGACAGTATGTCTTCAGGGGAGAGGAAATTGGGTTTGACATTTCGTCAAACACCTACAATGCCGGCGGGCCACCAGGCAGTGGCAGCGGCGTCCGGCGCCCATACCGCCGATGGGGGAAGTAGCTGGCTGGCCCGTCCTTCACCATTTACACCATCGTCCTCGTGCTTGATCGTGGCAGGCCGCCATTGCTCCCCCTCCCTCGCCCTCTCTCTCGCGGTGCTCTCTCTCCTCACCGCCAGCCTTATCCGTAGGTCCGAGCGCGAGTGCTGGCACAAATCGCCTCTCTAGCAGCTTCTACTCACGCCGCGCAGTCCCCAGCAAGCTCTGCGTGCTGCTAAGCCCTGCTACTCCTTTCTTTCCCGACGAGCCATCCCCAAATTTGACGCGGCCCTATTTTCGACGGTCGGGATCGCCATGGCCGCTGCCGTCGACTGAGGTGAGCGCGGCTCGATTCCTCATGCCAGAGCAAGCACAGGACCATCTCGGAGCTCGCTGCTCACTCCTGACCCATGCGGTGCAGTGTGCTTGCTGGATTCGGAAGCGGCCGTGTCGCCAGCGTCATCACGCGGAGGGGGCTCACGGCGACAGCCCAACTCCGGCCAACCCAACGTTGAGACCACCCCCACCAAGCTTCACAGCCTCAAGGTGATACCTCCGGACCCTTTGCTTTGCCTTATCTTGCTCCATGTGAGGTGCTCGCCACCGGCCTTGGTGGTGCCACACCGCCGCTCGTCGCCGGCGAGGCTGTGGAGACCCCTGCGCTTGCCACCACCACCCACCGAACCTTAGCGAGCCCCTCGTGACGTATAGCAGCATGAAGCCCCGATTCCCACTACCGATCACCGCCGGCAGGCCAGCCATGCCGTAGCGCAGCCGCGCGCGCGCGGCTCTGTTTGAAATTGTGCCAATGGCAATCTTGTAAATAACTCAAAGTTTAAAAGAATTCCAAGGAAATGGTTAAATTTGTAAAATCCATATCTGGAGTTTTAGAGCAGCAAAAATAGCAAAATAAATTTTTCGAGAATCCTTATGTTGTCCTCTTTGCCCTGGTTAGCATGAAGTTTAGGATTTGGAGATAAATTTGGAAGAATTTAATTCAAAACAAACAACCATTGTAAAGCAATTAAATTCATAATTAATTCTATAAAAATTATTAAATCACAAAAATTGGCATGCACACTCCTCATGGCATATGTGACCCACTGAATTTATGCATATTTTCATGATTATATGCATTTCTTGCATTTTAGGTATATGAATTTATATGACTTAATGGCATAGAAATTTACTCTGAGAAATTCCATACATGCTTATTATGCTTTTATATGTTACTGGAAAAATCCATGTAATTAATTTCCACTTAGAACTATTTTAGTTAATTCAACCTTGCTAATCTCAATATTATCCTTAACAATTGCATAATTGTCACTTTGGCTTATATGTTTAAGAACATCCTCTCTGAACTTTTGCCCAAGCAATGCATTTTATGCTTAACCTCATCATGTAGTGCAGTAGAGTACTCAATGGTACCATGCTCATATTTAAAAGTCTATAAACGCTATAGTTATAGTGATAACTACAATATTTCTTCTAATTAGAAGTTTGTCCCAATTACTTAATGGATTGTCCCAGCATACATTGTATTCCACAATATTTCATGCATGAGCATCATTTTACTAACTCTATTTGTTGAGAAAGTGCCATGAATCATCATACAAAAATCTTACTTTGCATTGCATCGCATCATGTAGGAAACGAGACCGGACACAAGACCGGGACAAGCAACCTCGAGGAGCTCGGAGTCGACCTGAACATCATTGGAACTACTAACTTCAAACAACCCCAAGGCAAGCCCCGGTGCACCCCTATGGTTTTAATGTTTTGCTTGTTCTACACACGTATGAGTGTCATGACTTGTGCATTTACGTATAGGAATTGATCGAAACCATAGATGCATCATTTGATTCCTTAATTCCTATGGTCTAGTTCAGATTAGGTACAAGCCTTTCGGTAGCCAAATGCTATGCTTAATAATGTGTCAATCGTAGAGATATCGAGTGGTACGGAGACCGCTCGGTATGGGTTCTTATACTGATATCCTTCACATTATGATAATTATGCAAATGAAGGCCGTACGGGAATTGCATGTGTAGAGAGCGACAGCAGGGTTTTTCCTTGACTGCCATAGCCCGTACGTGTCGCGTATGGATCGTTGTGACTCCGCGAGCAAGTATTGAACAGTACCAAGTGCATACCTTCGTATGGGAGTTGGTAAACTTAGTAGCATGAGCGTCGTAATGTTGACCGCTCACTTCCCACTTTGTGCAAAGTGTCGGTCACGGTGGTTGCACGGGTTTGTGGAATGTTGGAGGATGTATGGTTTAAGCCTTGGACCTGATGATGAACAGCGGTCGCAAGGGGGACATACATCCAGAGTGGGAACCCGGTTCAGCCTGATGATAATCTTGTGAAAGGTGGCCATACGTGTTATTAACTTATGCGTATGTCATGCATTTGGGTTTCTCCTGCAGGATGTACATCAGTATATATCGCCGTCCCTCGCAGATATGAGCACCACTTGTCTCGAGCAGATTGCAGTGTAGTAAGAACTAACGATAAAAATATACTTGTTGTCTTGATCACTCAATTGCTGTATTGAAATTTTGCTTGAATAGTTCACAGTTAATTAAATTTATGTTCATGTCACAACCCTATTAATATGGCTAAAAGTGGAATCAGAAACTAGCCCAGTGCTGCTTTGGCAAATAAAATTCCAGCAAGCCCGGTCAGCCCCCTACATATTAGGAGTCGGCTTTAGAAAGCCATTTTTGACGGGTAAGTCTTGCGGAGTATCTTAGATACTCAGGGTTTGTCATTGAATTTTATTGCAGGCATGTCTTCCTCTAACTTCTATTTGAGCCGTGAGCATGATGAGTGGGTCGAGGAACCAAGTAGCGAATGGACCTTTGAGTGGGTTCCTTGCTCACCGAATCATGGACCCAAGGAGTGAACCATGACTAGGGCTGTTATGGTTTACTTAGGCTTCTCTATCGTCGTGTTTAATTATCGCTTCCGCTACGTGATGTACTAAACTATGCACTCCGAACATATGTATTGTAATTTCCACTCGGACCTTGTGTGTATGTAACAATCCGATTTCCGAACTTGGTTTGTAAGATTAATCATCACTAGGCTTGTAATAATGCACATTACTCTTACGTAACTTTGCAAATGATGGTATGTTCGTGTGTATGTACTGTGTATGTCGGCTTCATCCGACATCGCCCAAAAGTGATCCTGGATCGGTCATTTCCCCTCAGTTCGAGGTGCGGGATGCTACAGGTGGTATCAGAGCTATTTTGGGAAAAGTACTACACTTAAGAACATTCTTAAATTGAAAACCGCATTTTTACGGTGAGGTACGAGTAGAAAGCCCAATTAGGGATGATTAGTAGTAGTTAAGGTGGCAAAGCTAACCCTGGGTTATGATTGTTTAAATTACTTGCGACTACGGACTCTTCAATGAAGGTACGTGTGTGACTCGAATACACTCTTATTCGAGAGCTCCCATGCGAGGCGAGGTGGTCATGGAATTGTTGTGCTTAGATAGGAATTTATTCAACTGGTGTGACTCGAATACACTCTTATTCGAGAGCTCCCGTGCGAGGTGAGGTGGTCACGGATTTTCTTTTGGATTGTTTCTTTTGAATTTGATGATTGTTTCTGCAATGGATTTTTCTGTAGGTACACTAACCACGAATCATAGTTCGAGTAGTAACGTGATGAGATCGTGTGTGTGTTGCCACCGTTGTGCGATCGGTTGGTTATATACCCGCCGTTGTTTTAATTTGGCAAGGACGTAGGGAACCGTCATATTGAGCATTTACATTCATGCGTATCATATGCATTCATCCCTACCGACTCATGTAAAAAAATCACAAATATTACAAACATGTGAAATAATCAAACCCCGAGCAATTTTTAGATCACTATGGTACCTAAAACGAAGGTTTGAACTTAACCGGAAAGGAACTGAACTTTGCCAGGAAACTCAGTTTGACTAAAACCAGTGTAACTCCCTCAGTTTTAGTCCGATGAAGGCGTATGAGTACCCGTTGGAAAGTTAATGAGTTTCTCTACGAGTTTGGTATAATGACTTTCCCTTGGAAAAATCGGAAACTAGGTCAAAAATGACAAAAACAGACGGGTTTTCTGGAATTACAGAAAGTACCCCGATTCTATCCGCTGACTCCCAACGATCATAACTCTTGGCGTGTTGGCCCGATGGAGCTGTATTTGTAGGCGTTGGAAAGCTAGAGAAATTTTCTAGAACTTTTCTAACTAGTGAAAATTCTGATCTTGAACCAATCTAAATCAAAATTCTGAGTCTTCAGGATTAAGTCAGTTCTGTCCGACGAGCTGGGAACTTTGAGTTTCAGGAAACTGATTGCATATATTTTTCATATGCAAATACTTATCATCCATTGAGCATATAGTCCTTTGACATATATATTTCTATCTGGTTATAAAGTTTTGACTCACCATTGTCTCAAAACTTAATGGCATAGATGGATGTTGATCAGCTTCGGGCGGAGATGACCGCTGTGGCTGCCCGGTTGCGGGAGGTGGAATCCCAGCTGGAGGAAACCGATGATAAGTACCGGGCACTGCAGGCTGAGGATGAGAACCACCGTGTGCGCATTATCCATCTTGAGGCAGAAAATTTCTCCCTCAAAAATCAGGTGGCCCAGCTAGGAGAAGAGAAGGCCGAGTTGCAGGATGAGCTCGAGGAGGTGAAGACCACAACTGATTTCATTGAGCAAGAAAAGTTGGAGGCAGAGAATGAACTTCACCATACTCGCCTCGTCAACCAAAACCTGGAAGGCACTATATACTTTCTGGAAGTCCATTTGGAGGTTGTCCAACACAACATGGAGGAAGCCAACCATGCGGTGGTAGTGCTTCAGGAGCAGGTGGAGCAAGCTCAGGAGGACCTTGAGCAAATCATTATGCATCATCAGCCCGTGGATCCACAACCACAGCCTCTGGAAGTGGATGATCATGAGCAGGAGCACGGCGTATCGGGCATCGACTACGAGGTCCCGGCGCCGCCTAACAACATGAACATGCTCTCCGACGGTGATAGTCATGCACCCTAGGCGGATGGAGCAGATGGTGTAGTAGTAGATGTCTAGGGATGTGATGTAACCTAGTGGTAGTAGAACTTGAACGTGGGACTCAGCAGCCACGGTAAGAGCATCCCTCCTTTTTAACATTAATATCCTGAAAATCTCCTCCTTTTGCAAATGTAAGTCACCCCTTGGTTCCCTTTCAGGAAATACTACCAAGTTCCGGAGGCCAATCCAGTAGTGCCACCTTGTCGGACAACGTCGATACGGTCATTCTGAGAAATCGGCCAAGGAACTTGTCTCTACCGCTACAACCTCATCAACTTGGGCCATCGTCCCTTGGATAGACCAGCAGGTATTCCCTTTGACTAACTTAACATGCAACTATTTCCTATCCTGATGCTTCACACTCCTTAGGCAATTTTGTCATCTCATACTCCTGTTGGAATTGCACCAGTTGATACTTCAAGACCTACCCTCTCTTCAGAGACAACGGTAAAAATTTGAACTCTTCTTAATTTATCTTTCAATTATTCATCAGCTTCTCATCTCTGCTTCTCTTTTAGATTCATGCTGCCAAGCGCACATCTTCAGTCTACCTTCCTCTAGAAGTCAGAGCCATTCTCCTGCAAATCCGCCAATGACTCGAGGGAATCCTCATTGAATAACTGGTGTCACGCCAGTCCCATCAGGCAACGATATATGGAGATCAAAGATTTGTTGCCATTTGGCCTTGCCTCAGTACTACAACCAGTGGCCTTCATTGAATTCCACCAAATCCGAGTACAAACAGCTAAGTCTCGCATCAAGCAACGGTTAGAGCAAAGGGAGCAAGCATAATCAGCTGACAAGAAAGTAGCTGAAGAACAAAGCAAATGCCTTACGGAAGCAGGAGAACTTACGGAAGGAGCACGACAAAATCGAAGCCACACTGCAAGCAAAAAATCAAGAAATAACCAATGTGGAAACAGCTATAAGTCAAGTACCCAATGAAATCATAGCATAAGAAGCTATTGCCACATTGGCTTATACTCAAGCTACCAGCCTGTGGAACACAATCTCCAACATCCCTGGGTCAGTTGAGGAAGATGCCTATGCCATCACTGTAGTAGAACAACTCAGAATCCAGGCCATCGACCTCATCGACTTTTATTGTCCAGTAGAGTAGATATAAATGGTCACTGACTGTTTCAATAGAATTTTGTTTTGTAACATTTTATGCACTATGGACGATATTTGTGATATCGACCATCTGAAGTCGATGATGACTCATCGGCTATGAAACATTCTCTTTTCTTTTTTCCTCGATCTTTTAATTTTCTCTGCTAAGGAAGTTACTTGCATATCGGCCCTGATTAATCTCTCGAGATATTGAATCATCCAAATGCTCAAATGATATTCTTTCATATACTTGCCATCTTCTAGTAACTTCCATTGGGGTGCCTGTCAGAGAAACAATTTAGAATTTGACTAGTCTACTACCTCAAGACCCTGTGTTGTAATCTTAACATAGTCCCCATCCCAGATCTTTCCAGACAAACACTCCATATTATCCGCATGCCATGGAATTAAATCTACCGGTGCAACATTGACGGTTTCATCGGCCAGGACTACCTCCACTCGATCGCCAATCCACTGGGCCAGAGACTGATGCATTGTCGATGGAACACAACAATTTGCATGTATCCAATCATGACCCAATAGAAGGTTGTAGGTTCCCTTTCCATCAATGACAAAGAAAGTAACCGGCAAAGTTTTACTGCCGATTGTAAGCTCCACATTTAAAACTCTGCTGCAGTACGACCACCATAATCCCTAAGAATCATATTTGTATTGATCAAATCTTCATCCATCTACCCCAATTTCCTAATAGTAGTGATCGGCATTATATTTACTGCAGCACCTCCATCAACCATCATCTTTCCCATCGGTATCCCATTAACGAACCCCTTCAAGTACAGAGCCTTCAAGTGCTAATATCTAGACTCATCTGGTTTATCAAATATTGCTTGCTGAGAATCAGATATAATTTGAGGTTCATTTTCTTTAATAGCAAACAACTCTTCCTCTGAAGCCATAAATTCTTGAGGCAACATCATCACCATGCCTACTGTAGCACTCGATGCTTGCAATTGTGACTACACTTTTGGCTTCCAGACCTTCTTTGGCGGCTAATCACCATCTTCATCATAATAATATTTACTAGCCCTTATCTTCCTGCAACGCATCCTTTGAATCCCATGCTTTTGACTTCTAGAGAAAATACCAGATGGACACCACTGATCAGCTTGCTCTTGTCCTTCCTGCATTTCCTCATCGACTTCCTTGTCAAACTTGGACTCTTTACTCACCTTCGTTTCTCCAAGTCGATCAAACACAGAAACCCTCTGATGTCGATCAGCTGATCCCACCATCGACTCCTTGGAGTCATTTACACGATGCTGGCACCGATGACTTGCTGTAGCTTCTCTATACATATGATATATGCGCTTACTGCATCCAAGAAAATTGTCGATTGATGGCAATTTCATATCATGATCCCAGCAGTGCTAAAAGAATGGGCACTCCCAATGTGGATGAAACTATGACTCCTTCACTTCCCTGTCTCTCTTTTTCTGGTATCTTTTAATGAACACCTCCACATCGTCTATACCAGCCATGTTGACATTTATAGGGAAAGGATGCCCATCAATCTTCATAGTACCTATGCTGAATTTTATCTTTTCCTGCTCAATCACCATCTGAATCTGTCTCCTGAACTCCTTGCAATCGTTAGTACTATGAGAAGGTGAATTGTGCCACTTGCAGTACCTCATCTTCTTTAATTCTTCAGTAGGAGGTATCACATGATTGGATGGCAATTGAATGTGCTTATCTTGCAACAGCATATCGAATATCTTATCAGCCTTAGTGATATCAAAATCATACTTTTCTTCTGGTTCATTCTATTACACCCAATGGCAGGACAACACATTCTTGTTTCTAGTCCACTCAGCCATATTAACTTCTTCAACATCTTTATCAGATTCAGACCCATAATCAGTGTAGTTGACTTGAATCAGCCTTGAACGTGCCCCTCAAGTCAAGTTCTCCTGAATAGACACCTTTTGCACTAACTGGGACATGCTTTCAAACTCGACCAAGGGAAACATCTCCCCTAGAGGTGCAACTAATCCACTTGAATGCTATCTCCACCATCTGAGTATCAGTTAATTGCAAGCTGAAACATTTGATGCACACGTCTCTAAATCTCTGCACATAATCATGTACAGATTTCCTAGCCTTCTGCCTTAGAGCAATAAAATCGGACAACCTCAACTCTCTAGTTTCAGCAAAGAAGTATTTGTGGAATTTCGGTTCGAGATCGGCCCAAGTAATAATTGAATTTGGGGGCAACGATGTGAACCAATAAAATGCCAATCCAGACAAGGACAACGGAAACAACCTGATCTTCAATGCTTCAGTATTACCACCTTCTACACATTGCACTAAAAATCGGCGGATATGCTCAACAGTAGTAGTATTATCTTGTCCAGTAAACTTAGTGAACTCTAGTGGCCTGTATCGACTCGGCATAGGAATAAAATCATAGCTTGGAGGATACGGAGGTCGATACATGTACGTCTGCTGCTTTGGCTTTAGTCCAAACTGTTCCCTCATCACCTCAGCAATCATTGAAGCCCAATCATTAGTTAACACATTGACATTTGGTATAGTCAATGTGGGACCAGATGCTGGCATCTATGAGCCAAAATTAATAACTGTATGCTGGCCTCCTAGTTCTCCTGGTAGTGCAGATGACGATGGCATTCCAAACATACTCCACTCAACATTAGGTGCAGTACTATATATCACATTTGGCTCTGTGGTTTCCTGTCTGTAGTGTTGCGGCTATGTCTGTGGAGTAGTCTTTTGCAATATTATCTTGCAAGGTGTCTTTTCTATTGTACCAGTATCAACATTCTTTGAAGGTGGAGTACTCTCTAAAGGTGTTTGACCTGAAATCACAGCAGGAATTATTGTGCTTGCAGTTGGTTGTTGTGTCTCCAATTGTAGGCCAAGGAACATTCCCAGACATACGGAAATACACTGGCCCACGAACTGGATCATCAAATATGCAACCCTCCATAGTCTGAATAATCAAGGTCCTCAATATGTTAACCAATACAGGCGATTGGTTAATCAATTCATGGTGTATGGTCATGTGGATCATGTTACTCACAGCTTCTTCCTTGATAGCTTCTGTTGGTTTATCAGCAATTGACTTCTCACTCTCGTCTTCAATCAAGACAGCAGCAGGTAATTTCCCTTTCTGGATGATGCAATCCCTTGTCTTGCCGAAAGTTCCCAACAAAAGGCTTTCAAACTCAGCAAGTCTTTGATCAATTTGTGCTTTCACTTCTTCACTCAGATCGTCTCTAACAACCGGGAGCACATGTTCATTCTTCATATCAGCACTGATATTGTTCTTCGGTTATGTGGTTTCAGGATCTTTTAGAATTCCAAGTCCAGACATGATGTAAAGCTTGAAGTTCTTGGTCTCACCAGGCGTGCCAAAAAGCGTGTTGACACAAAAATTGTCACGCATGACCTGGGAGATCTGCTTAACTCCAGTGAAGGCTCAATACAAGAAACTGAGGCATGCCAATCGATTTTCCATGCAAATCAACAAAGAGACAAACAATCAGAAGATGCGGGTCATCGACCCAGGACAGGCCGATGAAGAAAGCCGATTATCACTATTCGTGAGATCAGCCAATGCAACTATATGAATAAATAACATAAGGAAAAATTAGCTAATCAGCTGATTATATCAGCTTATCAGCAAAATTTAATTTAGTAAAATGGTTTTAAGTCATAGATGTTGATAAAGAATTGAGTCGACAGGCCAGAGTCGATAAAACTACAGTATTCATAAAGCAACTAGCCAAGTCGATGTGAGATGCTAGAGTCGATAGAGCTGAGTCGATAGTTCTACAGTAAATACGCATAGACTCACTCTATCGATGGCGTTAGGAAATATGCCTTAAAATCATAAATCTATCTTATTTTAATAAGAGGGCAAACGACTATCAAAGTGAATGATATAATCAATTTAAGCATCAGAAAGTCGACTGAACCATGATAACCTATCGGCTAAACATCCCGATAGAACTCTATCGACTCTACCTATAAACAGATCGGATCTAACTCTATCAACATAGTAAGAGATCGAAATTGATGCGGCCTTACTGATTCAAATAGATAGAACTTAATCGAGACAGTGTTCAAACACGGTAAACAGAGTTAGATTTTAACTATTTATAGATAAAACCGATAAAGTGACTCGAATAATAGATTTAAATTATACCTGTAAAACCTAATAAAATCATAATAGATTGATTTCAACCAATACGGTATTGCAATCAGAGTCGATAGATCAAGTTCAAAAAAGATCTAATTACCGGGATAACTAGCAATCCTAACGATAACAACTAGAATATCAAATTAATGATAAAGTACTAGTTGAGATTGATAGAATTACCGAGCGTGACTAATCCAAGTCTCTCACCGAGATCGGAGCTGATGCAGCCCACGCGAGATGAGGATTTCGTCGGGTAGGAAAGGTTGGCAATGCTCCAAATTGTATTGAATGAAAGTGTTATTTTTTTGTACAGACTCTATTACATATTTATAAAGCCCCGTGCAAGGGATTTTGACCCCACTCAGTCAGGACTCTTAACAAACTAACTAGATTTATTTTTAAACAAAATCTAAACTAAAATAGAAAGAGATAAAATGACCCTATTAGGCCCACTTTATTCCTTTCGGCCGTTTAGCTTCGTTGACTTTGGCCGATTTCAACTCTCCACCTCTGATCAATGGGACCGGTCCAACTTATAGTGCCAACAGCAGTGGCAGCTATTCTGAGGAGACAACCATTTGACTTGGCTGATTTACTGATTGGTGAGATGGAGGAGGTTATTTCTGAGAGGGTAGGAGGACGTCACTTGGTCTATGCTCCCTACATTTGCTATCTCCTAAGGAGGATGGGACTAGTGATGGAGGAGCAGTATGACACGTCCCATGGGATGACCACCAGCTACTCACCTAGAGTCCCTAAGGGTTTGCAGTCCACCTCTAGTCAGTAGACCGGAGAGGAGGAGCAGGAGTCACCGCCAGTCACTCATGAGTAGACAGCTCATTGGTTGTTCCTGAGTCAGCTAGTACAGGAGCACCTCTCCAGCCGACAGGTTCACAGATAGAGGGCGCTATCACTGTGGCAGCACTTGTAGAATGCCTGGGTGATTTCATCCAGAGAGCAGCTGAGGATAGACGTTAGATGATGGAGGTTATCAGGGGATAGGCAGAGCTTCAGAGATAGAAGATGGCACTATTGACCACCCAAATGACTCAGATGACAGAGCTCACCAAAGGATAGACAAGCCAGTAGGCAGGAGTCCCCGTACTACCACAGTTCCAACATCTTCCAACCTAGGGAGGCCCCTTCAGTGCTATGATGACATCCCAGCCCAGCGGGTTGTCACAAGAGGGGTGTTACCGACAAGGGGAGCAGGACAGACTTTCTCTCCAGTGACTCAGCTCTCACCCTTATCAGGTTTCTCAGTCTCCGCATTACTCTCTTCACCAGCACAGTCTACAGCTTCATAGAGGACAGTACCTACAACCTCCAAGCACCAGCCACCAGTCAGGAGTCTATTCTTAGAGATTATGCACACCGCTCGTGCAGACTCCCAGCCAGCCCTAGAGTCAGTTACAGCACCACCTTCCACTGCTATAGTCAGCACTCTCACACCTCTGGTAGCAGAGGATCTGGTCTGCCAAGGCTTTACCCAGGACGATGTGGATGATCTTTCTCTACTTCAGGCGACTGTTGTCGAGGAGACATCCACAGTTCCACTAGCAGGGAAGGATAGAGGGTCTGAGTCACCTGTAGACCCTGATTTCTTCGAGCAAATGGATCCTCGGACGGCATAGGGTCAGGGAGCACTGCAGGATCCTGCACTGGAGCAGCCAACAACAAAGCCCTTAGAGGACGTCGCTACACCACTTCCTTCGACCAAGAGCGCGTAGATGTTTACTTTTCCCACTTCTTGGTGCTTGTTGCCAAAGGGGGGTATGTAGTCATAGGTCTAGGGGGAATCGGGGTGTGATCCTATGCGATCGAGAGTAGTTTGTATCTAGCGGGAGCATACATGTACATTGGTTTTGGGAGTTAGATATACTTGGATCTTATTTTGATAGAGTTATTTGATCTTTGTGGATTTTGATGGGTGATGGTTTTCACTCGCTTGTATTTGACTCATCTTGATCTCACTTGGTTTATTTTTCATACGCAGTGCTTTGTATTTCTTATTTATCCCGCATGCCTTTGTATGATTCCATGATGATGATTGTTTGTTCTTAATTCTTATGCTTTATCATGCTAACTTGTTGCACATCATCATTCATATCTTGCATTGCATGTCCCTATGTTTTTATTACTATCTTCTCATGACATGCATGCATATCATCTAGAGTGTGCTTTTCTTCCTTATTCCTCTTAGCTCTTGATAATGCTTGTTTGAGTAGGAGCTTGTGTGTTTCTCTCTTATGCTTTTCAGGTTCCTCTCGATTATAGTGTAGCTCTTTTAGCCTTGTTGTTCATTGATAAAATTATGATAAGTAGTTTTTGTCATCAATCACCAAAAAGGGGGAGATTGTAAGCTTCATAACCTTTGATGGGATCCCCAAGGTATGAATGTTTTGATGATAGATGACAAGTATGAAATTGTGGGCTAATATCTTCACGAGTGTTGTCTATTTAGGAATCATCTCTAAACTCTACTACAATCATGTGGATGATGGTTGCCTTGGCAGCTGATGACAATGACCGTAAGCATGGAGGCTTGTGAGCTTGATGGAGTCCAAGGGTTGATGGAGATGGATCAAAGTTGAGGACAAGCTATGGAGAAAGTGTTGGAACACTTGTCTAGTTGTTAGGGCTTTGAGTTCATATGAAAAATTAGACTTTGAAGAGGATCTAGGTCATTTCTCTTAGGTCATGTGTAGTTGGTGATGTGCATTGATGCTCAGTGAAATCATAGGCACAAGGTGACAGTGGAGAAGCTAAGGAGCTGTTCAGAGAAGCCAGAAACAAAGTCAAGCGAGGATGAGGAGTTTCAGCTTCTGGATGTAGTGACCGGATAGAGGGGTCAGTGGAGATCGGATTGTACGGTCACTAAATGGATAGAGAGCAGTTTGCGAGGAATTTGTCTATGCAAGGATCAATAGTGACCGGATGGTCCGGTCAGCAGACCGGAGGGTTCGGTCTATATGGAGTCGCGCCAAGACAGAGAGGACGCAAACTAGGAGCTCTCTGGACTAGAGAGAGACAGTCTGATTAGATGGTCCGATCAGTATAGTAATTCAGTTTGGACAGAGTAGCCAATGACTCTAGGAGCCGTTCTAAAGAGACCAGACGGTTCGGTCTGGCAGTGACCAGATTGTCCGGTCATTGGGGTCCAAAAAGACAACTTCGTGGAGCAACGACTAGTTGGAGATTGGAAGCCTTTATAACTTTGTTGCTAGGGTCTTGGAGACCACTCTTGACCAGAGGAATATCTGAAAGCATTTGGTAAGGTCCAAGAGGAAAAGAGGAGAGCACTAGGAGGAGATATTGCATATCTTGAGAGTGCTAGCGAGAGTAACTTGAGCATTGATGCACATCTAAGGCTAGGGTGTCCTTCAGGGTGTGATCTACATTGTTACTCTTGGTCTATGGTGATACCTAGACCGATTAGGTGTCGGTGATTGAGCCAATCGTGATCGATTGTGAAGGCCGTCACACGTTTGTACCCGGTTTGAGCCCGCCGGTGACAAGGGCATCGTTAGTGAGCATCGTGTTTCGGCTCGAGGAGTCCGACAAGTTCTCAAGGGAGGTGAGCTTGTGCCCATGTGGCAGTGGTGACGCACACTGTGTCTTTACTCCGGGACTGATTGCGGGCTCATGGACGAGAACCCCACATTGGTGGCGGGAGGTACCGGGACTCCGACGGGAGCGGTCCAACGAGGAGTAGGGGAAGGCACCGTCCTTCCAAGACCTCAAGAAAAAATCATGAGCATTCCTTGACCTCCTCTTTACTATTCCGCAATTGTGTGCTCAAGTAACTACGTTGAATTGTGGCTTGCATACGCTAGTTAGTTTGACTTCCGCGCTTGGTATCACCATGAACACTAGCATGTGTAGGGTCCTGGCCGACTAAAATTGTTAGGTTGCAATGATTATTAGACTCAAGTAGTGTGAATTGAAGTATTTGGACTTGCGAGCGGCTTACCGGTTCGCCCCCCCCCCCCTCCTCTAGGTATGCCTTCGGTCCTTACATGCTACCTGGGCTATTGATTCCATTGATCGCCGCTCTCTTTCTGCCTTTTGTGTGTTTCTTGATGGTTCTCTCATTGCTTGGAAAACTAAGAAGTAGGCAATAGTTTCTCGTTCGTGTGTAGAGGCTGAGTTGCGTGCTATAGCTCTTGTGACAGCAGAAGTTACTTTGTTATGGTGGTTGCTTGAGGATTTTGGTGTTTCCGTTTCTATGCTGACTTCTCTTTATTCTAACATTACAGGTGCTATCAGTATGGCTCTTGATCTTGTGAAGCAATAACTTAGTAAGCATGTTGGTGTTCATGCTTTTTATACACAAGCACAGGTACAGGATGGCATTGTTTCTCCTTAGTATGTGCCTTCAGAGATTCAGTTGGCTGATTTGTTCACCAAGGCACATACTAGAGCTAGACACAGGTTTTATCTCTCCAAACTCAGTGTTGTTGCTCCACCCTGAGTTTGAGGGAGGGGGGGTGTTATATATATATGTATTCTTGTAGTTTCCCTATTGTATATGGGGTTTTGTACATATTTACCAACATCTGTACATGTATATATTTGGGTCTAGTGCCCTCATTATGAATACAAGTGTTATTCATAACAAGTACGATCTCAGCCAGGTTGGTGCTGCAATCATAGAAATCAAGAATCTTCTTCGATATGATTTCATTAGTGCCTCAGTTATCCATAAACTGCATGAGTGCAACGTTGTATCTCATTGTTTAGCTCACCTTGGGTGTGAGTGTGCAGTGTGGGCTAGATATAACACCCCTATTTTGGGTAGCCTCCCCTCTTGTATCCGTAATTTGGTTGGTCGCCATTCTGCTACATCAATGGTACAATGAAAGTGGATCTTCCTCTCAAATAATAATAATAAAAGAACTCGCCAGCAGAGTCACATTGTCAGTGGCCTCCCCAGTAATTATTCAAGGGGGCATTTTTCTTCTCTTCTGGTCAAAGAGAAGCAAAACCAATAAAAATTAAGGTGCAGTGTATGAAGATAATGAACTTGTTCCCCTTCATAAGCTACATTTATGCATTATTTTGCTTACTAATATCGGATTTTCATTCTAGAAAACTAATTTGATTTCTGCTGCAATCAAACAATTAATTGTGCGTGCATACATATTATTACATGATCCACCATATGCTTGTTTTGTAAATTGAGCCCTTAAGTGGCTTAATAATTTTTTTTAAGATTTTAAGCATTCCTGTTGAATGTTAGAGTAAATCCATGAAGCAGCTTATTAAGGAATTTTAAAATGGTAATCATGTTGATGGTTAGACCGATTTAGATTTGCCAAGATTCTTAGTTACGCTTCTAGGAACACAAAATGTGAAGCTATATATTACTGGAAGCTTGGTGTTTTGTTTTGCAACACTTTATCTTGGGGGTAGTTAATTTAGTTAGAAACCTATTTAATTGCACACTGGTAAATATGATGTAGGTTGAAACAAATATCTATGATAGGTTTGCAGCTCCTAAATTTGTTTTTTTAACCCGAATGCTATCAGTATCCTTTTATTAAGCTTTTTATTAGCTATTAATTTTGATGCTTAGAGGACATACAGTTTCCCTTTTCTTTGATTTTATAACTCCTTTTTTCCACCTCTTTTTTTTCTCCTTATTCTGTTTTATGCCCTCTTATGTACAAGTTGAATGAAAGGAAGAAGTATGTTCATGATTTTTTTTACATACCGTCCTCTTACATGATGTTTTGAGTTGCTTGACGGCCAATTAAATTAGTGATTTTTTTTGTCAAGTATACTATTCTTTTTGTTGTTTCATCATACACATTGTTTCCTCAATTTTGCGTTAGATGGACACACCGAATATGTTGATTTTTGTCTGAGTTTCTTTCTTCACATGCAGGCATATTGAGATTGTCGGATAATTACATTACTCGCTTAACGAAGAGTCTGATTCTCTAATCAGAATTCCAGACTCCTAAACAGGTTTGCATGTCCATTCAACATTGAGATTTTGTTTTGATGATGTTTTCTGCCGGTGATTCATGCTTCTTTCTTGTTGATTTTTGAAGCACTCCATCTGCTGTTGTGTGATGGCCATTTCATCACAACTTAATGCGTACCAATCCATGGTACATGCAGAGATTGAGGTCAACCGACCTATTTTGCTTGGTGACTGGTGTTTTGTTGAATGAAGCTGCAAGTGGCAATAATGTTTTTATCAAAATGATTGTGATCTCATTTTTCTGTGCCATATAGAGATAATCTTCAATCCTGATATGGAATTAATTCATTGTCTCTTTTTTCCTCTTGACAAGATAGATCCTTTGCTCTCAACAAGGGCTTTGAAATAATTGGAGTTGGAACAAGTATAAAACGTATGTGATGATTGGATGTCATATTCATGCAAGCTATAGGACTCTTATGAGATCTCAGGATTTGTTTTGCACTCTTAAGAATATGACAATTTTGTCACATTTGTCTTTAATAACAATGGGGTTAACTTTTTGATGAAATAACAACACGCTTTACTAAATATTTGTGATGCAAGGATAGCACATGCGTGTCGCACATGCAAAGAACCAGTAAACTTAAAGGTTTCACACCACAAGAACTTTTGGCGAGGATAGTGTTGGTATTTCTTAACGTCACATCAAGAATATCACTATCCCTGGTATGATGCCAGAAATAAATATTGGTGTTTGTTATGCTTTAAGAGTAAAGTGAATTAATCCGCAAGTGCATGAAACACCATTGTAGCATTTCACCTGGGAGTATTCTAAGGTATCATATTTATTTTCATTGGGAAGCTAGGCGTAAGATTATCTCGGCTTAACAAAGATATGATTAAAGAATAATTCAAACAACCAAAAATGGGAGTAAGGATAATCAACGATAGAGTGGGGTAGTAACACAGGAGAAATCCACACTAAGATAAATAAAGTGAACGGTTAAGCTAGCCGGGGGGCCAGCGAGTCTAAGTCAAAGATTCCTAAAATTATATCTTTTCGAAATATATCTAAGTCAATTGTCAAAATCTTAGTTACTTGGATTGAGTGCTTACACCAATTTCTTGGTACAGCCTCAAGTCTTTCTCCTGTTAGCTCACTTCGGGGCACGAAAATGTTCCACTAATATGGGCTGATAACTAGCCTCTGTACTAGTGGGTACGCTATCGCTAGACAACGCTGACTAAGATGGCCCGAACATGGTGGATTACTACAAGGGACGGACAGGGCTGTCACCACCTGCCGCCTACCACACAGCCCATGGGGACAAATGCAAATCCAGCTAGCATTAACTTAGGCACCGCACCTATGCCTTCACTAGATATTCCTCCATTGATTGAGCGGAAGAATAGCCGGGAAATAACCAAGTCTATGTACTAGAATGAACTAAACTTAATTAAATCCTAGCCGGGAAACCTATGAACTACGCAACAAAGTTTCTTCCCGATAATTTCAACTTAAGGAAATGACTAAATTAAAATAAATACTTGACAAGATATAAAAGGAAAGATATTTTATATTGATAAAGGGTAAGTCTTACAAAGGAGAACTGATACAAGAGAGCTCATACCAAGACTCCGAGACAATTCCGGAATCCCAAGCAATGCTCTCGACTAGACTCTAACTCCCGACTAACTACCCTACTCTACATATGGCACATGTAGTGGGAATTGGACTCCTTTATGTGTTTCTTGTTTTTTGATCCTCTTTTCTGCCGAATGCCCCTCTATACCTAGGTGGCGAAAGGCCCAGGGGTATTTGTAGGTGAAGAAGAGTCGGTAGGCAAAAGTTGGTCCACCGGCTGGTGGACAAGGCCGGGCGGACACGTGTGCCAGGCGGCGGCCTAGGCCGTGCGGCCCATGGATCATGTCGGTTCGTGACTGACTCCTCTCGGACGACTTAGATTTGATCCCGAAGTTGGTTGTTTCATCGGTTCCCACCGACTTCTTCATTTTGGGTCCGATAGGCCTCTTGGGCCTAGTGGGCTGGCAACGCCCGGGTGGCAACCCAGGCCGGGTGGCATGCTAGGCCCAACAGCGGCCGAGGCCGGGCGGCGGCCTTGGCCGGGTGTCGACCCCGTCCAGGTCGCCCCTTGACTTCTCCCGGTTAGGCCACTCGTTGGCCCTCTCTTTCTTAGTTATGTTTCATCATTCTTAATTCGGGAGGAGAAAATACCATCATGGTGAAGTGTTTTTCGAAAACCGGCCAGGTTGGATGATCAGCCTGGAAAATGGCCCCCGGTTAACTAGCTGGGTGGCTAATTTCATCCGGTTATGACCCTGTCAGCTAGTTCCTAATTTCAGCCTGAAAGTAACCCTGGTTAACCAGTCGGGTGGCTGATTTCAGCCATTTATGACCATGTCGGCTGGTTCCTGATTTTAGCCAGAAAACGACCCTGTCGGCCGGTGAAAACGGCTGTTTCACAGTCGTAATCGGCCGACGGGGTATTTCTTCATGTTTTTACATATTTTGGCCCTCTTATGCTTGCAAACACACATTCCACCAACTCGTGGGTCTTTATTAGATTAAAAAAATATTTATTAAACTTTGATCTTTACCTTGCATTTGCCGACCGGTTGGTGGCCGATTTTTGGTTTTATCAACCGCCAACACCTCCCCAAGCTTAAACCTTTGCTCGTCCCAAGCAAATTAAATCTTAGAGATGATAGATCATGAGTTGCTTCAATATTAGTGCGCTGCAAGTATCAAAGCACAAACACATACTCCAACACAATATGGGTAAGTGTAAACCAGCACAATTGTGTCACTAAGTCATTCTCATTGTACAGCGGGGCTTATTGGCATTTTGTAACCTTGTCATGAGCGTTTGAAGTCTAGAACGGCTAGTCATTCTCCTATTCCATCATGAGTCCAAAGTTTTTATAATGCTGCATAAGATTGAAAATCGTCCCTCTTGGTGCAATCTCCCACTATGGCTCTCATCTCTCAAAGGGTGTATTTACTTACCAAATGTTCATCCTACTTTCTAAGAGTTTGTCTTAAATATCTGGGGCTTAGTAGGATGTCACATTCAACATACATATATTATTAGTCTAAGAGATGATCCTAGCGAAAAGACATTGCACTTCCTCATTCCAATCATTTAGAAATAATGTCTAGGGGAGAGAGAGAGAATGGACTGACACGAAGGATTGGGCTAGCACAATTGCACAGGTCTTGGGTGCAGATTTATCCCAAAGACTAGAATTTTGTGCTAGAGAAAAAGATGGTCCTTTATTTTTGCTCAAAGAACTATTTTTATTTTTGTATGAACCTTGAAGCTTTTTGATGTATCACATCCATGAGAGCTGATAAATTTTTCTTTTCTTTTCTTTCTTTCTTCCAGTTTCATGGTGTAAAGGGGCTAATTCAATGGTTCAAATATTCTTGCAAACTTCTTCTGAGCAATTTGGAGGACCTTATTTTTTTATAGGATCAAAGTCTCACAAAAAGAAAGATTTTTGGTTGGCATGCTTGGCGAAATGGATGCTTGATTCCGATGTGGAAACCAGATAACCAAGCATGATTAATTTGAGAACTCAAAGATAGCGCGAAGCAAAATGATTGGTTTTGGAAGTGCAAGTCTCTCATAAGGATTAAATCCTAACTAAACTCAATGCATGCATAAATAGCGTAGACATGGTTTTGATACTTAATATATGATCATGGTAGGAAATTGTATATTATAGGGAAGATGTGCACCAAGTAGGGGGTTTTTGCTGCAGTATAGCTTTGAAAGAAATTGTTGGACTCTAATCATAAGGAGATCATAGACTCATCCAAAACATGCCATATCATAAACTCCAACAACTAGACTTGGTTTTTATTAGCCATTTTTTGCACCCACTAGAACATAGAGGGACTAGCATTATCATCATGTCGATCTACCATCGCCCACAAAAATGAGGAGTAGAGGTTGTATACTTGAGACTCGAAGGAATCTAATAGAGTAGCTATTCATCATTTCCATAGGCAAGGTAGAGACTAAGTTATCAATTTTATTCAGAAATAGGAAATCTTTTTGTTCTTTTTGGTTTTGCAAATTTTTACGGTTTTCCTTAAAAGGAAATAATAATTTTATGTTTTTCTCAAAGTTTTATTGAAACTAAAAAACTTTTTGGATTTTTCTTGATTATCTACTCAAATTACAGAAAGAGGGCGAGATGGTAGAATAAATGGCGCACCTTGTTTCGCGTACCTCCCCAAGCTTGGCTCTTTGCAAGACTTCAAGCTTAGAATGCCATCACTATGGTGGTTGATAATTGATGTTGAAGTCACTAAACAATTGGTCCATCATGGAGAGGTTTGTTTCAAGTTTTTGTTGGAAATATGTGTGTTATTCTAATTCCAGATTTTAGTTTTAGGCAAATTTCATTACAATTCAAACTCAAGATGCAAACAACACATGCAACAGGCAGAGCAATGCAATAATAACCAGGGGAGCCATTTAGAACTCATGTTGGGTTTGTTGGCACAACGTAAATTGTAGACAAAGCAGACTATCGATGTAGACGTGGCACCTCGTCAATGAGGCAGCGCAGATTGTCACATATCAGTCTCGAGCGGTCGCGTAGATGTGCTGCCTAGAAACCTTATTGTCGCCCCTCGTGCGGGCTTCATGGCGGCAAAGGTATGGAGATTTCACTCACCCTTTTCCTCGGTGCACGCAAAGGAATAGGGCCGGTGAGATGGAAGCAGCTCAACACCATAGCACAACTCTCCAAGGGAAGGAAGAAGAAGAAGTGGAAGAGATTTTTCTCTGGTATGGAAACCTGGATGTCTCCAGGGGCCTTATATAGGCTCGGCTGCCCTCCAGGAGCCATTATAGAGGATACGAGTGGCAAAAATTACTTAGACTCACAGACATGCCGTGCCACGGTCGCTCGTTGCAAGTCACAAGTCATGCGAAAAAGCGTGTATACGCGTGCGCACGTGTGTTCATGTGTACTCATAGCAATGCTCTCTTTCTCTCCCAAAGCTTTCTTTATTCAGCCATGGGTACGAGTGCTGCTATTTTAGTTGGTGTGGACCACCATAGACAAGCAAGATGTACTAAAACCAACAACCACTTATTGCTTTGGAATTTCTTCTGAATGGCCCATATAAAATGGGCCAAATTCCAACAATCCCCCACCAATTCCAAAGCAAGGAATAGAGGTCAAAGGATCACTGTGCTGTAGTCTTGTTAATATACCAGTCTTTCAGTAAAAGTCCTATATGGGTTGAACTTAAACCTAGAATATCAATATTCCTCTTTCCACAGGTGAAGAATGGACTAGGACTTGAAATCTCAGCTTTGTGTGGGCAGACTTCAAATTGAAATCAAACTGATACTAGGCTGCCAAAAAACAACCTCGCCTAACCGGAGCGTTAATTATCTGCTCCCAAATCTTCTCATGAGCCTTTATGAGAACGCCCTATTCTCACGAACTGCGACCTACAGTTGAGCTCAAGTAGGTGTTTTCCTTCAAGATATCCTGTAGGCTAATATCTTTTACAACGGAAAACATTAAGGCTTAATGCCAACCTTCCATACAGTCAAGAGTACTACGCTTTGTCATTTGAACATGGGTAAATTTTATTTATTTATAATGTACTCTTTGGTTACACCAATCAACTTGTTCTTCCTGTTACCTTAGTCACGAGATCTCCGATCAAAAGGACAGGTTACCATTGTGGTGTAACTTTTAGATCGGCGTCATACCCAAGTTCTTAGACATCACGGTAATCACATTCCGTGGTAATCCCTTTGTAAAAGGGTCTGTCAGATTATTTTCGCTTTTCGCATAGCTCGCAGCTATAACTCCAGAGGTTTTCATCTTTCTGACAGATTTTAGTCTACGCTTGATATGTTTATTGGACTTTGAGTTATCCGTTGTATTCATAACCTAAGCTAGCATTGATTGGTTATCGCAATACATTAGGAGGATAGGCGGTACCGGCTTTTCTACGAAAGGCAAGTCCATCAATAGCTCTCTTAGCCATTCAGCCTCAGTAGTAGCTGTTTCTAGTGCTACAAGTTCTGCTTCACACGTGGATTTTGTTAACACGGTTTGTTTACAGGACCTCTATGAAACTGCAGCACCAGCAAGCGTAAACACATAGCCACTCGTGGCATTGGCCTCATCCGCATCTGAGATCCAATTGGAATCACTATATCCTTCCAACGCTGGTGGATATCCCGAGTAGTGAATTCCGAGTGAGGTTGTGCCTCTCAAATAGCACAACACTCGCTCAAGTGCCTTCCAATGATAATCTCCTAGGTTTGATGTAAACCGACTTAGTTTGCTCACAGCATAGGAGATGTCAGGTCTCGTGGCACCCGCAAGATACATGAGGGACCCAATTATTTGTGAATGTGGCATCCCACACCTCGAACCGATGGGAAATGACCGATCCAGGATCACTTTTGGGCGATGTTGGACGAAGCCGACATACACAATACATACACACGAACATACCATCATTTGCAAAGTTACGTAAGAGTAATGTGCATTATTACAAGCCTACTGATGATTAATCTTACAAACCAAGTTCGGAAATCAGATAGTTATATACGCACAAGGTCCGAGTGGAAATTACAATACATATGTTCGGAGTGCATAGTTTAGTACATCATGTAGCGGAAGCGATAATTAAACACGACAGTAGAGAAGCCTAAGTAAACCATAACAGCCCTAGTCATGGTTCACTCCATGGGTCCGTGATTCGGTGAGAAAGGAACCCACTCAAAGGTCCATTCGCTACTTGGTTCTCGACCCACCCATCATACTCACGGCTCAAATAGAAGTTAGAGGAAGACATGCCTGCAATAAAATTCAATGACAAACCCTGAGTATCTAAGATACTCCGCAAGGCTTACCCGTCAAAAATGGCTTTCTAAAGCCGACTCCTAATATGCAGGGGGCTGACCGGGCTTGCTGGAATTTTATTTGCCAAAGCAGCACTGGGCTAGTTTCTGATTCCACTTTTAGCCATATTAATAGGGTTGTGACATGAACATAAATTTAATTAGCTATGAACTATTCAAGCAAAATTTCAATACAGCAATTGAGTGATCAAGACAATAAGTATATTTTTATCGTTAGTTCTTACTACGCTGCAATCTGCTCGAGACAAGTGGTGCTCATATCTGCGAGGGATGGCGATAATACCGATATACATCCTGCAGGAGAAACCCAAATGCACAACATACGCATAAGTTAATAACACGTATGGCCACCTTTCACAAGATTATCATAAGGCTGAACCGGGTTCCCACTCCGGATGTATGTCCCCCTTGCGACCGCTGTTCATCATCGGGTCCAAGGCTTAAACCATACATCCTCTAACATTCCACAAACCCGTGCAACCACCATGACCAACACTTTGCACAAAGTGGGAAGTGAGCGGTCAACATTACGATGCTCATGCTACTAAGTTTACCAACTCCCATACGAAGGTATGCACTTGGTACTGTTCAATACATGCTCGCGGAGTCACAACGAATCATTCGCGACACGTACGGGCTATGACAGTCAAGGAAAAACCCTGCCGCCGCTCTCTACACATGCAATTCCCGTACGGCCTTCATTTGCATAATTATCATAATGTGAAGGATATCAGTATAAGAACCCATACCGAGCGGTCTCCATAACACTCGATATCTCTATCGTTGACACATTATTAAGCATAGCATTTGGCTACCGAAAGGCTTGTACCTAATCTGAACTAGACCATAGGAACTAAGGAATCAAATAATGTATCTATGGTTTCGATCAATTCCTATACATAAATGCACAAGTCATGACACTCATACGTGTGTAGAACAAGCAAAACATTAAAACCATAGGGGTGCACCAGGGCTTGCCTTGGGGTTGTTCGAAGTTAGTAGATCCAATGATGTTCTGATCAACTCCGAGCTCCTCGAGGTTGCTTGTCCCGGTCTTGTGTCCGGTCTCGTTTCCTACATGATACGATGCAATGCAAAGTAAGATTTTTGTATGATGATTCCTGGCATTTCCTCAACAAATAGAGTTAGTGAAATGATGCTCATGCATGAAATGTTGTGGAATACAATCTATGCTGGGACAATCCATTAAGTAAAGGGGACAAACTTCTAATTAGAAGAAATATTGTAGTTATCACTATAACTATAGCGTTTATAGACTTTTAAATATGAGCATGGTACCATTGAGTACTCTACTGCACTACATGATGAGGTTAAGCATAAAATGCATTGCTAGGGCAAAAGTTCAGAGAGGATGTTCTTAAACTTATAAGCCAAAGTGACAATTATGCAATTGTTAAGGATAATATTGAGATTAGCAAGGTTGAATTAACTAAATAGTTCTACGTGGAAATTAATTATATGGATTTTTCCAGTAATATATAAAAGCATAATAAGCATGTATGAAATTTCTCAGAGTAAATTTCTATGCCATTAAGTCATATAAATTCATATACCTAAAATGCAAGAAATGCATATAATCATGAAAATATGCATAAATTCAGTATGGCCACTTGTCAGTGGGTCACATATGCCATGAGGGGTGTGCATGCCAATTTTTGTGATTTAATCATTTTTATAGAATTAATTATGAATTTAATTGCTTTACAATGGTTGTTTGTTTTGAATTAAATTCTTCCAAATTTATCTCCAAATCCTAAACTTCATGCTAACCAGGGCAAAGAGGACAACATAAGGATTCTAGAAAAATTTATTTTGCTATATTTGCAGCTCTAAAACTCCAGATATGGATTTTACAAATTTAACCATTTCCTTGGAATTCTTTTAAACTTTGAGTTATTTACAAGATTGCCATTGGCACAATTTCAAACAGAGCCGCGCGCGCGGCGGTGCTATGGCACGGCTAGCCTGCCGGCAGCGATCGGCAGTGGGAATCGGGGCTTCATGCTGCTATACGCGACGAGGGGCTCGCTAGGGTTCGGTGGGTGGTGGTGGCAAGCGCAGGGGTCTCCGGAGCCTCGCCGGCAACGAGCGGCGGTGCGGCGCCACCTAGGTCGGCGGCGAGCACCTCACACGGAGCAAGATAAGGCAAAGCGAAGGGTCCGGAGGTATCACCTTGAGGCCGTGAAGCTTGGTGGGGGTGGTCTCGATGTTGGGTTGGCCAGAGTTGGGCTATCGCCGTGAGCCCCCTCCGCGCGATGACGTCGGTGACTCGGCTGTTTCCGAATCTAGAGAGCACACTGCACCGCACGGGTCAGGAGTGAGCAACGAGCTCCGAGATGGTCCTGTGCTTGCTCTGGCGTGAGGAATCGAGCCGCGCTCACCTCAGTCGACGGCAGCGGCCATGGCGATCCCGACCGTCAAAAACAGAGCCACGTCGAATTTGGGGATGGCTCACCGGGGAAGAAAAGGAGTAGCAGGGCTTAGCGGCGTGCAGAGCTTGCTGGGGACTGCACGGCGTGAGTAGCAGCTACTGGAGAGGCGATTTGTGCCAGCACTCGCGCTCGGACCTCCGGATAAGGCTGGCGGCGAGGAGAGAGAGAACCGCGAGAGAGAGGGCGAGGGAGGGGGAGCAATGGCGGCCTGCCACGATCAAGCGCGAGGACGACGGTGTAAATGGTGAAGGACGGGCCGGCCAGCTACTTCCCCCGTCGGCGGTATGGGTGCCGGACGCCGCTGCCACTGCCTGGTGGCCCGCCGGCACTGTAGGTGTTTGCCGAAATGTCAAACCCAATTTCCTCTCCCCTGAAGACTTACTATCCGAGTCAATTAGGGGCCTTCGCGAATTCTGATTGGCCTACAACGTTTTATGGTGAAGTAGGATAATAATTGGAGCAACTTCTGTATAGGACTTTTCCTGGAATTCTTCCTCCAAAAATTTATAAATATTCCACACTGAACTCTGTTTTTCTGCTTTCTCTGAATTTTTCCAGCTACTAAACCTTTACCAAAAATTCTGGTAAATTCCTAAAAATTCCCTTTTTATATTCCCATCATGATTATGTAAAAATATTGTTACACTTCTGCTGAAAATACTTGGGTTTGTGATCTCCCTTGATTTCCATTTATTTGGGCTCAATTAATCTTATCTTTGATCTTTTATTTAATCTTAAGTCCATCAATTTTTTTCTCTTAAGCATGTGAATTAAGTGAGATGATACATCATTAGGGCAAAGTGATACTGGGGTGTTACAGCCCTCCCCCCGTAAAGAAAATCTCGTCCCGAGATTACGATAAGGGTTGGCGGGAAAACGAAAAGGTGGAATCGTTACCTCACGTGTGAATCCAAAAATACGGGAAAACTGGACTTCAAGAATTCCTCTTGTTCCCATGTAGCTTCATCTTGAGAGGGATTACTCCATTACACTTTGTAGAAGGTGATGGTCCGATTGCGTGTCACCCAGCCCTTTTGATCAAGAATCCGGACGGGGTGTTCAGGATACGACAAGTCTTCTTGTAGTTGTGCCGTGTCATCAATGACAACATCAATAGGGGGCTTTAAGCACTTCTTGAGTTGGGACACAGGGAACACATTATGGACACGAGATAACTTCTCCAGTAATTGCAATCGGTAAGCGACCGAACTACTCTTTTCCATAATCGGGTAAGGACCAATATACCGGGGAGCCAATCTGCCTTTAACCCCGAATCGGGATATGCCTTTATTGGGAGAAACCCGAAGATATACATGGTCACCTTCTTCAAATTCCAGTGGACGTCTTCTCTTGTTGGCGTAGCTAATTTGTCGGGATTGTGCGGCTTTCATGTTAGCTTGAATTTCTCGTACCTTTTCTTCTGCTTGTTTGACTAGATCTGGACCAAAGGTAATCCTTTCGCCCCAGTAATTGCAATCGGTAAGCGACCGAACTACACTTTTCCATAATCGGGTAAGGACCAATATACCGGGGAGCCAATTTGCCTTTAACCCCGAATCGGGATATGCCTTTATTGGGAGAAACCCGAAGATATACATGGTCACCTTCTTCAAATTCCAGTGGACGTCTTCTCTTGTTGGCGTAGCTAATTTGTCAGGATTGTGCGGCTTTCATGTTAGCTTGAATTTCTCGTACCTTTTCTTCTGCTTGTTTGACTAGATCTGGACCAAAGGTAATCCTTTCGCCCGATTCGGACCAATTTAATGGAGTATGGCAAGAATGACCATACAAGGCTTCAAATGGCGACATTCTCAAACTTTCTTGATAACTATTGTTGTAAGAGAACTCAACGAATGGCAAATAATCATCCCAACTGCCATGATGATCTAGTGCACACGCTCTCAACATGTCTTCCAAATATTGAATTAACCATTCAGTTTGCCCGTCGGTTTGCGGATGATATGCGGAGCTTCACAATAGAGTAGTGTTGAGGCAAGAGTGCAATTGTTCCCATAATTGAGAAACAAATTGGGGTCCTCGATCAGAGATGATGGTCTTCGGTATGCCGTGTAAGCATAGTACTCGGAAAATGTAAAGCTCGGCATATTTCTTGCTGGAATAGGTTGTATGGACTGGAATGAAGTGTGCTGATTTTGTTAATCGATCCATGATGACCCATATGGAATCATGCTTCTTAGATGTGAGTGGCAAACCAACCACAAAATCCGTAGAGATGTCCTCCCATTTCCATGCCCGGATATTTAATAGATGTAGCAGCCCGGCCTTTTTCAAATGGTCGGCCTTCACACGTTGACAAGTGTCACACTCGGCCACATACCGGGCAATTTCCCGCTTCATCCGAGTCCACCAAAATATTTCCTTTAGCCCTTGGTACATTTTATTGCTACCTGGGTGAATGGAATACTTGGAAATATGGGCTTCATCCAAGATCTTCTTTCGCAACGCCATATCCTTTGGTACAACAAGACGATCCTTGAACCATACCACACCATCGGCATCTTGCCGGAAACATTTGGTCTTTTCCTTACCCAAATTCTGCCGAATATGTTCCATTCCTTCATCTTTCTTTTGGGCTTCAATGATTTCCTCTCGGAGTGTGGGCACAAGAGCTAGGTTATATAGGGCACCATATGGGAGAATTCAGAGGCTTAGCTCCACAAGATCAGATTTGGCACCCTCATCCCTACGACAACGTGTGAGGAAATTACATTGATTTTGATGACTCAATGCATCGGCCACGACATTAGCCTTGCCGGGGTGATAATGAATCTCCAATTCGTAGTCCTTAATTAATTCCAACCATCTTTGCTGCCTCATATTCAGTTCTTGTTGGGTGAAAATATACTTAAGACTCTTATGGTCAGTGTAGAGATGAACAAGATTTCCGAGAAGATAATGTCTCCAGGTTTTGAGAGCAAGAACTACCGAAGCTAATTCCAAATCATGTGTTGGATAATTCTGCTCATGCTTGCAAAGTTGACGAGAGGTATAAGCAATTGGGCGGCCTTCTTGCATTAACACACTGCCTAAACCCGTCCTGGACGCATCACAATATACGTCGAACGGCTTGGCGAGATCGGGTTGAGCCAAGACGGGAGCGGTAGTCAAAAGTCTTTAAGGGTCTGGAAGGCTTCTTCACATTTCTTGCTCCACTTAAACTTAGTGTCTTTCTCTAGCAATTTAGTCGTTGGCTTGGCAATACTTGGAAAATTGGGGATAAACTTCCGATAATACCCGACAAGTCCAAGGAAACTACGGATGTGCCTCACTGTCTTTGGGGTCTTCCAAATGAGTACGTCTTCAACCTTACTTGGGTCAACCTCAATGCCATCCGCAGAAATGATGTGGCCCAAGAAAGGAACTCGCTTCAACCAAAATTCGCACTTGCTGAATTTGGCATAAAGTTCATGATCACGAAGTCGTTGGAGCACAGTTCAGAGATGATCAGCATACTCTTCTTTCAACTTGGAGTAAATGAGAATGTCATCAATAAATACCACCACAAACTTGTCTAGCTCCGGCATGAATGCCGAGTTCATCAAATACATGAAATGAGCTGGAGCATTCATTAGTCCAAAAGACATGACTAGGTATTCGTAGAGACCATACCTCATAGAGAAAGCTGTCTTTGGAATGTCTTCTGGCCGAATTTTAATTTGGTGATAGCCGGAGCGAAGGTCAATCTTGGAGAAAACATTAGCACCAACTAGTTGATCAAATAAAATATCAATACGCGGTAGAGGATACTTGTTCTTAATTGTCACCGCGTTTAATGGTCGGTAGTCGACACATAGACGCAGCGACTCTTCCTTTTTCTTCACAAACAGCGCGGGACAGCCCCACGGTGATGAGCTAGGACGAATGAATCCCTTGTCCGCAAGCTCCTTTAGCTGCTCTTTTAATTCCGCCAATTCCTTAGGAGCCATTTTATAAGGTCTTCGGGAGATCGGAGCGGTACCGGGTTGGAGTTCAATTGTAAATTCAACATCTCGATCGGGCGGCATACCGGGTAAGTCATCCGGAAACACATCGGAAAACTCACATGCCACGGGAATGTCCTTAAGATCTTTCCCTTCTAGTAGGTAGACTTTGGAAGTGGTAGGTTTCGGGTGGGGCATAAATAAGGTTGCTGGACTGTGCAGTGGGGAGTCCAAATGGATTTGCCGAGAATCGATATTTAGGACGGCTTTGTGGTGTTTCATCCAACTCATGCCCAAAATAATATCTATGCCCTGTCCTACCATCACGATGAAGGAGGAAGGATACACTTTCCCTCCTAGGTTGAGTTCCACCCGCCTTACTCTAAAATTTGCAACTAACTTTCCACCTGGGGAAATAATGACATAAGGGTTTTCCAAGGGACAGGGAGTGATTTGTAGCTGTTCTAGGCATGCTTGGCTAATAAAATCATGTGTGGCTCCCGAGTCGAAGAGAATGATAACGGAGTGATCATTAATAGTGAACATACCCGAAAGTACCGATTCACCGGCCTGAATTTCCTCCGCTGAATTGTAGTTGATACAACCGGTCTTCGGTGCTGGTGTAGAGGGTTGGGAGCGGTTGTTATTGCTGTTGTTGTTGTGGTTGTTGTTGTGTGTGTTGTTGGGGTTCTGCTGGTTACCCCCGCCTTGTGAGCGCTTTGGAAAGGTGCATTCCTTCGCGAAATGCCTGGTCCGGCCACAATTGTAGCAAGGTTGCTGCGGTCCCGGCATAGCACTTTGATACACTTGCTGTGGGGGGCGTGGTGCTGGTGCACGCTGCTGGTATGAGCCCTGGAATGGTCTTTGCTGCTGCTGAGACGAAGAGTGGTATCCACCCCTTGGTGGCATTACAGCCCGGAACCGTTGCCCCGAGGGTGACGTGATTGCCAGCTTGTACTTGTGAGGAGGGGTGTTGGATGAGCCTGCCATAGCGCATTTCCTCTTCTTATCTTCCTGGTTGACACACATGGTATCCTCTTGCATGATCACGGCGTTCACGAATCCATGAAAATTGCCGTTGGTGACTTGTGCTAAGCGATCTTGCAAATTTGGGCTAAGACCTGCCCAAAAGCAATCCTTCTTCTTCTCATCGGTGTCGACATGATGGGAAGCATATTGGGCAAGATGATTGAACTTCCACGCATACTCTTGCACAGTCCCGGAACCTTGCTTTAAGTTCAGAAACTCCTGGAGCTTCCGCTTCACGAGACCAGCGGGAATGTGGTGGGCACGGAAAGCTTCGATAAACTCATTCCACGTGACCTGGTGGTTAGCGGGGAGCGAGTCTAGGAAGTTCGCCCACTATGTACTTGCTGATCCATGAAGTTGCTGGGCCGCGAACAACGGCTTCTGGTGGTCGGCGTAGTTGATGAGAGCAAACTTGGACTCAATGATGCGGAGCCAAGTGTTAGCCTCCAGTGGGTCCTCGGCTTCCATGAAGTGCGGCGGTTTAGTCGCCCATAAATCATTGTATGAGGGCTCTCGCGGCTGATGCACTGGCTGACCTCCCTGGTTGTTTTGGCCTGCCATAAACATTTGGAAGAGCTGATTTTGGTTGTGGATCAGCTGCTCCATTGGATTCATCGGAGGAGGGTTCGGGGGTCGCGGTGCTCCTCCCCCGCGTTGAGACCCTTCGGGTGCGTCCCCAGAAGTTTCCGCCCAACTACGAGTGTTCACCATCTGCCATATGAACAACACATCGTTAGTCCAAGCAACACTTGAACACCATGGAATGATGACAACTCGTCTGATAGCAAGGAAAAATAAATAAATTCTAGAAGGTCACCGCTAGAAATGACTAATCACTTGAATACTTGATAACGAAACACAGATTTTATTACTTATAAACATTTGAACACCATGTGCTTCGTACATGACGGTAGCGGTACACCTTTATACAAACCAAAAGTGCGGGTTAGAAAGGTACTACAACCCATGGGGTTACGTCCAAGTTGCTGACCTCGGAGATTTAGCTAGCTAGGAGGGTTAGGGACTTCAGTATCTACAACAAAATTTACCGGTACTACACGTACATAGTTCCATCGGCTCAGGGGAGGGCGTTTGTTTTTCTGTTGATGATTTGTTGCCTTGAGCCGGTGGGGCTATTGTCGATGGAGTGATAGAAGTCGATGGAAGCCCTTGAGATAAATTTGCAGGAATTAGCGTTAAAGAAAAAAAAAAGGGAGGGCAGAGATAATAGGGGATCACATGAGTTACCTGCATGGCATGAGCAAGCTTAGAGATGACTTCTTGGGCTACTTCTGTGAGTGCGATTGAAGTCGATGGAGTTGCGGAAGTTGATAGTAGGACTTGGAGAATGCATACAGTTAGAAGGGAAAGCAAGTATAGGATGAATATGAATGCAAGTACCTGTGTGTCGATGGCGACTTCTTATGTTGTTTCTTCCAAAAGGGGTAAAGTCGATGAAGCCGCAAGGGTCGATGATGGGATCTAAATATTATTAAGAGGCAGGAAGCGCATTGTGAGTAAGTACAGTAAGCAGTGTGGTATGAATATGAACTACGTGCAACAGGATTAAATATATTACTTGAGCAGCTACGGTGGAGGTGGCTGGAGCCAATACAGTCGTAGCAAGTTTGGCCTTTTTCTGTTCAGGGACCAGTGGAGAGAATGGAGAAAACATCTTTTTTGCAATCAGCTGACTGACCACCTCATCAGTATTAAAGATGGAAGGAATCAGTTTGATGTCTGCTGGATTGCCCATTTGAATTTCTGAAGCCATATCGTAGATCTTTCTGTATTCTAGAGGGCTCTTGAGTTCTTGTCTGGCCCGGAGTTGCTCAAAGAAGAAGGAACCTGCTGGAAGACGTCTGAAGCCAAGCTGACACACCCTCTCCTCTCCTCTAAAATAGGAAGCCCTCTCCAAGCACTATGATATGAGTTCCTAACACAAGGCTAATGGGAAGAGACTTACCTCTCCCACCAACCCGACCTCTCCTTATATAGGCCCAAGGGTTGTCCACATGACCACTTGTTGGTATTTATTAACATCGCATCAAGAATATCACTATTCCTGGTATGGCGCCAGAAATATTTGTTGGCGTTTGTTATGGTTTTAAGAATAATGTGAATTAATCCACAAACGCATAGAACACCATTGTAGCATTTCACTCGGGAGTATTCCAAGGTATCGTATTTATTTTCGTCAGGGAAGCTTGGTGTAAGATTATCTTGGTTTAACAAATATATAACTATAAGAATTATACCAACTATCCAAAGACAGGAGTAAGGATAATCAATGATAGAGTAGGGTAGTAACACAGGAGAAATCCGTACTAAGATAAATAAAGAGATCGGTTAAGCTAGTCAGGAGGACAACGAGTCTAAGTCTAAGATTCCTAGAACTATACCTTCCTAATATATCTAAGTCAAGCGTGAAATCCTAGTTACTCGAGTTGAGTGCTTACACCAGTTTCTTGGTACAACCTCCAATCTTTCATCTGTTAGCTCACTTCAGGGCACGAAAATGTTCCACTAATATGGGCCGGTAACTAGCCTTTGCACTAGTGGGTACGCTATAGCTAGATAACCTTGACTAAGACGGCCCGAACGTGGTGCATCACTAAAGGGACTAACAGGGCTGTCACCACCTGCCGCCTACCACACAGCCCGTGGGGACGAATGCAAATCCAGCTAGCGTTAACTTAGGTACCACGCCAATGCCTTGACTAGATATTCTTCTGTTAATTGAGCGGAAGAATAGGCGGGAAATAACCAAGTCTAAGTCTCAAAAAGAACTAAACTTACTAAATCCTAGCCGGGAAACCCGTGAACTATGCAACAATGTTTCTTCCCGATAATTGTAACTTAAGAAAATGACTAAGTTAAAATAAATATTTGACAAGATATAAAAGAAACAATATTTATATTGATAAATGATAAGTCTCAAATAAAGAGAAAAGATACAAGAGAGCTCATACCAAGACTCTGAGACAATTCTGGAACCTCGAGCTACGCTCTCGACTAGACTCTAACTCCCGACTAACTAACCTATTCTACATTGTGGCAAAAGTAGTGGGAAATGGACTCCTTGATGTGTTTCTTGATTGATCCTCCTTTTCTACCAAATTTCCCCTATATTTATAGGTGGCAATGGGCTGGCGGGTACTTGTAGGTAAAGGAGAGTCGGTGGGAGAAAGTTGGTCCGCCGGGCGGCCACATGTGCCGGACGACCAGGCATGTCGGGTGGCATGCACCGCCGGGCGGCGGCAAGGCCAGGCGGCCCTTGGATCATGTCAGTTCTCCAATGGACTCATTCTGGATGGCCGTGATGATGTTCTGAGGTCGGTTTCAAGTGTCGGTTGGCCTTTTTTCCTTTGGTTCTATATCGGTTGGTGTGGCAGGCTGCGTGGTAGGCTTAATGGGCCGAATGTCTCCGTAGGCTAGGTGGCAAGCCGGCCGGGCGACAAGGGCCGCTGGGTGGTGAGGTAGGCTGCTCGGCGGCCTTGGCTGAGAGCCGACCGTCTCCAGGTCGCCCCTTGACTTCTCCCAGTTAGGCCACTCGTTGGCCCTCTTTCCTTAACCATATTTCATCACTTTTGGTTTGGGAGAAGAAGACAACATCATGGTGAAGTGTTTTGTAGGATTGGCTGGGTTAGATGATCAGCCCGGAAAACGGCCCCCGGTTAACCAACCGGGTGGCTGATTTCAGCCGTTTAAGACCCTATCGGCTGATTCCTGATTTCAGCCTAAAAACAACCCTGGTTAACTAGCCGGGTGGCTGATTTCAGCCATTTATGACCCTATCGGCTGTTCAGCCTGAAAATGACCCTGTCGGCCCGTGAAAACGGCTGTTTCAAAGTCGTGATCGGCCGACGGGGTGTTTCTTCATGTTTTTGCATATTTTGTCTCTCTTTTGCCAACAAATACATATTTCACCAAAACTCATGAAATTTTATTTGTTTAAACAAATATTTATTAATCTTTGGTCTTTACCTTGAATTTCCCGACCAGTTGGTAGGCGATTTTGGGTTTTATCGGCCGCAAACACCTCCCCAAGATTAGACCTTTGCTCGTCCCGAGCAAATTAAAACTTAGAGGTGATGGATCAGGAGTTGCTTTAATATTAGAGCCCTGTGAGAATCAAGTGCACAAACACATACTCCAACACAATATGGGTAAATATAAACCAGCACAACTTGGTCACTAAGTCATTCTTATTGTACAGCGGGGCTTATTGGCATTTTGTAACCTTGTCATAAGTAGCTGAAGTCTAGAACGTGTACTTTAGACTTTGTCATGTAATCTCCTACTTGATCATGAGTCCAAGGTTTTTATAATGTTGCATAAGTGGAAATTCTTCCCTCTTGGTGTAATCTCCCACTATGACTCTCATCTCTCAAAATGTGTATTTCCTTACCAAGTTCTCATCCTACATTCTAAAAGCTTGTCTTATATATGGAGCTCGGTAGGAGGGCACATTTAGCATGCATATATTGTTAAGAGATGGTCCTAGCAAAAAGACTTTGCACTTCCTCATTCCAATCATTTAGAGATAATGTCCAAGGGAGAGGGAGAGAATGGACTCATGCAAAGGACTAGGGTAGCACAATTGCAAAAGCCTTGGGTACAAATTAGTCCCAAAGGCTGGATTTTTTTGCTAGAGTGAAAGGATGGCTCTTTCTTTTGCTCAAAGATATTTTGGAACCTTGAAGATTTTTGATATGGTACATCCATGAGAGCTGATAAACTTTTCTTTCTTGTTTTTTCTTTCAGCTCTCATGGTGTAGTGGGGCTAATTCAATGGTTCAAATATTTTTGCAAAACTTTTTCTGAGCATTTATTAGGGAGAACCAAAATCTTTCTGATAGGATCAAAGTTTCGCAAAAGGAAAGATTTTTGGTTGGCATGCTTGGTGATGTGGATGCTTGAATCCGAAGTGGAGACCGTATAACCAAGCATGATTAATTGAGAACTCAAATATAATGCAAAGGAAAATGATTGGCTTTGGAAGTGCATGACCCTCATAAGGATTTAATCCTAACTACACTCAATGCACACATAGATGGCATGAAAGTGGGTTTACAATTATTGTTTGGCCATGGTAGGAAATTTTCTATCATAGCGAAGATGTGCACCAAGTAGGGGTTTTTTGCTGCAGCATAGCTTTGAAAGAAATCATTGGAGTCTAATCATAAGGAGATCACAGACTCACCCAAAACATGCCATATCATAAACTCCAACAACTAGACTTGGTGTTTATTAGCCATTTTTGCACCCACTAAAACATAGAGGGACTAGTGTTATCATCATGCCGGTCTACCATTACCCACTAAAAATGTGGAGTAGAGGTTGTATACTTGAGACTCAAAGGGAGCTAATAGAGCAACTATTCATCATTTCCATAAGCAAGGTAGAGACTAAGTCCTCAAATTTTATTTATAAAGGGAAATATTTTTGTTCTTTTTGGCTATGCAAATTTTATGGTTTCCTTTGACAACTGTAGTCTTTTTGGGTTTTCTTAAATTTTCTAAAATGAAACAACTCAACTAGAGGAAGAGGGAAAGAGGATAGAACAAGTGGTGCACCTTGGTTTGGGTACCTCCCCAAGCGTAGGTATTTGCAATACTTAAGCATAGATGGTGTTCACTGTGGCGGTTGATATTCGATGTTGAAATGGCCGAACAGCTGATCCATCATGGAGATGTTTGTCTTTCTTGCAAAAGGGTTACTTGGACACAATACCTGAAGGACAATATGATAATAATGGTTAGTGGTTAGTCATCTAGTTAGTAGTCCAAAATGTGCAAGAGACAAGGCAAAATTTCCTCTAGTTGGTTTTATTGTAGCACACTTTTATTCCTAAGTGGAGAGTGCACTTACTAAGCAGACTGGTGGAGTGAGAAAGGGAGTGCAAAAAGGGAGAGAGTTGTAAGGGAGAGATGAAGTTTCAGCTAAAGGAACGGTGGTGGAGAAATAAGTGAGAGGGCACCCAGTATTTATAGGCTCGAGGGGGAGCCATGGGGCAAATTTTTCATGCCGGGCGGCAACCCATGCCGGCCAGCAGGCCAATTTCCTCCATTTGCTCCATTATTGCTTTGGTGGTGTAGGGAGAGGGCTAGGTCCATGTGTCATGTGATTCACTTGCTCACTTTGTCTAGAAATGTGTTGACACTGTAGGGAGCAAGGATAGAGCGTTGGGATGACCAAAGTTGTATGTTTGTAATGAGCAAGCTGCCACTTATGAGGCCTAGGTGAGTAGGATGGTGGGTGAATGTAGGTGGTGAAAGTGTGAGGTGACAAGTATGGCTCTCTTTCCCTTACTTTCACTCAAGGTGAGGGCTTTTGGTGAGAATTTTTCATAAAGGAAAAGTTGGGCACACCACCTAAACTCATGGCCATCATCTCGGTAGTAAAGGAGCCAAGAATCCAAGAAATTCCATGGCCGGGTGGCATGGCTTGCCGGGCGGCAAACCTGGCTGGGCGGCACCAAAATCACCCAGCACTGTGGTCATTTTTCATAAAAAAATGACCTCTAGGGTGCTAAAACTGGACTAGGTTATTTTAGGCTAAGTGGCTCAAACACACTAACAATATGCTCCTATGAAAGAAAGGCACCCTATGCATACTAGTGGATGACACAAGTCAATACAACTCCTATGCACTCCTAGTGATCAAGCACACCAATGCAACTTCTACTCATGCTAGTCATCATATGCGGAAGCTTAAGCACTACTAGCAAGTAAGGAGTCTAAACATGCAAGTCTACAAGATAGTCAAAGAGAACTAATAGAACACACAAGCATGAATAGCACGGTATATAAATGCGGAAAGTAAAGCATCATAGTGAGGAGTAGAGTAAGGGGTGGCTCATGATTTTTTTCCCAAGGTCTCAGAAGAATGGTGCCTTCCCCTAATCCTCGTTGGACCACTCCCGCCGGAGTCCCGGTCCCTCCCGCCACCAAGTGGAGTTCTCGCCCACAAGCCCGCAATCACTCCTAGAGTGAAGACACGGTGAAGATGCATCTAGGATCCCCTAGTGGGTTTTGGTGTACGATGTCGAAAGATGAAAAGTGTGCTAACTTGTCTATAAAGTATATGTGCAGATAATCAAAATTAGTCATTTGCAAGTTGTTGTTTACTCCCAAAAAGAAAGGAAAGGATATGGACTCAAAAGCACTTCAGCGATTAGTTCTTTTATTTATTTTGAGTCATAGGTATGTCGAACTATAAAGGGGGGTAAAACAAACTTGTTAATAAGGGAAATGTATGTGCTCAAACCTCCAAATAGTTTTTGTGAGAAGTATAGACAACAAGCCTTAGACCCAGTCCTTGTTGAGCTAAACAGAGACTCATGGAAGTTCCGTGGTGCAAACCACGGATGTTCCGTCTTTGCCCTGCTTCACCATTCAGCCAACCCGAGGGATATGGAAGTTCTGTGGGTGCCCCTATGGAAGTTCCGTCGTCCTCGATTTCCCCTTTTTTCCAGCCTCCCGAGACTCGTGGAAGTTCCGTGGACTCATCCACGGAAGTTCCATCGTCCTCGGGTTGCTCTTTGTAGCTGACCCAAGAGCGACGGAAGTTCCATGATAACCTTCACGGAAGTTCCGTCGTCTCTGACCTAGTTGGAAACTGGCTCTCACAAAGGCTAATTTGAAATGATGGAAGTACCATGGGTAACCATGAAAGTTCCGTCAAAACCAGAGAAACCCTGTAACGACTAGTTTTTAAGCTCTCTCTATAAATAGAGTACCCCTTCCCCGTGGGAAGGGTTGGATTCTTTGCCATTTCTCTCACTCCTTAGCTAGAGCTCTCCCCTCTCACTCCTAGGCTTGTTCTTGAGATTCAAATCCAAGTGAGAGAGATCCAACCACAAAAACATTGAATCCATCCACTCAAAAGCTTGACCACATCTTTCCCTCCCCATCAAGATTTGATTTGCTTGTTACTCTTGGAGACTTGGTCTCCTAGATAGCTAGGTGTAGCCCTTGAGCTCCCAACTTTGTGTGGTGAGTCGGGGACATTTGTGAAGGTGTGATTCACCTCTGGAGGAAAAGAATCAAGTGGAGAAAAAAATCCAAGCACGATCTTTGTGATTGCTTGGCGGGGGGAAAGGGTTGAGAGAGACCCGGCCACTTTGTGTGGCTCCTCAACGAGGACGTAGGAACTACTTAGTGTGGTTGCCGAACCTCGGGTTAATTCTCGTGTCTCTCTTTACTTTCCCGCTCTTATATTAGTGCTTGCTCATTTCTTTCATATTATTATGCTTGTATTACTTGTTAATTGTGTGGCTAGTCTTTCATTCAAGAACTCTAGGTTTACATTGTATTAGCTTCACTTCTACCAAGTTAGTACTTCCTTCTCTTTGTTATTCGAGTTGTCCATTTTTTATAGGAAGGATAGTAAGAAGTTATGTCCCTTGATAGAACTTCCGTGGCGACGGAAGTTCCGTCACTTGCGACGGAAGTTCCGTCATTCCTGGTTATTTGATTATTCTTTAGTGCTTTTTGAGGATTATTTTTAGATTGCCTATTCACCCCCCCCCCGTCTAGGCAACTTTCAATTGGTATTAGAGCCAGAATCTTCTACAAGGCTTGAAAGCTTGAAGATTAAAAGATGTCGAAGCCGGGAGAAGGTGACAAGCCTCAAGATCTTACTTCAATAAGTAAGGGAAATGAGTTGCATGCATCCATCCCCTTCAACTATGCCGATGTGGCAAATACCCATGGAAGTGGAAGTGGAAGATTGCCTTACTTTGAACGCAAGGATTTTAGTTGGTACAAGCATCACATGAAGATGTACCTCATGTCAATTGGTCCACCAATTTGGAAAATTGTGGAGAAAGATACACCTTGGAAGACAAGGACAATACTACAACTATGGACCAACTCAACATACATCGCAATGCTCAAGCGGTGTCGGCCATTGTCTCTTCCTTGAATCCTAAGGAATATTCAAGAGTTGCCAGAATTAAGAATGCCCAGAAAATGTGGAATCAATTCAACTTCTTCGTGATGAATAAGGGAGAAGAGCCTCAACAAACTTATGATTGGCTCATGGACATTGTAAATGAGAGAAGATCCTATGATGACAACATCAAAGATGAGGAAGTCAACTATAAGCTCCTCATGGCTCTTAGGATGTCGAATTCCATACTTTGCACCATCATTGAAGAGAAGGATGGTTTCGAGAGCTTCACAACGGATGAAGTCATTGGAAGAATAAATGCCCACAAGAGTCGTGATGACGAGTGCAAGAGAGTGAATGTTCTCATAGGAGATGAGAGCACAAGCAAGAAGGACTTGGCGCTCAAAGTCAAGAAGACTCATGATGATGATGATGAAGATGAAGAGAGTGATGATGAAGAAGAAGATGATGAAAAATTTGCCTTATTTGTCAAGAAATTTGGCAAATACATGATCAAGAATGGTTTCACCAAAATAATCTTTGACAAGGCAAAAGCTAGAAGAACAAATAGAAGATGCTATGAGTGTCATAAACAAGGACACATGATTGCCGATTGTCCAAGATTAAATGGCAAGGGCAAGAAAAATGAAAAGTACAACAACAAGACAAAGCCCTACAAGAAGCCATACAACAAGGGACATGCTCACATTGGCCAAGAATACATCTCCGATGATGATGATGAAGGTGGTATTGCTAATATCGCCATTGGTCTACCCCCGGCCAAGAAGTCACTCTTCAACAACCTCACCGATGATGAAGATGATCCCCCTCGATGCTTCATGGCCAAGGAAAGCAAGGTAGCTCCTCACACCGATTTCAATTCTTCTTATTGTAGTGATGAAGAGGAGGATTTGGTCCCCTCTATGCATGAAATGGTGAAAATTCTAAATAAGCTACAAAGGGACTTGGACAATAAAGAAAGAATTGTTGATAGACAAGAAGAGTTGCTTGATGAAGAAAGAAGCAAGAACCTTGAGCTCACCAAGCAACTTGAGAACGAGAAGGAGAAGAACGAGGCTCTAACCAAGGACCTTACAAAGGTGAATGAGACAAGTGAATAAAGAACCTCAATAACCAAGAAGTATCAAGAAAGGTGCAACTCCTTGCAAGATGAGAACAAGGCCTTAACAAAGGCCATTGAATACCTCTAGACAAAATCACAATCATTGTTGAAGAAGCTTGAATCCTCACAAGCTTCAACAAGCAAGGGTTGTGGAAGGTGCCACAACATTGATGTTGATATGATTGCCAAGCAAGATGCAATCATTGAGAAGCTAACCAACCAAGTCAATGAGCTCAAGAAAAAAGCTCAAGTGGAGACTACAATAAGAATAGTTGGTGAGCCAAGAGCCTCTCATGACAAGAGAGGATTGGGGTATAACAAGAATGCACCCAAAAGAAGGCACAACAAGAGAATCAACTTTGTGCACGAGAGCAAGGGAAAGAAAGTGGCACAAGAAAGCATCATCAAGCCTAAGAATGCTTCCCAAGTCAACAAGAACATCAAGAACTCTACCATATCCTTTGATGATTTTGATGCCTCTTATGTGCTAACCCGTAATCCTTATGGTAGAGTAGTTGCCAAGTTTGTTGGGCCACATGATGCAAGGTGGAAACCATGTGTATGGGTGCCCAATGTTTTTGTATCTAGTGTTAAGGGACCAAACCAACTTGGGTGCCTAAAACACGTGCTTGATCTCCCTTGTAGGAATACTCCTCCGGTGGTGTAATATGAGTACTCGATAGTGGATGCTCAAATCATATGACTGGAGAGAGATCAATGTTCTCCACACTTGATCATGACAATCTTCCAAGTGGACGAATATCATTTGTAAATGATAACAAGGGAAAGGTAATTGGTCATGGATGGATTGACGTCACCCATGACCTCTCAATTGGTAGTGCTTATCTTCTAAATGGTCTAGGATACAACTTAATGTCCGTATCACAACTTTGTGAGATGGGCTATAGTTGTCTCTTTGACGATGATGGTGTGACCGTCTTTAAGAAGAAAGATTCCTCAGTAGCTTTCAAAGGGTATCTTGACGACAAGATCTATCTTGTTGATTTCACCAACAAAGAAGGATGTAACCTAAGTACTTGTTTGATCACTAAAACTACCTTGGGTTGGCTATGGCATCGCCGGCTAGCTCATGTTGGGATGAGAAATCTTTCTAAACTCGCTAAAGGTGGCCACGTCGTTGGACTAAAGGATGTTGCTTTTGAGAAGGACAAAATATGTAGCGCATGTCAAGGCGGAAAGCAAGTAGGAGGGGCACATCCATCCAAGACAATGATGACAACGACAAGACCATTGGAAATGCTCCACATGGACTTATTTGGACCGGTCACCTACATAAGCATTGGCGGTAATAAATATGGCCTTGTAATTGTTGATGATTATTCTCGTATCACTTGGGTATTCTTTTTGAAGAACAAAAGTGAAACACAAGGTATCCTAAAGAGGTTCTTGAGGATAGCCAAAAATGAGTATGAAGTGAAGATCAAGAAAATAAGGAGTGACAATGGATCCGAGTTCAAAAATACACAAGTTGAAGAATATCTTGATGAAGGAGGCATCAAGCATGAATTCTCAGCTCCATACACCCCACAACAAAATGGGGTAGCCGAAAGAAAGAACCGCACACTTATAGAGATGGCAAGAACAATGCTTGATGAGTACAAGACACCGGACACCTTTTGGGCCAAAGCCATCAACATCGCATGCCATGCATCAAATAGATTATATCTTCACAAGATCTTTAAAAAACACCATATGAGCTTCTCACCGGTAACCTTCCAAATGTTTCATACTTTCGTGTCTTTGGGAGCAAATGTTTTATTTTTAACAAGAAACCTAAATCCTCTAAGTTTGTTCCTAAGACACATGAAGGTTTTCTCCTTGGATATGGAACTAACATCTATGCATATCGAGTCTTTAACAAAGACACCGGTGTGGTTGAAATCACCCGAGATGTGCAATTTGATGAATCTAATGGCTCTCAAGTAGAGCAAGTTAATCCAAGTGATGTAGGAGATGAAGCTCCTTGTGATGCAATAAGGAATATGGCAATAGGAGAAATAAGACCACAAGACCCAAACTCAAGTCAAAATGAACCATCTTCTTCAAGTCAAGATGATTCATCTCCACAAGAGTCACATGATGAGCAAGATTGGGGGAGAGACCAAGATCATGGTGACGATCATGGTCAAGGTAGCAACCAAGACCAAGCTCAGGATGGTAGGGATAGAGACATTCAAGATGATATCACTCAATAAGAAGAAGATGCATCTAGGCCAATTCATCCATGAGTATGACAAAGCATTCAAAAGGATCACCCTGTTGACAACATTCTAGGAGACATCCAAAAAGGGGTAATTACTAGATCCCGAATGGCTACATTTTGTCATCATTACTTGTTTGTTTCCTCTATGGAACCTCTAAGAGTGGAACAAGCCCTTCAAGACTCGGATTGGGTGATGGCTATGCAAGAAGAGTTGAACAACTTTTAAAGAAACAAGGTGTGGTCGTTAGTAGAGAGACCCAAGCAAAATGTTGTAGGTACAAAATGGGTTTTCCGCAACAAGCAAGATGAGTATGGTGTGGTGGTGAGAAACAAGGCAAGACTTGTTGCAAAAGGCTACTCACAAGTAGAAGGTATGGACTTTGGTGAAACTTATGCACCCGTAGCTAGGCTGTAGCTAGGCTTGAGCCAATTCGTATGTTACTTACCTATGCTACTCACCATGGCTTTAAGCTTTTTCAAATGGATGTGAAAAGTGCATTTCTTAATGGCCCCATTCAAGAAGAGGTGTATGTACAACAACCTCCATGGTTTGAAGATCCCAAGAAACCAAACCATGTGTACAAGCTTCACAAAGCTCTCTACAGCCTCAAGCAAGCTCCTAGAGCCTGGTATGAACACCTCAAGGGATACTTCATCAACAAAGGCTTCACAATTGGCAAGGCCGATCCTACTCTCTTCACAAGAAAAGTTCATGCACCAGTATACCCTGATGACTATGTCTACAAGGACTATAAGAAAGATCTGGATGCACTCATTGAAGCAAGGAAAATCAACACTATGTTGCTTGGTGAGCAAGAGGCCACCGATCCTAGGTTCTACACTTGGTTTTAGCAGGATTACTACATGTCTATGTTCATTGACAAGAACCAAAATAATAGACTCGCCTCTCACCAATGGATTGACTGGACCTGCATGGAATCCAAGGAAAACCAAGTGTTTGATGACATTGTTCGCTCTTGCAAGGACAGAGGTGTGTATGAGTTAATGGGATTTAACTATGGATGGAATGAAGAGGTCATTTGTCAGTTCTATGCAACTCTATACCTGGATGGCAAGGGTGTTCTTCACTAGAGGACTCAGGGTGTGGAATACTCTGTCTCTCCCTCTAAGCTTGCTAGGTACATCTTCCCAGGCAGTGATGATCGCACTAGGGAGCTCATCTCAAATGAGCCCGTGATGAAGGATAAGGACATGGCTTTCATGTATTATGAACCAAACAAGCGCTTTTTTGGTTCAACCAATGGTCTTCACAACTACTACTTCACGCTCAACAGGATGCTTAGTGTGGCCATTGCTACCAAAGGAGGGTATGCTACTGCTATTGTGGAGAGTTCCAGGAACATTCTTGCTAGGTTCAACCCCCAAGCAAGACCCTTCTATGTCATGGACTTCATCATAGATGAAATCCATCTTGCATCCATCGACACTAGATGGAGCCTTCCCTATGCTCCCTACCTTATGAGGATGATTGAGGCTGAGACTGGATTAGTCTTTGAGAAGGAGTGTGAGCATCTTCCTCTAAGGCCAAGGGTATTATCTGAGGTTAAACCAATGTTTGCTCCTCCTCCAGGTGTTTCATCTTCTGAGAGAGCCGGCATAAACTGGTTCTATACCGAGCAAGCTACCGAGCAAGCAGCAGCAGCAGCAGGGGCCTCCTCCTCAGCCCAAGATAGGTAGCGCCACCCTTCTTCCCCCGTTCTTGCAATTCTTCAAGGCATCTTCGGTGCTCGTTGCTTCAATGCTAGGGAGAACTGGGAGAACAAGCGGCGCATCAAGAAGCAAGTGAGGCACTATAAGAGGGATCAATGGGCTCAAGGCCATGATGTGTCTCCTGATGGCTCTGTGTGTGAGCCCGATGGTGAGCCCCCGGTCTTTGCCGACCCTCTCACCGGCTATGATTGCGATGATCTTTTGGCTGGTCCATCCACAGCTGCTCCACCTCTTGAAGATGAGGAAGAAGATGAAGATGACGCTTAGGATGAAGATGAGGATGGCGGGTCCGAGGAGGCCGATTAGTGGTTTCTTTTCTTGAAGAACCGAGAAGGCGACCAGAGGGGGGGTGAATGGGAGCCAATTAAAATTCTTCTCAAGAACTTGGCCTATGTCCCAACTACAACCCAAACCAGCCTCTAACTGAGTCACCAAGATTATACACACCAACTTGTGATTTGTTCACCCTAGGACTGACTCAAACCAAAAGGACACATAGTGGAAGCACAAGAGAAATGAAAAGGGAAACAAGGAAGATCCGAAAGATCACAAAACTGAGCCTGACGGAAGTTCCGTGGTGCCCGACGGAAGTACTGAAGCCCCCGATGGAAGTTCTATCAATCACGGAAGTTTCGGGCAATGGGAGAACTGTCACTCATGGAAGTTCCATGGTTTTTGACGGAACTACCGTCATGCTCACGAAAGTTCTGTCCTGGCCACGGAATTTCTGTCCTAGGTAAAATAGCAGCTCCGTTTCGGAAAAGAAAATTGCCAAAACCCTATCAAACGAACTCCAAAAATCACGAAATTTGGACCAGATCATCCTCAATACATCACGACCCTCCTCTAAATAGATCCACTCCAAAAATACAAGGAATCATCATGAATTTCAGATCTTGTGCCAAGAACATCGAAAAGGGGAAACTTGAGAAAACATTGAAATCGAAGGTGCTCGTGCCTATGATTCGGTCAAAGTCCTATATGGGATTGTTCTAGCACATCATAACACCAAGATTCCCCATAAAAATCGTTCCCAAAACTCACTCAAAATCAAGATCGAAAATCACCATGAAAATAGCTCAAAAAATAGGGAAAAAGAGAAATTTGGGATTTAGGGAGAGAGGAAGAACTTGAGCAGGAATTTGAATCTCATATCACTGATTCATCAAGTCAAGATACATGGCTAGGAAGCCACCCTCTTCCTCCCACTATTTGGAAGAGCAAGGGATGTCTCTCACACACCCTCTCCTCTCCACTAAAACATGAAGCACTCTCCTAGCACAAAAGGAATGAAACCCACAAAGCTAGTGCAAGAGGCTCACCTCTCCCACCAGCCCTACCTCTCCTTATATAGGTCCAAGGGTTGTCCATATGACCACTCTACCCTTGACCTAGTTAACACTGCCACCTACCACCAGGGGCAAATCCGTCCATCATTCTCCTCATCGCCCGAATGCCCTTGCGCTCTTCACGACTTTGCTTCGCCTCGAAGCAAGCTCTATGACGGTTCCACGTGCACCACCAACCACACCACCGGTTTTGAGGACCAAACCGTGAAACTACCTTGCACGCTTCACAAAGTGCGACTTCATGCTCACTTCCACCGAAGCAAGACTTCATGATCTTGACGCGTGTCACCTCGTCCCGTGATCCTTCTTGCCGGCAAGACTCTCCCGTCTCAACACCAAATGCAAAAAAATTAAGGATTGAAATGCGAAGACAAACAAGCACATCCAAATGGCTCAAACCCAAAGAGAAGGTGAAAACAAGCCATCTAGCAAGGTAGGGATTACAAAACCAAGAGTTGGCAAAGAACACGACTCGAGATGCAAAGAATATGAAAAGTGCAAGAAAACGCTTAAGATCATGATATGCTCCCCCTCAACTTGTGGTAGGTCTCATGTAGTGCAAAATGGATCATTTTAAGTTTCTTAGCGTTATTTGTGCATGACCCAATACTTTCTCCCCTTAGACACTCATTTCTCCCCCTTTGGCAATGAACTCATCAAAGAGGTAAAAGAGCAAACAAAGCATGAGTATGCAAAACTAAAGAGCTTCAACAATTATGCAAACAAGAATTTAACCTTGCTAATCACAAACATAGAGCTATGGAGTGTAAAAGCAATAGCTCACAATCATGCAGAGATCAAAACGCAGATAGCAAGGCATAAGCTGCCAGAGCTAGACAAGCTAAGCAGAAAGATTAACTAGCTCAGATAGAATCAAATTTGCTTAGCATGAGAAAATCTGCCATCACATGTATAAGTACTCCCATCCAAGGAAAAACAGGCATCAAGTAAATCAAAAGAAACTAGCCAGTCTCAATCTCAACTAGGGCAACAAGCATTCGTAGAAAATGAGCTCTACAAACGCTCACATATGCACGAAAGACTCAGTTGATCAAGTGATTATTGTTTATCATCTTGTGTCCTCTTATCCATGCGGAGGGTCGCATGACTGGTTATGGCAAACACCCAGAGGTTTCAAGTCACAGTGTTTGGATTTAGCATTTTGCAATTATTCTTGATCAAAGCACTCAGCAGATTATTCAAGTTTAAGCATAAGTCAAAAGAGCATGCCTTTGTGGCAAAAGGAACACATATTCCCTCAATGTTCCATCATGAGCTAAACATTTGCAAAGCCTTCCATTTCGCAAACACAAGGTGCCAAAGCCAAGACATCCTCTAGACTAGCCTCAATGCAAGTTTCAACAAGGATAGAAGCAATTATCCACCTGATGAGCAACTTTTGGCAAGATTAGTTCATAAGGTTCACAAAAAGCCATGTTTATCTTTAAGATTAGGAAGTTGCTCAACAAGAGTCTATGACAAGCCATCTAGACAATCCTAGCAAGACAGTTTGCTCATCACATCCACACAACTTAGCTCAAGATCAATCATAGCAATGAGAAATACAAGAAGGCATAAGAATCAAAGCTCATCTACCAATGCATATAATACATATGAGATGCAATGCGAAAAGGTAAGATACATATATACAAAAGCACCAACTCCAAGAGCAAAGAGCAACTCCCCCTCAAATAATGCCATAGGGATGGCAAGCACAAAGCTCCAAATCAACAAATTACAAGAGCAACTAATCTCAAAGCTTCAACAAAGAACAACTCCCCCTTAACCAAGCCAGTCTCCCCCTCAACAAAACAAATGAAGAATCAACTAAAAAGAGGGCAACAAGACTATAGAAAGAGCACAACTCGTGACTCGTGAAAAGGTAAGGGAGTCATTAATATGATGGCATATGAAACACAAATCTCAAGAGAGAAGCACAAGTGCAGATTTTGCAAAGCATCAAAATAGACAACATGAGTCATACTAGGTAGCCTGAAACTATGATGAAAAAGAATGAAGCATATACAAAGCAAGTAAGCTACAAGATAAGAGAATCATGATATACACATGCTAGTTAGAACAATATGCATATAAAGCACAATCTAAGGCAAAAGAGAACTAAAGCATCACACAAGATATACATGCCAAGATGATAAAGTGAGCACATGAACAAACTTCTCACACCACAAGTAGTGTACATGAAGGTAAAAGGGTGAGTGTATGAGAAAGCTCACAGAATAGGTGAAGACATACAAGCCTTTTGGAGGCCATATAAAAGGGTACGAAGAACCATCACATCTCAATCATGCAAAAGATCAAGATCCATCAATCTCATGTTCTCCGTCTCGCGTCCCCGAACCTACATATGAGAAGACAGAGGTGTCCTAGTCTTGGATCCCGAAGTGTTAGTATGCAAATACTTGGGAACCCATGACTTGGACACACGAGCAATAGATGCACTCAACTTATCATGAGGGTTAGCATAATGCAAAATATGGTTCGAATGAGAAAACCTTAGCAACTCGAGAAGAAAACGAGTGCAACCAATAGAACCATTGTGAGAACCTCTCAAGGGGACAAAACAAGAAGAACCAATAGACGCATTATGAAAACAATGTCGTGAACCAATACAAGAAGTAGTAGAGGCATGTCCACGAGCATGTCCTGACCCACAAGAAAAGGAGTCATAGTGATGTGGACAAGGGTTCCTGATCTTCCGAAAGGTTCTGGATACGTTGATTTGGTCGGAGGCGACAGACAAATCAATCTGGCTTCAGAACAGCACGTTCTAAACCCCGCAATCGCAGCACGACGTCTCCTCTGGTTATCAACCATCCTAAAACGATTGACCTTGCCGAGGAGGCTAATCCCTGCCTGCGAATCAAGAACACAAGCAAGAACAAAGAAGAAAGCAACACAATTGCAGATGTATTATGAATCTCACGAAGTTGGGGTCTCACAAGCAAGAATGTAGGAACGAGCTCACCTCTAAATTTAGTCGTCGTGCACGAGCTCTAGTCATTGGACCTTGCAAGTCCAAAATTGGAGGAGTGTTGCATGTATCCTTAGGAGTGATGTCCTCATCATCCTCCCCCTCTTGAAGTGGAGTCGTCCTCGACTCAAGCTCATTCTCTTCTCCCAAGTATGGTTTTAAATCTGAAATGTTAAAAGTAGGACTAACCCCGAACTCGGGAGGCAACTCAAGTTTGTATGCATTATTATTAATCTTCTCAATTATTTTGAAAGGACCATCAGCTCTAGGCATTAATTTAGACTTTCTCAAATCTGGAAATCTATCTTTTCTCAAGTGTAACCATACTAAATCCCCTACATCAAGTTTTACTTCTTTTCTACCTTTACTACCAGCAATTTTATACTTGTCATTCATCTTTTCAATGCTAAGTCTAGTGGTCTCATGCATTTTTAAAATAAATTCAGCACGTTCATTAGCATCAACATGAACTCTCTCATGAATAGGTAGAGGAAGTATATCAAGTGGAGTACGGGGATCAAAACCATACACTACTTTGAAAGGACTTACCTTGGTAGTAGAATGTGTTGCCCGATTATATGCAAACTCAACATGAGGCAAATATTTTTCCCATTGCTTCAAATTTTTCTTCAAAATAGCTCTCAACATAGTACCCAAAGTGCGGTTCACACCTCAGTTTATCCATCAGTTTGTGGGTGACAAGTTGTAGAAAACAACAACTTTGTACCCAACTTATTCCAAAGCGTGCGCCAAAAGTGACTCAAGAATTTTGCATCACGATCTGAAACAATAGTAGAAGGTATACCATGCAAACGAACAATTTCTTTGAAAAAGAGATCAGCAATATAACTAGCATCATCAGTCTTATGACATGGTATAAAGTGTGCCATCTTAGAAAATCTATCCACAACAACAAAAATACTATCACTCCCCCTCTTAGTCCTAGGCAGTTCTAAAACAAAGTCCATAGAAATATCCGCCCAAGGAATAGAAGGAACAGGAAGTGGCATGTATAAACCATGTGGATTCAAGCGAGACTTAACTTTTGGACATGTAGTGCAGCGAGCAACAAAGCGCTCAACATCTTTCCTCATCCTTGGCCAAAAGAAGTGTGTGGCCAAAATATCCTCCGTCTTCTTGGCACCAAAATGACCCATCAATCCACCTCCATGCGCCTCCTGTAACAACAAAAGACGAACGGAACCAACTGGAATGCATAGGCAGTTAGCTCTAAACAAGAATCCATCATTCAACACAAATTTATTCCATGCACGACCTTCTTTACAATGCACCAATACATCCTTAAAATCAACATCAGCAGCATATTGTTCTTTAATTGCCTCAAGTCCAAAAATTCTATAATCAAGTTGAGACAATAAAGTATAGCGCCTAGATAAAGCATCAACGATCACATTATCCTTCCCTTTCTTATGTTTAATAATGTAAGGAAAAGACTCAATAAACTCAATCCATTTAGCATGTCTACGATTCAAATTACATTGAGAACGAATATACTTAAGAGATTCATGATCAGAATGAATAACAATTTCTTTGGACAACAAATAATGACGCCACGTCTCTAAATAACGTACAAGTGCATACAATTCCTTATCATACGTGGAGTAATTCAAAACAGGCCCAGTAATTTTCTCACTAAAGTATGCAACAGGTTTACTATCTTGCATCAAAACACCACCAATGCCTATACCACTAACATCACATTCAAGCTCAAAAATCTTATCAAAATCAGGTAATTACAGCAATGGTGCATGTGTAAGTTTATCCTTCAAAGCATCAAAAGACTAATGATGTACCTTACCCCAATGGAAATCAATGCCCTTCTTTGTCAACTCATGCAAAGGTGCAGCAATGGTGCTGAAATCTTTGACAAAACGGCGGTAGAAACCTGCAAGACCAAGAAAACTCCTCACCTGTGTGATAGTTTTTGGTACAGGCCAGCTCTTTATGGCTTTAATCTTCGCCTCATCCACCTCAATTCCCTGTGGAGTCACAACATAGCCAAGAAAAGAGACTCGATCCGTGCAAAAGGTGCACTTCTCAAGGTTACCAAATAAACGTGCATCTCGTAAAGCATCAAAAACAGCACGCAAATGATTCATATGTTCATCTATGGATTTGCTATAAATCAAGATATCATCAAAGTAAACTACCACAAATTTGTCAATGAAAGCTCTTAAAACCTCATTCATCAAGCGCATGAAAGTACTAGGTGCTTTAGTTAACCCAAAAGGCATTACTAACCACTCATATAATCCAAATTTGGTTTTCAAAGCTGTTTTCCATTCATCTCCAAGTTTCATTCTAATTTGATGGTAGCCACTACGCAAATCAATTTTAGTGAAAATTATAGCACCACATAACTTATCAAGCATGTCATCTAGCCTAAGAATAGGATGACGATACCTAATAGTAATATTATTAATGGCTCTACAATCTACACACATACGCCAAGTACCATCTTTCTTAGGAACCAAAAGTATAGGAACAACACAAGGACTTAGTGATTGACGAACATACCCATGATCCAAAAGGTCTTGAACTTGTTGTATCTCCTTAGTCTCCTCAGGGTTGGTCCTATAAGCAGCACGGTTTGGCAAAGTAGCACCCGGAATCAAATCAATTTGATGCTAAATCCCTCTCAAAGGTGGCAATCCCGGGGGTATCTCAGCTGCCTTATACTCCTGCAAAAGGTTAGTGACAGCAGGAGACACAGCACTAGAAGCAATATCATCAAGCGAAAACAAAGCTTCTTTGCATATCAAAGCATAGCAAATATCATTATTATCAAAAATTTCAGCAAGCTTAGATTTTGTTGCAAGACATGAACGACCTTGTAATTTAATTCCAGCACCCTTAGAACTTGAAGAATCATTAACATTACTAGGTGTAGAATTAGAATTAATAGGTTGTTGAATTTCAGGACCTTTATTTTTCAAACTAGCAGCTCTTTCTAAATCAGCTTGTACAATTTCAGCAGGGGTCATTGATGTGGACAAGGGTTCCCGATCTTCCGAAAGGTTCTTGGTAAGTTGATTTGGTCGGAGGCGACACACAAATCGATCCGGCTTCAGAACAGCACGTTCTAAACCCCGCAATCGCAGCACGACGTCTCCTCTGGTTATCAACCCTCCAAAAGACGATTGACCTCGCCGAGAAGGCTAATCCCTGCCTGCGAATCAAGAACACAAGCAAGAACAACGAATAATGCAACACAATTGCAGATGTATGATTAAACTCTCGAAGTTGGGGTCTCGCAAACCGATGAACGGCGAAACTGTTTATGAACAGAATTGATCTAAGCAAAACCCCAACCCTAATGGTGCGGTGGTGGCTGTATATAAAGACCCTAGGGTCGTGCAAGACCCTCTGGACGCGCCCCGAATTGGGCTCAACTAGATACCAGGCCCAAAGACAAAAAATAAGCGACGCAGCACCGATACAGATTCTGGACTCTCTCTTGTTTTGACGATTCCCGATGACTCAGGATGAATTTTGACATGAGGCCGGCGGTATTGGAAAGGTCTTCTCCTTATCTTTCCTTGCATATGTAGAACGTCCAAATCCGAGTCCGTATGCGTCCTGGGCGACCGTTTTAGTACAGACTGGTCCTGGGCCCCGAAACAGACTCGAAGTCGGTTTTGATTGGGCCTCCACTTTGGCTTCCAAGCCCTTGCTGGCCCTCCACGTTTCCAAATCCTTCTCCCATCATCTCCTGGTCCTCTCCATGGTTTCTAATCATAAAATAATCATTAGGTAGCAAACCATTCTCAAAAGTAACATATAGCGAAGAACGTAGGAACGAGCTCACCTCTAAATTTAGTTGTCGTGTACGAGCTCTAGTCATTGGACCTTGCAAGTCCAGATTTGGAGGAGTGTTGTGTGTATCCATAGGAGTGATGTCCTCATCATCCTCCCCCTCTTGAAGTGGAGTCGTCCTCGACTCAAGCTCATCCTCTTCTCCCAAGTATGGTTTCAAATCTGAAATGTTAAAAATAGGACTAACCCCGAACTCGGGAGGCAACTCAAGTTTGTATGCATTATCATTAATCTTCTCTATTATTTTGAATGGACCATCAGCTCTAGGCATTAGTTTAGACTTTTTCAATTCTGGAAATCTATCCTTCCTTAAGTGTAACCACACTAAATCTCCTACATCAAGCTTTACTTCCTTTCTTCCCTTACTACCAGCAATTTTATACTTTTCATTCATCTTTTCAATGCTAAGTCTAGTGGTCTCATGTATTTGCAAAATAAATTCAGCACGCTCCTTAGCATCAATATGAACTCTCTCATTAATAGGTAGAGGAAGTATATCAAGTGGAGTACGGGGATCAAAACCATACACTACCTTGAATGGACTTACCTTGGTAGTAGAATGTGTTGCCCGATTATAAGCAAACTCAACATGAGGTAAGCATTCTTCCCATTGCTTCAAATTTTTCTTCAAAACAGCTCGCAACATAGTACCCAAAGTGCGGTTCACAACCTCAGTTTGTCCATCAGTTTGTGGATGACAAGTTGTAGAAAATAACAACTTTGTACCCAACTTATTCCAAAGCGTGCGCCAAAAATGACTCAAGAATTTTGCATCACGATCTGAAACAATAATAGAAGGCATACCATGCAAACGTACAATTTCTTTGAAAAAAAGATCAGCAATATAACTAGCACCATCAGTTTTATGACATGATATAAAGTGTGCCATCTTGGAAAAACGATCCACGACAACAAAAATGCTATCGCACCCCCTCTTAGTCCTAGGCAGTCCTAAAATAAAGTCCATAGAAATATCCGCCCAAGGAATAGAAGGAACAGGAAGTGGCATGTATAAACCATGTGGATTCAATCGAGACTTAGCTTTTTGACATGTAGTGCAGCGAGCAACAAAACGCTCAACATCTTTCCTCATCCTTGGCCAAAAGAAGTGTGTGGCCAAAATATCCTCTGTCTTCTTAGCACCAAAATGACCCATCAATCCACCTCCATGCGCCTCCTGCAACAACAAAAGACGAACGGAACCAACTGGAATGCATAGGCGGTTAGCTCTAAATAAGAATCCATCATTCAACACAAATTTGTGCCAAGCACGACCTTCTTTACAGTGCAGCAATACATCTTTAAAATCGACATCAACAACATATTGTTCTTTAATTGCCTCAAGTCCAAAACTTCTACAATCAAGTTGAGACAACAAAGTATATCGCCTCGATAAAGCATCAGCAATCACATTATCCTTCCCTTTCTTATGTTTAATAATATAAGGAAAAGACTCAATAAACTCAACCCATTTAGCATGTCTACGGTTCAAATTGCCTTGAGAACGAATATACTTAAGTGATTCATGATCAGAATGAATAACAAATTCTTTGGGCAACAAATAATGACGCCACGTTTCTAAAGAACGTACAAGTGCATATAGTTCCTTATCATACGTGGAATAATTCAAAACAGGCCCAGTAATTTTCTCACTAAAGTATGCAACAGGTTTACCATCTTGCATCAGAACACCACCAATGCCTATACCACTAGCATCACATTCAAGCTCAAAAGTCTTATCAAAATTGGGTAATTGCAGCAATGGTGCATGTGTAAGTTTGTCCTTCAAAGCATCAAAAGACTCATGATGTACCTTACCAAAATGGAAGTCAACGCCCTTCTTTGTCAACTCATGCAATGGTGCAGCAATGGTGCTGAAATCTTTGACAAAGCGGCGGTAGAAACCTGCAAGACCAAGAAAACTCCTCACCTGTGTGATAGTTTTTGGTACAGGCCAGCTCTTTACGGCTTCAATCTTCGCCTCATCCACCTCAATTCCCTGTGGAGTCACAACATAGCCAAGAAAAGAGACTCGATCCGTGCAAAAGGTGCACTTCTCAAGGTTACCAAATAAACGTGCAACTCGCAAAGCATCAAAAACAGCACGCAAATGAATCATATGATCATCCGTGGATTTGCTATAAATCAAGATATCATCAAAGTAAACAACCACAAATTTGCCAATAAAAGGTCTTAAAACCTCATTCATCAAACGCATGAAAGTACTGGGTGCATTAGTTAACCCAAAAGGCATTACTAACCACTCATACAACCCGAATTTGGTTTTGAAAGCTGTTTTCCATTCATCTCCAAGTTTCATTCTAATTTGATGGTAGCCACTACGCAAATCAATTTTAGTGAAAATTATAGCACCACATAACTCATCAAGCATGTCGTCTAGCCTAGGAATAGGATGACGATACCTAATAGTAATGTTATTAATGGCTCTACAATCTACACACATACGCCAAGAACCATCTTTCTTAGGAACCAAAAGTACAGGAACAGCACAAGGACTAAGTGATTGACGAACATACCCACGATCCAAAAGGTCTTGGACTTGTCGTTGTATCTCCTTAGTCTCCTCAGGGTTGGTCCTATAAGCAGCACGGTTTGGTAAAGTAGCACCAGGAATCAAATCAATTTGATGCTCAATCCCTCTCAAAGGTGGCAATCCCGGGGGTATCTCAGCTGGGAAAACATCCTCATACTCCTGCAAAAGGTTAGTGACAGCAGGAGGCAAAGCACTAGAAGCAATATCACCAAGCAAAAACAAGGCTTGTTTGCATATCAAAGCATAGCAAATATCATCAGTAGAAATTTCAGCAAGCTCAGATTTTGTGGCAAGACATGAACGACCTTGTAATTTAATTGCAGCACCCTTAGAACATGAAGAATCATTAACATTACTTGGTGTAGAAGCAGAATTAACAGGTTGCTGAATTTCAGGGCGTTTATTTTTCAAACTAGCAGCTCGTTCTAAATCAGCTTGTACAATTTCAGCAGGGGTCATTGGTAACAAAGTAATTTTAGTTCCTTTATGCATAAAAGTGTACTTATTACTTTTACCATGGTGTACAACATCATTATTAAATTCCCAAGGTCTACCCAATAAAAGTGAACAAGCTTGCATGGGTACAACATCACAATCAACAGAATCCACATAGGAACCAATAGAAAAAGGAACTCTGCAAGTTTGTGTTACCTTAGCTTTTCCAGAGTCATTTAACCACTGAATGTAGTATGGATGTGGATGTGGGCGTGTGGTCAAATCAAGCTTCTTAACCACATCAGAACTCACCAAATTGTTGCAGCTTCCTCCATCAATGATGACACGTGCCCGACGGTTCTTGATGACGAAGAAAATTTCAGGGGGCTAGATGGAGCACTAGTAGGAATCCCAAATTTCTTTTTTTTTGATTTTATTTTTTTGATATTTTTTTCCAACTGACTAGCAAACAGGGAGAAACCACAAAAAATTTCAGCTCAAACCGAGCTAGGACGTGGCCTACAGAAAATCTTGAAGTTTCAGAAAACGTCGGGTTTCAACTTGAATGAATTTTTTCTTTATCTTCCCGATTTTTTTTGAATTTTTTGATGAGGGCACACAGGGCGAAGACAAGTGTGTATGCCCAACTTTTCGTCTAGAATCTCCTGTAAAAATTTCAGCCAAAACGGACAACCGAGCGAAAAGTTATGGTTGTTTTACCGAAGGGGTGTCGGAATCGGTTTTGAAGAACCCGGTGGTTTCAGTGAAATCCGAGTCGGGCTTGGGGTCGGGTAGGGAGTTTTTTTGGCGAGGTGGATGCAGCGGAAAGTGGAATTTATGAAAATTGGTCCGAGGTGGTGAGGGTAGGTTTAGGGTGGGATTAGGGTGGGCGTGTTGATCAATCAACCCTAGCACACAAAGCCGACAAAACCGAGGATGGTGAGGGGGATGGCGGCTAGGGTTGCAAGGGAAACACTACTGACGACAAAAACACAAACTAAACCAGCGACTAAACAAGAACTAGGGCACAAACTCAACACTACGGACTCTGAAATTGAAATATGCAAAGGCTAAACACGTGGTTATGGGCGGGGAAAATGTTTTTTTGGTATTTTCAGTGGACGATAGGAAGAACACGAAAACAAAACTAAAGGGTAGTATGAACCTGACGGTGCACCTGAAGCTCTGATTACCACTTGATGTGGACAAGGGTTCCCGATCTTCCGAAAGGTTCTTGGTAAGTTGATTTGGTCGGAGGCGACACACAAATCGATCCGGCTTCAGAACAGCACGTTCTAAACCCCGTAATCGCAGCACGACGTCTCCTCTTGTTATCAACCGTCCAAAAGACGATTGACCTCACCGAGAAGGCTAATCCCTGCCTGCGAATCAAGAACACAAGCAAGAACAACGAATAATGCAACACAATTGCAGATGTATGATTAAACTCTCGAAGTTGGGGTCTCACAAACCGATGAACGGTGAAACTGTTTATGAACAGAATTGATCTAAGCAAAACCCCAACCCTAATGGTGCGGCGGTGGCTGTATATAAAGAACCTAGGGTCGTGCAAGACCCTCTGGACGCGCCCCGAATTGGGCTCAACTAGATACAAGGCCCAAAGACAAAAAATAAGCGACGCAGCACCGACACAGATTCTGGACTCTCTCTTGTTTTGACGATTCCCGATGACGCCGGATGAATTTTGACATGAGGCCGGCGGCATTGGCTCCTTATCTTTCCGTGCATATGTAGAACGTCCAAATCCGAGTCCGTATGCGTCCTGGGCGACCGTTTTAGTACAGACTGGTCCTGGGCCCCGAAATAGACTCGAAGTCGGTTTTGATTGGGCCTCCACTTTGGCTTCCAAGCCCTTGCTGGCCCTCGACGTTTCCAAATCCTTCTCCCATCATCTGCTGGTCCTCTCCATGGTTTCTAATCATAAAATAATCATTAGGTAGCAAACCATTCTCAAAAGTAACATATAGCGAAGAACGTAGGAACGAGCTCACCTCTAAATTTAGTTGTCGTGTACGAGCTCTAGTCATTGGACCTTGCAAGTCCAGATTTGGAGGAGTGTTGTGTGTATCCATAGGAGTGATGTCCTCATCAGTCATTGGTAACAAAGTAATTTTAGTTCGTTTATGCATAAAAGTGTACTTATTACTTCTACCATGGTGTACAGCATCATTATCAAATTCCCAAGGTCTACCCAATAAAAGTGAACATGCTTGCATGGGTACGACATCACAATCAACAGAATCCACATAAGAACCAATGGAAAAAGGAACTCTACAAGTTTGTATTACCTTAGCTTTGCCAGAGTCGTTTAACCACTGAATGTAGTACGGATGTGGATGTGGACGTGTGGTCAAAGCAAGCTTGTTGACCACATCAGAACTCACCAAGTTATTGTAGCTCCCTCCATCAATGATGACACGTGCTCGGCGGTTCTTGATGACGAAGAAAATCTAGAATAAGTTATGGCGCTGCATTGTCTCGGGCTGATGAACTTGTGTGCTAAGGACACGTTGAACAATAATGTTCATGTATCCTGTGGTGTCTCCGCCTCCAAGGATGAGGTCACTGCCGGTGGCAGCGATGTCCTCCTCCTCATCCTCCACATCGGAGGTGCTCATGTAACCGCCATCGTCTGTCGCCACATATGCCCGCCTACATGGACAATCTTTCTGCACATGACCAAGTCCATGGCAGCGGTGGCACTGAATCCCTATAGTGCACCCTGTCGAAGCAACAGAGGAGGCACTACTAGCTGGTACCTGCACAGAAAGTTTACCTGAGCGCGTAGAAGGTGCAGGGGCTGATCTTGGGGCTGCAGAAACAACACTGGTTCCCTTGGTAGCTGCTGGTGGGGACGGCCAGAAAGATGGCCTAGGCAGCCCCGAAGTTCCCGTCGAGCATGGGGGGTAGGAGTTCCTTGACTTGCTGTACTCTTCAAAAGCCTGAAAAAGTCCCTCTGATTCTTTCTCTGCAAGCATAGCATACTGGAAACACTGGGTGAGGGTATAATATTCTTTATAATCAAGGATGTCCTGAATTTCTTTTCTTAAACCAGAATAAAAGTGACAAATCTGATCCTCTACTTTTTCAACTACAACACAATGAATCAAACCCTTTTGAAGCTCACTAAAATACTCCTGAACAGTTTTATCTCCTTGTTCTAAATGTTGCAGTTTATTACGAATCTCTCTATAAAAAGAAGGGGGAACAAAACGATCACGCATTGCTACCTTAAGTTCTTCCCAAGTAGTAGGTAAATTAGTTTCAGCAGCTAGACCACTCCACCAAACAATAGCAAAGTCCTTAAACTCACTAGTAGCTTGTCTAACTCTATGTTGTTCAGGAACAAGGTGGGCATTAAATTTTTGTTCTACAGTCATCTCCCAATCAAGATAAACATCACCATCATACTGACCCGAAAACGAAGGAATTGAAAACTTAATTTTAGCATACGGGTCATCTGGAGCATAGTTACCGTGTGGACGACGATTGTAGTTATGGAAACCACCCATACCTTGAGTATTATGTTGCAAACGACGCCGTAATCGTGCGGTCCTTGTAACTAACCTATCCACGGTGCCATCAGCCTTATACACCATGTCTTCATCATGGACGTCTTCAACATCGTTGTTGTTGTTATTGGTGTTCATATTGTTGGTTTTAGGAGCGGTCTCCAACGCGACAACCTGATCAGTTAACTTAGAGACCTGCTTCTCTAACCACCCGATGCTTTCTCCAATGTGAAGCTTGCTGACCGCATCAGTAATGGCTCTGGTGATCGTCTCTGCCAAATCACTCTGAGCAGCCTGCAAAGCCTTCTGGAGCTGCTCTTGGCTCACGCACTCAGCAAATTGTGAGGGTGAAGCCATCTCTCCGTTGTCACTTCCTGCCATCACAAATACCAAAACAGGAAACAAATAGTGAAGGTTATCACTACAAAAAAGCTAAGCAGTGGTGCCTCTCAACACAACAAAAGGAAACTCCTTACAAAGCTCTTACAAAGTTCTGAAAAGCAAAGCAAAGGATACCAGAGAGATGTGTTCCACGATTGCAAGGGTCACAAAATAACTTGTGTGCTGTCCAGAAGAAATATGTAGAGCTAGAAAGGCCAAATATATATGTGAGTGGTACACAAATCAAAAACAGATAGTAAAGCTGCATAAGTGCCCAAGTAACTTGTCCCTAGTTGTTGGTCTAAGTATGTCCTAGAACAGTAGTGATAGCAAAGTAGAAACAAGGAGACAAAGGCACAACATGCGATAACAGGGGCTTAGTGAAAACAGCCAAATCCAGAAATTTGAGGGGGCTAGATGTAGCACTAGTAGAAATCCCAAATTTCTTTTTTTTGATTTTATATTTTTGATATTTTTCTCCAACTCACTAACAATGGAGCAGAATCCACAAAACATTTCGCTCGAACAGAGGTAGGATGTGGCCTACAGAAAATCTTGAAGTTGCAGAAAACGTCGGGTTTAAACTTAAATCAATTTTTTCTTTATCTTCCCGATTTTTTTTTGAATTTTTTGACGAGGGCACACATGGCGAAGACAAGTGTGTATGTCCAACTTTGAGTCAAGAATCTCCTGTAAATATTTCAGCCAAAACGGACAACCGAGCGAAAAGTTATGCCCGTTTTACCGAAGGGGGGTCGGAGTCGGTTTTCCCGAAACCCGAGTCGATTAGGGGTCGAGTTTGGAATCAGGTAAGATTTTTTTTGGCGGCATGGATGCAGCGGAAAGTGGAATTTGTGGGGATTGGTCCGAGGTGTTTGAGGGTGGGTTTAGGGTGGGATTAGGGTGGGTGTATCGATCAATCAACCCTAGCACACAAAGCCGATAGAACAGAGGATGGTGACGGGGATGGCGGCTAGGGTTGCAAGGTAAACACTACTGATGAGAAAAACACAAACTAAACCAGCGACTAAACAAAAACTAGGGCACAAACTCAACACTAAGGACTCTGAAATTGAAATATGCAAAGGCTAAACACATGGTTATGGGCGGAGGAGAAATTTTTTTTTTGGCTTTTCTGTGGATGATAGGATGAACACAAAACGAAATTAACTAAGGGTAGTGCGAACCTGACGGTGCACCTGAAGCTCTGATTACCACTTGATGTGGAAAAGGGTTCCCGATCTTCCGAAAGGTTCTAGATACGTTGATTTGGTCGGAGGCGACACACAAATCGATCCGGCTTCAGAACAGCATGTTCTAAACCCCGCAATCGTAGCACGACGTCTCCTCTGGTTATCAACCGTCCTAAAACGATTGACCTCGCCGAGAAGGCTAATCCCTGCCTGCGAATCAAGAACACAAGAAAGAACAAAGAAGAAAGCAACACAATTGCAGATGTATTATGAATCTCACGAAGTTGGGGTCTCACAAACCGTGTTGATGGCGAAACTGTTATGAACAAAATAATCTAAGCAAAACCCGAATCCTAATGGTGCGGTGGCGGCTGTATATGAAGACCCTAGGGTCGTGCAAGACTCTCTGGATGCACCCCTACTTGGGCTAAACTATATACAAAGCCCAAAGGCCAAAAACAGGTGACACAGCACCGAAACTGATTCTGGACCGGTCAGAGTAAAAGCACCGGTCAGTGTTAGCAAATAGCCGAAGCAAGAAAAAGTGCTTACTCAATGTTACCTTCGGATCACAAATCCGATTAAGGTCAACTAGTGATCAAACCGGCTCCGATACCAATTGAAGGACCAAAAAGGCGACCAGAGGGGGGGGTGAATGGGAGCCAATTAAAATTCTTCTCACGAACTTGGCCTATGTCCCAATTACAACCCAAACCAACCCTAACCGAGTCACCAAGATTACACACACGAACTTGTGATGTGTTAACCCTAGGAATGACTCAAACCAAAAGGACACATAGTGGAAGCACAAGAGAAATGAAAAGGGAAACAAGGAAGATCCGAAAGATCACAAAACTGAGCCTGACGGAAGTTCCGTGGTGCCCGACGGAAGTACTGAAGCCCCCGATGGAAGTTCTATCAATCACGGAAGTTTCGGGCGATGGGAGAACTGTCACTCATGGAAGTTCCATGGTTTTTGACGGAACTACCGTCATGCTCACGAAAGTTCTGTCCTGGCCACGGAATTTCTGTCCTAGGTAAAATAGCAGCTCCGTTTCGGAAAAGAAAATTGCCAAAACCCTATCAAACGAACTCCAAAAATCACGAAATTTGGACCAGATCATCCTCAATACATCACGACCCTCCTCTAAATAGATCCACTCCAAAAATACAAGGAATCATCATGAATTTCAGATCTTGTGCCAAGAACATCGAAAAGGGGAAACTTGAGAAAACGTTGAAATCGAAGGTGCTCGTGCCTATGATTCGGTCAAAGTCCTATATGGGATTGTTCTAGCACATCATAACACCAAGATTCCCCATAAAAATCGTTCCCAAAACTCACTCAAAATCAAGATCGAAAATCACCATGAAAATAGCTCAAAAAATAGGGAAAAAGAGAAATTTGGGATTTAGGGAGAGAGGAAGAACTTGAGCAGGAATTTGAATCTCATATCACTGATTCATCAAGTCAAGATACATGGCTAGGAAGCCACCCTCTTCCTCCCACTATTTGGAAGAGCAAGGGATGTCTCTCACACACCCTCTCCTCTCCACTAAAACATGAAGCACTCTCCTAGAACAAAAGGAATGAAACCCACAAAGCCAGTGCAAAAGGCTCACCTCTCCCACCAGCCCTACCTCTCCTTATATAGGTCCAAGGGTTGTCCACATGACCACTCTACCCTTAACCTACTTAACACTGCCACCTACCACCAGGGGCAAATCCATCCATCTTTCTCCTCGTCGCTCGAACGCCCTCGCGCTCTTCACGACTTTGCTTCGCCTCGAAGCAAGCTCTATGACGGTTCCACGTGCACCACCAACCACGCCACCAGTTTTGAGGAACAAACCAGGAAACCGCCTTGCACGCTTCACAAAGCGCGACTTCATGCTTACTTCCACCAAAGCAAGACTTCATGATCTTGACGCGTGTCACCTCGTCCCGTGATCCTTCTTGCTAGCAAGTCTCTCCCATCTCCGGTCCATTGGAAGCCTCTACTTGCACCAACACCCGATCACCTTTGACTTGGTCAACCCTACCATCGTGATCATCACCCACGGTTTTGAGGGTCAACCGTGAAACCCTCCGTGCTCCTTGCCTTTCCATGTGTACAGTATGGATCACCCTTAACTCCACCCGGCCTCCAGATCGTCTGGCCCCAAGACTCCTACTTGTGCCCGATCCTCTCATTGTTGACCGCCAAGTTGACTCCAGTGACCTACACATCATGAGGCAAGCAAACACATTTCTGAACTCCTGCAACATCTCCAACACCTTCATCAACTCTAGTTAGTCACAAAGATAACCAAGCACAAACTCATGCGATCCCCAGATTCCCGCATTTCAACTCAAACCCCAAATCCGCTCAAGTCAATTACTCATCACATATATTGTAAACCATGGCACATATCCACATGGTTTCTCAATCTCCCCCTTGATGAGTACATTGACAACACCAAATGCAAAAAAATTAAGGATTGAAATGCAAAGACAAACAAGCACATCCAAATGGCTCAAACCCAAAGAGATGGTGAAAACAAGCCATCTAGCAAGGTAGGGATTACAAAACCAAGAGTTGGCAAAGAAAGCGACTCGAGACGCAAAGAATATGAAAAGTGCAAGAAAATGCTTAAGACCATGATAGGTCTCATGTAGTGCAAAATGGATCATTTTAAGTTTCTTAGCATTATTTGTGCATGACCCAATACTTTCTCCCCTTAGACACTCATTTCTCCCCCTTTGGCAATGAACACATCAAAGAGGTTAAAGAGGAAACAAAGCATGAGTATGCAAACCTAAAGAGATTCAACAATTATGCAAACAAGCATTTAACCTTGCTAATCACAAACATAGAGCTATGGAGTGTAAAAGCAATAGCTCACAATCATGCAGAGATCAAAACGCAGATAGCAAGGCATAAGCTGCCAGAGCTAGACAAGCTAAGCAGAAAGATTAACTAGCTCAGATAGAATCAAATTTGCTTAGCATCAGAAAACCTGCCATCATATGTATAAGTACTCCCATCCAAGGAAAAACAGGCATAAAGTAAATCAAAAGAAACTAGCCAGTCTCAATCTCAACTAGGGCAACAAGCATTCGCAGAAAATGAGCTCTACAAACGCTCACATATGCAACAAAGACTCAGTTGATGAACCTATGGACAAGTTTCCTTTCTATTTGCTTTGTGTGCGAAACATATTTGTGAACCTTATTTGTGTTAATTCTCTTGTTCTTATGTTATGTGTGGTGCTTGTGTCTATTAGTTTTGTAGATTGATTGTGTCAAGGTTGTGATGTTTATTTATTGCTTTATCACGTTGCTTTACTCTTGTACACTTTTAGGCACCCCACTCATTGCAAAGTATAGGGGGAGCTCCCTCACATGTTTGTGTGAATTATGCATATCTTTAGGGGGAGTTCTGCTATATGTTGCTCTTTGTCTCTTTTGATTATCCTCTTTATATCCTTCTTTAATCTATTGTCATCAATCACCAAAAAGGTGGAAATTGAAGATGCATCTAGGATCCCCTAGTGGGTTTTGGTGTACGATGATGAAAGATTAAAAGCGTGCTAACTTGTCTATAAAGTATATGTGCAAATAATCAAAATTAGTCATTTGCAAGTTGTTGTTTACTACCAAAAAGAAAGGAAAGGATATGGACTCAAAAGCACTTCAGTTATTAGTTCTTTTATTTATTTTGAGTCATAGGTATGCTGAACTATAAAGGGGGGTAAAACAAACTTGTTAAGAAGGGAAATGTGTGTGCTCAAGCCGCCAAATAGTTTTTGTGAGAAGTATAGCCAACAAGCCTTAGAACCAGTCCTAGTTGGGCTAAACAGAGACTCACGGAAGTTCCATGGTGCAAACCACGGAAGTTCCGTCTTTGCCCTGCTGTTGGCGGTTCTTCAGCTTAACAGGGAAAATCTGCAAGCATACAAATGCCGACGTAGCCTTCACCAGGGAGTATTCCAGAGTATCGATTTCCACAGGGAACGAGTAGAGTGTCACTCCTAATCTATCAAGTCCTAGTGATGAAGGGATTAGAACAAAGTGTACTCTATAAGGAGAAGAAGTCCCCGGGCCAGGCAATCTAATGTAGTGAACCTTCTCCAAGTAACTTAGTGAGAATTCTATTTCCAAATATCTGCTTTGGGGCACGACAACGATCCACAGGTAAGGGTCGGTAACGAACCTTATATACTAGTGGGCACGTTAACGCTAGACAACCCTGCTTGAGACTTCTCGAACATGGTGGAATTCAATATTGGACGGACAGGACTGTCACCACCTACCGCCAACCACACAGCCCGTGGGGACGAATGCAATCCCAAGAAAGCTAAGTCTAAACACCACGTCTAAACATAAACTTTCATACCAGTTCTAGAATTGTTAAGCATAACCAGATAATGCTACAAAGCAATAAAAAGTTATGCACGAGGATCCCGCAGAATAAAAGGATAGAAATACTCACTATATTACTTGGGCAAGAATTCTACTACATGTTACTCGGCCCCGAAGATGAGGGAGATTACTCACGCAGGAGCTTCAATCCCCGAGGCACAAGTTGAAGGAGCCTACATTCTGAACTCCTCCTCCTACACCTCTATTCTTCTACTTGGGTAAAACTTAGGACTAATGCTTATTTCCTCTCCATTCTCCTCACTTCTGCCGAATTCCCCCTGTATTTATAGGTGGCGAAGACTTGGCAGGTACTTGTAGGTGAGAGAGAGTCGGTGGGCAAAAGTTTCCCCGCCGGGCGCCTAGGCATGCCGGGCAACATGCACCGCCGGGCGGCTGGCCAAGTCGGGCGGCCGTTGGATGAAGTAGGTTCCCAACCGCCTTCCCTCGGACAGCTCAGATTTGGTCCGGATGATGGTTTTGGGTCGGTTTTCAACCACCTTATCCACTTGGCGTCAGTTGGCATGATGGGCCAAGTGGGCTGGACAACCTAAGAGGAAATTGCCAGGCCGGGCGGCAGGGTAGGTCGGGCGGCCTGGCATGCCGGCCAGCGGCCTAGGCCGGGCGGCGGCCTGTGCCGGGCGGGGCCCCTTTTTGGTGCCGACCCTCTCCGGGTCATGTCTTCACTTGTCCAAGTTGTGCCACGTGGATGCCTCTTTTAATTCTTCACTTTTTACCCTCCTTAGTCTGGGATGGAAAACGGCCTCATGTTGGAGTGTTTTGTAGGGTCGGCTAGGACGGATTGGTTCAGCCTGATGAGACTCTATTTTGATTAGCCGGGTGACTGATTTCAGCCTGATATGACCTTGTTGGCTAGGTCCTGATTTCAGCTGTCACGACCCTACCCGGGCCCTGATTTCAGCCTCATACGACCCTGTCGGCCGGCTGTTTTACTGCAGTATCGGCCAACGGGGCATTTGTTCATGTTTTTACATAATTTTGGCCCTTTTGAACCTGCAAACACATATTTCACCAAAGCTTATGGAATTTTATTAGTTTAGACAAATATTCATGAAACTTTGATCGTTACCTTGCATTTCCCAACCGGTTGGTGGCCGATATTGGGTTTTAAGGGCCACCAACACCTCCCCAAGCTTAAACCTTTGCTCATCCTGAGCAAATTAAAACTTGGAAGTGATGGATCAGGAGTTGCTTCAATATTATAGCCCTGCAAGGATCAAGTGCACAAACACATACTCCTACAACATAGGGGTAATAGTAAACTAGCACAAGTTGATCACTAAGTCTTTCTCGTTGTAAGTGGGGCTCTTAGGCATTTTATGACCTTGTCATGAGCGGTTGGAACTCAGAACAACTAGTTTAGATTTTGTCACTTAACCTCCTACATGATCATGAGTCCAAAGTTTTTGTAATGCTGCATAAGATTGAAAATTTTCCCTCTTGGTGCAATCCTTCACTATGACTCTCATCTCTCAAAAAGTGTATTTCCTCACCAAGTGCTCATCATACTCTATGAAATTTGGCTCTATATGTGGAGCTTGGTAGGATTGCACATCTAGTATGCATATTTCATTAAGTTAAGAGATGGTCCTAGCGAAAAGACTTTGCACTTTCTCATTCTGACCATTTGGAAATAATGTCCAGGAGAGAGGGAGAGAATGGACTCATGCAAAGGAGTGGACTAGCACAATAGCAAAAATCTTTATCAAAAATTAGATTTTTGTGCTAGAGTGAAAGGATGGTCCTTTATTTTTGCTCAATGAATTTAATGAACCTTGAAACTTGACATTTGTACATCTATGAGAGCTGATAATTGTTTTCTCATTTTTTTCTTTCTTTCTTCATTCCTTTCTTTCTTTTTTAGCTCTCATAGTGTAGGGAAGCTAGTTCAATGGTTCAAATATTTTTGCAAGCTTTTTCTGAGCATTTATTTTGGGAGAACCAAAATCTTTCTTGTAGGATCAAGGTTTTCGCAAAGGAGAGAGTTTTGGCTAACATGCTTGGTGAAGTGGATGCTTGAATCCAATGTGGAAACCGCATAACCAAGCATGATTATTTGAGAACTCAAAGATTACGCGTAGGAAAATGATTGGCTTTGAAAGTGCAAGTCCCTCATAAGGATCAAATCCTAACCAAACTCAATGCATACATGGATGGCATAAAAGTGGGTTCACAATTAAATTATGGCCATGGTAGGATTTTTTTTTCTATCATAGGAAAGACATACACCAAGTTGGGAGGGGGTTTATTGTAGCATGGTTTTGAAAAAATCATTGGACTCTAATCATGAGGAGATCATAGACTCATCCAAAACATGCTATATCGTGAATTCCAATATCTAGACTTGGTGTTTATTAGCTATTTTGCACCCACTAAAACATAGAGGCACTAGCTTGTCATCCTGTCGGTCTACCATTACCCACCAAAATAAAGAGTAGAGGTTGTATACTTGAGACTCACAGGGAGCTAAAAGAGCAACTATTCATCATTTCCATAGGCAAGGTAGAGACTAAGTTCTCAAATTTTATTTGAAAAGGGAAATATTTTTATTCTTTTTGGTTATGCAATTTTTTATGATTTTCTTCAAAAACTGAAAAAAAGTCTTTTTGGGTTTTCTTAAAACAACTCAACTAGAGAAAGGGGGAGAGAGGATAGAACAAGCGGCACACCTTGGTTTGGGTACCTCCCCAAGCTTAGGTCTTTGCAAGACTTAAGCTTAGATGACTTTCACTGCGGCGGTTGATACTCGATGTTGAAGTGGCCAAACAGTTGGTCCATCATGGAGAGGTTCGTCTAAAGCTGTTTTGATGTTTGTTGCTGCCATTCTTGTCCATCCCTTATGGCTGCTTATATTTCTTGAGTTCGTTCGTTGGTTTCGTAAGCATTGGCAGCCAAGTATTGCATGTCTTCTTCCAACTCTGAAAAGTTGTACGATGTGAATGGGGCGGAACGTGAAGTTCCTATGCCTCCATGAGGTTGGTGGTAGCTCCCCGTCCCATAAGGATTGTTCGGTTCATATTCTTCATGGGCTGAACTAGTGTAGTGTGATGAGCTAGTAGATCCCGGGACTTGTGGTTGCTCCCAATGATATTGTGAGCTTCCCGGAGCACCTGATTGAGGTGGTCTTGTCCCTGGCCTATCCCCTGAAATACTGTGTCGTGCACGCATCCGGCCGTGTTGAGTGCGTACTCAAAATCAGCGAGGACGCCGATTCACTCGAGAAAGTTGTGGTCAAACTTGCGCATGGATGTGAACTCCCGGTTCCGAATGGCGGTGAGTTTGCTTCGCTCATAATAGTCTTTGAACACCATATTCTCTTCACTCTCCATGAACTTGTCAAACTCTTCGTCTTGCATGCTTTGCACCATTGGGGCTTCGGATATGGACATTTAGTCTGAGAGGTAGCTCGGGGCATACCCATGTGAAGCTCCCGAGTGCTCGGCTTCTGAGCACTCACTTGGCGTGCGCCTCCCACGGCTCGAGCCGCTGCTGCTTGGTGTAGAGGCCGCTCCAAATATTTTCCATTCCTGCAAAAGGGGTTACTTGGACACAATACCCGAAGGACAAAATGATGATAATGGTTAGCGGTTAGTCGCTCGGTAAGTAGTCTAGGTGTTAGTCATTCAAACGTCCAAGGGTGACAACAAATTCTCTCTAGTTGGTTTTATTGCAGCACACTTTTAATTGCTATGTGCAAAGTGCACTTACTAGTGAGAGCTAGTCAAGTGAGAAGAGGAATGCAAAGGGACAGAGTTTGTGAGGGAGAGAAAATGTTTTCAGCTGAGGGTGGAGAAGCAAAGGAGAGTGAGCCCTCTATTTATAGGCTCAAGAGGAGCCTTGGGGGGGAGGAGTGGCCAGGCCGAGCAGCGACCCACGCCGGGCGGCGCCCTATGCCGGCTGGCACTCCCTTTTCCTCCATTTTCTCTATTATTGCTCTAGTGGTGATAGGAGATGGCTAGGCCCAAGTGCCATGTGATCCACTTGCTGAATTTGTCCAGAAATTTGCTAAGAGTGTAGGGAACAAGGATAGAGTGATGGGATGGCCAAAGTTGTATGTTTGCAATGGGTGTGCTGCCACTCATGAGGCCTAGGTGAGTAGGGTGGTAGGTGAGTGTGAGTGGTGAAAGAGTGAGGTGAATGGGTGGCTCTCATTCATTCACTTTCACTTATAGTGGGGCTTTTGATGAGCATTTTTCTTCAAGGTAAGGCTGGCCACACCTTCACCACTCATGGTCATCATCTCTGCATTAAAAGTGTAAAGAATCCGAGAAAAAGTTGTGTCAGGCGGCAGAAATGACCCAACCGGGTGGTCATTTTCATGAAAAATGACCCCCAATGTGGTAAAACTAGACTGGGTTATTTCAGGTTAGGTGGCTCAAGATTAGCTAGCCGGTTGATCATATTTCGCCAAATATGACCTCCCGGATGCTAAAATTTGATAAAATCTGACCTCCCAAAATTTTACCCAGTCGGGTGGTCATTTTCATGGAATATGACCTCCCGGTTTGCTGAAATCCGACTAGCCGGGTTGGATGATCAGACCATCACCCGAAGGGTCGTTTTTGCTGAAATTTGACCTCCCGGCCAGTAAACTTGGCCAAGCCATCACCAATAATTTTTTTTTTCAAAATTTTAACTTTAAATTCTTTTCTTTTATAGCCTAATTTAATGGTTAAAGATGAAACTAAAAACAACCTAATTTAGTGGTAGGGTGAAAAACAAAGAAAAACTAACGGACGAGACGGAGTTCAGAATGACACTGCTACCGTTCCCCGGCAACGGCGCCAGAAAGCTTGTTGGCGGTTGTTAAGCCTAACAGGGAAAATCTGCAAGCGTACAGATGCCGGCATAGCTTTCACCCGGGAGTATTCCAGAGTATCGATTTCCACAGGGAACGAGTGAAGTGTCACTCCTAATCTATCAAGTCCTAGTGATGAAGGGGGCAGAATAAAGTGTATTCGATAGGGAGAAGAAGTCCCTGGGCTAGGCAATCTAATGTAGTGAACCTTCTCCAAGTAACTTAGTGAGAATTCTATTTCCAAATATCTGCTTCGGGGCACAATAATGATCCACAGGTAAGGGTCGGTAACTAACCTCATGTACTAGTGGGCATGTTAACGCTAGACAACCCTGCTTGAGACTTCCCGAACATGGTGGAATTCAATATTGGATGGACAGGGCTGTCACCACCTACCGCCTACCACACAGCCCGTGGGGACGAATGCAATCCCAGGAAAGCTAAGTCTAAACACCACGTCTAAACATAGACTTTCATACCAGTTCTAGAATTGGTAAACAAAACAAGATAATACTACGAAGCAATAAAAAGTTCTATGCATGAGGATCCCATAGAATAAAAGGATAGAAATACTCACTTTATTACTTGGGCAAGAATTCTACTACATGTTACCCGGCCCCGAAGATGAGGGAGATTACTCACGCAGGAGCTTCAATCCCCGAGGCACAAGTTGATGGAGCCAACATTCTAAACTCCTCCTCCTACACCTCTACTCTTCTACTTGGGTAAAACTTAGGACCAATGCTTATTTCTTCTCTATTCCTCACTTCTACCAAATTCCCCCTCTATTTATCGGTGGCGAAGACTTGGCGGATACTTCAAGCTGGAGGAGAGTCGGTGGGCAAAATTTCCCCCGCCGAGCAGCGGGCCACGCCAGGCGGCCGGGCATGCCGGGTGGCATGCACCACCGGGCGGCAGGCCAGGCTAGGCGGCCGTTGGTTGAAGTTGGTTCCCCACCGCCTTCCCTTGGACAGCTCAGATTTGGTCCGGATGATGGTTTTGGGTCGGTTTTCAACCGCCTTATCCACTTGGCGTCGGTTGGCATGATGGGCCAAGTGGGTTGGACACCCCGAGAGGAAATTCCCAGGACGTGCGGCGGGGTAGGCCGGGCAGCCTAGCATGCCGGGGGTAGCCTAGGCTGGGCGGCGGCCTATGCCGGGAGGCGGCCCCTTTTTGGTGCCGACCCCCTCCGGGTCATGTCTTCACTTGTCCAAGTTGTGACACATGGATGCCTCCTTTACTTTTTCACTTTTTACCCTCCTTAGTCCGGGGATGGAAAATGGCCTCATGATGGAGTGTTTTGCAGGGTCGGCTGGGTCAGATTGGTTCAGCCTGATGAGACTCTGTTTTGACAAGCCGGGTGGCTGATTTCAGCCTGATATGACCTTGTCGACTAGGTCCTAATTTCAGCTGTCACGACCCTGCCCGGGCCCTGATTTCAGCCACATACGACCCTGTCGGCCGGCTGTTTTACAGCAGTATCGGCCAACGGGGCGTTTCTTCATGTTTTTACATAATTTTGGCCCTTTTGAACCTGCAAACACATATTTCACCAAAGCTTGTGGAACTTTATTAGTTTAAACAAATATTCATAAGACTTTGGTCTTTACCTTGCATTTCCCGTCCGGTTGGTGGCCGATATTGGGCCACCAACAGTGACTCAGTGAAGCTCAGGGTGAAGACGGACCTTGATTTTTCTGCCCCCTTCCAGAAGCGTGACGTCGCTGAACTCCAACTTCCGCCGCCTCTCATCGATGGCTATCCTCCGGTGAGAATCCTGCCTCGTGAACCCCTCCATCCCTTCCACCTTGGTGTGCGCATCATTTCTCTGCCCCCGCGGCGAGCTTCCTCCACGTGTAGAGCCCGGCGGCGAGCTTTCCGGCGAGCCGCCCTGCCCCACAGCGATGCTGACTGGCAGCTTGCTATCACCCGTGTGTCATCCGACATGGTGCTGATGTGTCGCCCACGTGTCTGCCTACGTGGCCCTACGTGGCAGCCCATAAACCAGAAATACCAGGAAAAATTACAGAAAAATCTTTAAACTTTGAAAACTCATAGTAAATCGAATATGAATCCCATGAGGCCCAAACAAATTTTGATAGGTTCACCTGGAAGTGCTTTATTTTAGTAAAATCATAAACAAAAGTTTCTGGTCATGTATATTTATTAATACATTTAATTGTCAAAACACTAAATAACTCACCAGAAATTCTAGGTGCAAAATTAAATCCTGATTTTTGGCGTGCTCAGTGAAAACATGATTATCTACCACCACAAAGTTTAGTTTGGTAAAATATGAAATATTTATTGCTCTGGAAATTATTTAGTGTGTTTGGTAAGAATAATTCTAGTAAATATTCCATAAATATTTTGCCCATGCAACTTGGCATTAAAATCACTCATATATGACTCTGTCCACAGTAAATCACCCATGTCCAAAAACATAAATTACTATACTAATTAATTTAATTGCTTATATCACTATTTCCACTCTATTTAAATACTTAAGGAATATCCATACATAAAATAGTAAAACTCTAATTGCTTCTTTGAAGCATAGGTCCGCCAGAACTTGTTAATAAAATTAATTATCACATTTACTTGCATTGCATATATGTGCATGTTATGGTGATTGGTTTAATACCGTTAATGCATCTTTCACCATATAGGCAATGACAACCAGGAGCCCGAGGAGGATATTCGGAAGGATCTTGATTATCAGGAACAAGAAGTTGTAGATGCTAACACTAACATTGATCCAGGCAAGCCCCGGTTTACGTTCACGTTTTATAAAGTTTGCTAGTTTAAAATATTACTAGTGACATTGAATATGATTGCATTAGGTCATAGGAGTTGATTGGAACCCACCTTGCATGATACCCAAAATGACCTATGCTACTGTTATTAGAACTTGGTAGGATCCGTACTGTATTGCTATGCTTAGTAATTAATTGTCTTGATAGATATTATTACTAAGGAATGAACTTGATCACTAAATTGGAACGGAATGAAAGAAGTTCACTTTGATGTTATGGCCGGGCAGGGATTATAAATGTATAGGTTGCAGCCACACATGGGTGTTGACTACGGTAGCCCTGCCTTGCCCACCCTAGGACCCGTCCGTGGTCGACCCCTTGATCAAGTATTGAACAGTACTGAATGCATGCTAGTTTATGGGCACTAGTAAACCGATGTAGCATTAAAGGTCACTTGCATTAAGGACAGTTAAGGTGCGTTGGTCATTGACCCTCCTGCTGCTGGAGTGGGCGGTTCATACCACGAATTACTGTTGGCAGAACGACATGCCCACTCGACGTCACCACACCCGGTCTGAGGTGTAAGTTCTTTTCTTCTGAAAGGTTGCCATATACGACCTTAATTGGTGCGTATGTGTCATGAATTTTGGGTTTTCCTAGCTGGTGTAATTCGATTGCAATTGCTGTTCTCGCAGTAATGAGTACCACTTGGTCACCGCACCAATCACGTCATTGCACATGATACTTGGAAATTGATTATGATGCTTATTGTTGATGTTACTATTATTGCTCTTATGTTGTACTTACTTTATGTATTGATTTATTACCTTATGATGCTTCACTAAAGATACCTTTCTTCTCTACACAATTAAGATGACAAAATAAAACTTGATAGAACTATTAGGTTGCTTAGTGCGAGTGCTTTCAAACAAGCCACCTATTAGAGCCATTGCATGTCTAGGTGTTCGACGGGTAAGTCTTGCTGAGTAATTAGTACTCAGGCTTTGTGCCACTGTTGTTTTCTAGGTAATGAAGAGATAGAATTACCCGTAGATGTGATGCCTTGGGACATGCAAGTTCCTGAAGGTTGGACTACCCATTGGGAGTCCCACTTGCCGCCGCATTGATGTTGTGTGCTGCTAGGGTGATGGTTCTTCGGGCATGAATCATCAATATGCTATATCGTCGAGCTCATTGTTCCTTATCATTATTTGCTCCCGCTGTTTTTAAAACTTTATGAACTTGTATTATTCCACTACACTTTGATCACCTTAATGATGTAATATTCAACTTAAATTTGGACCAATGTTGTACTATCAAGTGTCTGTGTTATCAGAACCCTCGGGACCTCGATCCTCCGGGAAGGGGAGCCACATGTTTCCGCTGTGCTTAATTGCTAAGTTTGATCACTCCTAGGGCTGGTACATCACGAGTTGGTGTGTGTAGTCTTGGTGATCGGTTCAGAGGTTGCCTTGGGTTGTTTTTGGGATATAGGCCAAGTTCTCTTAGAGAATTTTGATTGGCTCCCATTCACCCCCCCTCTGGTCACCTTCTCGGTCCTTCAATTGGTATTAGAGCGGGTTTGATCACTAGTTGACCTTCACCAGCTTTGTGACCCGAAGGCAACATGGAGAAGCGTGAGGTCAAGCTCTGGAAGTTCGATGGAGAGGACTTCCACTACTAGAAGTTGTGGACCAAGGCTAATATCCTGAGTCAAGGACGTGCTATCTGGGACATCGTCGAGAAAGAATACAACATACCTGCCAACCTCAACACCGCTTCTACAAATGAGTTGAACAGGTATGAACACAATTCCAAAGCTGTCAACATTCTGCTCTCTACACTTGGTAGAAGTGAACATGATCGCGTTGCATACCTTGACACTGCTCATGCTATTTGGGTTAAGCTTTGCACGTACCATGAGGGTACCAATCAAGTCAAGTCTATACGTAAGGATTATTACAATAGACAGTACCAAACCTTTGCACAAAAATAGGCGAGTCACTAGATGACACCTTTCGTAGGTTTGAGGAAATTGTGTGCAACTTGCGGGCTTGTGGTAACCTTGTGTACAATGACAATGATAGAGCTAAGCAACTACTGTACTCACTTGATGAAAATGTTTGGGGGATTAAAATTGCTTCTCTAGAAGAAACTGCTGACTTCAACACCTTGAATTGTGAGCAACTGTATAGCAAGGTGAAATCTCATAAACTATCTAGGAAATCTCATCCTAATCTTGATATTTCTGCTTCTAGCATGGCTTTGCTTTCTAGCTCTCAGAAGGGTAGTCACAGTGATGCTTCTTATGGAACTAACCCCTCACTTGACAAGTCTTCTTTGGAGTTTGCTCTGTCTTCTCTTGTTGCAGCTTTCGATGAACAGATGGAGTGCATCCCTGATGAGGAGTTGCCCCTGCTCACAAGGAAGTTCAGGAAGTTCTACAACAATCAGAAGGAGAGAAGAGGAGGTGGTTCAAGAACCTGCTTCAAGTGCGGTGACCCGGGACACTTCATTCCTGACTGTCCGAAGAAGAAGAAGAAGGTCGGGTACCGCAACAACAACATTGAAGACTTCAAGCAGAAGAAGAACCGCTTCTACAAGAAGGGAAAGAACTCCAAGAAGTTCGTCAAGGCCATTGCACGCGCATGTGTTGCCGCCTTGAGCGATGTCGACCTCACATCAAGTGAAGGCCTTATAAGCTCGAAGGAGGAGGTTGAAAATCCATGAGTCAAGAGGAAGAATGACTTCAGTGGGCTTTGCTTCATGGAAAAGAACGACCACGACACCGACTCTGGATCCAATTCTGACACAAGCGAGGTATCTCCCACTCTTGATGAGTTCTCTTCTGAACTTGATCATTTGCACGATGTTCTGCTCTTGCAATATGATAAGCTTCACAGTGTTGTTCGTGAGAGTAGAGAGCTTAAGTCTAAGTTGGAGAGTGCTGATTTTGAAATTGCTTCGCTTAGGTCTAAGCTTGCTATAGATGACATGGTTGTAGAATGTGAGCCTTGTCAAGCTGTGATGTATGATCTGAGTCAGAGGGAGAGTGTGCATGCTCAAGTTGCCAGTCAGCTTGAGAGTGCCCTCAAGGAGCTTGATGAAGTCAAGGCTAGACCAACTCTTTTGGGTGCATGTCAGAAATGCTCCAAGCTCACAAATGAGTTGGAAGCTCATACCCTCAAAGTCAAAGAGCTCGAGTCCAAGCTATTAAATGAGACTCCCTCTAAGGTCTTTCCACCACCATGTGAGGTGTGTGTGTCTCATGAGGCTGGTGATGTGCTCAAGCACATGTCTCACTTGTGAGTGGAGCACGAGTACCATCTCCGTTGCCCTCTCGATTGAGAGCTCATGCCTTTAGTTGATAACCTCCTGAAGTAGAAAGCCCCTCTCAGGAGCTGTGATTAGTTGGAGGAGCTTGTCAATTACTTCAATTGATGTTATCTTCCGAAGACCTCTAATGGAGTTTATCCAGCACAGAAGATCATAAATCCTCAAGAAAGTCTTGCAAAGATAAACATTAGAGTTCCTCAAAATTTCATCAAATTCAAAGAAAAACTCATGTTGTCGAGCTCGACGCATGTGCCAAAGTCGATCATGTGGTGGAGGAGGTGGAGGCACCGGAGCCAAAGCTGCAAGATTGATCATCTCAAATGATCGAGCGAGCATTGTTGTTGGTGCTCCCCCTACACCAATGCTTGGTCCACCCGAAGTGCTTGGAGTAGAACTTGGAATGACACTTAAGGTAGAGCTTGACGTAGCGCTTGATGATGATCTTGGTGAAGGTCTCGCTCTGAAGGGGTTGTACAAGCTGTTGCAAGGCAATCTTGTGGAGGGATCAAAGAAGTTTGAGCTTGAAGCTACTTCTTTCCCTTTGCTTGAAGATGCTTCATTGTTTGCCTTGGTTGTCTTCCTCCTGGTCATATTTGCAATGATTTCCTCATCCTTGAAGAGCAGCTCGATCACATCCTCGATGGAGAGACTCTTCTTCGTGAGAAGGTCAAGGGTGACGTAGAAGAGCTTGCTACTCGGGAGCAAGGAGAGGATCTTCTCGACTATCACAATCCTGGGAAGCTCGAACGAAGTTGCAGCAATTCTGTCCACCATACCTCGTAAGCGAATAAGAGAGTCAAGTAAGTCCTCATTGTCATTAGCATGAAATGCAAAGAACTCCTCAACAAGAGAACTACTAGCATGATCAACAAGAGACTCACAACCATCACCAATCCTAGACATGCCAGTGGAGCAAGCAAGATCCAAAGACACATCATTATCAAACATCACATTAGGCACACTAGTAGAGTAACCTATCAAGCCAACACTAGAAGTATCTAGGCACTAACTAGAACTAGGCACATCCACACAATCATCACAATCATCATACACATGATTATCGGTGAAGGTATTGGCGAAGTCCGCAAGAGTATCCATCAACTCATCCGGGATCATGGCATTTAGGTAGCTTTTAGAGCGATCCTTCCGTGAGCCATGACCCGGCCCCGAATGTGATGACATCCCAACTCAATACGATCACTACTCAAAGGCGGTTAAGCCTTATGATGAGCACTTGGCTCAGATACCACTTAAAAGGACCGAGTGACCGGGGGAGGGGTGAATCAGGAACTCGCACTATGTACCAAATTTGCCAATTTTTAAAACTGATCCCTCAAAACAACTCCTACACAATTCTAGTGAAGATCACACTAGCAAGATAATGAACTTATGAAAGGAACTACAACTTAAGCATACTAGTGGATCACACTAGATGATACACCTTCCTATGCAAGCTAGTGAGAAAGATACGCGGAAGCAAACAACAAGCTAGCAAAGGAACCTACTCATGCAATGCTACAAGATAAGGAACTAGAGCACACAAGCATGAGTGGTACAATACATACAAGGGTGATCAATCAAGCCAAAGCAACACCTATGCATGCTAGTAATCAAGTATGAAAGCTAAGTACTACTATCAAGTAAAGAGGCCTATTCATGCAAGTCTACAAGGTAGTCAACTAGAGCAAGGTAGGCACACAACCACGAATAGCACGGTATGTAAATGAGGAAAGTAAAGCATCATAGTAAGGAGTAGAGTAAGAGATGGCTCATGATTTTTTCCTGAGGTCTCGGAAGGATGGCGCCTTCCCCTACTCCTCATTGGACCACTCCCACCGGAGTCCTGGTCCATCCCGCCACCGTTGTGGAGTTCTCGCCCACGAGCCTGCAATCACTCCCGGAGTGAAGACATGGTGCGTGTCACCGCTGCCATCATGGCACAAGCTAGCCTCCCTCAATAACTTGCCGGACTCCCCAAGCCGACACGGGCACTCACTAGCAATGCCCCTTTCAACGGCGAACTCAAACCGTGTACAAACATGTGACGGCCTTCACAACCAATCACGATAGTCTTGATCACCAACACATAACTGGTCTAGGTCACTATAGACCAAGAGTAACAATCTAGATCACACCCTCAAGGACACCCTAGCCTTAGATGTGCAAGATGCTCAAATTACTCTCACTAGCACTCTCAAGGTATGCAATATCTTCTCCTGGTGCTCTCGTCTCTTCCTCTCAGATCTTACCAAATGCTCTCAGGTATTTCACTGGCCAAGAGTGGTCACAAAGACCCTAGCAACAAAGTTATATAGGCTCCCAACCTAAAACTAGTCGTTGCTCCATGAAATCAGCTTTCTGGGCCTACTGACCGGATTGTCCAGTCACTGCCTGACCGGACCGTCCGGTCACTGCAACATCGAGCTCCAATGGCTCTGACCCCTCTACTGACTCTTGCTGACTGGACTGTACGGTCAGCTGACCGGACCGTCCAGTCTGTTTCTCTCTCTAGTCTAGAAACATTTTGCGCAATAGCTTCCTTGCTGCCCAGAGTAATTTGTACAAACCAAACCATCCGGTCTCTATGGTTTCAACTCCGGCAGTTTCCCTGCTTCTTCGCTGTAGTCTCCGAACAAAACTTCTTAGTGACCATACAGTCCAGTCACCACTGACCCCTCTGTCCGGTCACTTCGTCCAGAAGCTAAAACTTCTCGTCCTCGCTTGACTTCGTTCCCGACTTCTCCGAACAGCTCCTTGGCTTCTCCACTGTCAACTAGGGCATGTGATTTCACCGAGCAACCTTGCACATTGCTGACTAGACATGACCTAAGAGAATGACCTAGACCCCCTTGATGGTTCGGTTTTTCCTATGGACTCAAAGATCTAACCACTAGACAAATGTTCCCAACACTTTCTCCATAGCTTGTCCATTGATTTGATCCATCTTCATCAACCCTTAGACACCATCAAGCTCACTAGCCTCCATGCTTGTGGTCATTGTCATCAATCGCCAAGGCCACCATCAACAATCATCATAGAGTAGAAAGGTTTCCTACACGGACAACACTCGTGTAGACATTAGTCACGTTTCATGTTTGTCATTCACCACCAAAACATCATACCTTGGGGTGACCTCAATGGTCATGAACCTTACAGCTGGCCTTTGTGCAGACCGGACGGTACGGTCTTAAGGACCGCTCTGTTCAGTCTCTATGACCAAACTCCCCAAGGCATTGTGCACAGAGCCACTGACCGGATTGTACGGTCCGAAGATCGGACTATACCCGTCACTCTAGAATTTTTGCTGAATCAAGGATTTTCTCCATTTTCCAAGTGCTAAACACCAAATAAACACTGCACTTGGAGTATGAAGGGAACTCTCAAACACTCCTTTTCAAATAGCGGCACTCTATGTCCTTATCATTTTTGCAAATGTCAAATGAAGAATCGAGAAAATAAGAACTAAGGCAATTAAGAACCAAATGGGTATGTATGAGCCTTAGTGCCTTTACCGCGTGAGTGGGTTTAACCGTGTGAGTGGGTTTAACCTCGGAGTTCATAAGAGCACAATCCTTTCCTTTGGTCACACTTGTGGAGATGTAATCTCATATAGGGCATGAGGCACAAATATCTCCAAGTGAGACAAATCTCCTTTGTGTTTCCTATATGATGCATGCAACAAGCATTTTACATATGCAATGAAAGTAAATATGCCACGTGAATGCAAGCAAAGTTAAATAAGACACAAAGGAAACCTAACAATGTCAAGTTTGAACCCCTCCTAAGCTAACTCACTATAAGCCATACCCTTACCTTGAGAGAAGCCAAACCACCATCTAAAGAACTTCTCCTTGCTTATAGCTATCTTGGATGGGTTAGACATTGACTAATTTTTATGTGCTTTTCTCTTAGTTATTTACACATGCAGGGATGCAAAGCATACTAGTCACAAAGGAGTCCTAATTACCATGCACTGCAAGAGAAGGAAAAACACACTACAACTACCAAGAACAAATACGGTTAGCTCCCTCATGAGTAGATATATCGTTGTGGTCCATGTCACTTGTGGTGGACTTCACTTGATCTTCAAGTAAGCTCACGGTCCACCACCACCACCACCATCTTCTAGGTCTTGTTCTTGGGCACCGACTTGTACTTTGTTGACCTCTCAAGATCAACAATGTACTTAGGCACCCATATGCTATTGACCTTTCTCTTCTTGTTCGGTGGTCCCAAAGCCTTAGCAGGCACCTTGCCAGCCTTGTTCCTAAAGAGCTTGAAATGTGTTTTATCATGGAACAAGTTAGCGTTAGGTAAAATAATGGAGTATCTCACCATAGGGAAATCCTTGATGGTGTGGCCATCCTTGCAACACCTCTCGCAATAGTAGTCATCGGCGAGAAGGGGTTTGATCCACGCGGGAATGCAATCACTCATCCCAATGATGTCAATGGTGGCGGGATATGAGCCAAGTATCCGGTGGGAGACATTGTTCACAACATTTCTCCCAAGAATATCCTTGTGGATGGCTCTACCACGTGGGAGCCTCTCGAAGCCATCCATCACCATCTTCCTCTCCTCCTCGAGCTTGTGATATTTCTCCGAAACAAACGGACGAAGAGAAGAAACCTCGACCGATGAACTAGAGGAGGGAGAGGCAAGGTTATCAACATTGATGGCCTCAAAAGTAAGTTCAAGGGCCTCGTACTTCTCACGTATCTCTACATGATCACCCTTGAGTTGTCATAACTCTTGTTTACGGCCTCAGGAGATGTGACAAGGTCCTTGAGCTCACTCTCAAGCTCACCAACACGGTCCTTACCCAACTTACACTCTTTTCTTACCACATCCAACATTTTGGATTTCTTGACGGCGATGTCGCGGGCTTGCTCAAGCATATTCCAAAGCTCGGCACACATGAGCTCCTCATCCTCTCTATCGTTGCTGCTCTCATGCTTACTCTCCCCAAGTTGGCTCATGGCCATGAGGCACGTGGGAGGTGGAGGAAGAGCTCGTGGAAGTGTGGTCTTGATCATGCCTAGGCTGGCCACTTCTTCATCATCGCATGAGGAGGAGGATGTGTCACTTGAGTTGTCACTTGTCCACTCTCCAACAAGGGCCTTATGTGAGAACTTTTTCTTGTGGTCTTGAGCTTTGCCTTTGTCCTTGTTGAAGTACTTCTTCTTCATTTGCTTAGCTTTGGGGTGTTCTTCTTCTTCTTCATCACTTGAGTCTTAGGAACTTGAAAGCTTCTTTCTTTGGCTTGAGGCATTCTTGAACAAAGTGGTTCTTGGACCCACAGTTGAATCATTTGCCCTTGGACTTGGAGGCAAACTTGTTCTTGAAGGTCTTCATCTTCTTCATGAGAAGTGCCAAGTCCTTGTTCAAGTCATCATCATCTTCTTCTTCAACCTCTACCTTCCTCTTGCTCTTCTTGCTCTTGATAGGCTCTTGCTTCTCGGCTTGAAGAGCAAGGTTGGACATTTGAGGATCATCCAAACCTAGCTGGTAGGTCTCGAAGGCTCTAATCTTGCCAAGTACATCCTTCATGGTCTTGGTCTTGAGGTCACCTTGCAAGGTGAAGGTGATGATGGACTCATACTTGGGGTCTTTGAATAGCCTCAAGAATCTTCTTATCACCTCAACTGGCTTTGGCTTGAAGTCATCCCCGAGAGCATAGATCTCCTCCACTAGTACATGAAAACGAGAATAAACAGTGTTAGCTCTCTTCTGTGGCAATCTGGTGAAGTTATCATACTTGTTCTTCGGCACATAGTATCCTTACTCTTTGACATTGCTGGTGCCCTCATGGAGACTCTGGATCTCAGTCTAGATACCATGTGTTGTAGAACTTGCATCCAATCTAGCAAAGACATCCTCAGATATGCATGCAAACAGAGCATTCTTAGCCTTAGCGTTCTTCTTAATGAAATCAGGCTCAAGAAGGCTCACATCCGCATCGGACTCATGAGTGACCATTCATATCTCCAGATCAAGAGACTCCAGATAGGCTTGCATGCGAGCCTTCCAAAACCCATTGTCCTCCCTATTGAATATGGGAACACTCCCCACCTATCCTGACATCCTTACTCAAGGCGGTGAAGCCTCAAAAATGAGCACTTGGCTCTGATACCACTTGTAAGGACCGAAGGTGTGCCAAGATGGGGGGTGTGAATTGGTAAGCTGCTCATGAATCCAAATACTTCAATTCAGACTACTTGAGTCTAACAAGCATTGCAACCTAAATAATTCTAGTAGGCCAAGACCCTACACATGCTAGTGTTCATGATGATAGCAAGCACGGAAGCCAAACACACTAGCCTATGCAAGCCACAATTCAACCTAATTACTAGAGCACACAATTGTGGAAAAGTAAAGAGGGGGTCAAGAAATGCTCATGATTTGTTTCCTGAGGTCTCGAAAGGATGACGCCTTCCCCTTCTCCTCGTAGGACCACTCCTTCCAGAGTCCTGGTCCCTCCTACCACCGATGTGGAGTTCTCGACCATGAGCAGGCAATCACTCCCGGAGTAAAGACATGGTGCGTGTCTCTGCTGCCATCATGGCACAAGCTCACCTCCCTCGAGAACATGCTTGACTCCCCAAGCCGACACGGGCGCTCACTATTGATGCCCCTTTCACCGGCGGGCTCAAAACGGGTACAAACTTGTGACGGCCTTCACAACTAATCATGATAGGCTCGATCACTGACACCTAATTGCACCATAGACCAAGAGTAACAGCCTATATCACACCCTCAAGGACATCCTAGCCTTAGATGTGCAAGATGCTCTAGTTACTCTCCTCTAACACTCTCAAGATATGCAATATATCCTCCTAGTACGCTCCTCTCTTCCTCTCAGCTCTCACCAAATGCTCCAAGCAACTCTACTGGCTAAGAGAGGTCTCCAAGACACCAGCAACGATGTTATATAGGCTTCCATCCTCCAACTAGTCGTTGCTCCATGAAATCAGCTTTCTGGGCAAACTGACCAGACTGTCCGGTCACTGCCTAACCGAACCATCCGGTCAGTTCCTCTCTCCAGTCCAAAAACATTTCCAGCGCTTCTTCCTCGCTGCCCAAGTCCCAGGCCTACTGATCGGACCATCCGATCACTAGAGTGAATTGTCCGGTCTCTAGGTCTTCCAGACGTGACAGTTTCCTCGCTGCTCGCTGTAAGTCCCAAACAAACTTCACCTAGTGACTGTACAGTCCGGTCACCATTAGTCTCACCCAGTTCCAATGACCGAAACCGAATGCATCTGTATGCGTGCCCAGGATCAAGTTTTCATGCATATATGACAATTATTATGATAAAAGAACAATATCTTTATTAAGTTGATAAAATTATTACAAAGGTGACCCATAGGTCAAAAGTAAAAGAATACATTGCAGTGTAACAAACTAATCGTTAGTGTCCATCAGCTCTCACAGGAAGTCGACTGGAAGACCGCAAGCCTAGTCTTCTCCATCATCTTCATCGTTGAGAAACCATGTGGATATGTACCATGGTTTGCTATATTTATAATGAGTAATTGACTTGAGTGGATATGGTGTTTAAGTTAAAATGCGAGAATTCGGGGATTGCACGGGTTTGCATATCATGGTTATGACTAACCGGAATTGGTGGAGATATTGGTAATATTGTAGGAGATGGGAAATGTGTTTGCTTGTCTCATGATGTGTAGGTCACTAGAGTCGACTTGGCGGTCAACGGCGAGAGGATCGGGCACAAGTAGGGGACTTGGGGCCAGACGATCGGGATGCCGGGTGAAGTCAAGGGTGATCCACTTCGTACACGTGGAGAGGCAAGAAACACAAATGGTTTCGCGGTTGAGCCTTAAAATCATGGTGGTGATGAAGATGGCATGTTGACCAAGTCAAGGCGAACGGGATGCCGGTGCAAGTGACAAGGGGGGCCGATGGACAGGGACTGGGATAGACTTGCCGGTGGTCAGGATCGCGGGACAAGGTGACATGCGTCGATATCGAAAAGTTGTGCTTTGAGAAGTATGCAAGGCGGTTTCCTGGTTTGGGCCTCAAAACTGGTGGCGGTGGTTGGTGGTGCACGTCGCATCATCATAGAGCTTGCTTCAAGATGAAGCAAAGACGTGAAGCATCCGATAGCATTCGGGCGATAAGGAAAAAGATGGACGGTTATGCCCCCGGTGGTAGGTGGGTGTGTTATGTAGGTCAAGGGTAGAGTGGTCATGTGGACAATAGACCCTAGGCCTATATAAGGAGAGGTGTGGCTACTGGGAGAGGTGCCTCTCTCTCCATTAGCCTTATTTTAGGACTCTATTCAAAGTGCTAGGAGAGGACTTCATGTTTTAGAGGAGAGGAAAGGGTGTGTGAGAGACATCTCTTGCTCTTCCAAATAGTGGGAGGAAGAGGGTGGCTTCGTAGCCTTGTACCTATGGATCTTGTAAGCACCTTTCTATGATATGAGAAGTATTTTTGTGCTCAAGAGTTCCCTCTTCACTTGAATCTTGAAATTCCCTTTTTCTTATTTTCGAAGCTATTTTTGTGGTGACTTTTGATCTCATTTTTTGACGAGTTTTTGGCTGGGATTTCTTGAGAAACTTGTTGCTAGGATGAGCTAGAACAATCCTCGATGAATACTGGACCGAATCAATAGCTCTAGCACTTTGGATTTGAAGGATTTCTCAAGTTTCCCCTTTTTGGTGTTCTTGGCACAAGATCTGAAATTCATGATGATTCCTTAAGCCAATTGAGATGATTTTCTAGGATTAGGGTCGTGACGTGATGAGGATTCACTGGTCCAAAAATCACATCATTTTGAGTTCGTTTGGTTAGGTTTTGGAGAAGATTTACCAAATTCTTGAAAGTTTCTGTTGTTCTGTCGGGGTCGATCGGCACTGCCGACGACCAGGACCGGCACTACCGGTGGGTCTCAGAAACCCGCACAGGCACTGCCGATGGGCAAGATCGGCACTGTCGATAGGGCCAATTGGCACTGCCGATGGTTCTGATTGGCACTGCCGGTTGTGGTTCAGTAAGGTGCAGTTTGTGAGGTTTTTGACTATCTCGAGTCTTTGCGGTTTCCTTTTTGTTTCCGCTATGGTTCTTGCTGTGATTGATCACTCCTAGGGCTAGTACACCACTAGTTGGTGTGTGTAGTCTTGGTGATCGATTCGGAGGTTGGCTTGGGTTGTTTTAGGATATAGGCCAAGTTCTCTTGGAGAATTTTGATTGGCTCCCATTCACACCCCCCCCCCCTCTGGTCGCCTTCTCGGTCCTTCAATTGGTATCAAAGCCGGTTTGATCACTAGTTGACCTTCACCAGCTTTGTGATCCGAAGGCGACATGAAGAAGCGTGCTGTCAAGCTGTGGATGTTCGATGGAGAGGACTTCCTCTACTGGAAGTCACGGACCAAGGCGTATCTGCTGAGTCAAGGACGTGCAATATGGGAGATTGTTCATCAGGAGTATGCTATACCACAAAACCTGAACACTGCTTCTGCAGGTGAGTTAGTCAGGTATGAGAACAACTCCAAAGCTGTCAATATTCTGCTCTCTACACTTGGAGGAGTGAACATGATAGGGTTGCACACCTTGACACTGCTCATGCTATTTGGGTTATGCTCTGCACTTACCAAGAGGGTACCAAGAAGGAGAGAAGAGGAGGTGGTTCAAGAACCTGTTTCAAGTGCAGTGACCCGGGACACTTCATTCCTGACTGTCCCAAGAAGAAGAAGAAGGTCGGGTACCGCAACAACAACATTGAAGACTTCAAGCAGAAGAAGAACTACTTCTACAAGAAGGGTAAGAACTCCAAGAAGTTCGCCAAGGCCATTGCACGCACCTGCATTGTTGCCTTGAGCGATGTCGACCTCACATCAAGCAAAGGCCTTACAAGCTCGAAGGAGGAGGTTGAAAAGCCACGAGTCAAGAGGAAGGATGACTTCACCGGGCTTTGCTTCATGACAAAGAACAACCACGACACCGACTTTGGATCTGACTCTGACACAAGCGAGGTACCTCCCACTCTTGATGACCTCTCATCTGAACTTGATCATTTGCGCGATGTTCTGCTTTTGCAAGATGATAAGCTTTATAGTGCTGTTCGTGAGAGTAGAGAGCTTAAGTCTAAGTTGGAGAGTGCTAATTTTGAAATTTCTTCGCTTAGGTCTAAGCTTAATAAGGATGACATGGTTATAGGGTGTGAGTCTTGTCATGTTGTGATGAGTGATCTTACACAGAGGGAGAGTGTGCATGCTCAAGTTGCCAGTCAGCTTGAGAGTGCCCTCAAGGAGCTTGATGAGTTCAAAGCTAGACCAACTCTTTTGGTTGCATGTCAGAAATGCCCCAAGCTCACGGATGATTATCATGTTTCTAGGCTCCAGAGAACCCTAGTGAGTGAGGAAAAGATTGAGAGTGATTTGGCAAGAGTGAAGGAGAGTGCTTCTAGGTCAACCTATAACTTGGGCTTGGGATTTGAGTGGTGTGACAAGGAGAGTGAGAATGTGGGTCAGTTTCTTCCTAGCTCCAGCTACAAAGATGAGGAAAACACCATCAAACCCACTGACACATACTATCCACCCAATCCAAAACCCTCTTTTAACCCAAAGCAAGCAGAGAAGCCAAAACTCAAACCTGCAATGCAAACCAAGCCTAATCCTAAGGGTGTCTACATTTGCATGTTTTATGGTCGCAAGGGCCACTTGGATGAATTTTGTTATAGGCGTAAGAGGATTGAGAGGAAGCAAGCTGAGTTGACTAGGGATGCTTTTTATGATGATTTTGTTGACTTTCAGCCTCACTCTTTTTCTTGTGCCTATCGTGGATAGGGTTATTCCTCATATGGCTTTAATTCACGATACAGAGGCTTTGCGCAGCAGCGCTTTGGCGCCACATGTTTTCCCCATCGTGGTGAGCGTCATTCACGTGAATTTGGCTTTCACATTGATGATTTATATCCTCACAACCCAAGGTTTGAGTTGAGACGCTTTGACAGGTCACATTTTCCCCGTCGTGGTTCTCGTCCTATGCGTTCAAATGATAATGTGCAAAGAACTGTGATGACTACTACCGGTCATATGGTTAAGTGCTGAATTCCCAAATCTCTTTTGACTAACCCCAGCACTGAGCCATCGACTTTTCTTCTCGTTCTTTGTAGGGAGCAGGTGGAGGCTTGGAGAACAAATGGTTGATGGACTCTAGGTGTTCGCGCCACATGACCGGATATGCAAAGTGGTTCTCCAGCCTCACTCCATTGAAGCGGCGGGAGAATGTGACCTTTGGAGATGACAAGAGAGGGAGAGTGAAGGCAAGAGGTGCGGTAAAGGTAAATGAAAAATTTACTCTCAAGGATGTTGGTTTGGTCGAGTATCTCAAGTACAATCTCCTCTCTGTTTCTCAGCTTCTTGATGTTGGTTTGGAAGTGTGCTTTAAGTCAAATGCTTCTTGTGTTCTAGATTCGAGTGGTTCCTTGGTTTGTGGGATTTCTCGCATTGGCAGAGTTTTTCAGGCTGATTTTGCTGGTTCTCCTAGCTCTCACAAGTGCTTGTTTGCTCAATCTTCTTCTGAGCTCTAGAAATGGCATAGGGGACTAGGTCACATGAGCTTTGACTTGTTATGTCGCTTAAGTGGCCTAGGTTTGATCTGAGGATTGCCTAAGCTCAAATTTGATAAGGATTTGGTTTGTGCTCCTTGTCGTCATGGGAAAATGATTGCCGCTTCTCATCGACCAATCAATTTGGTGGTGAGTGAACACCTTGGAGAGTTGCTTCATATGGACACTGTTGGTCCTTCTCGGGTTCGTTCGACGGGTGGGAAGTGGTATATTCTTGTGATTATTGACGACTATTCTCGCTACTCTTGGGTCTACTTTCTTGAGAGCAAGGATGAAGTGTTTCATCACTTTCGGAGCTTAGCTTTGAGGTTGTTCAAGGAACTCCCTGGTGCATTATAAGCAATTCACAGTGATAATGGCACCGAGTTCAAGAACTCCTCCTTTGATGCTTTCTGTCTTGAGCATGGTATTGAGCATCAATTTTTAGCACCTCGTGTTCCCCAGTAGAACGGTGTGGTTGAAAGAAAGAACAGAACCTTAGTGGAGATGGCCCGAACGATGCTTGATGAGCATCAATTCACAGTGATAATTAGCACTGCTTGCTATGTTTTCAATCGGATTTTGTTGTGCTCAATTCTTAATGTGACTTCTTATGAGCTGCATTTTGGGAGAAAGCCCTCGGTTTCTCATTTGCGTGCCTTTGGTTGCAAGTGCTTTGTTCTCAAGCGTAGCAATCTTTATAAGTTTGAGTCAAGGTCTTCTGATAGAATCTTTCTTGGTTACTCTCTTGATGGTCAATCCTACAGAGTATTGAATTTGGAGACTAGCACCATCGTAGAATCCTGCGATGTAACCTTTGATAAATCAAACTCTTGTGCAAGGAATGTGATTGAGTCTGCAGGTGATAAGGAGATGAAGGAGAGCATCTTTGTAGAAGAGGACCTACAGGGCTTTGATGATGATGATGATGATTCACTTCATCTCTCATCTGAGCTTGTTCCTGCTGCTACCACTACTACAGCAGAGGGTCCAGAAGCTTCTACATAGACTTCAGCGGCTGTTGAGCAAGCTCCAGCTGTGGTTGAGGGGGAGGCACACTCTGAGAGAGAGGCTCCTCACCACATTCAGCGTCAACATCCACCCCAACAGATGATCGGTAATCTCTATGAGGGCACAACAAGGTCAAGGTCTGCACATCTTGCTTGCTTTACCAATTCTCTCTTTGTTACAACCTTTGAACCCTGAGATGTTGGACACGCACTATCTGATGAACATTGGGTTAATGCCATGCATGAGGAGTTGGAAAACTTTGAGAGAAACAAAGTCTGGACCCTTGTAGAGCCTCCCAAAAATGTCAATGTCATAGGAACCAAGTGCATGTTCAAAAACAAACATGGGGAGGATGGTGAGGTTGTGAGAAACAAGGCTAGGCTAGTTGCTCAAGGTTTTAGCCAAGTGGAGGGCTTAGATTATGGTGAAACCTTTGCTCCTGTTGCTCGCATAGAAGCCATTAGGATCTTGCTTGCATTTGCTGCCTCCAAAGGCATTAAACTTTATCAAATGAATGTCAAGAGTGCTTTCCTAAATGGTTTCATAGAGGAAGAATTGTATGTGAGGCAACCCTGTGGCTTTGAGCACCACAAATACCCAAACCATGTGTACAAGTTTCAGAAGGCTTTGTACGGGCTAAAGCAAGCACCTAGGGCATGGTTGTGACAACCCTACTCCTAAAAGTAGAGTATGTCACACAGGATCGCCTTGGGAGATGGTTAACGAAGTAACCATACATAGCATTCACACATGAACATTCATCATTTACAAAGATACATCAATTTAGTGCATCATACTACAAGTTCAGAGTTCAAATTAAAAGAAGTTCAGATCTGATACAACATAAGTCCTTAGTACATATTACACAAATTTGCGGAAGCGGTGAAACGACAAAACACGATGTTAAGTCCTACGTGAACCATGCCAGCCCTATGGTGATGGCTCACTCATCACGGTTAGGAGAACTAGGGACCCATTCGATGGTCCAGTTCTGAGGCTCCTCACCTTCCCACACAACCTTATTACAACAATCACAATAGGTCGCTTGAGGAAAACCTAAAAAAACCAACATCAACGCAAAGCCTGAGTATCTATCATACTCCACAAGACTTACCCGTCAACCGGTTTACTGAAACCGACTCCTAGTATGCAGGGGGCTGATCGGGTTTATTTAATAGTTGCATAAAAAGCTCCTATTAGTTCTATGCTGCACTTTCAATTTCCTTAAACATGATTTTACTTTGCTTAATGTAGACAATAGCTACGGTGAGTCTAGTTAGCCGCCAAGACATGAACATAAGTGAAGATCATTACATCATAGCAATATGTATCCATAGCATAAGTAAATTTCAGAAACTTAACCCCAACTTTACTACTTAACATATCATTGCCGCTGCTCGAACAAGAGGCACTCATAACCGCGAGGGACGGCAATTCGAATTGATTTACATCCTGCAGGGAAAACCCAAATACACGACATACGCATCACTTAAGAACACGTATGGCCACCATTCACTAGATTGCTATAAAGTCGATCCGGGGCTGTCACACCCGGTTTTAAGGACAAAACCAGGTGCTTATCATATGTGTGCCCAGGAACAAGTTTTACACATATTGACAGTAAAGTGAATAACAGTATAACCAATGTCATTAATAAAGCGTACCATTATTACATAAATAATTTTCTTTGAAGACTAAATCGACTCTCAAACTAAATAGCAGCGGAAGACACCATAACACCACAGGCAATCGATCGGGGGCACGCACGCCTAGTAGTAGTCTTCATCAATGTAGTCCATGTCTCCATCTTCTGAGCAGCAGTTTATAGTACAACAACAAAGGGAAATAGCAAGAGTGAGCACATGCCGTACTCAGCAAGTACGGGAAAATATGACATGCAAGCTTAATAAAAGAAAGGCTAACACAATGGTTCATTAGCATAAATGAGCACCTACAACTAGTAGAAAAGCCATCCTATTTACTAGGTGAAAAGTTCCCACCAGTTATCTCATCTGTCCAACGCTACAGGTTAAACCACCTGTAACCAACCATGGGTTAAACCGCCCATAGGAAACCACACTACAGGTTACACCGCCTGTAGCAAACCATGGGTTAAACCTCCCATATGAATCCACACTACAGGTTACACCGCCTGTAGCAAACCAAGGGTTACACCGCCCAAATCAAACTTGGCTACCCACCAAGTCCACCCATAAACCACCCTCCTAAATATGTGAGGATCCAAGCCGCTCATGACCATGAGCACGGCTGTTATAACAGTTCGACACTCTGCAGAGGTTGCACAACTTTACCCACAGGTTGGTGATTCCATCACCCGTTAGTGACTAAAGTCTCCCTGTTGCCCAAATCACACTACCGTAGGTGTGAGGTCAAGAGATCACCACAAGGTCGTTCAGAGCGCTTCCCAGCTTGCAAACAATCCACGCTAAGGTTTCACCACTGTGGAATTAAACCGTTCCTACAGAAGCCCCCTCTGGCGTCGTGGCTAGGAGTAAACCATCCATCGCCTGAGTCCGAGAGTAAACCGTCCCGTCCTCCTTTCTCGACTGCTCATAGAACTGGGAAGACATCTCGATACTAAACCAAGCCTACCCATATCAGCCCTGTGCTTTGCGTGGTTTTCCTGGGTGGCCGCTCCACAAACTACTCTTGTGATCCCAAGCAGGTACCACCACAATCCTACAGTACTATACCGAGTACACATGCATACCCGCACCATCCTTGCCATCCTCCTGCTTGGATCACCTAGGTTCCATGTTGCTAAAAAGGATTAACCATCCCTCATGATCATTATGTTAAAGTGAACCATTAGTCAAGATTAACATTAGACACTTCCATTCCCGACATAGCAAACTAAGCATGACGTACCCTTACTAATAAGCTACACCAGAACCCAGGCGACAAGGAATAATATGGAACAGGATATTTCACATGGGATTCAATATTAACAGGCATGCATAGAGATAGAGAGAATATAAAACATAGGTTCAAAATGCATCAAGGACACTTGCCTGGTTCCCTTTGCTGCTGCTCAAAGTATTCAAGATGGAGATCCTGAAAGTTCTCTAACAGCGGTTTGTCTACTCAACATCACACTGGAAACACAAGCATACAAACATACTAAGAAACAATACACCACACAGTAGCAAACTACAAAGAAAGCAATACTATGAAAAAAAAAGTACGCGTTGCTACGATCGCGTGAGCGCAAGAATCGCCTCAATCCGAGTTACGAGTAAAAAGTTATGAAGGTTTAAAGTTCTAGGGTTAAAATAATAAATTAGTAAAATATTATGAATAATTAATATTAAACACTACGATCGCTCTGGTGAAAGAATTTCTTAAATCGGAGCTACGATTGAAAAGTTATGAAGATTTGAAGTTTCAAGAGTTAAAACGTCAAAATAGACAAGTTAAATGGCTTAAAAGTAATTCTAGAAAAATATAAGGGCTAAACTGTAAAATATACATGTGAAATATAATTTATACAAAATTTAGGGTTCAAAATGTAATTTATAAAAAGTATAGGGACTAAATTGTAAAAGATACATATAAAAATATAATTTATAAAGAATTGAAGGACTAAAATGTAATTTTGGAAAACTTCAGGGGCCTAAGTGTAAAATGCCCAACCTAAATTATTACTTACAAAAATTAGGGCTAAAATAAAATTATTAGAAAGTATAGGGTTGTTTTTGTAAAAATTACAAGATTTAAAATATAATTAAAAATATGTACATGGGTGTTTTATAAAACTGAGGGGCTAAAATATAATTTGGGAAAATACTAGGATCTTTTCTATAAAAATACAATGCTAAAATAATTAAAAATAAGATTAGGGGCCTAAATATAATTAAATATATATTTTGCAATGAAATTAGGTTCAAAATATAATTTAAATAAAATCCAGGGGCCTATGTGCAAAGTATTTAATTTCTGAGAATTTAATTAATTAAATTAAAACCACAAAACTCCATGGACCAGGTCCATCGATCTGTGGACCGGGTGTTGACCCGTGGTCCACAGTCCACCGTGGACCGGGGCTCGGCGGTGGCCATTGCCGGCTTGCCGGAGCTCGCGGGAGCGGCTGCCCGCGCGTGGAAGGCGATGGGAAGGGGAGCGGGGGAGGCGGCAAGGGCAGCGAGCTCATCGGCGGCTCACGCGGCGTGGGGAGGGGTCGAGGCGGGTTGGCGCAAGGCGGCGGCGTCCGGCGGCGATGGCGCTGCGGCGTGCGATGGGGACGGCGAGGCGGCGGGGTCACGGCGGCAGGGGAAACGCGGTGCGGGGAGGGGTCCCCCCTATTTATAGGGGCACGGGCCCCTAGGCCTGCCGTGGCACGCACGCCGAAGTGGCGGCGGCACTGGCGGCTAGGGTTCGGGAGCACGGGGCGAGGCCGGGGTGGCTGGGCCGCGCGGCATGGGCCGGACTCGTGCGGGGCGGGAGTGGGCCGGGCAGGCCGTGCGGGCGCGCTGCTGGGTTGAACGGGGAGAGAAGACAAGGGGAGTGGTAGCTGGGCCGCGCGGAGGTTTCTGGCCCAAGGCCGGGAGAGGGGGAGGGATAGAGAGGAAGGAGGGGAGATGGGCTTCGGTGGGGGTTGAGGCCCAAGCCGAAAAGAGAGGGGGAGAGAAGGGGCTTGGCCCAACAGGCTGAAGGGGTTTTCTTTCCTCTCTCTTTTCAATGTTTTTCTCCTCCAAAATTCCTAACTAAAACAAAATGTTGATCCCTAATCGAATTAAAAAAACACTTTACACAATAAAATCCTAAGTGCAACTAATCAACCAGAATACAACAAATCAAAGTTTTTTTTAAAATACTTATATTTAAATGCTTTCTTTAGAAAATAAACCATTTTCTACAAAAATATTAATAAATTAATTTATTATAGAAAATTTTAAAATATTCTAAATTTTGAAAAATTAGGGTGTTACAGGGGCCATCGATCCCGAGTACACGTCCTCCCCGTGATACATTACATCGTATCCGAGGCTTAACCCATGCACTCTCCAGCGGTCCTCAAACCCGTGCAGCCATCGTGCTGTTCACATCACCTCTAGATCGATGAGTATGGCCGTCCAACAATACGGCGCCCAAGTTACTAGGTTTACCAATTCCCATATTAAAGGTATGCACTTGGTACGGTTCAATACTTGTTCACCGAGTTGCAACGATAGGTGCTCCATTTTTATCAAGTTCATCAACCAATTGAACCATAGTTGAATCTATAACCTACCATTGACTCCACTAGTTTAAGCATAGCATTTGCTAATGGAAAAGCTTACTAACATACTAATCATAGGTCATTGCTGGAGTATGCAAGTGTGTTTCATCCAAGTCCTACACTTAATGCATAATAAAATATTCCTACTTTTGATAAAGTAAAAAGGACTCGAATGATAAAATAGGTTATGCACCGGGGCTTGCCTTGGGTGTGATCGTAGTTAGCGTCTTCACCAAAGTGCACCTCAGCTCCTTGCTGGTCCGGTGTGATCTCCTCGGTCTCGGTTCCTATATGGAAGGGACATGCATCAATGCTAAGGGATACACAAGGTTTCATGGAGTTTTCTTAATTAAAGATGGAATGCATGACATGAAGATTCATGGAACTTCCTCAACAAATAAATTAATGAACTAATCACTCATTCATGAATATGGTTGCATACTTAAGTATGACATGGTAACCACTGAATTTGAAGGGGACAAATTAATGAACTAATCACTCATTCATGAATATGCTGATGATGATATCACCATGTAGTACTAGGGTCAAATTTCAGAAAGTTTATTTTGAGCAACTTAGCTAAAGTGACCATATGCAAACTAACAGTATACATAAAAATGGCACTTTAATTGCATAACTAGTTCTAGCTCATATAGTTAATTAAGAACCAAAGTATATAACTGCAAAATGAGAATTTCTACTGTAATGTGAAGCTGAGTTATTCTCCCTGGACTTCCAGAAATTAATTTATTCCTACTTTCCTTAAATATACAGATGAAGTAACTTTTATATGAAGAAATTACTAGTTACTTAACCAATGATCAATTTTGACAGAGAATTTTATACTTAGGTAGCTTCAAATTTTTCATGGAATTTTACATAAGTGTACAAGTGCATAAGGAACAGGAATGCCAAATTTCATGAATAAATCCCTAGCCAATAATTTATATAAATTCAATTACTGAAAATGAAGATTATGCAATAATACTAAAAATATGCAATAAATGGAAATTTGCTTTTGCAGAAAGTTTATGGATGCCATGAAATGATTACCGAGCAAGTTCCATGAATTTACCATTCACATATAATTACTTATGAATTTATTAAGCAATTTAGGGTTGAAATTTGATGAATTAATTAAATTAATTTACTAAACAAACTTGGACTTGAACTTGTTTTTCTGGTAGAGTAAGATTTTAGGAGTTGAACAAAATTAATTTCACAATTTTAGGCCTCTTATTTCTCGATATATTGAATTTTGAAGTTTATTCAAAGTTCACTCCTATTTACAAATCTGCCACTAGCCGAATTTCAAATTCCCCCGCGCGCACGCGTGCTGGCGCTGTGGCTCTGCTGGCTCGCCGGTGGCGATCGGTGGCAAGGCTCGGGACTCGGTGCTGCCCTACACGGTTAGTGACCTAAGGCGGTCACAAGGGTGGTAGTGGCCGGAGCGTGGGCTACTGGAGCTCTGTCGGCGACGAACGGCGCCAAAGCTCGACGGCGGCCGATGGCGGCAGGCACGCCTAGAGGTAGAATCGGCAAGGGAGAAGGTCCAGGAGCATCACCTGGGTGCCGTGATGCTCGTCGACGTGTTGGCTGGAGTTGGGGTGGCCGGGAGGGTGGTCGTCGCCGTGAGCCCTCTCCGCGCGGTGGCCGGCGGTGGCTCGGGTTCTCGAAATTCCGGTGATGTCTCTGCACGAGTGAGGGAGGGGATCAGTAGGCTGTGAGAGTACTCCTTGGCGCGTTGATTTGCGAAAGAAAGAGGAAGGGAGGGACTGCCTGGTCGGGGCTGGACGCGGCGGCACTCAGGCGACCCGGAGCAGGGGAGCTCGCCGGTTTTCCTTGCGGCAGAGGAGGAGGAAGGCGGAGGCAGCGCTGCGCAGCCTTGCAGGAGCGCTTGGGGGCGTGCGGAAGTGTTGGTGAGCGGAGAGGGAGGGGAATGGGGGTTGGTGAGCCGATGCTGGCCCTTTTGCCATGGCCGACGGAAGGGAGAGCCGAGAGAGGGCAAGAGAGAGCACGGCGAGTTGTCGGCTCGAGGTTGGTTCGCCTGCGGGGAGGCTTCTATGCGGCCGGTAGCACAGGGGGGAAAGGTGGCGGAGCAGTGACCGGCGTGGGGGGCCAGTGAACAGCGGAGGCGACAGGAACCCGGGTACAACCCGGTGTCGGGTTGGGATTGGCCGGGGGAGAGAGAAGGGCTCAACCCGGTTTTGACTATGGACCCTAACTCGGGTTTGATCCATTTCTCCACGTTCCCGTGCTCGAAACTGGGCACCAATTTTTGTGTGGGCTCCGGAGAACGTGTTCTCCAACTTTGCTTTTGGTTACACTAGCTAAATCTGCTTTGATAAATTATGAAAATTCCAAAGCCAAAATACACCTTTCTGACTTTGGGGGAATTTGTAAGGGTATCAGTTGGTTACTAAAAAATTTGGTAAAATTCTCAAAATTCTCTTTTATTGTGGACATTCAGAATATGCAAAAATATTGGGGTACTTCCATGGGTTTTGGTAATGTTTGTGAATGACCCATATTTGAATATTCTAGAATTTAATTAAATAGGTTTCCTCTTCTTATTCTTTGGCACATGGATTAATTATACTTTTGCTTAGCCCCTAATTGATGTTAGGTTTAGTTAACTTCATTTTGTGACATGGGATGTCATAGCACACCCCCCTTAAGGAAATCTCGTCCCGAGATTTGCAATAGAACAAACAAGAGGGAGGGGTGCGGATGGTTACCGGTTTTGTGAGGCCAAGAATTCTGGAAAGTTAGCCTTCAGAAACTCCTCTTGTTCCTATGTGGCTTCCTCTTCAGTATGGTTACTCCATAGCACCTTGTAGAAGGTGATAGTGCGGCTGCGAGTTACTCGGTCCTTTTGATCGATGATTCGGACGGGGTATTCGGGGTAGGAGAGATCTTCTTCCAATTGCTCGGTGTCGGAGATAACCACGTCGATCGGAGGCTTCAAACATCTCTTGAGTTGGGAGACAAGGAAGACGTTGTGCACCCGCTCAAGATTCTCCGGTAGCTGCAACCGGTAAGCGATGGCGCTATGCTTTTCCGTGATCGGAAAAGGTCCGATATAGTGGGGTGCTAATTTCCCTTTGGTTCCAAAATGAGATACACCTTTGTTGGGAGAAACCCGAAGATAGACATGATCTCCCTTTTTGAACTCCAATGGACGTCTCCTTTTACTAGAGTAACTTATTTTGGTGGGATTGTGCAGCCTTCATATTGGCTCGGATTTGCCGCACCTTCTCTTCAGCTTGCGTGACCAGATCAGGACCAAAAGTAATTCTTTCTCCCGACTCTGACCAATTCAGCGGGGTTCGACACGAGTGACCATACAAAGCTTCAAATGGTGACATTCCCAAATATTCTTGATAACTATTGTTGTAGGAGAATTCAGCGAACGGGAGACAAGATTCCCAATTTCCACGATTGTCTAGAACACAAGCTCTTAATAAATCTTCCAAATATTGATTTAGCCTCTCGGTTTGTTTATCGGTTTGTGGATGATAAGCGGAACTGCAGATGAGAGTGGTGCCAAGACAAGCGTGCAATTGCTCCCAAAAATGAGCAATAAATTAGGGGCCTCAATTGGAGATGATCATCTTGGGCACACCGTGCAAACATAGAATTTGGACAATGTAGAGCTTGGCATATTTCTTAGTAGAGTAGGTTGTATGGACGGGGATAAAATGAGCAGATTTGGTCAACCTATCCACAATAACCCATATGGAATCGTGCTTCTTGGGTGTGAGGGGTAGTCCAATGATGAAGTCCATAGCAATGTCTTCCCATTTCCATGCAGGGATTTTTAATGGGTGTAACAGACCAGTTGTTCTCAAGTGATCCGCCTTCACACGTTGGCAAGTGTCGCATTCGGAGACATAACGAGCAACCTCTCATTTCATACAAGTCCACCAAAACTTTTCCCTTAACCCGCGATACATTTTGTTGCTGCCGGGGTGTATGGAGTATTTGGACAAGTGAGACTCATCCAAAATTTTCTTTCTTAGCTCCTCGTTCTTCAAAACAACAAGGCGATTGTTGAACCAAAGTACTCCATCTTTGTCTTGTCGGAAACATGTAGCTTCTTCCTTCCCGATTTTCTAGCGGATATACTCCATTCCTTTGTCCTGCTTCTAGGCTTCCACGATTTCTTCCCGAAGGGTAGGAATGAGAGCTAAATTATACAAGGATCCATGTGGAATGACACAAAGACTTGGTTCACTCGGATCTGAAATCGGCAGGCTTCCATAGAGCAAACAATTGCGTGATTGAATTGGTCCCTTCGACTCAAGGCGTCGGCAACCACGTTTGCTTTCCTGGGATGATAATGAATTTCCAACTCATGATCCTTGATCAGTTCTAACCATCTACATTGCCGCATATTCAGTTCTTGTTGAGTGAAGATGTGTTTGAGACTTTTGTGGTCGGTGTAGAGGTTAACAAGATTACCGAGCAGGTAGTGATGCCAAGTTTTCAAGGCTAGAACAACGGAAGCCAATTCTAAGTCATGGGTGGGATAATATTGCTCGTGCTTCCAGAGCTGTCGTGAGGCATAGGCAATGACACAACCTTCTTGCATAAGCACACAACCCAAACCGGTGCCGTTGGCATCGCAATAAAAATCGAATGGTTTGGTGATGTCGGGTTGAGCTAAAACCAGAGCGGTTCTTAGATGCTTCATGAGCGACTGAAAAGCTTCTTCACATGCACTACTCCACTTGAACTTAGAATCCTTTTCCAGCAGCTTGGTCATAGGCTTGGCAATACTTGAGAAGTTGGGAATGAATTTCCGATAATAATCGGCAAGACCAAGGAAACTACGAATTTGTCTGACCAATTTTGGAGGCTTCCAATTCAGCACATCCTCTACTTTGCTAGGGTCCACAGCTACTCCTTCCGCTGATATGACGTGACCCAAGAACGGAACTTGCTTTAGCCAAAATTCACATTTGCTAAATTTGGCATAGAGTTGATGATCTCGGAGTCGTTGTAGAACGATGCGGAGATGTTCGGTGTGCTCTTCTTTGGACATGGAGTAGATCAGAATGTCATTGATGAATACCACTACAAACTGATCCAATTCGAGCATGAACACGGAGTTCATCCAATATATGAAGTGGGCTGGAGCATTGGTGAGACCGAAAGACATGACAAGATATTGGAAGAGACCGTATCGAGTGGAGAAGGCTGTTTTTGGAATATCTTCGGCTCGGATATATTTGATTATATCTGGATCGGAGATCAATCTTGGGGAAGACTTTAGCACCTACTAGCTGATCAAAGAGGATATCGATTCGAGGTAGAGGGTACTTGTTCTTGATGGTTACCGCGTTTAACAGTCTATAATCGACACATAGGCATAGGGTTTTGTCTTTCTTCTTCACAAAGAGAGCGGGACAACCCCAGGGAGATGCACTTCGTCGGATATAGCCCTTGTCCATAAGCTCTTGTAACTGGTCTTTCAACTCTGCTAATTCATTAGGAGCCATTTTGTACGGCCTACAAGAGATAGGCGCCGTACCAGGTACGAGTTCAATCTTAAACTCAACATCCCTGTTCGGAGGCATGCCCGGCAAATCGTCTGGAAAGACGTCAGGAAAATCACAGACCACTGGAATATTTGATAGCTCCTTTCCTTCCACATGACATACTTGAGAAGTAGACGACTTGGGATACGGCAATCTGAGAATAGAAGGGCCGTGTAAGGGTGAGTTCAAATGGATTTCTCGGTCCTCAAGGTGCAATACAGCTTTGTGACTAGTTATCCATTTCATACCGAGAATTATGTCGATGCTTTGGCCATCCAAGATGATTAGGGAAGTTGGGTATATGTTGTTGGCTAGCTTAAGTGGCACTTTCCTTAACTCAAGATGAGCCCTTATTTTTCCACCAGGAAACGTAATAACGTACGGGGTTCCCATAGTGGTGGGGGTAATTTTCAGATGATTTGCACATGCTTGACTAATGAAATCATGCATTGCTCCTGAATAAAAAAGAACCATGACAGCATGTTGGTTGATGGAGAACGTACCCGCGAGAACGGGTTCTCCAGCCTGGGTCTCATCGACCATGGTATAGTTGACTCGGCCATTCTTGTGCGTGGGAGTTGACGGCTGGGGACAACTTCCATTGCTGCCATTGTTGTTGTTGCCGCTGTTGTTGTTCCTGGAAGTGTTGGAGTTGGCGTTGTTGTTTGGGTTGCGCTTCGGAAATCGACACTCCTTGGCAAAGTGACTGGTGCGGCCACAATTGTAGCACGACTGTGAGGAGTTGGTCTTCACCACCTGGTTGTTCTGCTGCGGTGGGCAAGAACTAGAGGACTTCTACTGGTTTCCCCCATGGAATCGAGAGTGCTGTTGTGAGAACGACGGGCGAGGTCCTCCTCCCGACGGTACCGCAGCCCGGAATTTCTGTCCGGTCGGGGAGGTGATTGCTAGCTTGTAGTTGGGCGGTGCAGAGCCGGATGAACTTCCCATAGCGCGTTTCCTCTTCATGTCTTCTTGGTTGGCGCGGATGGCGTTTTCTTGCACAATAGCGGCACTCATCAGGTCATTGAATGTGCCAGCGGTGACTTGCGCCAATCGGTCTTGCAGCTTCGGGGTAAGTCCCGAATGAAAGCAGTCTTTCTTTTTCTCGTCCATATCAGCGTGATATGATGCGTACTGGGCCAGGTAGTTGAACTTTCGTGCATACTCTTGCACGGTTTCGGAACCTTGCTTCAAGTTGAGAAACTCCTGCAACTTGCGCTTCATGAGTCCAGCAGGTATGTGGTGTGCACGGAAAGCGGTGCAGAACTCCGCCCAAGTGACTTGGTGCCCCACGGCGAGAGCGGTGGTGAAGCTGGCCCACCAAGCACTTGCGCAGCCACGGAGCTGCTGCGCGGCGAAGAGGGGCTTCTGCTACTCGGTGCAGTGGAGGAGGGCGAACTTCGACTCCAAAGTGTGAATGAAGTTGTCCGCTTCTAGAGGGTCACCGGCTTCTCCGAAGGTGGGCGGATGAGTCGCCCAGAAGTCAGCGTAAGAGGATTCCCGCTGCTACTGTGGCGGTGGTCCGTGAGCTCCTTGACGGTTCATGTTCTCCATGAACATGCGGAATATCTCGTTCTGATTGTGGATGAGCTGCTCCATCGCCGTCAGAGGTGGCGCGTTGGGCAGCGGCCCATTTCTGCCAACGTTCGAGGTGCCGGGAGCATCACCGACGTTTTGTCCACTGCGGCGAGTTTGCACCATCTGACATATGAACAAAGCATGTTAGTCCAATCATCACATGAGACAATATGATAACAAGGCTACGACATGACAACGAAATAAAATTTTAGATTGCTCATAAATGAAATGCTTGACAAGTAAATGGTGCGGATATAAGAGATAACTTAAATTCCATAATTTCCAACACCAAAAGCAACATATTCATGATAAAACCATAGGTACATGTGATGCAACTTTTTGATACATAGCAAGTCTTCGGTTACATCACTCGAAACACTACACCATACGATCTCAGAGAGCTTAGGTTACAACTTAGCTTAGCATTACCACACCATGTCCACATGACTACGATGTCTCACTAGATTTCACCCTACGTACATAAGGCTACTCGGTCACCCGGCGTGGCTGTCACCATCGGACTCCACGTCCATAGCAGCTGGTCCTGTGGGTGCTTTGAAGATGGTGCCGGAATCACCGTTCTCACTCAGATCGGCGTCATCGGGGGGAATCACTGCGAGTGGAATGGGTGGCTCATCGTTAAGGATGGCGTTCAGCTGGCCATTGGCAGCATGGAGATGTCCGATGAGCTGCTCTTGCTGTGCAATAATCGCGTGAGCGTCGTTGAGGTTCCCTTCCATGACATCACGCTCATCTTGAGCTTCTTCGTGTTGGGCCTGCAGCTCGCTTTGCTCCTCCAAGAGAGCGGTAACCTGACAATGGAGAGAGTAAATCTCCTCCTGGGCAGCGGTGAGCTGGGCATTGCATTGGTGCAACTGCTCCTGCAACACGTCGCTTGCATCATCCTCGATGACGAGCTGAGCATCATGAAGCTGCTCGAAAAGGTCGGCCCGCTCCAACTCGTTAGTGTGCAGCTTGTCCACAAGGGCTGCAACCTTAGCGTCACGCTCCACGAGCTCGGCATCACGGGTAACAAGCGTGGACTGCAGTGCCTCGCGCTCTCGCTCCAACTCAAGGATGCGAGCGGCAAGGTACACTGGGTCCATCATGCGCTTGCCATCATCCATCTGCCGAAATAAAGTTTTGCAAGGGTGAGTCAAAACATAATATTCCACTAAGCACACATGCTCAACATAGCATAAGGAATGATTGGTAAAAGAAAAGCCATGAGATTCCCGATCCGTTCAATGACTGGTAACGACGAATTTCTGCGGTCGACGGAGTGAACCACAGTAACGGGCAAAAACGCTCAGTTTCTGGACAACCTTAAAATTTTTGTGTTTTACAATTGTTGTAGAGAGTGTCTTCATCTTTCCAACGCATACTCACACACATCCATCCAATGAAGTCCCCAGGACTTATGATCATCCAAAGGCAGGGGACAGAAGTGAGACAGTTTCTGACTTTCTGGAAAAGGTTACTATTTTTGCAAATTTTGACCCAGTTCCAGATTTTTCTAAGGCAAACTTCCTAAACCAAACATGTAGAGCAAAACATCATATTTCCAACGAGTACTTACTCACCTCCATTGAATTAAAATTGAGGAAGTTATTCTTGTTTTAGTGAGACTGACTTTTCTAGTAAGGTTGGACACTTACCGGTTAGGTTCAAATTTCTGGTTTAGGTGCCAAAGGGGTTCAATTTCGTCCAAAACTTGATCATTTTACATGTTCATAGTATCAATGACATTTTTACAGATTTTGGTAAAGTGGAATGCATATGGTGTGCATGGATGCCAATGCTCAATATAACGGTTCCCTACATCCTCACAAAAAGCAAAAACTTGACCGATTATACAACTCGATCCATCCGGTGGCACACACACCTCTCACACGTTTATCTAACGAACTACACGTGGTTAGTATACCTGTAAGAGATTCATTTCCGAAACAATACATCAAATTCAAAAGAAACAATCCAAAAGAAAGTCCGTGACCACCTTGCCTTGCACGGGAGCTCACGAATAAGAGTGTATTCGAGTCACACTAGTTTAATAATTCCTATCTAAGCACAACAAATCCACGACCACCTCGCCTTGCATGGGAGCTCTCGAATAAGAGTGTATTCGAGTCACACACATACCTTCGTTGAAGATGCCGTAGTTGCAAGTAATTTAAACAAACATAATCCAGGGTTAGCTTTGCCACCTACAAGACTCTTACATGGGCACTACTAGTTCGTATCTCACCGTAAGGTGTAGAAATGGCTTGTTTATGTTTTATAATGCTCATTTGTGTGTAGCTTATCCCAAGACGACTCTGATACCAGCTGTGACAACCCTACTCTAAAAAGTAGAGTATGTCGCACCGGATCGCCTCGGGAGATGGTTAATGAAGTAACCATACATAGCTTTCACACATGAACATTCATCATTTACAAAGATACATCAATTCGGTGCATGATATTACAAGTTCAGAGTTCAAATTAAAAGAAGTTCAGATCTGATACAACATAAGTCCTTAGTACATATTACACAAATTTGCGGAAACGGTGAAACGACAAAACACGACGTTAAGTCCTACGTGAACCATGCCAGCCCTATGGCGATGGCTCACTCTTCACGGTTAGGAGAACTGGGGACCCATTTGATGGTCCAGTTCTGAGGCTCCTCACCTTCCCACACAACCTTATTACAACAATCACAATAGGTCGCTTGAGGAAAACCTGAAAAAAACAACATCAACGCAAAGACTGAGTATCTAACATACTCCGCAAGACTTACCCGTCAACCGATTTACTGAACCAACTCCTAGTATGGAGGGGACTGACCGGGTTTATTTGATAGTTGCATAAAAAGCTCCTATTAGTTCTATGCTGCACTTTCAATTTCCTTAAACATGATTTTACTTTGCTTAATATAGACAACAGCTATGGTGAGTCTAGCTAGCCGCCAAGACATGAACATAAGTGAAGATCATTACATCATAGAAATATGTATCCATAGCATAAGTAAATTTCAGAAACTTAACCCCAACTTTACTACTTAACATATCATTGCCACTGCTCGAACAAGAGGTACTCATAACCGCGAGGGACGATAATTCGAATTGATTTACATCCTGCAGGGAAAACCCAAATACACGATATACGCATCACTTAAGAACACGTATGGCCACCGTTCACTAGATTGCTATAAAGTCGATCCGGGGCCATTGATCTCGAGTACACGTCCTCCCCGCGATACATTACTTCGTATCCGAGGCTTAACCCATGCACTCTCCAGCGGTCCTCAAACCCGTGCAGCCACCGTGCTGTTCACATCACCTCTGGATCGATGAGTATGGCCGTCCAACAATACGGTGCCCAAGTTACTAGGTTTACCAATTCCCAAATTAAAGGTATGCACTAGGTACGGTTCAATACTTGTTCACGGAGTTGCAACGATAGGTGCTCCATTTTTATCAAGTTCATCAACCAATTGAACCATAGTTGAATCTATAACCTACCGTTGACTCCACTAGTTTAAGCATAGCATTTGCTAACGGAAAAGCTTACTAACATACTAATCATAGGTCATTGCTGGAGTATGCAAGTGTGTTTCATCCAAGTCCTACACTTAATGTACAATACAATATCCCTACTTTTGATAAAGTAAAAAGGACTCGAATGATAAAATGGGTTATGCACCGGGGCTTGCCTTGGGTGTGATCGTAGTTAGCGTCTTCACCAAAGTGCACTTCAGCTCCTTCCTCGGTCTCGATTCCTATATGGAAGGGACATGCATCAATTCTAAGGGATACACAAGGTTTCATGGAGTTTTCTTAATTAAAGATGGAATGCATGACATGAAGATTCATGGAACTTCCACAACAAATAAATTAATGAACGAATCACTCATTCATGAATATGGTTGCATACTTAAGTATGACATGGTAACCACTGAATTTGAAGGGGACAAACTTCTAATTACAAGTATGTAACTTTTAATTATCACAATCTTAGTGTATGTCTACTTTAACATGAGCATGGCCTAGATGTTGATTATATGCCATCATATGCTGATGATGATATCACCATGTAGTACTAGGGACAAATTTCAGAAAGTTCATTTTGAGCAACATAGCTAAAGTGACCATATGCAAACTAACAGTATACATAAAAATGGCACTTTAATTGCATAACTAGTTCTAGCTCATATAGTTAATTAAGAACCAAAGTATATAACTGCAAAATGAGAATTTCTACTGTAATGTGAAGCTGAGTTATTCTCCCTGGACTTCCAGAAATTAATTTATTCCTACTTTCCTTAAATATACACATGAAGTAACTTTTATATGAAGAAATTACTAGTTACTTAACCAATGATCAATTTTGACAGAGAATATTATACTTAGGTAGCTTCAAATTTTTCATGGGATTTTACATAAGTGTACAAGTGCATAAGGAACAGGAATGCCAAATTTCATGAATAAATCCCTAGCCAATAATTTATATAAATTCAATTACTAAAAATGAAGATTATGCAATAATACTAAAAATATGCAATAAAATGGAAATGTGCTTTTGCAGAAAGTTTATGGATGCCATGAAATGATTACTGAGCAAGTTCCATGAATGTACCATTTACATATAATTACTTATGAATTTATTAAGCAATTTAGGGTTGAAACTTTGATAAATTAATTAAATTAATTTACTGAATAAACTTGGACTTGAACTTGTTTTTCTGGTAGAGTAAGATTTTAGGAGTTGAACAAAATTAATTTCACAATTTTAGGCCTCTTATTTCTCGATATATTGAATTTTGAAGTTTATTCAAAGTTCACTCCTATTTACAAATCTGCCACTAGCCGAATTTCAAATTCCCCCGCGCGCACGCGTGCTGGCGCTGTGGCTCTGCTGGCTCGCCGGTGGCGATCGGTGGCAAGGCTCGGGACTCGGTGCTGCCCTACACGGTTAGTGACCTAAGGCGGTCACAAGGGTGGTAGTGGCCGGAGCGTGGGCTACTGGAGCTCTGTCGGCGACGAACGGCGCCAAAGCTCGACGGCGGCCGATGGCGGCAGGCACGCCTAGAGGTAGAATCGGCAAGGGAGAAGGTCCAGGAGCATCACCTGGGTGCCGCAATGCTCGTCGACGTGTTGGCTGGAGTTGGGATGGCCGGGAGGGTGGTCGTCGTCGTGAGCCCTCTCCGCGCGGTGGCCGGCGGCGGCTCGGGTTCTCCAAATTCCGGCGATGTCTCTGCACGAGTGAGGGAGGGGATCAGTAGGCTGTGAGAGTACTCCTTGGCGCGTTGATTTGCAAAAGAAAGAGGAAGGGAGGGACTGCCTGGTCGGGCTGGATGCGGCGGCGCTCAGGCGACCCGGAGCAGGGGAGCTCACCGGTTTTCCTTGCGGCAGAGGAGGAGGAAGGCGGAGGCAGCGCTGCGCAGCCTTGCAGGAGCGCTTGGGGGCGTGCAGAAGTGTTGGCGAGCAGAGAGGGAGGGGAATAGGGGTTGGTGAGCCGTTGCTGGCCCTTTTGCCATGGCCGGCGGAAGGGAGAGCCGAGAGAGGGCAAGAGAGAGGACGGCGAGCTGTCGGCTCGAGGTTGGTTCACCGGCGGGGAGGCTTCAATGCGGCCGGTAGCACAGGGGGGAAAGGTGGTGGAGCAGTGACCGGCGTGGGGCGCCAGTGAACGGCGGTGGTGACAGGAACCCGGGTACAACCCGGTGTCGGGTTGGGATTGGCCGGGGGAGAGAGAAGGGCTCGACCCGGTTTTGGCTCTGGACCCTGACTCGGGTTTGATCCATTTCTCCACATTCCCTTGCTCCAAACTAGACACCAATTTTTGTGTGGGCTCCGGAAAATGTGTTCTCCAACTTTGCTTTTGGGTGCACCAGCTAAATTTTCTTTGATAAATTATGAAAAGTCCAAACCCGAAATAAACCTTTCTGAAATTGGAGGAATTTTTAAGGGTATCAGTTTGTTACAAAAAAATTTGGTAAAATTCTCAAAATTCTCTTTTTTTTATGGCTATTTAGAATATGCAAAAATATTGGGGTACTTCCATGGGTTTTGGTAATGTTTGTGAATGACCCATATTTGAATATTCTGGAATTTAATTAAATAGGTTTCCTATTCTTATTCTTTGGCACATGGATTAATTATACTTTTGCTTAGCCCCTAATTGATGTTAGGTTTAGTTAACTTCATTTTGTGACATGGGATGTCACAATGGTATGCTAGGCTTAAGACCTTCTTGCTAGAGCGTGGGTATGTTATGGGGTGTGTTGATAAAACCTTGTTCAATCTAAAGCATGGCAATGACTTTCTAATGGTTCAGATTTACGTGGATGATATCCTCTTTGGTGGTTCCTCTCATGCTCTTGTGTCCAGATTTCAGGAAGCTATGGAAAGTCTTGCTGTGGTTCTTGCTGTGGTTGAAAAGCCACGAGTCAAGAGGAAGGATGACTTCACCAGGCTTTGCTTCATGGCAAAGAACAACCACGACACCGACTCTGGATCTAACTCCGACACAAGCGAGGTACCTCCCACTCTTGATGAGCTCTCTTCTGAACTTGATCATTTGCGCGATGTTCTGCTTTTGCAAGATGATAAGCTTCGTAGTGCTGTTCGTGAGAGTAGAGAGCTTAAGTCTAAGTTGGAGAGTGCTGATTTTGAAATTGTTTCGCTTAGGTCCAAGCTTGCTCGTGAGGACATTATTGTTGAGTGTGAGTCTTGTCAAGTTGTGACGTGTGATCTTGCACAGAGGGAGAGTGTGCATGCTCAAGTTGCCAGTCAGCTTGAGAGTGCCCTCAAGGATCTTGATGAGTTCAAAGCTAGACCAACTCTTTTGGGTGCATGTCAGAAGTGCCCCAAGCTCACAGATGAGTTGGAAGCTCAGTCCCTCAAAGTCAAAGAGCTTGAGTCCAAGTTGCTTCATGAGACTCGCTGGAAAGTTCTTCCACATCCGTGTGATGTGTGTGTCACCCTCAAGGACAAGCTAGTAATCACTAGGGAAGAAAACAAAGTCCTATTTAGGAAAATGACTATCTTGTTTCTAGGCTCCAGAGAACCCTAGTGAGTGAGGAAAAGATTGAGAGTGATTTGGCAAGAGTGAAGGAGAGTGCTTCTAGGTCAACCTATAACTTGGGCTTGGGATTTGAGAGGTGTGACAAGGAGAGTGAGATTGTGGGTAAGTTTGTTCCTAGATCCAGCTACAAAGATGAGGAAAACACCATCAAACCCACTGACACATACTATCCACCCAATCCAAAACCCTCTTTCAACCCAAAGCAAGTAGAGAAGCCAAAACTCAAACCTGCAATGCAAACCAAGCCTAATCCTATGGGTGTCTACATTTGCATGTTTTGTGGTCGCAAGGGCCACTTGGATGAATTCTGTTATAGGCGTAAGAGGATTGAGAGGAAGCAAGCTGAGTTGACTAGGGATGCTTTTTATGATGATTTTATTGACTTTCAGCCTCGCTCTTTTTCTCGTGCCTATCGTGGACAGGGTCATTCCTCATATGGCTTTAATTCACGAAACAAAGGCTTTGCGTAGCAGCGCTTTGTCGCCACATGTTTTCCCCATCATGGTGAGCGTCATTCACGTGAATTTGGCTTTCACATTGATGATTTATATCCTCACAACCCAAGGTTTGAGTCGAGACGCTTTGACAGGTCATGTTTTCCCCGTCGTGGTTCTCGTCCTATGCGTTCAAATGATAATGTGCAAAGAACTATGATGACTACTACTGGTCATATGGTTAAGTGCTGAATTCCTAAATCTTTTTTGACTATTCCCAGCACTGAGCCATCGACTTTTCCTTCTCATTCTTTGTAGGCAGCTGGCGGAGGCTTGGAGAACGAATGGTTGACGGACTCCGGGTGTTCGCGCCACATGACCAGAGATGTAAAGTGGTTCTCCAGCCTCACTCCCCTGAAGCGGCGGGAGTATGTGGCCTTTGGAGATGACAAGAGAGGGAGAGTGAAGGCAAGAGGCGCGGTAAAGGTAAATGAAAAATTCACTCTCAAGGATGTTGGTTTGGTTGAGTATCTCAAGTACAATCTCCTCTCTGTCTCTCAGCTTCTTGGTGTTGGTTTGGAAGTGTGCTTTTAGTCGAATGCTTCTTGTGTTCTTGATTCCAGTGGTTTCTTGGTTTGTGGGATTTCTCGCATCGGCAGAGTTTTTCAGGCTAATTTTGCTGGTTCTCCTAGTTCTCACAAGTGCTTGTTTGCTCAATCTTCTTCTAAACTCTAGAAATGGCATAGGAGACTGGGTCACATGAGCTTTGACTTGTTATGTCGTTTGAGTGGCCTAGGTTTGATCTGAGGATTGCCTAAGCTCAAATTTGATAAGGATTTGGTTTGTGCTCCTTGTCGTCATGGGAAAATGATTGCCGCTTCTCATCGACCAATCAATTTGGTGATGACTGAACGCCCTGGAGAGTTGCTTCATATGGACACTGTTGATCCTTCTCGGATTCATTCGGCGGTGGGAAGTGGTATATTCTTGTGATTGTTGACGACTATTCTCGCTACTCTTGGGTCTACTTTCTTGAGAGCAAGGATGAAGTGTTTCATCACTTTCGGAGCTTAGCTTTGAGGTTGTTCAAGGAACTCCCTGGTGCATTACAAGCAATTCGCAGTGATAATGGCACCGAGTTTAAGAATTCCTCCATTGATGCTTTCTGTCTTGAGCATGGTATTGAGCATCAGTTTTTAGCACCTCGTGTTCCCCAGCAGAATGGTGTGGTTGAAAAAAAGAACAGAATCTTAGTGGAGATGGCCCGGATGATGCTCGATGAGCATTGGACTTTGAGGCGGTTCTAGGCTGAGGCCATTAGCACTGCTTGCTATGTTTCCAATCGGATTTTCATGCGCTCAATTCTTAATGTGACTTCTTATGAGCTGCATTTTGGGAGAAAGCCCTCGGTTTCTCATTTACGTGCCTTTGGTTGCAAGTGCTTTATTCTCAAGTGTGTCAATCTTGATAAGTTTGAGTCAAGGTCTTCCGATGGAGTCTTTCTTGGTTACTCTCTTCATGGTCAATCCTATAGAGTTTTGAATTTGGAGACTAACACCATCGTAGAATCCTACGATGTAACCTTTGATAAATCAAACTCTTGTGCAAGGAATGTGATTGAGTCTGCAGGTGATAAGGAGATGAAGGAGAGCATCTTTGTAGAAGAGGACCTACAGGGCTTTGATGATGATGATGATGATGATGATGATGATTCACTTCATCTCTCATCTGAGCTTGTTCCTGCTGCTACCACTACTCCAGCAGAGGGTCCAAAAGCTTCTACATTGACTTCAGCGGCTGTTGAGCAAGCTCCAGCTGTGGTTGAGGGGGAGGTACACTCTGAGAGAGAGGCTCCTCACCACATTCAGCGTCAACATCCACCCCAACAGATGATCGGTAATCTCTATGAGAGGACAACAAGGTCAAGGTCTGCACATCTTGCTTGCTTTACCAATTCTCTCTTTGTTGCAACCTTTGAACCCTGAGATGTTGGACACGCACTATCTGATGAACATTGGGTTAATGCCATGCATGAGGAGTTGGAAAACTTTGAGAGAAACAAAGTCTGGACCCTTGTAGAGCCTCCCAAAAATGTCAATGTCATAGGAACCAAGTGGGTGTTCAAAAAAAAACATGGGGAGGATGGTGAGATTGTGAGAAACAAGGCTAGGCTAGTTGCTCAAGGTTTTAGCCAAGTGGAGGGCTTAGATTATGGTGAAACCTTTGCTCCTGTTGCTCGCATAGAAGCCATTAGGATCTTGCTTGCATTTGCTTCCTCCAAAGGCATTAGACTTTATCAAATGGATGTCAAGAGTGCTTTCCTAAATGGTTTCATAGAGGAAGAAGTGTATGTGAGGCAACCCCCTGGCTTTGAGCACCACAAATACCCAAACCGTGTGTATAAGCTTCAGAAGGCTTTGTACGGGCTAAAGCAAGCACCTAGGGCATGGTATGCTAGGATTAAGACCTTCTTGCTAGAGCGTGGGTATGTTATGGGGTGTGTTGATAAAACCTTGTTCAATCTAAACCATGGCAATGACTTTCTAATGGTTCAGATTTACGTGGATGATATCATCTTTGGTGGTTCCTCTCATGCTCTTGTGTCCAGATTTCAGGAAGCTATGGAAAGTGAATTTCAGATGTCGATGATGGGAGAGCTCGCCTTCTTTCTTGGGCTTCAAATAAAGCAGTGCAAGCAATGCACTTTCATACATCAAGCCAAGTACATGAAGGATCTCCTGAAGAAGTTCGACATGGTCAATGTGAAGCCGTTGTCTACACCAATGTCCACTACAATGGCTCTTGACCCCGATGAAGACTGTGAAGCGGTGGATCAAAGAGAGTACAGGAGCATGATTGGCTCTCTCTTGTACCTGACAGCAACAAGACCTGACATACACTTTGCGGTGTGTCTTTGTGCTTGTTTTCAAGCTTCCCCAAGGGTGACTCATTGCAAGGCTGTCAAGCGCATCTTCAGGTATCTCAAATACACCCTTGAGTTCAGTCTTTGGTACTCTGCATCTTCATCTCTTGATCTCATTGGGTATTCGGATGCGGACTTTGCTGGGTGTAGAATTGATAAGAAGAGCACTTTTGGTACTTGTCATTTCTTGGGTACTTCTTTGATTTGTTGGTCTTCTCGTAAGGAGTCGAGTGTTGCCCAATCCACCACACAGGCTGAGTATGTAGCTGCTGCTAGCTGCTGCTCACAAATCCTATGGATTATGTCTACCATGAGAGACTATGGGTTGACTTTTAAGGGTGTTCCACTCATGTGTTATAACTCCACTGCCATATGCTTAGCCAAAAACCCAGTTCAACATGGTACGGTCAAACACATCAATGTACTATTCCACTTCCTGAGCGACAATATTGAGAAGTGGGATGTTGAGCTCATATACATTGATACCAAAAACCAACTAGCTGATATCCTCACCAAGCCCCTAGATGCTTTGAGACATGCTTTTCTTCGAGGGGAACTTGGTGTTTGTCATCCATATGGCATCATTTGAGGGGGAGCTGGTGTTCACTTGTATATATGTATCTTACCATTTTCACTTTGCATCTCATATGAAATATATGCATTGGTAGATGAGCTTTGAGTCTTATGCTTTCTTGCATTTCTCTTTGCTATGATTGAGCTTGAGCTAAGTTGTGTGGATGTGATGGTAATCTCTCATGCTTAGATTCTCAAGATGGCCTGTTATAGACTCATGTGAGCAACTTGCTAATCTTCAAGGTAAACTGAGCTTCTTGTGAACCTTATGATCTAAACTTGTCAAAACTTGCTCACCATGTGTATAATTGCTCTTATCTTTGTTGAAACTTGCATTGAGGCTGGTCTAGAGGATGTCTTGGCTTTGGCACCTTGTGTTTACAAAATAAATGGAAGGCTTTGCAAATGTTTAGTTCATGATGTAACATTGTGGGAACATGTGTTCCTTTTGCCGCGAAGGCATGCTCTTTTTTCATGTGCATAATCTTGAAAAATCTGCTAAGTGCTTTGATCAAGAATTACTCATAATGCTAAATCCAAACATTATGACTTGAAGCCTCGGGGTGTTTTCCGTACCCAGTCGTGCGACCCTCCGCATGGATAAGAGGACACATGAGGATAAACAATAATCACTTGATCAATTGAGTCTCTGTTGCATATGTGAGCATTTATAGAGCTCATTTTCTGTGAATTCTTGTTGCCCTTGTTGAGATTGAAACTGGCTAGATTCTTATGATTTAATTGGTGCTTGTTTTGCCTTGGATGAGAGTACTTACACAAGTGGTGGCAGTTTTGCTCATGATAAGTAACTTTGATTCTATCTAAGCTAGTCAATCTTTCTGCTTAGCTTGAATAGCTCATAGTGTTTATGCCTTGCTATCTATTTTTGATGTTTGCATGATTGGGAGCTATTGCTTTTACACTTCATGGCACTATGGTTATGGTTAGCAAAGTTAAATGCTTGTTTGCATAATTATTGAAGCTCCATAGGTTTGTATTTTCATGCATTGCATGTTTGCTTGTTCTTTTGCCTCTTTGATGAGTTCATTGCCAAAGGGGGAGAAAATAATGCTAAGAAACTCATATGATCCATTTTGCACTACATGAGACCTACCACAACTTGAGGGGGAGCATATCATGATCTTGAACGTTTTCTTGCGCTTTTCACATTCTTTGTGTCTCTAGTCACTTCTTTGCCAACTCTTGGTTTTGTAATCCCTACCTTGCTAGATGGCTTGTTTTCACCTTTTTCTTTGGGTTTGGTCATTTGGATGTGCTTATTCGGCTTCGCATTTCAATCTTTAATCTTTGTGCATTTGGTGTTGTCAATGTACTCATCAAGGGGGAGACTGAGAAACCATGTGGATATGTACCATTGTTTGCTATATTTGTGATGAGTAATTGACTTGAGCGGATTTGGTGTTTGAGTTGAAATGCGAGAATCCGGGGATTGCATGGGTTTGCATATCATGGTTATGACTAACCGGAGTTGGTGGAGATATTGGTGATATTGTAGGAGATGGGAAATGTGTTTGCTTGTCTCATGATGTGTAGGTCACTGGAGTCAACTTGGCGGTCAACAGCGAGAGGATCGGGCACAAGTAGGGGACTTGGGGCCAGACGATCGGGATGCCAGGTGAAGTCAAGGGTGATCCACACCATACACATGTAGAGGCAAGAAGCACGAACGGTTTCGTGGTTGAGCCTTAAAACCGTGGTGGTGATGAAGACGGCGTGTTGACCAACTCAAGGCGAACGGGATGCCGGTGCAAGTGACAAGGGGGCCCGATGGACAAGGACTGGGAGAGACTTGCCGGTGGTCAGGATCGCAGGACAAGGTGACATGCGTCAACATTGAGAAGTTGCTCTTTGAGAAGCGTGCAAGGCGGTTTACCGGTTTGGGCCTCAAAACCGGTGACGGTGGTTGGTGGTTCAAGATTTCCCTCTTCACTTGAATCCCGAAATTCCCTTTTTCTTATTTTTGGAGCTATTTTCGTGGTGATTTTTTATCTCATTTTTGGACGAGTTTTTGGCTCGGATTTCTTGACATTGCTAGGATGAGCTAGAACAATCCATTATGGATCATTGACCAAATCAACAGCTTTAGCACTTTGGATTTGAAGGATTTGTCAAGTTTCCCCTTTTTGGTGTTCTTCGCACAAGATCTGAAATTCGTGATGTTTCCTTGAGTCAATTGAGATGATTTTCTAGGATTAGAGTCGTGATGTGATGAGAATTCACTGGTCCAAAAATCGCATCATCTGGAGTTCATTTGATTAGGTTTTGCAGAAGATTTGCCAAATTCCCAAAAGTTTATGCTGTTCTGTCAGTGTCGATCGGCACTACCGATGACCAGGACCGACATTGCCGGTGGGTCTCAGAACCCCACACCGGCACTGTCGATGGGCCAGATCGGCACTGCCGATGGGGCCAACCGGCACTACCGATGGTCCTGATCGGCACTGCTGGTGGTGGTTCCGTAAGGTGCAGTTTGTGAGGTTTTTGACTATCTCGAGTCTCAGTTGTTTCCTTTTTCTTTCTGCTGTGGTTCTTGCTATGATTGATCACTCCTAGGGCTAGTACACCACTAGTTGGTGTGTGTAGTCTTGGTGATCGGTTCGGAGGTTGGCTTGGGTTGTTTTGGGATATAGGACAAGTTCTCTTGGAGAATTTTGATTGGCTCCCATTAACCCCCCCCCCCCTCTGGTCGCCTTCCCGGTCCTTCAATCATTGTACCATTCTCTCCTGTAGGTGAGCAGCAATGTAGGATATAGCAAGGGTGAGTACATGTCGTACTCAGCAGGTGGGGGAAAAGATGACATGGGGCTATAAACAAGGAAGGCTTATAGGGGTTTATTGCATGAGCTTTTAATTTCCTAAGCATCCTAATTACATGGTGAGGTCATCCCAACCATCAATCCACAGGTCGCTCGTGACCGTGAGCATGGCTTTCATGACAGTTTTACACTAATCAAGTGAGGGATCCAGGCCGCTCATGACCGTGAGCACGGCTGTCATGACAGCTTTACACTCTACAATGGTTGCGCCACTTTACCCACAACTCATGATTTCATCCCCTGTTACCAGGTGGAATAGAGTCTCCATGTTGCCATGTTGGCCAAGCACTAGCACACTTCCTTAGGTGTGTGGCAAAGAGATCACTACGAGGCTTTTACAAAGGGTCTCCTAGTATGTACTCACCCACTAAGGTTTCACTCCCGTCCATAAGTGATAGCCCATCAACAAGCAGCTGATCACCCTCGGAGCCACCTCTTGAGCCATTCAAATACAAGGATAGTCCTTCTAACTTCCATTCCCCGCTCCACCATATGCTCATACAACACTGGGAGAACTCCTAATTAATCAGCCAAGTTGTTCCATAGCAGCCTTGTGATGGCACTGTTGTCCTGGTTTACCGCTCCAAGAACCGGTTCCTAGGATCTACAATAAACATACCACCACCCAACATGTGCCCACGGCACCTCATCCATTACATCCAGCTTGTTGAGATCCCTATGTCCATGTTGCTAAAAGATTACCAAATTATTCCCAATGTAGCTTGTTCATTAGTCAGGATTAATTGAACCCAACAGTCCAATAAGCAACTAAGCATGTCTACCCTCAACTAACTAAACCTCTAGTTCAAGGCAACAAGGACAAGGTAAAGCAATACTAGGAAAACCCTAACAATAGGTACCCATTCATTTGACACAAGCATGCAGTTCTAAAATAATATTCATAATAGGATCAAAATACATCAAGGACACTTGCCTTATATTAGATGTTGTTGCTCAGTGAAAACAAGTCTTGATCTTCGTCCTCATACAATTCCCGTGCGTAAAAATCCTATTTGCGCAAGACATGCAAAGCATACACATAATAAATACACAATGCAGGGTATAGAACAATTGGGTATAGTTGAACAATGGATGCAATTGGACAGTTTATGGTGATACAAGAATGTAGGCGGGAGAGTCACCTAAATCGGGGTTGTGTATCAAAAGATATGCAAGGTTAAAGCTGCAAGGACTGCTGTTGTGCAAAGATAGTGCAACACATATGTGTGCGTTCACATTGATTGGCTCAAATTCTCAAAGAATAGTTTGAATAGAATTATTCCTAGTGATGTGGGACATGTAAAGCACAATGTGTATACGATCATAAATCACATGTACTGGAGATGGATGGATTTGAGCAGGTCAAGGTCACCCGGCGACAATCTAAACATCAACGGTGTTCCTAGAGGTGTCGGAGTAGATCATGGGAAGTTCTTGTGGGAAGGAGCAGATAACTTCCTGGAACACAATATGGTATAGGTATATCATCAAGAACATGAATCGTTTGGGTAGAACATAGATCGAAATTACCAAGATGCTTGCGGAACACGAATAGACGACAAACAACAGCCATCTGCAGAAAACACATAGAAGACATGCGCGTTCCCGATTATTCTAGATGGATATCAACAAATTGTTGAACATATGTATTGGTAGTGTCCCGGAACACATGAATGTAGGGTTGATTTCATAGGAATTTAACTGACCTGGAGATTTTGGTGTTAAAAAGAAACTAGGTCACGCAGTGGCGGGTGTCACGCCAACCGCGTTCTGGGTCAAACCAAGACAGATCTTTGAGAATCATTTGGTGGAGATGATGATAACTCCCTTGAACACATTTTGGATTGCAGTTTGTATCAATAAAGTTCCTCAATTAATAAGGAAAAATGATCGAATTACCGATACGTATGCTGGACAGATCAGGAACCGAGAGCAGCCAGCATTGCGATGCAGATCTCGGAGGCATCAGGGCTCCAATGTCTGTGTATTTTGGATATGTTGGAGGCGATATCATGGCGCGCCTACTAGTGAAATTTGTTTGCATTTGGCTTGGTGGATCGCCGGAAACACGAGTGAACATCTGCTGATCTGGCAATAGGGTTTGGAAGGGCGAGGTTCATGATGGCGTTATAGCTTGTTCGGAAAGGATCTGAGCGCATCCACCTGTGGACATCTTTAATACATGGTGGAACACAAAATGACACATATGGCATTAATGAAAAGGCTACAGATCAATGGGGGCACAAAGAACAAACCTGGTCCATAAGCTGAACACGTCCAGGAGCAGGGCAGCAGGCATGGTGACAACCTGGCAGCGTGGTGAGGGTTTGAGGGGGTGGAGGAGGACGTGGGTGGGGGCCTCGTATATATAGGAGGGGTGGGGGCAGGTGGGGAGGAATATGGAAATCGAATTATGAAGAATAAATTTATTACTAAAGGCAATTTATTCTCTTGTTCCTTCCATAAAAGTGTTTATGGAAGGTGGAGTTTCTTTCCATAGAAATGTTTATGGAATGTGAGGTTACTTTCCATAGTAGTGTTTATGGAAGGAGGGGTTTCTTTCCATAGGAATGTTTATGGAAGGTGGGATAAACATGGAAGGCTTCATGTTTAGGTACATTGATGCAGTAGGAAAAATGAATGAGGATGAAAATGAATCTAGATACATCAACAGCGTGTAGGGTGAAACATTTGATGAACAAAGATACAATGTGATGAAATAGGTTTCGAAGTCGGTGTTTGACGATGCATACACGTGAGTCCATGAGACATAGATAGTTGAATCCTTTTCGGAAAATAGAATGTTCATTCAAAAATTTTGATTGAAAGGATTTTAGTTTTCTCAAATTAACATGGAATCCAAAAATGACAAAATATTGAAATAAAATAAAATGAATTTACTTATCTAAAAAGGTTTTGGTTCAAAACTGAAAACTTTTGTGACATAGAGCAATTTCTTCAACCCAATAAAATATTTGTTAATTTGCAAAGTTGCTTATAAGTAGTTTCAAAATTTGATAAATCCAAATATATTTTTTGAAAGCGGTTCACATTCCAAAATAGGAAATTTTGGGATATGACAATCTACCCCCCTTGACAAGAATCTCGCCCTGAGATTCAGAGAGACTGGGTTAAGATGACTGGATAGGAGAGCAATGAGAGGATCAAGATATAGAGACATAAAAGATAAAAGACAAGGTTGAAATTAATCTTATATGGGTTTTTGGATCACACTATATGCATCAAGGATGATAGATACATTTCAAAGATGGAATGATGGTCAAGGAAGATAGGCACAATGAACCTATATCACTCAAAGCAAACAAAACATGGCTCAATAAATGATGACTCATGATGATGCCTTAGCTTCATCTTCAATTTCCATATTAAGAGCTTCACTTCTTGATGTAGAGGTACTTCGGTGGTATATCTTGTCACTTGAGTTGTAGTTGATGATGATGATCCTCTTTGAGTTGGCCATCTCCTCGAACCAAATGGTAGTATTGGAGTCGTCAAATAAAATAGGATCAATGTGGCTATGGACAAGGATAAGGCTTAACTCAAGGTGTTTGAAACAAGAAAACAATCACACAAGCTCATCACATTCAAACAGTCAATCACAATTGCCCATAGAGCTCATACTATTTAGGGCACCTTCCTAATATCAAGTAATGGTAGGCCTGGGAGAAGTGAACCTGAACTAAAATTATATACAACCTATTGGTTGGGCAAGTCGGTAAAATGTTTTATCTCACAACACAAGGGGGAAATGAAATAGTCAAGGAAGTAGGGGAAAGAAGTGGAGTTTGCAAAATTATACTTTAAAAAACAGACAACTTCTAACTAGGCTTGCATTTGGTGGTTGATATAGCTCTGATACCACTTGTCACACCTGGTTCCAACGATCGAAACCGAATGCATCTGTATGCGTGCCCAGGATCAAGTTTTCACACACACATGACAATTTTTGTGATAAAAGAACAATATCTTTATTAAATCGATAAAATTATTACAAAGGTGACCCGTAGGTCCAAAGTAAAAGATTACATTATAGTAGAATAAACTAATCGTTGGTGTCCAAAGTAAAAGATTACAGTGCCAGGCTTTTCCTGCCTATAAAAAATGATGAGGCAATATTCTTTAAAAAGAATTAATGTTGTAAACCTTGAGAACTTGATCTCGGGGGCTTCTTTGATGAGAAGCAATGGAATATCCATTTAAAATACTTCCCATATGTATGTGATTTGATGATCATATAGCCAAAAGACTTGATGGTCGTATGGGTTCAAGTTCACAGGTACCTTATTGATTGAAGTCATTAAGTAATTACCAAGATTGGGCTTGTTTTAATCTGAGTAATAACTCCTTATGGAAAGGCTATATCATGATTTATTTCATTTAGCTTACTGTTATAGTATGATTGATGTCATACAAATTTGTGTATAGACTACAACATAATTAATGTCATGGAATTTTTAGTCTATAAATTATTTGGATAATGTAAACCACTCGGCATAACTTTAAATCAGTCGCCATGATTGATGTCATGTAGACTGATCCTTTGGTTTCATGATCAGAGGATTATCAGCTCGTGCTTGATGGTTTGAGTTGAATTTATAGAACAAAATGATGAGAGCTAATATTATTAGACTCTTGCATTATTTAGTCTCCAAATTATACAAGAGTCGGGGGATACACCTGATCAGGTGCACCTAGTCAGCACATCAGATCCATTAGGAACTTCAGACAAGAGATCTTTCTAATTTATGACCTGTTCGCATCAACATTGAAGACCACTTGGCAAGTCACAGCTCAAAATCAGAAAGCACTCGGGGGCTGCTGTGGAATACTTACCTTCCTGGTATCCATAGATATGCCTAAGTCGGTGATCGATCGGGTACCTCACTAATAAGGAAACCGACAGGGTCGGCTTGGAGCGTAAGGCAATTAGAGATAGATTTTCTATGTAAATCCTTGTAGACTATAAGTAGGACTCTTCATGTATCCCCTGTTGACCGAATATATAAAGAGACAGTGACCGCACCCCCATTGAGGACACGAAATCACAAAGCAATACAAACCACAGAACACACGATGTAGGGTTTTTACTTTCATCGAGAGGGCCCGAACCTATATAACTCGGTGTCTTTTGCAACCATCATAGTTCTTAGTATCGACGTAGCCCTATAAGTATATTGCCGAGATCAAGTCTCGACACTAATGGTTCAGATATATGTGGATGATATCATCTTTGGAGGTTCCTCTCATGCTCTTGTGTCCATATTTCAGGAAGCTATGGAAAGTGAATTTCAGATGTCGATGATGGGCGAGCTCACCTTCTTTTTTAGACTTCAAATCAAGCAATCCAAGCAAGGCACCTTCATACATCAAGCCAAGTACACGAAGGATCTCCTGAAGAAGTTCGACATAGTCAATGTGAAGCCGTTGTCCACCCCAATGTCCACTACAATGGCACTTAACCTTGACAAAGACTATGAAGCGGTGGACCAAAGGGAGTATAGGAGCATGATCAGCTCCCTCTTGTACTTGACGATAAAAAGACCTGACATACACTTTGTTGTGTGTCTTTGTACTCGCTTTCAAGCTTCCCCAAGGGTGAATCATCGCAAGGCTGTCAAGCGCATCTTTAGATATCTCAAATACATCCTTGAGTTTGGTCTTTGGTACTCTGCATCTTCATCTCTTTATCTCATTCAGTATTCGTATGCGGACTTTGCTAGGTATAGAACTGATAGGAAGAGCACTTTTGGTACTTGTCATTTCTTGGGTACTTATTTGATCTATTGGTCTTCTTGTAAGCAGTCGAGCGTAGTCCAATCCACCACAGAGGCTAAGTATGTTGCTGCTGCTAGCTACTGCTCACAAATCCTATGGATAGTATCCACCATGAGAGACTATGGGTTAACCATTAAGAGAGTTCCACTCATGTGTGACAACTCTAGTGCCATATGCTTAGCCAAGAACCCAGTCCAACATGGTAAGGTCAAACACATTAATGTGCAATTCCATCTCTTGAGATACAATGTTGAGAAGGGAGTTGTTGAGCTCAAATACATCGACACCAAAAACCAACTGGCAGATATTCTTACCAAGCCCCTAGATGCCTCATGATTTGTTTTATGTCGGGGGGAGCTTGGTGTTTGCCATCCTTATGGCATCATTTGAGAGGGAGTTGGTGTTCTCTTGTATATATGTATCTTACCTTTTATGCATTGCATCTCATATATAATATATGCATTGGTAGATGAGCTTTGATTCTTATGCTTTCTTGCATTTTTCATTGCTATGATTGAGCTTGAGCTAAGTTGTGTAGATGTGATAGTAATCTCTCATGCTTAGATTTTCTAGATGGCTTGTTATATACTCTTTTGAGCAACTTACTAATATTAAAAGTAAACTTAGCTTCTTGTGAACCTTATGAACTAATCTTGCTAAAACTTGCTCACCATGTGAATAATTGCTTTTATCCTTGTTGAAACCTGCATTGAGGCTAGTCTAGAGGATATCTTGGCCATGGCACCTTATGTTTGCAAAATGTGGCTTTGCAAATGTTTAGCATATGATGGAACATTATGGGAACGTTTATTCCTTTTGCCGCAAAGTCATGCTCATCCTTATGCTTTTAATATGAAAAATAAGTTAACTGTGCTTCGAAGCCTCGGGGTGTTTGCCATACCCAGTCATGCGACCCTCTGCATGGATTAGAAGTAACATAAAAATGATAAATCCAAACATTGTACTTTGAAGCCTCGAAGTGTTTGCCATACCCAGTCGTGCCGACCCTCCGCACGGATTAGAAGATACATGAGGGTCACATAAGAATAATGTTTTTCTCTTTTCTTATGAGTCTTTGTTGCATATGTGAGCGTTTGTAGAGCTTATTTTCTATGAATGCTTGTTGCCTTGGTTGAGATTGAGACTGTCTAGATTCTTATGATTCACTTGATGTGTGTTTTGCCTTGGATAGGAGTACTTACATATGTGGTGGCAGCTTTTCTCATGAGGAGTAAATTTGATTCTGTCTAAGCTAGTCAATCCTTTTGCTTAGCTTGTATAGCTCTTGGTGTTGATGCCTTGCTATCAATTTTTGAGTTTTGTATGATTGTGAGCTATTCCTTTTACACTTCATGGCTCTATGTTTATGATTAGCAAGGTTAAATGCTTGTTTGCATAATTATTGAAACTCCTTAGCTTTGCATTTTCATGCTTTGCAGGTTTGTTTATTCTTTTTCTTCTTTGATTAGTACATTGCCAAAGGGGGAGAAAATATTGGGTCATGTACAAATAATACTAAGAAACTTAAAATAATCCATTTTGCATTACATGAGACCTATCACAAGTTGAGGGGGAGCATATCATGTCCTTGAGCCTTTTTCATGCGTTTTTCACAATCTTCACGTTCTCGAGTGGCTTTCTTTGTGAACTCTTGGTTTTGTGATCCCTCTTATGCTAGATGGCTACTTTTCACCTTTTCTTTGGGTTTAGCCATTTGGATGTGCTTATTCGGTTTCGCATTTCAAATCTCTAAGCTTTATGCATTTGATGTTGTCAATGTACTCATCATGGGGGAAATTGAGAAACCATGTGGATATGTGCCATGGTTTGCAATATGTGATGAGTAATTGACATTGGTTGAGTTCCGTGTTTGAGTTGAAATGTGGGAATTAGGGGATTGCATGAGTTTGTACATGTCATGGTTATGAATAACCGGAGTTGGTAAAGATGTTGGAGAGTTTGCAAGAGATGGGAAATATGTTTGCTTGTCTCATGATGTGTAGGTCACTAGAGTCAACTTGGCGGTCAACAGCGAGAGCATCGGGCACAACTAGGAGACTTGGGGCCGGACGATCGGGAAGCATGGACGGTTTCATGGTAGAGCCTCAAAACTATGGGTGGTGATCAAGACGGCAGGGTTGACCAAGTCAAAGGTGATCAGGCATCGGTGCAAGTAAAGGCTTCCAATGGGCCGGAGGTAGGAGAGACTTGCCAACGAGGAGGGTCACGGGACGAGGTGACACGCATCAAGATCAAGAAGTCATGCATTGAGAAGCGTGCAAGGTAGTTTACCTATTTGGGCATCAAAATCGGTTGCGGCGATTGGAGGTGCACGTGCCACCATCGCGGAGCTTGCGTCGAGGCAAAGCAAAGTTATGAAGGGCTCGATGACATTCATGTGAAGAGGAAAAAGATGGACGGTTATGCCCCTGGTGGTAGGTGGCAGTGTATTGTAGATGAGAGGTAGGATGGTCTTTAGGACAACCCCTAGGCCTATATAAGGAGAGGTAGGGCTGGTGGAAGAGGTGCCTCTCTTTGCCTTAGCCATGCCTTAGGTCTTCAATTCAAAGTGCTAGGAGAGGTCTTCATGTAATAGAGGAGAGGAGAGGGTCTGCGAGAGACATCTCTTGCTCTTCCAAATAGTGGGAGGAAAAGGGTGGCTTCCTTGCCATGTATCCATGTATGTTGACTTGATGAATCAATGATATGAGATTCAAATTCGTGCTCAAGTTCTTCCTCTCTCCCTAAATCTCGAATTGCTCTTTTTCTCTATTTTTTGAGCTATTTTTGTGGTGATTTTTTATCTCATTTTAGTGGGTTTTGGTATGAATTTCTTGAGGGATCTTGATGCTAGGACATGCCTAAACATTCCTTGATGGATCCTTGATTAAATCCTAGGCAAGAGCATCCTCGATTTGGTGGATTTCCTCAAGAATATTCAAACCCTACAAGTTTTGGTGCAAACTAAGATTCATGATGAATTCTTGAGCTTTTCGTGTGATTCTACTTGGAGAAGGAACGTCCTACCATGAGACATCTTCTATCCAAATCTCGTGATTTTTGGAGTTTGTTTGAAAGGGTTTTAGTATTTTTTTTCCTTCGAAGAACTACTTCTGATTTGACTCTGACGGAACTTCTGTCGATGAAGGAACTTCTGTCGTGACCCTGAAGGAACTTCCGTTGACGAAGGAACTTCTATCGTGACCCTGAAGGAACTTCCGCCAACGAAGGAACTTCTATCATGACCCCGAAGGAACATCTGTCGACAAAGGAACTTTCGTTGTGACCATGAAGGATCTTCCGTCAAGGTCTGGAATTGGAATTTCTCGGATCTCCCTGGTGCCCATTTTTGAACCTCTTGAGCTTCCGCTTTGTGTCATATTGTTTTGAATCATTCCTAGGGTTAACACATCACAAGTTGGTGTGTGTGACCTTGGTGATTTGCTTAAAGGTTGGGTTGGGTTGAAATTGGAACATAGGCTAAGTTTTTGAGAAGAATTTTAATTGGCTCCCATTCAACCCCCCCCCCCCCCCCCCCCCCCGTCTGGTCGCCTTCTCGGTCCTTCGATACTGCTTATGGTATTTGGAATATTTAGTGAAATGATGATGTTCATATGGTTAAGTAAAAAGGTTAAAATTTGGACTAAATGGGTCTATTTTGGAAAGGACGAAGGCAAAGGACTTGTAAAGTTTTTGTCTCGCAAGGTGGCAGTCCGTTCATGTCAACAACTAAAATTTGAGACATGGATAGGCCTCGTAGGTGAAAGGGCAAAGATCATGTGCCTTCAAAGGACATGTCTTACAAGGTTGTAACCCTGTCTATGTCAACCTAGGACCCGTTCATTGTCGGCCCTATTGAGCAAGTATTACATAGTACCGAATACATGCTAGTATATGGGAACTAGTAAACTGATGTAGTATTGCCATTTGCATGTTAGACGGTACCCAAACTCTTGGTTGTGTGATCTAATAGGAGTGGACAGATTCCCGAAGTAGTGTGGAATGGCTGCCCACTTGGGACTTTGGACCCGGACCGGCTTGTATGATGTGTTTGCAAAAGGTTGTCATACGTGTTCCTAAATGATGCGTATGTCGTGTATTTCAGGTTTTCCCAGCTGGTGTAAAATAATTACAATCGTTGTCCCTCACAGTAATGAGTACCACTTGTTTACTGCGTCACAACATAGTTTAAGAACCTCACTAATATTAATGAATTGAATGTTTGAATGAAGAATATTATGTTTTAGTGAATCTGAACTTGATATATGTTATACTTGATTTAAATTTCAAATTGCTTCTTGTACTTTATATCTCTATATACTAGTTACCTTACACTATTATAATTACTAGAATGTTCATTAAATTTGATTTTATCCATCTCTGAGCCTATGCATATTTAGATTTAATACTTGTCGGGTAAGACTTGCTGAGCTTAGTTGTTAAGGCTTTGCCATGTTGTTGTTTTATTATTTCAGGTAATAATGTTGATGCTTATGAGTTACCTTTGGGTCTACTCCCCTGGGATATGTCTATTCCAGAGGGATGGTCAGCCCATTGGAAGACTGAGTAGCCGCTGTTGTATGTGATGCTAGGTGATAATCCGTATGGGCTCGGATTTATCATAGTTGTTGTTATCGTCGAGTTGTATACTGTAGACGCTTAATCACGATGTCTTCGGCTGTTTTAAAAACATGGTTTTGTAATATTTCCAATGCACTAAACACTTAACTCTGATGTATAATAATAACACTCTTTTCTACATATTTTACACTTGGTCGGTTGTTGTATTATCTTGTGTTTGCTTAATCAGCACCTCGGGAACTTCGGTCCAAGGGGGTTGTGACAGTCACCATACCATACGGTGACACTTTTCTCCCTTTTACGGTGACTGATCCTCTTCCACATAGTAAGAATTAACGAATAAATCAACCAAGATCCTCTTCCACATAGTAAGAATACTTTGAACATATTAACTTCCACATAGTAAGAATTAAGGAATAAATCAATCAAGATCCTCTTCCACATAGTAAGAATACTTTGAACATATTAACTTTCAGATTGTTGTAACAAATTATCTCTACAATTTATTAATTAAGGTGAGGTCGTCTACATCACTTTTTTTTATATTCAGATGTGTCTATAATATTGTCGTATTCAATTTGTATCCTATAATGATTCACCAATCAGTTTAAATTATTTTTAAATTATTTTCTAATCTTTTGTTGAATTGGATTCCGATTTTAGTTCAATATTTTATACTAACAATAATTAATCATCTATTGCTTTAATAACATCATATTTTAGATGAAAACTAATAACAAGAATTCCAATAATAACTCACTCCAAAATTATTATAATAAATATTCTTTTTAAAACTCAAAAAGATAAAGTAAAATAAAAATAGAGCAAATGTTCAAGCCAAAAAAAAGGAAGGGTGCATGTGGAGATTGGCTGTTTGGTTATACATCGAAGGAAATTAAAGCAGTATAACTTTTTGAATATTTCCTTACTTCTAAGACAATTATTTTGAATACCTTTGTTTTTACTTAGGAATAAATCAACCAAGATCCTCTTCCACATAGTAAGAATACTTTGAACATATTAACTTTCAGATTCTTGTAACAAATTATCTCTAAAATTTATTAATTGAGGTGAGGTCATCTATATCACTTTTTTTTATATTCAGATGTGTCCCTAACGTTGTCATATTCAGTTTGTATCCTATAATGATTCACCAATCAGTTTAAATTGTTTTTGAATTATTTTCTAATCTTTTGTTGAATTGGACTCCGATTTCAATTCAATATTTCATACTAATAATTATTAATCATCTATTTCTTTTATAACATCATATTTTAGATGAAAACTAATAACAAGAATTCCAATAATAACTCACTCCAAAATTATTATAATAAATATATTTTTTAAAACTTAAAAAGGTAAAGTAAAATAAAAATAGAGCAAATGCTCAAGCCAAAAAAAATTGATTAATTGATAACCTTTTACAGTTAAAAAATATTCTAACTATAAAATCTGTTAACAAAGACCCATGACAACGCATGGGTATTTTGGTAGTTGATTTCATAAGTTGGTTCAGATGTATGTAAAAGCTTTTGCTAGTCTCTACAATCTATTAATTGAGGTCCAGTCGTCCACTTTGTGTCCATAAAGTTAGAGATTAAATTCAAATCGGTTTCATACCTTTTATATTAAGTACTAAATTTCAAAAATCATAACTCTCTCATCCGGAGCTCAAATTAAGCAAGCTTAGACTATATATCGTAGCTCTCAAAAAGTTCTACAACTTTGATATTCAATATAAGTACAGATCCTGCCGTTTAGATTTTCAAATATGCGATGCAAAAGTATTTATTCTGATTCGGACTTCTCTACGCAGGTCTCTGTGTGGGACCCATATCTTCTAACTCTGAAGTCCAAATAATATGAGCCACATATGTTTCGAAAAGGTCTCGACGATATTTACAACTTTTATGTTTTAACGTTTTCCATTAGAGCAAGATTTCAAGTTCAAAATCATGTTGCAATGCAGTGCTATTTTGTAGACTGCGTAAATTAATTTTTCCTTTTAGATAACACTTCTAGAATATGGTAAAAAATAGAGAAAAAAATGTTATTTTTGACATATAAAATGGTATACTAAGAAGCACCAAAAATAATATAAATATGATCTTTCATGTAAAAAATGTAAATAATATTGTATATATCTAATAATTCTATTATATAAATAATTTATATTTAAGTTATAAAGAGTGTTTTGTTTTTTAGTCCGTAGTAATGTACGGATACTTTGCTAGTCTCTACAATCTATTAATTGAGGTGCGGTCATCCACTTCGTGTCCACAAAGTTAGAGATTGAAACCAAATCGGTTTCGTACCTTCTATATCAAATACCGAACTTCAAAAATCATAACTCCCTCGTTCGGAGTTCAAATTAAGCAAACTCAGACTCTATATTGTAGTTCTCAAAAATTTCTACAACTTTGGTATTCAATGGAAGTACAGATCCCGCCGTTTTGGTTTCCAAATATGCGATGCAAAAATATTTAATCTGATTCAGAATTCTCTGCGCAGGTCTCTATGCGGGATTCATATCTTCTAGATCTGAAGTCCAAATAATATGATCCACATATGTTTCAAAATGATCTCGATGAGATCTACAATTTTTGTGTTTTAACTTTTATCATTGGAGCAAGTTTCCAATTTTAAAATCGCGTTGCAATGTAGTGCCATTTTATAGACTGTGTAAATTGATTTTTCCTTTCGGATAAAACTTGTATAATATGGTAAAAAATATTGAAAAATTGTTACTTTTAACATATCTCTACAATCTATTAATTGATGTGCGGTCGTCCACTCCGTGTCCATAAAGTTAGAGATTGAAACCAAATCGGTTTCGTACCTTCCATATCAAATACCGAACTTCAAAAATAATAACTCCCTCGCCCGGAGCTCAAATTAAGCAAACTCGGACTTTATATTGTAGCTCTCAAAAATTTCTACAACTTTGGTATTCAATGGAAGTACAGATCCCGTCATTTTGATTTCCAAATATGCGATGCAAAAATATTTGTTCTGATTCGGACTTCTCTGCGCAGGTGTCTGTGCGGGATTCATATCTTCTAGATCTGAAGTCCAAATAATATGATCCATATATGTTTCAAAAAGGTCTCAATGAGATCTACAATTTTTGTATTTTAACTCTTATCATTGGAGCAAGTTTCCAAGTTTAAAATCGCGTTGCAATATAGTGCTATTTTATAGAGTATGTAAATTAATTTTTTCTTTCGGATAAAACTTCTATAATATGGTAAAAAATGTTAAAAAAGTGTTACTTTTGACATATAAAATGGTATACTACGAAACACTAATAATAATATAAATATGATCATTCATATAAAAAATATCAATAATATTGTATATATCTAATAATTATATTATGTAAATAATTTATATTTATGTTATAAAGAATGTTTTGTTTTTTAAGTTCGTAGCAACGTACGGACACTTTGCTAGTTATCTTATATTTCTACTGCAACGTACGAACGTTTTCCAAGTTTTGATAAACAAAAAAAGTAAGCATATCTTTGCTTTTGATACGGTCGAACCCAACCCACAAATCGCTCTCATCCCTCACACTCTTTGCATTACCAGCACTCTATGCAGCTCTCCTCGCCGCACACTACCCTCCAAAGCACCTCCAGGCCCATGCACGCGAGACACGTATTCGTATCCTCCGTTTTCCTCTTCCTCCTTGCGCTCTGCATCGTCGCGCTCCTGCCACCACGCGACTCGCCGTCACCGCTGTCGTTCTTCCAGCAGGCTCCAGTCAGCAGCAAAGACATCACGGAGCAGGACAGCTGGGGCGGGGCCAACAATTGCGACTACTCGGACGGGCGATGGGTGAGGGACGACGCCGCCGTGACGACGGCGTACAGGGAGGACTGCCCATTCCTCGACCCCGGCTTCCGGTGCATGCAAAACGGCCGCAGCGACTCGTCTTTCCGGTACTGGCGCTGGCAGCCTCATCGCTGCCACCTCCCTAAGTAGGTAGCGACAACCACCATGTCAAGATTCTTGCAAACATGTTCATGTCCATGACTCCTCCTTGTGGCGGGCATCTTTATAGGCATCAGTTGCATGATTTAAGATGTTAGTGTGTTTTTTAATTAGATTTAACGCAACGGAGATGCTGGAGAGGAGCCGGAACGGCCGGATCGTGTTCGCCGGGGACTCGATCGGCCGGAACCAGTGGGAGTCCATGTTGTGCATGCTCGCCGACGCCGTGCCGGCCGGCGCGTCCCGCGTGTACGAGCAGTCCGGGAAGCCGATGAGCCGGCACAAAGGCTACCTCTCTATGGTCTTCGCCGACTACAACCTCTCCGTCGAATACTACCGCGCGCCCATGATCGTCAGGGTCGACCGCGTCACAGCCAACGCGGACGACGGCGACGTGATGAGGGGAGCAGTCCGCCTGGACGTGCTGCCACGGCACGCGGACCGGTGGGCTGATGCCGACGTGCTCGTGCTCAACACTGGGCACTGGTGGAATCCGCACAAGACCGTCAAAGCGTAAGCCAAATGGTTATTTTTGGATGTTGATCATTACACCGATCTACAGTATATATTTATTTACTTTTGGTAAGAGCTGCGAACATGGTTGATGGAATGGTGCCATGACTCGTGTGCAGAGGAAACTATTTCATGGTTGGCAAGCGCTTGAACAGGACCATGGACATCAAGGAAGCATTTAGATTGTCTCTACGAACGGTGAAAGATTGGGGGCTGAGCCGTGCTACACTTTCCAAAACCTATTTCTTCTTCAGGAGCTATTCACCTTCGCACTATATGTATGTAGTCAAAAAATCATATTAGTATGGTGTAATACGTACAGTTATGCATGCACTGACTCAGGTTGTGTGTTCAACCTACCTGGAAATGGCAGCAATGGCACATGGCATACCGGTGGTTCGTGCGCCGACCAACGTGAACCACTCACCACGAACAGCCGCTTCGGTGAAGAGTACTCGTGGATCAACGACATGATCTTAAAGATGACGGAGGACATCAAGAGCCACGGAAGAAACAAGGCACAATTCCTGAACATCACTCGCATGACGGAGCTCAGACCGGACGGTCACCCATCAGGGCATCGGGAGCCGGGAACGCCGTCAGATGCGCCAGAAGACTGCAGCCACTGGTGCCTGCCTGGCGTGCCGGACGTGTGGAACCAGGTCCTCTACGCACACCTCTTCTCCATGGGGTATGACACTAGAACAAAACAAAGATGATTGTTAGTAGTTGCATTCATGTTTTGTGATAAGAAAACATCCACTTTGCCGGCTGTATCCTTCCATATCTTAGGTCCTGATGTTTTCAGAAGATAGATGTCAAGTATGAACCTATCTATGGTGCCTTGCCAAAACAAAAAAGAAAAAAAAATGGGTCACAATTAATGAAGAGAAAATATATTCCTTTGGATTTTTTATAAGCTAACCAAAGCTATATAAAAAAAATCAGCGAGTAGTAGTTATGTGCAAAGAGTGAAAAGTTTTGAACTCTCCGATGTACCAGTCCATCTGAAGTGTGCCTCTGGATTTGCTGGGCTAATTAGTTACTTGATCAAGACAGTGCGAACTCGTAGTCTTCATCAACTCTTCTACCTTGTCTGTGACAAATGAAAGACAGGCATTACTGAAAACTTACCGGAGATAAACCAAAAGATATTATGTATAAAAGAAACAGTTTCTAGTAATCTCAGACTCCAGCTATCTCAGATGAAAGAAACAATTACTCCAAACCAGTAGGTAATTCACCAAACCAAACAGAGCCTTAGAAACCTTCGATAGATAAACCAAATGCTGTATCTCCCTTTTTTTTCTGCAGCCATTCACAATGGAATCATTAGCAGTGTTGGAAGCATGTCTATACTGGCATTTTGCAATGGATCATATGATTGATCATATTCAGTTCAACGCATGTCCAGAATGTATGAACCAGTAATAGCTGATGGAGCCAACTAACAGAATCCATTTCCACTATAAAAGATGTCAGGATTCCTTTTCCACCAACCTGCACCTCCTTTTTTTGTGGGGAAATCACTACAAAAAACTTGACAATCCGTGGCGTGAAATATTTGTCATAATATGGTGAAAATATGTCATAGAAAATTATTAGCGACAGCAGCTTGACGCAAACGATATTGTGACAGAAGATGCGTCGCTACTGGATACTTGTGACGAAAATGAACGCGTTTGTCATAACTAAAGCTATCACGAAAATTTCTGCGTCATAACTTTATGACAGAAATATTTTGTCACAACGTTAAAGATACCATCACAAAAGGCAATTCGTGCCTACCCTATGCCATGTGACAATATTTCGTCATGAGCTCTGTCTCAGCCCATGTTGTGATTTGGACGATAGTAAACAGACCAATGGATTGAATCTTTTATACTAAAAAATGTCCGACCAACAAATACGATTTAATCCATTTAAATTTCAGATCATATGGTTGCGGATTGAAGCCCGTTAAGGCCTCCTGTCTCGGCTTGCTTATATTATGAGGCCAGATTGACAAGCCCATTTTACGCTGAAATAATTGGAATTGGCTCCAAGATCATAATTTGATTTATTAAATTTGAGAGCACATTTTAACTTATTTTCCACATGCGCTATGGGCCAAGCCCATTTCTGGTAAAGTCCACAAGCTCTAGGTCATTTAGGCTATGAGAAACCATGTGGATATGTGCCATGGTTTACAATATGTGATGAGTAATTGATATTAGTTGAGTTTGGTATTTGAGTTGAAATACAAAAATCTGGGGATTGCATAAGGTTGTGCATATCATGGTTTTGACTAACCAGAATCGGGAAGATATTGGTGAAGTTGCAGGAGATGGGAAACGTGTTTGCTTGTCTCATGATGTGTAGGTCATTGGAGTCAACTTGGCGGTCAACGGCGAAAGGATCGGGTATAAGTAGGAGACTTGTGAAAGGACCGAGTGACCGAGAGGGGGGAGGGGGGTTGAATCGGGAACTCGCATTATATACCTAATTTGTCAATTCTTTAAACCGACCACTCAAATCAACTCCTACACAATCCTAGTGGTGATCACACTAGCAAGATAATGAACCTATGAAAGGAATAACAACCTAAACATACTTTTGGATCAATCAAAGGCAATGCAACTCCTAAACATGTTAGTGATCAAATGCGGAAGCTCAAACACTACTAACAAGTAAGGAGTTGTCGGTGTAAGGGGATTGGGGGATCCCCTAACCGCCTATGGGCCGGCATAGGGCGAAGCGCGGCCAGGAGGATGTGATGTATATATGGCCCGATCTTCCGAGAGGTAAGGGGATAAACTCGAATTTGGGGAACTCGGCGTCGACGACCCAGCTTGAATCAGACACGATCCAACCCCGCAACCATTCACCAAGCACAACTTGATTGTTCCTGTAAGCGAAATCGAGAACACAAGCAAGAGAGGATAAACACGCAATGTGAAATTGCAAATATGGATGAAGCAAATCACAAGAAAAGGTTCAAGCTCTGAACACAAAAGGACTAATCGCCATAGTGGTGTAGAACAAGAACAGGGGCCGTGGATTACTGTAAAAAGACTTGTCGCAACAGTTACAATAATTCAATCAAGTTTCTCTCTGGAAAACTGAACTAAACAAAACCCAAAACTAAAAGACGGCAGCTACTGAGTTTATGTAGGAAACAAAGACGTCCTAGGGTTAGGGGCGACCAGGGGGGCGCCCACAACATGGGCTTAAGGCCCGACATTATACATGGCCAAGTTGGCCCAAAATAGGTGGCACAACACCTTGTCATAGTTACATATTATGACTCATGACCCTTCTGGAGCTAGGACCAGAACCAAAACGATGGCGTCATCGTCCCCTTTCCAACGCATCAAAGAACGCCTCATTTGGACGTCGGATGTGGGAGATATCATCAAAACCGTGAAGGGGTATCGGCTGAATCCGAGACGAACGCGACGACCGAGTTGGTGACGACTTGTAACTTGGGGAAGGCCATGATATGCGTATATCCAGCATGGTGATGTCCTTATCAGGATGGCCCACCAAAGGCTGGGCCCTAAGTGGCCTCGCGCCCAGCGCGCATATCCTTGTCCCGCTGCCAACTACCCGAGTAAATGCGGGCACTCGAGTGCCCGCAGCTACGGGTGGCTGACGGGACGGGGCACGCCCGGTGTCCGGGCCGCAGACTCCTCGTCACCTAGCGTTGTCTTCTGGGGAACAGGCGACCCCGAAGGATTCTAGAATACGCGCCATTAATCGCATTGCCTGCGGCATGGAGCAGCCGCTGGGCACGAAGAACGAGGGCGGCAGAGGAGATATGCAGAGATCCTGCCCCCTCGGGCGCCAGCACCCGCGTGACCTATTTAGTAGGGGCCCGGATCATGTAATAACGCTCCCCTCCTTGGCCTATAAAAGGGGGGGAAGCAAGCTCAGTGTAAACAGAGAAGAAGAGAGCATTACACAACAACAGGATGTAGGGTGTTACGCTGCAAGCAGCCCGAACCTAGATAAACTAAGGGTTTCACACTTCCTTTAGAGATTCCTCCCTTGCAGCACTCGATCCAATCTCCTCGCAATCTCACACAAGGGCGGCTCTGCAGGCCCCCATTTGGAGGTGCCATCATGCACCGACATTTGGCGCACCAGGTAGGGGGAGGTTGTAGATCCGGTGTCAGGAGTTCACCCGGCAATGGTGAAGATCACCACAGCAGATGCGCCGTCACGAGATAACCGCTCTAGGTCAGAATCTGGCTCCAGTGCACGAGGCCCTCGCCACCAGCGGGGAGAGAAACCGGCCCCGTCGGCTCGCACCCCTAGGACATCGGGCGAACTTCCCTTGCCTTCCAAGGGGGGCAAGGGCGGAGAGAACCGCTCCCAAGTGGGCGCGGCCGGATGGAATGGGCGGGGACAGTCCAAGGCACAGTCCAGGAGCAGGCCTTCCATGATGCGTCCGATGGCGTGGCGCCTGTTCAAAGAAGAACCGGAGGACCCCATCATAACAGTTAAGACGGTGCTACGGCAGCCACCACCTGGATTTCTCATGTCCCCCGCGTCAAGTGATGGCTCGGTGACCTCGAGCGGGCGATCAACTCGGTGCCTCGTGGCCACGGGGAGATAGCCCGAGATGACGGGCGTGATGGGAACGGAGGCACAACGGCGCCTATAGCTACAGCTGAGGCCTCTCACTCAATCTCGACCCCCCGGACTCGGGATCTGAGGGAAGTCCTCAACCGACACCGCCGGAAGAGTGAGGATGCTCGAGTCAACATCGAGCGTTCCCGAGAGCGCTCACATGAAAGTCGGGGGCGGAGCCTGACTAGCTCCAAAGGACACCGCTCGAGAGGACCTCACGAGGTCTCCCACCACACCATCTCCGACTCGAGCTTTGAGTCATCTCTAGAGCACCCCCCCCCAAGCGCGCACGGAAGCCTGATAGCACCCCGTTTACCGGGGGGTACGCGGCGCTCTCCACAAGGCTGCGGAGGGTGGCGTGGCCCCATAAGTTCTGGCTGGACCTCCCGGAGCGCTACAACAGAACGGCACCCCCGGGCGAGTTTCTCCAGATCTACTCAACCACCGTGAAAGCCGCCGAGGGTTCTGGGGACGTCATGGCTAATTATTTTCACATTGAGCTGAAGGACTCGGCTTGGTCTTGGTTCATGAACCTCGCCCCAAAGTCCATCCGCTCGTGGGGGCAGTTGTGCTAGGAGTTCTTGGCAAATTTCTAGGGCACGTAAAAGCGCCCGGGAAGCCAAATTGACTTGGACCGGGTGGTGCAGCGGCCAGGCGAGGCGCTGCGGCAGTTCATGCAGCATTTTAGCTAGGTCCGTGTTGGTCATTACTACGCACCCACTTATATACCGCAAGAGGACGGCGTATATTATAGCACTTTTTCTCTTAGAGTATTCCAAGGTTTAATCGAATCCACAGAGATCGGAAGAGAACCATGTTTAGAGTTTACTATTTCATCTAGCAAATCAATCCTATCATGAAGTACATATTGCACATACATGAGCATGAAAATAAGATAGAAATTGGAGGTTATGCCGATCGTCTCAACTGGGGAGTAGGAGCATACACATCGACGAAGGAGTATCACCTGGAGTTAGCCTATATGCATCTAGCGGTTGGAGAAATGCTGTGCCGATCGGCGCAACTAGTGTGCCGATCAGCACTGAAGCAGTAGTCATTATCATCTTAATCCCAGCTTACTTGGCACTTTAAACAATCGGTAAACATCGAAGATGAGCAAGACCATCCTGCTTTCCGAGCGGCTCCTGATTTATCGCTGCCGAGAGGAAACCCTTAATCACGTGAGTATCTTAACCCTACTTGACTATCTAAAAGTGCTGCGCAAGCTTAGCTCTGTCACAACTAAACCACACCCTAGCATCATCAAGCAATCATGATTCATACAAGATCCGGATACTAGCGTAATGACCACGATTAAGAGATCATCTAAATACTTAGATGTACCTCTAAGTAATTAAATAAGCGCATGTAAGATCAATCAATCCAGACAAACATAAATTGCAGCCAAGGATACAATCAAGATAGATAACATGAATTGATAACTGTACTGATATTTATCATCGTCATGGACGCACCGATCAGCGCAACTGGTGCGTCGATCGGTGCAGCCATGATGCATCATGGACGACTCCAAAGGTACATGGCTCTACTTCTCCTAGCTCCGGTGTAGTGCACCACGCAGGGTCCCTACTCGACTAGACTACATCTCTTCAATTTGGTGGCTCTTCAACTCTGGCGGCCTCCTGGTGATGTGCAGCGGCTCCTATAGCCTAATTCTCCCCTCTTGTCTCGTCGTGCCCCAGCCTTGGATGTCATATGTGTGTTTATATAGCCTCTGGTCACGTCCTCCCTTGCTTGACCTCCAAGTTAGTTTCGTACCTTCCATAAACTGTGCCGACTTACTTTAATCATAACTGATGCTTCCGTAGTCCAAATGAGGCAAACTCAGACTCTATCGTGTAGCCCTCGAATAGATATACAACTTTTGTATTATTTGGATCCTCAGATTCGGACGTTTAGATACCTAAAATTGTGATACTAAAATATCTGTCCTGATTCGGATTCCTCTGTGTAGCCTGACTTGCAGGCCCCATATCGCCCAGCTCCGGAGTCCAATAAATGTAAATAATACATGTTTCGGAAAGCACTCGATGAGATCTTCAACTTTGGTGTTATAAGGTTTCCCATTTGACCAAGTCTTTGGCTCTGAAATCGTGTGACAATACAGTGCTGTTTCTGGACTCCGCGAATTGAACTTTCCTTCTGGATAAACCTTCTAGAAATCCTTAGGCATTGGACCACGACCTTGGGCTTGCACATTGGACCTCATAGACATCCAGGTGTGTCTTGTAAGCTTCATGGGCTAGTGGAAAGCCCTCCTTGTATGGCGGGTCGGGCTTCATGTCGGTACTTCTCATATAAGAGTCATTTTGTCGTCTTTTCACATGTTTCTACAATAAAGCACTAAAACGACACTACATATGGAAATCATCAATATTAGAGGTAAAACACATAATTATGATGAGAATATGGTATGATGTTGGTGGTTATTGGCATATAAAACGGGTACATAGGAACCACCAATAGTTCCCCCATGCTTAAACCTTTGCTCGTCCTCGAGCAAATAAATCACCCTCAAGGAGAGATCAGCGTTGCAATCATATTATCTTCACTCGCATTCATCAAGGCACATGCATATTTAACCCGCTTTAAAAGTGTAGCACAAAATTTTTTATGTTGCACCAATTCTACTACTCAAAGATACTAGTGGGGAACAGAAAATGACTAAGATTTGATCACAATGATCAAATAAAGTAGCTTCAACTCTCAAATCAGATTGCTCCTCAAACTAGGCCTTAAATGATAAAGTTTTTCCAAAAATTTAGTCTCATTTATCCAAACAAAAACGCTCTCTTGCAAAGAATTAAGGCAACACTCATTTTACAAATCTCACAAGCCAAACAACTAGAAGTGATCATATCTACAAATATTTGGTGGAAGGCTTTATGTGTAGCTTGGTAGGAAAACAACTAGCAATAATGTAACTCAGACTATTATCAAATCAAGAGATAGTTCTAATTGGTTTTATAAAGACTTGTCAAAAAGGCCATTGGAAAACATTATGAAGAAGAGGAAAAACACACACTTTTGAAAGGTGAACATGTGCAAAAGGCAAAGAATGATCTCAAGACACAAATGAAGTTCTCGAAATTGGATTGCACATGGTTGGAGTGATAGAGTTTCAGCCAACTTGAATACACTTACTTGAAGAATAATGGTTTATGCACAAATCTTGTGAATTCCTCTCTTGCAACTTGATATAACTCGAAACATCCTTGATCTTCCTTCAACAATATTTGAAGTCCATTAGCTAGTGCTTCGGAATGATGAATGACATCCATCCCCCCATGCTTAAATGTTGCTCATCCTCGAGCAAAGGGAGTGACAAAAGATAAGCACTAGCTAAATCCTTTATTTCTTCTCTTCAACCATCTGGAACACATATAGTTAATTTCTAGAGATAACAGAGCGCTTTTTATTCCTTGCGCCAATCGGCACGACACCTGCACCGATCGACACACATATGATTCTGCCTTGTCTTCTCCTTCTATTGATGCTTTGCATTTCAGAGAGTCTCAAGAGGTGTTTATTGATGAAAATCATCGTCTTCAGCAAGAGGTCTTGATAATTTGTGCATAAAACCATATAAATAGTGCAACGGCTCAACGAGAAACTCATATAATAGGTTGTGGACAAAGATAGGACATCACCAAAAGAAATATGGGTTTACAGGTGGGAATATTCAGCGAGCATTGCTAAATATGAAGATGCTAGCAAACAAGTGATAGTTACTCAAATAAAATGGACAACTTCTAAGTCTCATACCAAAAGAACATAAACTTGAAATGACTCACCAAATTACATGTTGCAATCTACAGGTTTATCATATAAGTATAGCAGATTTGACTTTGGTAGGTATGATCAATATAAGAGAGCAAAATTTACAAGGGTTAGAGACCACATGTAACAGTTTTCCAAAAATTATTAAGTTCACTAGCTATGTTGGAGTTTTCTTCTTAGAGAGCAAAGCATATTGTCATGAAGAACAATTCAACCATATGGGGTCTTTATCAAAACATCTGTCAACAAATAGAGTTCATAGAATTGGTGCTTAGTTGAAAATTAAGCGGTGGATAATTATGTGCAATGAATCATGCAAGTTCCAATAACAATAGCAACTTTCATCATATCTCTAGCAAAGATCCTCATCATAGTTATGCATTTATTCATCGTGAAAGCATTATAAGACAACGGTGATGATACAGGCAAGCTTCCCTAGATAAATTAATGACATTTAGTCACCCTAAGGTAGCTATTAGGGATATGTCATTGTCCATTCTATGTTCTAAGTGACAAATTACAAATAATCTTTTGCATGAACAAAACAAAAAGGGTATCACAAAAAGAAAAAGAGAGAAAATTCTCAAGTTGAAAGCAGACAACAAGTACATTTTTGAGAAGAAAATAAGATTAGGAGAAGTGAAGAATCAAAAGGATGTTACTGCATTTTAATCGATTGAAGCTCAGCTTGTGCCTCCCCCATGCTTAAAATCTTGCTGGATTGCACGAGAGAAGGGCGATAGCAGGGGCAGCGAGGGTGCGCCGATCGGCACGAGGATGCACCGATCGGTGCAGACGGTTGTGCCTCTCGTCACCTCCATCTTCAGCCTTGATGTGTTGTCCCAATGCTCCCTCTTGTATATGTGGCTATTGTGACCTCATTTCCTTCGAATGTCCTTGTTCAAGAGTAATTCTTTCATTCCTGCAAAAATTGAAATGAACATACTACCCCCAATATGATGGTCGGGGATAGAACAATACCTACCGTCTAGCAACAACCTCAAAAGTTCAACTTGTGGCATTTTAATTCTAGTAGCAAAAAGAAAACAAAATCCTAATGGGTGTACTTGTGTGCACAAGTATGGATGCATGGAGTTAGTATCACAATTTTAGCAAAGAAACAAGACTATAATCAATGTTGTTCCACAAATCATCTAAACACCACGTCCACATAAAATTGCTAAATGAATGTGTCATGTACACAATTCTGGGATCAAAATGCTTTCATCATTTAGTCTTGAAGCAAAGCAAACGAGCATGTTAGCAACGAAGGTTAGCGGTGCGGAAGCTAAACAAGAACAATGTTTACACCTACCTCTAAGCACCATGCTTACCACTAGATTGCTAGCAATCTAAATGAAATTCATTAATAACCAAAGTCTAAACACCATGTTTATGTGACTTAGCTATTGCAAAACCCCGTTGAACTAGAGAGATAGCGCGATGAAAAAGATTAGCAACCAACCAATGCAAATGATGCAAAACAGAGCAAGGCAAATGAACTATCCAATGTTGTTCAACAAATAAGCATAAACACCACATTTACACCTAAATTTGGTAAGGATATTGTGCGCAAGCCAGTTAAGTGCTAATTATCAAGTTCAAACCAAGCTATTATGAGTGGGAAGGTGAATATGAACATGCAAAGTTAGGGGTTTGGGCGAATCAAAACAAAAACATGTTAGGCGGTAGTGAAGGAATGCTTGGAAAAGCATTTGGGTGTTGTGCCGATCGGCAATGGATATGTGTCGATCAGCGCATTTGGAATTGGCTATAGAATTTGATAGAAAATGACGGGTGGGAGGCTTAGCTGGGCTGAAGTTAGATGGTTAAATGCATGCAGACGAAAACATCATGCAAAAATAAAAACAAAAACCAAGCAAGTGCTCACTAATATGCATGCAGTGGATGATTTTTGCAAACGAAATGCAAAATGATGGTGGCGGAGATCTAAAAATAAAAAGTTAATCTAGAACTAATTTGCCACAAGTGAATCAATTGAGTTGGGTTATTCTCACGATGCAAAAATTCTAAGTTGCCCTCCTAGTAGCACTAGTCAATCCAAACAAAACAAAAAGAAACACAAAAACATGGGTTGTCTCCTGAAAAGCGCTTCAATTAGAGTCATGTAGCTAGACTTCTTACATACCTTGTTGTCGCAAAGCCATGGTTCTTGGTGTAAGATCCAAAGATTTCCATGTAGCTTGTACTTATGCAATCTTCATCGTGGTTCGCTCATTGCCCGTTTTCATTGTGTTGCATAATGCTCAATGTGTGTATGTGATATAATGCTCTGGAGTCTTTAATCTTGTTCAACTTCTAATCATTTTCTTGTAGGAGAATTGCTCGAGCTATCCTTGTTGTCATCTTCATCTCTAATTTTGTCATTGATAATCTACAGATCCTCTTCTCTCTGAATTTCGCCTTACCAACAGGATAGAACAGGGCCAAAGACCTATACCACCTTATAGGTTGCAAAATTATCACCACCTTGTAGGTTGCAAAATTATCTTTCCAACGAGTGCTCACACACTTCAAATGGACACGGTATGTGTGATTTATGATGTTTTTGCTCCAGGGCTACGTGCTGTTGACAAATTGCACAGCGTCCAATAATGTGCTCATAAATCCTTGTAGAAAAATCCAAATCTAGCACTGTTTGTTGCGTTGGAAAGAAGACTTGAAGCTGTATTCAGATATAAAATTTTTATCCAATGGTCAGCACATAAGTATACAGAATTACCAATGATTTCAGCTTCTAGCTTCATTTTCCGGAGAATCTTGATGACTTCGTCTTTTAAGCATTGGAGCATATGTTGGCTTGTCCTTTGATATATGAATCTTGATCTTTGTTGCACCAGAAAGTATTGATGATGAAGAGTGGATGCAACTTCTCAATTCTTGTCCAATGATCCATCAAGTCGACGGTGAAGAAATCCGAAGAAATCTGCTGTTGCTTCTCTGAACTGATGTCTTGTTTCGTATATTGCGCCACTACCAGAAGGAATTAGAGGCTGAAACCTATGCCACTGCGTTGAGCATCAAATTATCTTTCCAAGCAGTTCTCATGCGTTCCAATTGGACACCGTATGAGGGAGATATGGCCTTTTTTCTAAAGGTATGTCAGGCTGTCTCGTGATGAATCCGTATTGAATTCAAACTTTCCAAATATTCAAACTCCGTATTTAGAACGACTTGAATCCATGTTAATCACCAAAAGGAAGCCTCTTAAATATCTGGAAACCCATATATCATGTGGATATAGGACTTTAATTCCATATTTGGCTCAAACTTCCAATTGTTTGTAACTTTCGCGAGATATTCAAACAGCCTGTGCAGCGTCTCTTGTTCTAGCTATAAATCCTTGTAGGAAACTCCAAACAATATGAGGTTTGAACCGTTGAAAACTAGACTTAATGCTCTTCCATAATATCAAATTTTTAGGTCTTTCAATCCTCTTCATTCTTTGGTCAGTGAACAACATATCTACTCATGATCAAGAATGTATTCATCGTGTCTTCATTCTTTGCAATTGAAATTCTTGATCTCCATGATTCTTTTCTCCCATTATTTGTTGCTATGAACAAGATAGAATCCTTGCAAAGCATTAGTTAAAAAAAACATTGACACAAGAAGCGTATCTCCCTTTTCATGGAGTGGCGAGGTGTCGATCGGCATGGGCGTTGTGCCGATCGGCACAAGCAAGTCTTGCATGGACATGGACTCCATAGCAGATGATGGGCTACTAACAGAGTTAGCACCTACTGCTACGGAGCAACAGAGTCGACAAAGAGCGAGGTCATCGGCGTCAGCATCAATGCAGCGCTGTTTGGCGCATGGTTGCATCGATCGGAGCAAGCAGCTATGTCGCCACGCTCCAATCGAGGTTGTGTGCCTAGCTTTGTTCTTGATTTTCAATGGACACACAAACAAAGAAAAATAGGGTATGTGCAATAAAAAGATAAAAGATTAATTTGGTAAACTAGATAGATCCCCCTAAACAGGTTCGAGTTGCCGATCCCCGGCAACGGTGCCAGAAAAAGATGCTTGTTGATCGTTACTACGCACCTACATATATACCGCAAGAGGACAGTGTATATTGTAGTACTTTTTCCCTTAGAGTATTCCAAGGTTTAATCGAATCCACAGGGATCGGAAGAGAACCGTGTTTAGAGTTTACTATTTCATCTAGCAAATCAATCCTATCATGAAGTACATATTGCACATACGTAAGCTTGAAAAGAAGATGGAAATTGGAGGTTGCGTCGATCGACTCAACTGGTGCGCCGATCGACGCAAAGTCTTACCGGAGCCAAAGTGTGCCTGATCCAAAGCTTGGGGAGTAGGAGCATACACATCGACGAAGGAGTATCACCTGGAGTTAGCCTATATGCATCTAGCGTTCGGAGAAAGGCTATGCCAATCGGTGCAACTAGTGTGTCGATCGACACTGAAGCAGTAGTCGTTATTATCTTAATCCTAGCTTACTTGGCACTTTAAACATTCGGTAAACATCGAAGATGAGCAAGACCATCCTGCTTTCCGAGCGGCTCCCAATTTATCGCTGCCAAGACAAAACCCTTAATCACATGAGTATCTTAACCCTACTTGACTATCTAAAAGTGCTACGCAAGCTTAGCTCTGTCACAACTAAACCACACCCTAGCATCATCAAGCAATCATGATTCATACAAGATCCGAATACTAGCGTAATGACCACAATTAAGAGAGCATCTAAATACTTAGATGTACCTCTAAGCAATTAAATAAGCGCATGTAAGATCAATCAATCCAGACAAACACAAATTGCAGCCAAGGATAGAATCAAGATAGATAACATGAATTGATAATTGTACCGATATTCATCATTGTCAGGGATGCGCCGATCAGCGCAACTGGTGCGCCGATCGGCATAGCCATGATGCATCATTGACGACTCCAAAGGTATATGGCTCTACTTCTCCTAGCTCCGGTATAGTGCACCACGCAGGGTCCCTACTCGACTAGACTACATCTCTTCAATTTGGTGGCTCTCCAACTCCGGTGGCCTCCTGGCGATGTGCAGCGGCTCCAATAGCCTAATTCTCCCCTCTTGTCACGTCGTGCCCCAGCCTTGGACGTCATATGGGTGTTTATATAGCCTCTGGTCGCGTCCTCCCTTGCTTGGCCTCCAAATTTAGCTCATAGAGATTGAATCCAAGTCGATTTCGTACCTTCCATAAACTATGTCGACTTACTTTAATGATAACTGATGCTTACAAAGTCCAAATGAGTAAAACCCGGACTCTATCCCATAGCCCTCAAAAAGATGTACAACTTTGGTGTTATTTGGATCCTCTTATTCGGATGTTTAGATACCTAAAATTGCGATACCAAAATATCTGTCCTGATTCGGATTCCTCTGTGCAGCCTGACTTACAGGGCCCATATCTCCCAGCTCCGGAGTCCAATAAATGTAAATAATATATGGTTCGAAAAAGTCTCAACGAGATCTTCAACTTTGGTATTCTGAGGTTTCCCATTTGAGGAAGTCTTGGGCTCCAAAATCATGTGACAATACAGTGCTGTTTCTGGACTTCGCGAATTGAACTTTCCTTCTGGATAAACCTTCTAGAAATTCTTAGGCATTGGGCCACGACCTTAGGCATGCACATTGGATGTCATGGACGTCCAGGTATGTCTTGTAAGCTTCATGGGCTAGTGGGAAGCCCTCCTTGTATGGCGAGTCGGGCTTCATGTCGGTACTTCTCATATAAGAGTCATTTTGTCGTCTTTTCATCTGTTTCTGCAATAAAGCACTAAAACAACACTACATATGGAAATCGTCAATATTAGACGTAAAACACATGATTATGATGAGAATATGGTATGATGTTGGTGGTTATTGGCATATAAAACGAGTACATAGGAACCACCAACAGTCTGCAACACTATCCCGCGCATTGAGCCGGCGCGAATCATCGCCGCCTTCGGGCACGGCGTAAGGGATAAGGACATGTTAGGGGAACTGGGGGTCCATGCTCCCAAGTCCGTCATCAAGCTGTTCAAGCTTGCTGATCGATGCGCCTTGCATCAAGAAGCCCAGGCATGGCACGACCCCCCGACCAAGGCTCAACCCAGCGTCGACGGGAGCCTGTCCAAGAACCAGAAAAAGAAGCTGCAAAAGAAAAAGAGGACTGAGAAAGTCACGGCGACAGGGCAGAATGGTCGATTGGCGCGCCTAGGTCCGAGCCCGGGAACAGGGAAATCGGGTGTTAAACCAACCGGCAAGTTCTCTGCCTTGCACGAGTCCACGGACCACGACCAAATCGAGTGCCGCTACATCCAGGCCTCAGTCAAGCGCTAGCAGGAGAAGCGCACGGTAGCGGCCAAGGGGAAGCAAGAGGAGGAGAACGACAAGGAGGAGGCAGATGCCTTCTAGGAGGTGGACTCAGATGACGCTATTGCTGTTATCAACGGAGGGTCATTGAGCCACTCCTTGATGAGGGAGATCAAGCTCTTACACCGAGAGATCTGTGCCCTACAGTCTGACAAAGCGCCAGCATGGTGGGTCTAGTGGGTAGGCGTGCCTATCACTTTTGACCAAACAAGAAGGTAGCCCGGACCCTCATCGACGGGGGCGCAAGCATCAACCTCATCACGCCCAAGGAGTTCGAAATGCTCCAAGGTAGCCGTCCCGGCCTTTTCACGGTGTGCACCCTAGAACCGCTCACCCCTTGGGTAGGATGGAGCTCCCTGTCACCTTCGGCATGAGGGACAACTTCCGCACAAAGAAAATTACCTTCGACGTAGCGGACATCGACCTCCCCTACAACGCCATCATCGGACAGCCGGGCATCAACAAATTCATGGCGGTGCCCCACTATGCCTATCTCACACTCAAAATCCCGGGCCCCAAGGGCGTCATCGTGGAGTGGGTGGATGCACCCCGGGCGATGGCTTGCCTCGAAGACATCTTAGCCTCCGAGCTGGCGGTAGGCGAAGAGGAAGTGGAGCCAGTCAAGGTGGGTCAGAGTACCCAGCGCACTCGGATGTCCGCACCATCGGTGGTAGACACCAAGAAGATCGCCCTCGATGTGGGAGGGTCCACCATTGGTGGGGGCTTGGTGCCCAAATGGGAACTCGCGCTCGTCACCTTCCTACGTGAAAATATGGATATATTCGCCTGGCAGCCATGTGACATGCCAGGAATCCCAAGGGAGGTGATCGAGCACAAGTTGAGGGTGGACCCATCCGCCCGTCCGGTAAAACAGAAAGCGCGGCGCCAAGCACCCGAGCGGGAAGATTTCATTAGAGTCGATGTGCGAAGGCTCTTAGAAGCTAAGTTTATAAGGCAGATCCTTCACCCAACATGGCTTGCCAACCCTGTGGTCGTACCGAAGAGCAACGACAAGCTCCAAATGTGCGTGGACTACACTAACTTGAACAAAGCTTGCCCCAAGGACCCCTTCCCTCTGCCAAGGATAGACTCGATAGTAGACTCTACCACAGGATGCGACCTTGTTGGTCGTAGTTACGTACCCACTTATATACCGCAAGAGGACGGTGTATAGTTGTAGCTCTTTTTCCCTCAGAGTATTCCAAGGTTATCGAATCCATAGGGAACGAGCGAGACTATTACAATTAAAGGCTTACTAATAGATTGCAATGGTTGTGTTGGTGTGAATGATGACGGTGAGAGAGTGGTGGATGAATGTTATTAGGGATGTAATAGGATAATGAAGGATTCTCTTCTTAGGATTGGCTCACTAGCATGCAACCTTATTCTTATTAACTTGGATGATGATTCCAATATTCTACAAGACATGGTGGTTTTGTTCGCCCTGGTTGTCACTATAGAGGTTATTAGCTCCCCACTGGTTTCTTGCACTATGCAATGGGCAGAAGTGTACCGCCCGATACACTAATGGAATAGATGCACAATTGAGTTCACTACATAGATTGAATTCATCAAGAGAGTATCAATAAGTATGAGAGTTACATGACCAGATCCCCGCACCAGAGAAGAGAATATGAGACTACTCGCTCATCCTCCTGCTAAGCATAGCAGAAGGGTGAGAAATAGCACTGGAATGCGCACGAGCCGATTGGTGTAACCGTCACGCCGATCGGTGCGACCTCCCTTCTGGTGGTTCTTGTCGGTGTTGACAACCCGTCACCGCCAATATCCTGAAACCCTAGTTCTAACAACTGGATATCATGATTGCTGTCTCTCTCTTTCCCCCCTTCTGGCTCTTGATAGATGTCTTCCTTTTATATTAGGCATTAGATTAGGTCAACTTTCACCGACTTTGACTTGTATTGGGCTGGGCCTCTGTCCTTGGACCGAATTATGCTTTTCATTGTCTTTTACCCTCCTTCCCCGATCGGCGCAGGCCTGCGCCGATCGGTGCGGCTCTGTACTTGGCCCATCCTTGTTGCTTTTTGATTCCTTATCCATAATTGCCCTGTTTTATACCTGTTTTCTATAGTTACATCCAAAACAGAACAACTAAAAATATATGCAAATATAGGGTGAATTGTTAGTCAATACCACCAAATTAAGACATAAAACATCCCTTTTTGGTAGATAAAATTGGTAACTAGAAACCACCAACAGTTCCCCCACACTTAGATCATTTCTAGTCCTTGAGCAATATAAAATCAAATATGTAGCAAGAACCTTCACATCACCTCTCCTTCAATCAATATCAATTATCATTTTTACTTGCCCCACAAAGATTTTCTCTCACCCTCTTTCAAACCAATCGATACTTCATACTTGAATTTAATCAAATTACCACAAAACCTTTTCAAAAATGATTTTAGTTTTCTTTACTCATCTTTAGCATTGAGCATCATGCAATTGGTCTTCTCTAAATCTTTCAAGTGTATTTCCTTCCCTCTCCTATCTAATCAGTGATTGTATATGGATCTTGGAGGGCTATATAACTAATTAAACCATAAAGTTAACCATGTCAACAATGTGCTCAATCATGCTCACTAAGAAAGGATTTTCTAGGAAAAGAAATTTTAATGACGGAGAAGAGGAACAAAGGAGATCTAAAGAAAAAGGTTTCAATGAGAACAATGGCAAAGAGTAAGAGATAATCAGAAAGCTCCTTTCTTTGATAATCTTGCTGCATCTCAGGGAATAATTTTTCTCTTTGTCTTGTTTTTTTTCTTCTTCTTTTTTTTTATCTGCGCCAATCGGTTCCACAGCTGCGCCGATCGGCGCAGTCTATATATTTATTTTTTTTCTCTTTCTTCTTCTTCCTTTTTCTTCCTCTTTATTCTGTTCCCAATATGATCGGCAATTTCTGTCTTGCACCAGCAGTAAATGTTTTGTGAATCCTGTGTTTATTGAGAATATATGTTATATCAAGGAGGAGGGAGAAGCAAAGACGTATGGTTTTCATGATAGCAAGATATTTATATGGATAAGAATGGCTAGAAATACAGAGGTAAACAAATAGATCATCCATTCCTAATTTGGTCAAAATCATGAGCAAAGAGTTGACAAGTTACTTACAATTCAATTAATTCAAAAGTGTAGCTTGCTCTCATTCACTTGACTTATGTAGGCATATCAGAGCCTGCTTTTGCTTTGGCTTCGGATGAGTCAAAAGAAGTTTTCACAAATTCAAAGCTTAAAAGTTAAGTGGTAACCAACTAATTCAAGTAATCAACCGATCAATCATCAAAAAGATAAGATAAATAATATGGGGCACTTTCAATTTGATAATCAACACTAACGTTATTAAAGACAATGCAATGATTCAAACTACATAAAGACTTTTTAAAGCAACTCTCAACATCACTCATGACTCTCTTAAGCACACTTAATAAGAAAAAAACAAAACTAAACTTAAAAACACTTAAAGACCATGACTAATGGAAGCCCTTCCCCCACACTCAAAATTTGCAATGTCCTCATTGCAAGCGAAGAAACTGAACTAATCATGGAAACCATGCCTGTCCAAGACTCGAAAAATCCATCTTATGTTTCTTATGAGAAAAGTGTAATCTGCTTCATTCATCTCGATTGCATCATAGATTCTCCGATCCATATCCCTTTGATGCCTGTAGGCACGATCCCTGTCTTGATACAATCTTTCAATATTCCGACAGCAGACATGACAACAAACTGGTGGTTGCAGACTATGATTTTCAACACTGTAGGGGGAGACACTATTTAAACCCCTCTGAGCCGATCGGTGCAATGGCTGAGCCGATCGGCGCGGTGGTGTTCATTCTTCACTGTGATTGTCTCTGCTTCCCTCTGCATTACCATTAACTCTTGCTAAAGTTCCTGCCGCCCTGTCATTGTTACATTTTGCAAATGTTCCCCAATTTTCAAACATAGGACTTCCAAAGCTTCTCTGTATATCAGAGTCATCTCCCGCATATCCAGACATACTAGGATGACCACTCTCCAAATTTTCCAAACAATCTAACATGTCAAAGTCGCTATCCCATTCAGAATACCTTTGAATTGGCTTACCCGATAGTCTTGCAGATTTGCGAACCTCTGGTGTAGTCTTACACTTCTTTGCAGCAGTATCTTCGTCTTCACTTGGCAGAGCCATCAAATCAATAAATTTAGCCATCTTCAGCTCGCGTTGATCGGCTCCATCATTGCGTCGATCGGCGCAGCTGGCGGCTTCTGCCAATTGTTCCAGGTTATGGTCACGAATCCCCTTGTTTTGCTGTCTCCGTAAAATTTCATCATTAATCTCCTTAGGCGTCTTCCCTCCAGGAACTGCGCGATAGCCATCATCATATACAACCTCTCTGGGTATGAAGGTTGGATCTTCTGCCAATTGGAGTTCAACCTTATGTTGAAGAACTTTAGCACAAAAGAGACACTTGCAACCTTCGATGCAACTATCCCTATGAATCTTGTTTTCTTGAAAACCCTCCCAATCGGTAAGAACCCTGGGAGCGGCTTCATCTTGTCTAGCTTGAAGATCCTTTTCCGCATCCAACTGGTACATGGCTTCTTCGGCTTCCTTGTGCAGCTGGAGTTCATACTTGGCAGCAATATCATGTTCGCTATAAAGCTGGCACTTACGGATTGTGAGAGCGCTCTCTTCATCTAGTTCCTCTTTCTCTTGCTTAGTCAATAATCTTTCAAAAGACAAGAAATCTTCATATGACAAAGGCTTAGCAAGATCAAGAAGACCATCCATGGTGTACCTTTGAGAAACGGCCTCACTTCCAATAGGTCCTATAGATTTTCCTTTGCGCAACAAAACTCCCCTCATAATCTGCCGAAGTTCCTTGTCCATCTTTACCTTGTCGACATTCCATGCGTCAGCTTCGCTTTCCTTCATGAACTTCTTCCTCAGTTCTGACCAGACCACTAGATCATCTCTTGTTGGCGTCAATACTTTGTCAACTTTGTCCCAGGAACAAAATTTTAGAAAGCTGCACAAATTTGTAGCTGAGCCGATCGGCTCCACTATCGCACTGATCGACGCAACTGTCGCCGATCAGCGCCGCCTTGATTGCTTTCCGACGTGCCATCTTCCATAGCTTCTGCCTTTAGGGCTTTGTTCTGGTGAGTATGTAATGCGAGTTGATCCGTGGGGTTGCTGCCCTCTCATATTTATATCCCTTGATTTCCAATTGGACTATGACTCTATCTCTTATTTACAGAATTAACCTATCTTAACAAGGAAGGTTTGAAACTGACTCACTACCGCACCGATCTGCGCGGTACACTATTTTTACCCAATCAAAACAAAAAAAATCACAAAAATCAAAAACATATACAGGGCTTTTGTTTTACATCGTTAAGCTCAACCACACAGGGCACTAAGCAGTGAAGTACACATCAAAAGATTTTAATTCAAAAGTGTCAGGTTCTAGATATACCTTTAGACATTGTCCATTCACCGTGTACTTGTTCCTTTTGCCATCCATTACAATCACAACTCCCGAAGGTAACACCGTATTCACCAGATAAGGTCCTTTCCATTTACTTCGCAGTTTGCCTTTACCAAATAATCTGAATTGTGAATTAAATAGGAGTACCCGATCATCTTCCTTGAATTCCTTCTTCAAAAGCTTCTTATTATACCACTTCTTTGTCTTTTCCTTATATGTTGTCACATTTTCATATCCATGTAATCGCATCTCTTCCAATTCGCTTATTTGAATTTTCCTTTTCATACCGGCGGCATTAAGATCCAAATTCATTTCCTTTATAGCCCAATAAGCCTTATGATCCAATTCCACCAGTAGGTGACATGATTTCCCATAGACGAATTGATATGGTGTCATACCAATTAGTGTCTTGAATGCTGCCCTCTATGCCCATAATGCTCCGTTAAGCTTTATAGCCCAATCTTTTCCTTCCTTCGTAACTATTTTCCGCAGAATCCCCTTTAATTGCTTATTTGACGTCTCCGCTTGTCCATTTGTCTGAGGATGATAAGCTGTTCTAATTCTGTGTTCAACCCCTGATGTTGCTAAAAACCTAGTAAATTCTCCTCCTGTGAAATGCGATCCTCCATCTGTAATTATTATCCTTGGTATTCCATACCTTGGGAAAACTTGCTCCTGAAGTATATTCCTTGATTCTCTTGTAGTATTGAACTTGCATGCCATTGCTTCAACCCACATGGAAACATAATCAACGGCAACCAATATATTTTCGCAACCATGAGAATTCACAAATGGTCCCATAAAATTGATACCCCATACATCAAAGATATCGACTTGAAGATTGTACTTAAGAGGCATTGCATTCCTACTGTTAACATTTCCTATTTGTTGGCATTGAGCACATGTTGCAACAAACCTTTTTGCATCTTCATGCATAGTAGGTCAATAGAATCCATTTGCCCATACTTTCACCTGTGTTCTGAAATAGCCGTAATGTCCCCCATAATTTGAAGAATGACATTTTGATAAAATGTTCGCTCTTTCTTCTCTGGGTACACATCTTCTCACTGCTCCATCCTAACAATACCTATACAAGTATGGGTCGGCCCATATGAATTTTTTCATTCTGCTCTTAACTCTTCTCCTTGTATTCTTGTTCATCATATCAGTTTGTCCCTCGAAACCTTTGATAATATCCGTCATCCATCTCTCTCTATGATCAAATCCCGCGAATAGCTGCTCTTGTTGCATTTCATCTTTTATTGGCTCAGTTGATAATGACTCAAGATGAGACAAATGATCTGCTACAAAATTTTCCACTCCTTTCTTATCTCTTATTTCCAAATCAAATTCTTGTAGCATCAATACCCACCGCATTAACTGAGGCTTAAATTCCTTTTTTGAAACCAAATATCTTATAGCAGCATGATCAGTATATACAATCACCTTAGAATTTAGAATGTAAGATCTAAACTTCTCAAAAGCAAATATAACAACTAACATCTCCTTCTCAGTTGTTGTATAATTGATCTACGCCTCATTCAATGTCTTGCTAGCATAATAAATAGCATGCACTTTACCTTCTTTCCGTTTCAATAACAGCTCCAACTGCATAATCACTTGCATCACACATAATTTCAAAAGGTAAACTCCAATCAGGTGGCTGCATGATGGGTGCAGAGCATATCCTTTAATTTTTAGATTTCTGAAGGCAAAGAGTCTTTCTGTGACACCCCAGGTGTCTCACCTTAATTTAACAAATATGAGGAGCACAAATCATGGAAATTATAGCATGAAATGATAGAGCCAATCTATTTGAATTAATTCTAGGCAAATAAAACCCCTGCAACCAAGTTACTGAAGCAATTTAAAAATTCAATACAACTCATGCCAAATAAATTCATCAACAGTTTGGTAATAATAAAATAGAATATTATGAATTTATTGGGCATTTTATCGGCTTAGAAAGACCCACAATTAATTAATTGATTCTTAAGTAACCAATTAATGCATTTAATAAATTCTAAAAATATTTTTATAAAAATTTCAAATAAACTTCACCAGAGTGTTCTCCAACATTTAATTAGTCAGTCCACCAAGTTTCACCATTTTAGGAAATCCCTAGCTATTTTATTTTGACTTATTAAAAACCAGCTTTGACCAGGGTCTTGTTTGTAAGAAATCCAAAACTTGGAGGGCTGCAGCGCAAAATCTTTTTCTTCCTCCCGCACTGGCGCAGAGCTTCTCCACTGCCGTTGCCTTCGCTCTCCCCGCACGCCACCGCCGGTCTTCAACTCCTCGGGACTCCACGCGCAACTATGCCGCCTGCACCCCCCTCTACAACCCCGTGCTGTCCCGTCCATCCTCCCGCCGTGATCGTGGCCCACTGGCCTCCTCCCTCTCTCCTGCACGTCAATCGGGCAGGCCGGAAAGACTTCAATTCCCGTGCGCTATTGCTGCCCTGACTGCCAACCACCTAGTGACCCTCTTTGCGACTCCAAGCGCACCACAACGCACATGTTTCGCCCTCACTGCGCAGTTGCTCCCCACTCTCTCTCTCTCTCTCATTTTCCTTCTGTCTCTCCGTGCTCTGCTTCTCCCCGCCATTACCGAACCCGAGCTTGAGCTCGCATTGCCACTGCTCCAACACCCCTCGAACCAAGCCAAGCACATAGAAGCCCACGCACACTTCTTCCCTCGCTTCCCTTGCTCATCTCCCGGCTAACCTCCCCATGAGATTGAGTGAATTGAGGAAGACCCGATCCCTGCTCCACGCGATCACCATTGACGCCGACTCCAAAATTCCCCACCCTTGGTAAGCCTCGTCCCCTGTTTCTACTTCTCCCGTGCGCGCAACTCCCCGCCAAACGCGACTAACCATTTTCCCTTGGTTCCTTGCTCAAGATCGACGGCGCCGCTACTTTTCCCCGGCCGCTTTTCCCTCCGTCGTCGAACTTGAAGCCGCTCCACGACAAGGTCCTACCTCTGGCCCTCCCCGACGCAAGCTGAGGCGATGCCGCTCTTCCCCGTGCCCCGGTGAAGCTCTCGGAGAAGACGGTGTTCGGTTTGCTGCCCCTAGCCCGAACGCGACCTTGCCGAAGTTCGTCTTTCACCGCTCCTCGCCGCTGACCACTTTCTAGTGAGATCCCGTCCTTGCGAACCCCACCCTGCTCTCTGCCTCGGTGTGCGTGTCATGCGCATGGTCCCGTGACGAGTTTCCGTCATCCGTAGCCGCCGGCTGCGTGCCCTCCGACCGCGCGCCACCCTGCTCCGATGAGCCTATTGGCCATCCTTCTGGCACCTACGTGGCCATGACGTGGCTCCAACATGGATCCTAGGTGTCGCCTACGTGGCAATGTTTAGTTAATAAATACAAAAACTAGCCAGAAAATGCTTAAAACTTCCCAAACTCATAGTAAATCAATTTTAAACCCAATAAGGCCCAAACAAATTTTGTTAGACTCATCTTGAAGAGCTCTATTTTAGTAAAATGATAAACCACTGCCTCTATGCATATATTTTTATCCATATATTAAACTGTCCAAACAATAATTAATTCACCAGAAATACTAGGAATAAAATATAGTCTTGATGTTTGGCATGCTTAGTAAAAACATGATTATCTATCACCACAAATTTTGGTTTGGCAAAATATGAATTATTTTAGGGTATGGAATTTAATTAGTGTGTTTGCTTAAATAAATTCTAGTAATTATTCTATAAATAATTGGCCCTTGCTTTGTGCACAGTAAATCACACATGTCCAGAAACATAAAATTACTTGGTTAATTAATTTAATTTCTTATATTCCCCATTTACTTTGTTTAATTGCATAAGGGTTATATATACCTAAAATCATAACTAACAACCCAACTTCTCTGAAGCATATGGCTTCGAGAACATAATAATAATTTTAATTAACATTAAAACACAAAGTGCTTGCATGCATCATATTATTTCACTCAATGGTATATCGATAATACCATTAATACAATTCGATCATATAGGCAACGACAACCAAGAGCAAGGAGAGGATAATCAGAAGGACCTTGATCCTCAGGAACAAGAAATTGTAGTTGCTAGCACTAACATCAATCCAGGCAAGTCTCGGTTTACATTCGCCTTTTTCATAAAGTTTGCTAGTTTTCAATATTACTAGTGTCTGTGATTATTGTTGCATTAGGTCATAGGAGTTGGTTGGAACCCACCTTGCATGACACCAAATGACCTATGCCACTGTCAATAGAACTTTGGTAGTATCAGTACTGTGTCACTATGCTTAGTAATTGCTAGACTCGGTTGATATCATTACTAAGAAATGAACTTGACCACTGGAACGGGAATTAATAAAAGAAGTTTATTTTAATGTTATGACCGGGCAAGAATGATGCATGTGTAGGTTTGCAGCAACACATGGGTGTTGACTGCGGTAGCCCTGCCTTATCGAACCTAGGATCCGTCCGTGGTCGGCCCCTTGGTCAAGTATTGAACAGTACCGAATGCATGCTAGTCTATGGACACTAGTAAACTGATGTAGCATTGGCGCAACAATGAGGGCGGTACCTAGTACAGTGGTCATTGACCCTTCTGCTGCTGGAGTGGGCGGTTCATACCGTGAAGTACTGTTGGCAGAATGGCATGCCCACTCACTGAGACTGGACCCGGACCAAGTTGTTTTTTGTCTTTGCGAAAGGTTGCCATATACGACCTTAATTGGTGTGTATGTGTCATGTTTTCGGGTTTCCCAGCTGGTGTAAATCAATTGCAATTGCTGTCCCTCACAGTAATGAGTACCACTTGGTCACTCAGTCGTCACATAGTTGCACATGGTACTTGGAAGTTGATTAAGATGCTCATTGTTGATGTTACTATTATTGCTCTTATGTTGCACTTACTTTATGTATTGCCTTATTACCTTATTGTTGCAACTAAAGTTACATTTCCGCTCTACCCAATTAAGTTGAGAACTAAAACCTAATAGAACTAATAGGTTGCTTAGTGCGAGTCCTTTTAAACAAGCCACCTATTAGAGCCATTGCATGTCTAGGTGTCCGACGGGTAAGACTTGCTGAGTAATTAGTACCCAGACTTTGTGCCACTGTTATTTTCAGGTAATGAAGAGGTAGAATTGCCTGAGAATGTGATGTCTTGGGCGGACGTGCAAGTCCCTGAGGGTTGGACTGCCCACTGGGAGTCCGACTCGCCGCCGCAGTAATGATGTGTGTTGCTAGAGTGATGGTTCTTCGGGCATGAACCATTACTACGCTGTATCGTCGCGCTCGTAGCTTCTTATCATGAATTGCTTCCGCTGTTTTCAAAAACATTATGAACTTGTAATATTCTGCTGCACTCTAATGACTTAAATAATGTAATATTCAACTTAAATTCAAACCAATGTTATATTATCAAGTGTCTGTGTTATCAGCACCGTCGGGACCTCGATCCTTCGGGAAGGGGTGCCACAGCTAGTATCAGAGCCGTGGTCCATGATAATACAACATTTAAATCATATTTTCAAAAACTACGACATTTGTGAGTGAGGATACGTTAGTACTGCCTATGTAGGTAATAGGGTGGTGACAAAGCTAACCTAGGTTATGTTTGTTTACATTATTTGCATCTACGGCTTCTTCAAACGAAGGTACGTACGTGCTTAACTGACACACATGATATTGGTGCCTATGCTCGCAGGCGGATACGAGACACTGTTGGCTCGTGACTTATCACGGGGCGATCCTTTCCCATGGATCGTTTCTAGTAGTACTGTGCTTATTTTTATAGTTTCTTTTGAATTTGATGTATTGTTTCAGCAATGGATCTTCTGCAGGTACACTAACACCATAAGTATAACATTTAGAATGACATACGTGTTGAGTGCGGGTCGTCACCAAGTATCAGTGCCGCTAAGTATCGGCAATGATAGGCGTTGTGCTGTGAAGAACAATAGGTTAATGAAATGAAGGTTTTGCATCATGCATCCCACTATAACTAAACTAAAATAAGGTTCTCTCCTTGCTCACCAACCTCTGAATAAAAATTTTCTAAACATGATAAGTATAAAATTCTGAATGACAAGGTTAACAAGAATCTGTCATGTTTTTAGCTGCCAACTTCAAATTTCATAACTATTAATTTGCTCAACCAAATAAGGCATACAAATACTTTTCAGAAAGGTCACAACATCTCCTGCCACCTAGAATTTAAATTAAAATTCAATCATAACAGTAACAACCTCAGAAACAAGGAACAAGTACAATCTGTCCACTCACTGTTTTCAGCAAGACCTTGAACTTAAAATTTTCATAACTAAAGTTGTACTTCGAATTTGCAAGAGTTTGAACCCAATCTGGAAAGCCCTTGAAGTCTATTTTCATCTCCAATAGGTTTCACCATTTTACCAGTTTTCCTCTGTCCAGTAGAGCCAAAATATTAAGCCTCTGTCAATCTAAAACAGAATCTGCCAACCTGAAATGGCAAAATTCATAACTCTAGATTCACTTGGAATTTTTAAAGTGTGATTACAATCTGGAAAGCTGTGAAAGTGTACTGTAACATGGATCCAAGCCCAAATTTTTAAGACTTTGTTCTCTGTTCGAAATACCCACTTTTCTGACTGTTGTACAGTCAAGACAGAATTCGTTTTAAAACCCATTGCCGTATTATTGACCCTTGAGGCTGGAAAATGTGAACTAAAAACTTTGTTTCATTATTTTATAGCACTTTATATGAAATGCATTGTTACTCATGGAACATTGTACTCACCATTGGGTTTATGTTCCAGATGCGTGACCACGGTTTTGAGGAGCTTTTGCACGACGGGTAGCGCTATACCACCGGTCTCCACCACCGTGGCTTTCCTACACTTTTGTGGGATCTTCTGCGCTTGCTGGGCAATGACGAGCCACCCTCCTACATGGGCCACGAGATCCGCCGCCACGGCGTGACTCTTACGGAGGCGCACATCAGCATCCCCACTCACCCGCGCAACCTCGACATGGCGGGTATGGAGAGCACGGCGACTTGTGGGAGCCTCCGTGAGGGCTTGGAGAGAGTCGCCCACAGGGCTCTCACCCACTTCTGTGGGCGCCACACAATAGCGCTCTCTGGAACTCTGTTTGAGATGATCCCCATCTGACACCAGGCCAACCCGGTCTGGTAGAGGCGCGTGAGGCACATCGGTCATGACGACTACCTGACGTACCACGCAATATACCACCGTGTGTCCTACTACTCCAAGTACCTCCTTAACTTGGATAAGGAGGCTAGCAGCCACAGCAGGATCATACTGGCTGAGGCTAAGCAGGTCTGGGTGTAGAGGAATGACCTACAGACACAGGCCGACGCACAGCAGAGAGAGATTCAGCGGCTGACCGCTGCTCTTGAGGCGAGTAAGACTCGCGTTATTGAGGTGACTGGATAACAAGACACCATCATGCAGGAGGTTGATAGATGTGGCATGATTATACAGCAGCGCGCCAACCACAATGAGCACCTGCAGCATCAGTTGACGGTTGCACTGCATGAGATGGAGCTTATGGGAGAGGATTTAGAGACCCTAGCTCAGGAGAACCAGGGCCTGCAGCAGCAGCTAGAGGCGGCCCTTGCACCACCGGCAGCACCGGAGGAGGAGGAGCCGTAGGAGGATATGGAAGAGGAGTCTGATGTAGACTATGAGGCACCAGCTCGAGGTAGGACCTAAGAGGATAGTGGTAGACTAGATTAGTCTTGGTAGTCAGGATCAGTTGGGTAGCTAACTTTTGTCGATCCACGTGAGGTTGTTGTATTTTGGGGTTGATGCATGAGATGCTTTTGTAACTCGATGGCCATATATTCCGAGTCCTGTACTGAGATTACGATGACTTAAGTTATGCATTGGTTGTATTTTTTTGCTATTGTTGTTGCAACAAAGTTTAATCGTACTTATTGACTCAATCAATGTACTTTCTTTGTAGATGGCTGAAAACAAAGAACAACTACCACAGGGTTGGGAGATTATCGATCGTCTGGAGTTCACCGGGATGACTCTTCTGTTCTGGAGAGTTCTCTGTGGCTTTGGCTATGACATCCCTCCCACTTATGTTGGCAAGGAATTCGAGGAACATGGAGTACCTTCATGTGTCATCCATGTGGCAGTTCCTACCAACCACTCTGTTACTCCAGGATGGGAATCCTGGACCATCAGCATCTCTAGGACTGACTTACCTTGCACTTGGGGTGTTGCCACTTTCAAGGCACTCACTTGGTTTTGTGAAGTTCACAAGCACGATGTTGCCGGAACACCCATCGCCTTACTACCCATCAGTGATGTGAATGATTTCGAATGGAATAGGCGCGTGGATTTCATCTTTGACCCAAACCACCGCCACCATAACCCTATGCTGTCCATAATAGAGTATTATGGTTTGTCCTCTTTTGCTTTGTGCACAAACTTGTGCTGACATTTGGATGTGTTCCATTCCGCACTTCAACTTTCTGAGGTCGAAAAACAAGCTAAGGATGAAGAAATTGCAGAACTGAACCAGCAAATCCAAGACAAGAATAAAGAGATGGATGTGATTGTAGAAGAACATGACCAAGCCTAGCAGGATGCCGTGGATTTTGAGCATGACATGATTGAGGCTCAAGATGACTTGGAGACATTCAAGGCTGTCCATCTTCCTATTGAAGGGAATTGGGATGAGATCTTCATAGAGTATGGAGAACAAGACGATGTGGAGATGGCACCTGTCGGTATTGATGAAGTGGAAATGATGGATTTGGAGGAACCAGAAGAACCTATGGAACCCGAGGAACCAGAAGAGCCGGAAGACTTAGTCTAGGAGTAAATGATTCGCTACACCTCTGTGTGCGGTCGTGAAGTATATGTATCCCTAGTTCGGTGTAGGAGTGTGAATCCTGCATAACGTGTCCGCAATATCGTAGCTAGGCGTTGGCATGTATGTGTAAGAAATCGTGTGATGATGTTCTGAATTGATTTAATGAAGATGGTTGTCGTTCCAAAATTTTATCGTGCCTTTTGCAAATTTATATTCTTGCGCATATGATTTTATGGAATATTTTGATAAATAACTAATATGCAATCGTATAAATTGCAGCATGGTGCGTACTCAGAATCAGGAAGATCCTGAGAACTCTCAGCAAGGAGCTAATGTTGAGCCTTCGTTAGCTAAGGTTCTAGCTGCTGCGCTCAACGGGCAGCAAAATGACTCTGAGCTACTTCGTCGACTGGTCGACATCACAACCCATCTGGCTGGACAAGGAGGCAACCGCCACAACAATAACCAGCCCCGACAGAGCACCTACTCAGATTTTCTGGGCACCCATCCACCAACCTTCGAGCGTGCCAGAGAGCCGCTGGACGGCGACCACTGGCTACGCTAGACCGAGTCTAAATTTGGTCTGTTGGAGTGCATCGAGCACCAGAAGGTGTTGTTCGCCGCCCAACAACTCCATGGCTCTGCTAGTGCCTGGTGGGCCAACTATGAAGCTTCTCTACCTGCTGGACGTCGCACCGAATGGAATAAGTTCAAAGCTGCTTTCCGTGCTCATTTCATACCTGCTGGCCTCATGCAGAGGAAGTTCCAGGAATTCATGGATCTGAAACAAGGAGGGAGGAATGTCCTCCAATATTCTGAAGCTTTCAATCATCTTGCTCACTATGCCATAGAGTATGTTAATACCAAGGAGAAGAAAAGATACGCATTCCTATGTGGGATGAATGCCACGCTTAAGGAACGTCTGACTTGGCAGATGACTGGTACATACAACGACTTGGTCAATGCTGCTATTGTCCAGGAAGGCGCCATGCGCCAAGTTGAAGAAGAAGATCGCAAGAGGAAGGCCCCTGCTAGTGCCACTGCTGCCCCGCAGGGAAAGCATCGCCTGATTTATATTTCCCCCACTAGACAGCGTTTCCGGGCATCACCGCAGCAACGGGTTCAGCGATAGTTTGGCCAGAACTACTCAAGGCCACCACAGCAACAGAACTTCCCACCTCATGCACCATACCAACAGCAGAACAATCAGTACCATGCACCATATCAGCAGCAAGGAAACCAGAATGCTCGTGCCCCACAGCCTCCTAATCGTGGAAGCAACTATCCTTGCTACAATTATGGTCGTACCGGCCATTTTGCTAAGAACTGCACTGCACCAAGGCGCAACAACAACAACCAGCGTCAGAACCAGAGCAGGAATGTGAATGCACCGTCTCATGGTGCCCAAGTGAACTACACCAGTGCTGAAGACATCCTTCAGGGCGAACCCGTGTTGACCGGTACGCTCTCGCTCTATCGCCAGCCTGTCCTTGCACTTTTTGATTCTGGTGCTATGCATAATTTCATTAGCCAAGCATGTGTGCAAAAATTTAATCTTCAACCCTAGACTATAAAAAAATGCTACACAGTTTGTTCCCCCGCTGGACAAATTAGTGCCAATCAAATAGTATGCAAAGCTCCCCTAGAAATAAACAAGAAAATCTACCCCACGGATTTCATCATGCTTAGCCACCAGGGAATTGATTTGATTTTGGGTATGTTCTGGATGAAAACCCATAGAGCTATGCTAGACATCGAGCCCCGTATCGTTTACATCAACTCCCCTTTGCATGGAAAAGACACACTTTCTCTAAACATCAATTCATCAAAAGCCTTGATTGTCCATCACTTGGAAGGGCAATCACTCGAGAACATCCCCGTTGTTTGTGAGTATCCGGACGTGTTTCCTGAAGATATCTCTGGCCTACCGCCTGACCGTGAAGTGGAATTTAAGATAGAGTTACAGCCAGGAACTTCTCCGATATCTCGTCGACCCTATAAGATTGCCCTAAATGAGTTGGCCGAGCTGAAAAAGCAATTGAATGAGTTAGTGGAAAAGGGATTCATTCGCCCAAGCACTTCACCTTGGGACTGTCCTACTATTTTCGTGAAGAAGAAGGACAAATCTCTATGTCTGGTTGTTGACTATCGACCATTGAATGAAGTCACGATCTAAAATAAGTACCCATTACCCCGAATTGATATCCTTTTTGATCAATTGGTTGGTGCCAAGGTCTTTTCCAAGATCGACCTTAGCTCGGGTTACCATCAGATAAGGATTAGAGCAGAAGATATTCTGAAGACCGCCTTCTCTACTAGGTATGGGCTATTCGAGTACCTGGTAATGTCCTTCGGATTGACAAACGCTCCAGCCCATTTCATGTACCTCATGAATTCGGTATTCATGCCAGAGTTGGACAAATTTGTGATATTCCTTGATGACATCCTCATCTATTCAAAGTCCAAGGAAGATCATGCCGAACATCTTCGCATTGTTCTTCAACGCCTCCGAGATCACAAGCTGTATGCAAAATTCAGCAAGTGTGAATTTTGGTTGGACCGTGTGCAATTTCTTGGTCACATAGTTTCTGCAGAAGGTATCTCGGTGGACCCTGGAAAAGTTCAAGATGTGCTAGACTAGAAGCCACCAAAGATAGTTCACCAAGTACGCAGTTTCCTCGGGCTAGCCGGATATTATCGTAGGTTCATTCCAAACTTTTCTCGGCTGACCAAACCCATCATGGAGCTGCTAAAAAAGGAGAAAAAGTTTGATTGGAATGACAGATGTGAAGCAGCATTTCAAGGATTGAAAAAATTATTGACCACTACCCCAGTATTGGCTCAACTGAACATCACCAAGCCGTTCGACGTATATTGTGTTGCGTCTGAGACAGGACTTGGATATGTACTCATGCAAGAAGGTCGTATCATAGCCTATGCATCTCGACAGCTACGGAAGCATGAAGAGCACTATCCAACTCATGATTTGGAGCTAGCTGCAGTTGTACTAGCACTGAAAATATGGAGGCATTATTTGCTCGGCAACTTAGTGCACATCTACATAGACCATAAGAGCTTGAAATATATCTTCACCTAGACTGATCTGAACATGAGACAACATCGGTGGCTAGAATTGATTAAGGATTATAACCTGGAGATTCATTATCATCCAGGCAAGGCCAATGTAGTCGCTGATGCGTTAAGTAGGAAGCTACACTGCAACCACTTAATGCTGGAATGTCACCACAACAATAACGACATCACTACATCAAAACCCAGCCTTCACGTTTCACCTGCTGTAGTGATTAGCAACCTAAGTGTACATTCTACTGTTTGTGAAGAAATTATTGCTGCACAGAAAAAGGACGTTGGTATGACCCATATCCGTCAAAACATTAAGGATGGTAAAGCAAAATGCTTCACCCAATACTCAGACAGAACTCTGTGGTTCAATAACGTTTAGTAGTACCAAAAGACTTTAAACTCCGATGGAAGATCTTAGATGAAGCACATCACTCCAAATATTCTATCCATCCTGGTAGTAATAAAATGTACCAAGACTTGAAGAAGAATTTTTGGTGGACAAGGATGAAGCAAGAAGTTGCTCGATATGTTGCAGAATGCGATACTTGTCAGAGAGTTAAGGCTGATCATTTGAAATAGGCCGGATTACTTCAACCATTGAGTATTCCTGCCTGGAAATGGGAAGACATCAGCATGGATTATATTGTTGGTCTCTCTCTCACTTCTCGGAAGCATGATTTGATTTGGGTCGTTGTGGACCGACTCTCAAAATCTGCCCACTTCCTATCGATCAATAACACCTACAAGATAAAGCAATATGCAGAACTATACATAGCAAGAATTCTATGTCTTCATGGAGTACCCAAGACCATTGTTACAGATTGTGGCTCACAGTTTGTCGCTCGTTTTTTTGGAACAACTGCATGCATCTCTGGGTACCAAGTTGATCCGAAGTTCTGCTTACCATACCGCTACTGATGGACAAACCAAACGTGTCAACCAGATTTTGGAAGATATGCTTAGAGCATGTGTTTTAACACATGGTGGCAATTGGGATGAGTATTTGCGTTATGCGGAATTCTCATACAACAATAGTTACCAAGAGAGTCTTAAAATGTCACCATTTGAAGCACTTTATGGTCACAGTTGTAGAACACCGCTAAACTGGTCTGAATCTGGAGAAAGAGTAACCTTTGGTCCTGACCTTGTCAAGAATGCTGAAGAAAAGGTTCGTACCATTCAAGCAAATCTTAAAGCTGCTAAATGCCATCAAGAGAAGTATGCAAACAGATGATGTAGGCCACTATATTTCAACAATGGTGACTACGTCTATCTTCTAGTGTCGCCTATATAGGGTATCCAACGGTTTGGAGTCAAAGGAAAGTTAGCTCCCCGTTATATTGGGCCATTCCAAATTTTGGAACGATGTGGGAATGTAGCCTATAAGCTAGAGTTACCTGCCAATCTATCTGGAGTTCATAACACCTTTCACGTCTCTCAGCTAAAGCGGTGTCTCAAACCACCCATCGACAAAATCTTGGAAGAGTATGACCAACTCCAACCCGATCTCACCTACTCCGAACAACCCATAAAGATCCTCGACGAGAAAGAGCGCACAACCCGTAATAGAACCCTTAAATTCTACAAAGTTCAATGGAGTAACCACTCAGAGGATGAGTCTACTTGAGAATCTGAAGAATTTCCAAGCACTCACTACCCGGAATTTCGATCGTCATACACAGGTATACTATGACCACCGTACTTCCCTCTAGTTTGCCTGTTCATAATCTCGGGGCGAGATTTCTTTAAGGAGGGAGGACTGTGACACCCCAGGTGTTTCACCTTAATTTAACAAATATGAGGAGCACAAATCATGGAAATTATAGCATGAAATGATAGAGCCTATCTATTTGAATTAATTCTAGGCAAATAAAAACCCTGCAACCAAGTTATTGAAGCAATTTAAAAATTCAATACAACTCATGCCAAATAAATTCATCAACAGTTTGGTAATAATAAAATAGAATATTATGAATTCATTGGGCATTTTATCTGCTTAGCAAGACCCATAATTAATTAATTGATTCTTAAGTAACCAATTAATGCATTTAATAAATTCTAAAAATATTTTTATAAAAATTTCAAATAAACTTCACCAGAGTGTTATCCACAATTTAATTAGTCAGTCCCCCAAGTTTCACCATTTTAGGAAATCCCTAGCTATTTTATTTTGATTTATTAAAAACTAGCTTTGACCAGGGACTTGTTTGTAAGAAATCAAAAACTTGGAGGGCTGCAGCGCAAAATCTTTTTCTTCCTCCCTCACTGGCGTAGAGCTTCTCCTCTGCCATCGCCTTCGCTATCCCCACACGCCACCGCCGGTCTTCAACTCATCGGGACTCCACGCGCAACAGTGCCGCCTACAACCCCGTGCTGTCCCGTCCATCCTCCCACCGCGATCGCTGCCCACTGGCCTCCTCCCTCTCTCCTGCACGTCAACTGGGCAGGCCAGAAAGACTTCAATGCCCGCGTGCCATTGCCGCCCCGGCTGCCAACCACCCAGTGACCCTCTTCGTGACTCCAAGCGCACCACAACGCACACGTTTCACCCTCACTCCGCAGTTGCTCCCAGCTCTCTCTCTCTCATTTTCCATCTGTCTCTCCGCACTCTGCTTCTCCGCGCCATTACCGAACCCGAGCTTGAGCTCGCATTGCCACTGCTCCAACACCACTCGAACCAAGCCAAGCACATAGAAGCCCGCGCACACTTCTTCCCTCGCTTCCCTTGCTCATCTCCCGGCTAACCTCCCCGTGAGATCGAGTGAATTGAGGAAGACCCGATCCCTGCTCCCTGTGATCGCCATTGATGCCGACTCCAAAATTCCCCGCCCCTGGTAAGCCTCGTCCCCTCTTTCTACTTCTCCCACACGCGCAACTCCCCGCCAAACGCGCCTAACCATTTTCCCTTGGTTTCTTGCTCAAGATCGATGGTGCCGCTGCTTTTCCCCGGCCGCTTTTCCCTCCGCCATCGAACTCGAAGCCGCTCCACAACGACCTCCTACCTCCGGCCCTCCCCGATGCAAGCTGAGGCGATGCCGCTCTTCCCTGTGCCCCGGTGAAGCTCTCAGAGAAGACGGAGTTCGGTTTGCTACCCCCGGGCCCGAACGCGACCTCGCCGAAGTTCGTCTTGCGCCGCTCCTCGCCGCCGACCGCTTTCCGGTGAGATCCTGTCCTCGCGAACCCCACCCTGCTCTCCGCCTCAGTGTGCGTGTCATGTGCATGGTCCCGCGATGAGTTTCCGTCATCCGTAGCCACTGGCAGCGTGCCCAATGATAAATCACTGCCTCTGTAATAAATATCAGAAACTAGCCAGAAAATGCCTAAAACTTCTAAAACTCATAGTAAATCGATTTTAAACCCAATGAGGCCCAAACAAATTTTGTTAGACTCATCTTGAAGAGCTCTATTTTAGTAAAATGATAAATCACTGCCTCTGTACATATATTTTTATCCATATATTAAACTGTCCAAACAATAATTAATTCACCAGAAATTGTAGGAATAAAAGTTAGTCCTGATTTTTGGCATGCTTAGTAAATACATGATTATCTATCACCACAAATTTTGGTTTGGCAAAATATGAATTATTTTAGGCTCTAGACTTTAATTAGTGTGTTTGCTTAAATAAATTCTAGTAATTATTCTGTAAATAATTGGCCCTTGCCACTTGGCACAAAAATCACTCACACAAGTCTCTATGCACAGTAAATCACACATGTCTAGAAATATAAAATTACTTGGTTAATTAATTTAATTGCTTATATCCCTCATTTACTTTGTTTAATTGCATAAGGGATATATATACCTAAAATCATAACTAACAACCCAACTTCTCTGAAGCATATGGCTTCGAGAACATAATAATAATTTTAATTAACATTAAAATACAAGGTGCTTGCATGCATCATATCATTTCACTCAACGGTATATCGATAATGCCATTAATACAATTCGATCATATAGGCAACGATGACCAGGAGCAAGAAAAGGATAATCAGAAGGACCTTGATCCTTAGGAACAAGAAATTGTAGTTGCTAGCACTAACATCAATCCAGGCAAGCCCTGGTTTACATTCGCCTTTTTCATAAAGTTTGCTAGTTTTCAATATTACTAGTGTCTATGATTATTGTTGCATTAGGTCATAGGAGTTGGATGGAACCCACCTTGCATGACACCAAATGACCTATGCCACTGTCAACAGAACTTTGGTAGTATCGGTACTGCGTCACTATGCTTAGTAATTGCTAGACTTGGTAGATATCATTGCTAAGAAATGAACTTGACCACTGGAATGGGAATTAATAAAAGAAGTTTATTTTGATGTTATGATCGGGCAGGGATGATGCATGCGTAGGTTTGCAGCAACACATGGGTGTTGACTGCGGTAGCCCTGCCTTGTCGAACCTAGGACCCGTTCGTGGTCGGCCCCTTGGTCAAGTATTGAACAGTATCGAATGCATGCTAGTCTATGGGCACTAGTAAACTGATGTAGCATTGGCGCGGCAATGAGGATGGTACCAAGTACAGTGGTCGTTGACCCTTCTACTGCTGGAGTGGGCGGTTCATACCGCGAAGTACTGTTGGCAGAACGACATGCCCACTCGCTGCGACTGGACCCGGACCAAGTTGTTTTTCGTCTTTACGAAAGGTTGGCATATATGACCTTAATTGGTGTGTATGTGTCATGTTTTCGGGTTTCCCAGCTGGTGTAAATCAATTGCAATTGTTGTCCCTCGTAGTAATGAGTACCACTTGGTCACTGAGTCGTCATGTAGTTGCACATGGTACTTGGAAGTTGATGACGATGCTCATTGTTGATGTTACTATTATTGCTCTTATGTTGCACTTACTTTATGTATTGTCTTATTACCTAATCGTTGCAACTAAAGTTACAGTTCCGCTCTACCCAGTTAAGTTGAGAACTAAAACCTAATAGAACTAATAGGTTGCTCAATGCAAGTCCTTTTAAACAAGCCACCTATTAGAGCCATTGCATGTCTAGATGTCCGACGGGTAAGACTTGCTGAGTAATTAGTACTAAGGCTTTGTGCCACTGTTGTTTTCAGGTAATGAAGAGGTAGAATTGCCTGAGAATGTGATGCCTTGGGACGTGCAAGTCCCTAAGGGTTGGACTGCCCACTAGGAGTCCGACTCGCCGCCGCAGTAATGATGTGTGTTGCTAGAGTGATGGTTCTTCGGGCATGAACCATTACTACGCTGTATCGTCAAGCTCATAGCTTCTTATCCTGACTTGCTTCCGTTGTTTTCAAAAACATTATGAACTTGTAATATTCCGCTGCACTCTGATGACTTAAATGATGTAATATTCAACTTAAATTTGAAATGATGTTGTATTATCAAGTGTCTGCGTTATCAGCACCGTCAGGACCTCGATCCTTCGGGAAGGGGCGCAAAACTTTCATCGTCCATAATGAATTCTGTATCTTGCTTCAACAATTCTGTCCAGGGTTTAGCAATCCTCGAATAATCCTTATCAAATCTACGATAGAAGTTGGCATGTCCAAGAAAACTCCTCAAAGTTGTAAGATCAGTAGGGGGAGGCAATTTCTCAACTGTAGATACCTTTGCCTTATCAACCTCTATCCCCCTATTCGATATGACATGACCAAGTACTATTCCTTCTGTCACCATGAAGTGACACTTCTCCCAATTAAGAACCAAGTCACATTCAACACACCTTTTCAAAACCTTCTCTAAATTCTCCAAACAACTATCAAAATCAGCACCATGTACGGAGAAATCATCCATGAATACCTCCATAATATCTTCTATGAATTCAGCGAATATTGCATTCATGCATCTTTGAAATATGGTAGGTGCGTTGCAAAGACCAAAAGGCATCTTCTATATGCATATGTCCCAAAAGGGCAAGTAAAAGTAGTTTTCTGCTGATCTTCTAGTTTTACCGGTATCTGAAAGAAACCACTATATCCATCCAAATAACAAAAGTATATATTCCTTGCTAACCGTTCAAGCATCTCGTCAATGAATGGAAGAGGATAGTGATCTTTCTTCGTCACCTTGTTCAAACTTCTGTAATCTATGCACATTCTCCATCCAGTTACAGTCCTTTGAGGAATCAACTCATTATTCTCATTAGGCACTACTATCAACCCTCCTTTCTTGGGCACACAATGTACTGGACTAACCCATTCACTATCAGTAATAGGGTAGATCATACCTGCATTAAGCAGCTTCAAAATCTCCTTTTTGACCACTAGCTTCATTGATTCTTTCAACCTTCGCATTCCTTCAACCACTGGTTTAGTATTCTCTTCCAAGTTAATCTTGTGGGTGTAAAATACGGGGTTGATTCCCTTGATGTCATCCAATGTGTAACCAATGGCCTTATTATACCTTTTGAGCATAGCAAGCAGCTTTTTTGTTTCTTCTTTCGTTAGGGCGTTATTCACAATAACTGGATATGTTTTATTTTTCCCTAGATATTAATAGCGTAGCTCTTTTGGAAGTTCCTTCTGTTCTACTTCTGGTGCTTCATCTGGATCTAGCTTACCCAGAGGTTCAAAATAAAAATTTTCCTGGTTGAGCCAATCGGCGCAAGCATCACGCTGATCGGCGCTGGAAGTATCCTTTTCAGCTCCGCACATGAGGTGGTCTAGTGGATCGCCCATATCCATCCCTATCTTCTCATCCTCCTCTGGGTAGAATTCTTGATAGCAAGAAGGGTCTTGATGAGATGGATCATTAAATTGAAATTGCTCTTCTTCACCTCCCAGGTGTAGCGTAATTTGACCTTTTCCAGCATCTAGAACAGCTTGTACTAATATCAAAAATGGCCTCCCTAGAATGATGTCTTCAACTCCAGTTTCCTCATTATCTAGAACGAAGAAGTCCACTGGTATTGTTTTTGAGCTAATCTCTACCTCAACATTCTTGATCACTCCCAGTGGCTTGGTCTTCCTTCCATCTGCCATGACGAGCTCAAGTCCAGTCCCCATGAGTCGCTGTTGAGTTTCATAAGGCATGCTCATGAATGCATCGTAAGTCATCAAGCTAACATGGAAACCAAAGTCACACAAGGCTTTCAGAAATTTCTTCCTTGAAATCTCACATGGTATGTACGGCTCCTCTTCTTGCTCTTCAGTGAGACCTATAGCATACACACCACATAATCCTTCGTAGGGAGCTGACTCAAAGCAACTATCTAGTAATCTCTTTGCTTGTTTCACCTCTGTTCCATCAAGCTCTATATCAGCCTTGTAAAGCTTCCCTAAGACTCTTCCAATAATTTCTTGATCAAAAACATCTGACTTGAAGCGATTACTTGGGAAATTATACTCAATTCTGGCTTCAGAGGCGTCTTGTGGACTGAAGGATCTCCTCATATTGAGCAATTCTTGAGAAAAATCAATAGGAATCCAGTCCATTGGCTCAAATTCATCAAGTGGTTTAGCATTCGCCAATGTCCTATCCCTCTTTGGTTTAGCAAAGTTACCTTCGAATTCCTTCAGGTGGTTGTCCAGAATCACAGCTTCTATCTTGGTATATTCCTTGCAACTTGGTAGAGTTGTCAGGGCGATCAGTTCCCCTGTTGTTGCAACTACACCGATCGGCTCAGAGACTGTACCGATCGGCGCGTGTGTCAGATCCATGAAAGTGGGTCTGACGGGCCCTATCTCTTCAAATTCATGCTCTAGAGTACTCATTGCCCTACTCTCGGACATACAGATCTGTTTAGCCGGCAACTCTTCCTTCTGCATAACTTCTGGGCATTGCTAATTTGGTTCTAGATATTTTTCCCAGTGCTTATGCAAAGCTTTATTCTCAGCGATTTTGCCTATCAATTTGATCCCCACCTTGCCTGTCAACCTCAGAAAACTTCCTCCGGCCGATCCGACCAAATGCATCCTCGATGCCTGGTTTATGGCCATGTAGAAGGTTTGAGCGCACATATTTTCATCAATGCCGAGGTCAGGTTCTTGTTTCAACAATGTTTTAAAACGCGTCCAGGCTTCCGCGAGAGATTCTTCATCTTTTCGTAAGAAGTTCACCTCTTCTCTTCTCAATTTCTACACCTTTGGCAAAGGAAAATAGTAGAGACAAAAATTTCCAACTAATTCACTCCACTTACCTTTCGCATCTCGAGATGCTGCCTTGTGCCACTCTTTGGCTTTTCCTCCCAAAGAGAATGGGAAAAGCAGCCATTTGTATAGATCCTGAGGCACTCCTTCTGATGGAATGTTTGGCAAAGTGCCTCCAAATCTTGTAGGTGAGTATATGGATTCTCCTCCTTCACTCCAAAGAATTTGTTTGCTTCAGCCATGCAAATAATAATGGGATTCAACACATACGAGGAGGTCATGGCCTTCTCGTCTGAGGAATGAGGCACCAGCACATCTGGAGATGGCAAAGAAAGCTCCCTGAGCATCAGAGAAGGTTCCATCATACTCATCCTGAAAATTCACACAAAACACAAAACAAAAACAACTAGAAAAGAAAAGGATTAGACATTAGTAAAATACTAATAGTAAAAGAACTGGCTTGTTCCCCGGCAACGGCGCCAGAAAATGATGATTGTTAGTCGTAGTTACGCACCCACTTATATACCGCAAGAGGACAGTGTACAGTTGTAGCTCTTTTTCCCTCAGAGTATTCCAAGTTTATCGAATCCACAGGGAACGAGCGGGACTATTACTATTAAAGGCTTACTAACAGATTGCAATGGTTGGGTTGGTGTGAATGATAATGGTGAGAGTGTGGTGGATGAATGTTATTAGAGATGTAACAGGATAATGAAGGATTCTCTCCTTACGATTGCTTCACTAGCATGCAACCTTATTCTTATTAACTCGGATGATGATTCCAATATTCTACAAGACATGGTGGTTTCGTTCGTCCCGGTTGTCACTACAGAGGTTATTAGCTCCCCACTGGTTTCTTGCACTATGCAATGGGCAGAAGTGTACCGACCGATACACTAATGGAATAGATGCACAATTGAGTTCACTACATAGTTTGAATTCATAAAGAGAGTATCAATAAGTATGAGAGTTACATGACCAGATCCCCGTACCAGAGAAGAGAATGTGAGACTACTCGCTCATCCTCCTGCTAAGCATAGCAGAAGGGTGAGAAATAGCGCTAGAACGCGCATGAGCCGATCGATGCAACCGTCGCACCGATCAGAGCGACCTCCCTTCTGGTGGTTCTCATCGGTGTTGACCAACCGTCGCCACCAATATCCTGAAACCCTTGTTCTAACAACTGGATATTGTGATTGCTATCTCTCTCTTTCCCCCCTTCTAGCTCTTGATAGATGTCTTCCTTTTATATCAGGCGAGATTAGGTCAACTTCCACCAACTTTGACTTATATTGGGCTGGGCCTCTATCCTTGGACCAAACTATGCTTTTCATTGTCTTTTACCCTCCTACGCCGATCGGCGTGGCTCTGTTCCTGGCCCATCCTTGTTGCTCTTTGATTCCTTATCCATAATTGCCCTTTTTTATACCTGTTTTCTACAATTACATTCAAAACAGAACAACTACAAATATATGCAAATATGGGATGAATTGTTAGTCAATACCACCAAATTAAGACATAAAACATCCTTTTTTGGTAGATAAAATGGGTAACTAGAAACCACCAACAGACCTGCTCTGTATGTTAGATGCACACTCTAGGTACCACCAGATCTGTATGGCTCGTGAGGACGAGGAGAAAATGGCGTCAAGACTCCCTCGGGGAGATTTTGTTACGTGAGCATGCCTTTCGGTCTCAAGAATGCGGGCCCCACTTTCCAGTGGGCCATGCACCTAACGCTGGACACCCAAATTGGAAGAAACGCCCAAGCATACGTCGACGTCATAGTTATAAAGTCCCAGGAAGGCTCTTCTTTGCTAAGTGACCTCAAGGAGACGTTCGGAAATTTGTAAAGGAACAGAGTAAGGCTGAACCTGGAGAAATGCGTCTTCGGAGTCCCTGTGGGCAAGCTACTCGGCTTCTTGGTGTTGCACAGGGGAATCAAGATCAATCCGGAAAAAATCAAGCCCATCGAAGCAATCGAAGTGCCCACCCGCCTCAAGGACGTCTAGCGCCTCGCCGGAAGCATGGAGGCTTTGGGCCGCTTCATATCCTGACTTGGGGAGTGTGCACTACCCTTCTTCAAGATTCTCAAGCAAGTAGGCAAATTCGAGTGGACCAAGCAAGCTGACGATGCCCTCCAAAACCTGAAGCAGTACCTCTTGTCACCAACGTTTCTCACCGCCCCAAGTCCAGGGGAGCCACTCCTCCTTTACATCGCTGCAACCCCACAGGTGGTCAGCATGGTCTTACTAGCCGAGCGGCTGGAGGATGTCTCACCCACCCAAAGGAAGTCGGGCAAAAGGTGACGGGGTTGCTCAGCATACAACCAAGGAGCGGCACTTGAGCCCGACTCGTGGGCTGCGCCCAAAGCTCGCTCAGGACTGGCACCTAAGTCCTACTCGGAGGCTACGCCCGATCATCACCTAGGAGCGGCACCTGAGCCCGACTCAGGAGCTGCGCCCAAAGCTCGCTCGGACCCGGCGCCCCAATCCCACTCGGGGGCTGTGCCCGAGCATCACCCCGGAGCGGCACCTGAGCCTGACTCGGGGGCTTCGCCCAAAGCTCGCTCAGGGCGAGCGCCTGAGTCCCACATGGGGGCTGCGCCCGAGCATCACCCAGGAGCGGCACCCAAGCCCGACTCGGGGGCTGCGCCCAAATCTCGCTCGGAGCCGACGCCGAAATCCTACTCAAGGGCTGTGCCCGAGCATCATCTTGGAGCGGCACCCGAGCCCGACTCGGGGGCTGCGCCTAAAGCTCACTCGAAGCCAGCGCCCGAATCCCATTCGGGGGCTGCGCCCGAGCATCACCCACGAGCGGCACCCGAGCTCGAATCAGGGGCTATGCCCAAAGCTCACTCAGGGCTAGTGCCCGAGTCCCACTCGGGGGCTGCGTCCAAGCATCACCCAGGAGTGGCACCCGAGCCCGACTCGGGGGCTACGCCCAAAGCTCGCTCAGGGTTGGCGCCTGAGTCCCACTCTGGGGCTGTGTTCGAGAATCACCCAGGAGCAGCACCTGAGCCCGACTCAGGGGCTGCGCCCAAAGCTCGCTCAGGGCTGGCGCCCAACTCCCACTCGGGGGCTACGCTAGAGCATCACCCAGGAGCGGCACCCAAGCCCGTCTCAGGGGCTGCGCCCAAAGCTCACTCAGGGCTAGCGCCCGAGTCCTACTCGGAGGCTACGCCCGGGCACCGCCTAGAGCCCGACTCAGGGGCTACACCTACAACTCAACCCCAGGAAGTCAGCAACTGTTTTCCACAACACGGCCCGGGGGCTCCGGCTCCGACCACGGAACCAAATAGGGCCCGTGTCACGCACCTAGTTGCCCCAAAAAGCATAGGCCTTGCCCCGAGTGGCCCGGAGGCTCCGGCCTTGACCAAAGAATGCCAGAGCGACCACTCGCGCCAGAACTGCAGCATCGGACGGGCGCCCATGTGCCGCCAGACCACCCAGGGGCTCTGGCTATGACCAGGCCTAAAGAAGGGGGTGGCCCAGCTGCGCCATGTGTGACTAAAGCACTCATCTAGCGACCGGTGTACTTCATCAGTGAAGTGCTACGTGACGCAAAGATACGGTACCCCATGCACCAAAAGATGATGTACACCCTGCTAGTGACCTCTAGGAAGTTGAGGCACTACTTTCAAGCTCACCCAATGAAAGTGGTCACCGAGCTGTCCCTAGAAATGGTGCTGCACCAACGGGAAGCTATTGGGCGCATCACGAAGTGGGCCTCCGAGCTGGCAGAGTTTGACATCTCTTTCGTCAGCACTCACATCATAAAAAGCCGGGTGTTAGCCGAGTTCGTGGCCGAGTGGACACCAATCCCGGAGCCCGAGCGGGAGGACAGAAGCACCCAAGTACAGCCACAACAACCCTCAGATGGCGCCTATTGGACATTGCACTTTGACGGGTCATTAATGTTGAGCAGGGCTGGGGCAGGCGTACTCCTGACATCCCCCATGGGACATGAGCTTCGCTAAATAATCCAGCTCCACTTCAAGGCATCTAACAATATGCTGAAATATGTGGGCCTCTTGGCCGGTCTCCGCATCACCACCGACTTGGGCATCTCGCGCCTCCTCATCAAAGGAGACTCACAGTTGGTGGCAAATCAAGTTTCAAAGGAATACCAGTGTGCCGACCCACAAATGGCGGCATACCTCGCCGAGCTACGATGGCTGGAGCACCATTTCTATGGCCTAGAAGTGCGCCACATTCCGCAAGCTGAGAACCATGTCACCGATGAGCTGGTGCGGCTGGCCTCTACACGGGCACCGGCGCCAGTAGAAATGTTTGTCAAAACACTCCACTCCCCGTTGGCGCGCGTCTCAGACTCGGAGCCCCTTGAGGAAGCGGCCACCCCACCTACATTGATCAGCAACCCGCACGTCGTGGCAACAGCGTCAGACGCCTCTTGGATTGACAAAATCCTCGGGTACCTGTGCAACAACACCTTACCTAAGGATGACACCGAGGCCGAGGCGCTGGCACGGCAAGCACGGCAATATCGGATGGTTGACGGCCGCCTGCATAGGCAAGGGGCGAACGGGGTCCTCATGAAATGTGTGGACCCAACGCAGGGGCATGACATCCTAAAGGCGATCCATGAGGGGGAATGTGGCAGCCACATGGCCTCCTGAACCTTGGTAGGCAAGGCGTTCTGGCAAGGATACTACTGGCCCATAGCCCTCGCAGACGCCGCAAAGCTGGTCAAGCACTGCAGCTCCTGCCAATTCCACTCCAAGTAGTCCCACCTCCCGGCTTAGGCACTATAGACAATACCTCTGTCCTGGCCATTTGCGGTATAGGGTCTCGACATAGTCGGCCCCTTCTCGACGGCAACAGGGGGGCATCAATGGCTGTACGTCACCATTGACAAATTCACAAAGTGGCCAGAGGCTAAGGCAGTCAACACCATCAACAAACACTCAGCGCAGAAATTCATAAACACATTGGTGAGCCGGTTCGGCATCCCTAACATAATCATCACCGACAACGGGACGCAGTTCACAAGCCACGCTTTCACAGAATACTGCAGTAGCATCGGCACCCGGCTGTGCTATGCTTCCGCCGCTCACCCAAAGAGCAACGGTCAAGCCGAGCGCGCAAACACAGAAATTCTCCTTGGCCTAAAGACAAGGTCATTCAACCTGCTGAAGAAAAGGGTCGTGTAGTGGATCACCAAAGTATAGCCGGTCTAATGGTCCCTGCACAACACACCTAACCGCGCGACTGGGGAAACGCCATTCTTCCTGGTCTATGGCGTAGAGGCAGTGTTACCGACTGAAGTGGTGCACGACTCCCCGCACATCGCCTTATTCAATGAAGCATCCCAGGAGCAAAGGCATGAGGACGACTTGGACCCCTTGGAAGAGTCAAGGCGTCGAATTGTGGTTCAGAATGCCAGGTACTTGCAGGGACTGCGCCGCTACCACCAGAAAAGGGTCAACCCACGGGAATTACAGGCCGGAGAATTAGTCCTATGATGAGCCCAGACTCGGGAGGGCAAAGACAAGCTTACGCCAATGTGGGAAGGCCCCTTCATTGTGTTGTGGATACAGGTCTAGAACAAACTCGTATAGGGTGTGTCGAGTGTCAATGGAGCCGAAGGACCCTCCCACGGTCAAGCTAGGATGGGAAGGAGAAAAACAGGGCACCAGCCAAGTACCGAAGGGCGGGAGAGGGCGCCCTTCAGTTAATGAACTTTTGGTATTATCTGGTCAGAATAGTACAAGAAGGTTCTGATGACAGGCCTCCGTCCTATCGCCCAAGGGTGCAGGTGAGCATTTATAGATCCATGCTCACCTGCCCTCCAGGTGTGGTTACAGATATGCCCTGATTCTTACATCACACACCCTACTGCTTCACCTAGGGGTATTTGGGTACTTCAATCTCCGTCTGGTACATGCCCCCGGCTATCACCCTCTGGCGCCTGCGTCTGGGGCCCATCATGTTGTACAACCTTCAGCCATACCGGCCTTCGGGCGCTTACCGGGCCAAAGGTCCTCAGGGCCATCAGCCCAGCTGGGCCTTGCTTCTTGTTGTTGGGCTGTCTTCTGGCCTTGGGCAGACTAAGGGGTGGGCTTTCCCCCAATAGTAGCCCCTCATGGGTGAGATCCGCCTTCGGTAGGACCCAAACCATGATTATGTGAAATGACCACCCCTAGTCTCCCCCCCCTTTTCGGGCCTGTCCGGAGGCCATCTTTTACTCTGGCTACCCGCAATTTCCAATCAGAACTATATTCGACGAGGTTAACCAATTAATCACCCGCGAGGCAATGCAACCATGATCACCACATTACTTCACCCATGGTCCGAACGGCCTTCGGACTTCCTGCGACATACTTTTTGTATTCCACAGGCTTGTTGCCATAAATGCATCCCATGTGCCTATCAGCTATAACTGCCCCCGACGTGATTTACCCGTCGTGCTCCCCGAGCGGGCGCGCCACTATAAATTCGGCTCACACGCCACGCATCGCCCATCAGACGAGTGAGTGCATGATCGGACACGAGAGACCGCCGCACAACTTGCACTTTGCCAGCTATATAAACCGGCCTCTCACCCCTCCTCCTTTCACTTTCACCTCAACTTTGGACCGCTCTTGAAACCCTAGGGCCTCTGCTGCCAAACCTTCGCTGCGCACTACTGAGCACGCACTCACTCGCCCCGGAGGCTGCATGGCATTTGGTTCTGAGCCGAGGCGAGTTAACGACAAGAAGGCTGGAAGTGCATATCTGGGGCCGAGCTCACATACCGAAGAGCTGCTAGATGCATGGGTTGCCGAGCCAAAGCGAAACCATGCCCCAACCTCGGCCCGACACGATAGTGGTCTCCGAACGGTTTTTTGAAGCAGGGCTCTGGTTCCCTTGTTCACGGTTCATCGGAGACATCCTGGCCTTCTATGGGCTAGAGATACAGCAGGTACTACCAAATACCATCGCCCAGCTAGCCTGTTTCGAATGGGCAATCAGAATGGAGGGCGCCGAGCCGCACGCTGGTGCCATTGCTGCTACGCACTTGGCGTCTCAATGGGAACACCCTTGCCCCGGGGACCCCACCATGTTGTCAAATTACCTTACCACCACCCTTCGGCCGCGTCGCGAACGGGACGTGCCCACGAAGGGGTCCCTGCAGCACTAGGAAAAGCAGATCGCCGCCGGCTGGTTCTACTACAACGTGGGCCCCAACAGGAACCTACATAGTCGGAACACCGAGATCATATATACACCAAAGCCCGTGATCCCGGAGGACCGCTTACTCACTACCCGCGTCCAGCTATTTTCCCGAATGGCCGGGCGACTAAGCATGCGGGACTTGGTGGAGGAGTTCTGCGCCGCTGGAATCGACCCTCTTCGGGTCGATTGGCATGTGCAGTTTATCACTCGAGACCCTGTAAGTGGGGATTTGCAGCTTGACCGGGGACGGCTCCCGAAGATCAACTTCGCCGAGATAGAGCAGCGAGCCAACCACTATCTCGGCCCTTTGATCCAAAAGGAGTGGGAGCTGCTAGGGGAGACGGGGCACCGTGGGCGGACCAACCGCATTGTGCAACTATACAATGTAGAGGCCGTTCTACCACCGCGGGAGCCGCATAAAGCCGAGGCTCGATAGCCCGGAGGAAAGGCGGCTAAAGGTCCGGATGACAAGGAGGAGGAGGAAGAGATAGAGGAGGAGGAAGAAGAGGTACCCACCCCTATTGCGCCGCAGAAGCAAGTAAAGGTGGTTACCAAGCGTCCTGCAACTCAGAGGAGTGGCGCCGGAGACGCGGCACCTGTGCCACGGGGCGCGAAGCAGTTGGCGAAGCACGCACTACACATCAGAGGCAGCGTTTGGCCTGACAAGGGTGCCTCCGACCAAGGGGAGAAGAAGAAGAAGAAGATGCGCTCTGGGGCCGCCGAAGGCGCATCCTCACCCGTGTTGAAGCCGTCTAAGCGCCGACGTCTCCGCAAATGATACGCGGAGACCGTTCTAAGACCAGCGACCCCGTGCAAAGCAACGGCCGACGAGGATGTTGTTGCCGCCACTCCGAATCAGACACCTCCGGTGACCCCACCCTCGAGCACAGCGGATGCCGAGAGCCTGCTGAATGTGTTGGTGGGCGTTGTTCCAGATAGGTCCGGGGAGAGGCCGGAGGGGGGTTCTAGCGGCTTTGTGTCACCTTTGCCCTGGTCCCCCGGCATCCTGATGCCGTCCTTGGACTTCTGAGCCGATAGCCCCTCAGCCTGCACAGGTAGCCCAGGCCGTTAAGTTCTTCGTTGTGCTCTTGTGCAATCTGGTCTAGTGTTTTAACAATTCGCTTTTTTGTCTTTGACAGCACAACATGGGGGTGGCGCCGAAGACGCCCCCGACCCACGCCAGACCGAAGAAGCGGTGATCAGCGCCCGCTCTAGCTCTGAATCCAGGAATGAGAGCTCCGGATCGCATAGCCAGAGCAGCAGTTCGATCGGAGGCAGCAAGGCCTTCAGGGAGGAAGAAGAGGTGGAAGGGGAGGAGCGCTAGGTTGAAGACATCGGTAGCGAGGAGGAAGTGGAAGAGCTTCCTCTGATGCACACGCAGAAAGCTGGTCGCTACAAAGGTTTCATGGGCGTGCTTCCTTCAGGTGTACAACTGAGGGATGTCGGAACATCTCTGCGTGCAAGCGACTTCAGCGGTCGCCCCGAGGCCGCAACGGCACTGGGGTATGCATCGCAAATGCTGGACCGGTGCGACACGGAAAAAGCGCTCGAGGACATTGACGCGACGACTGCCATCAGCTACTTGGGTCGCCTCACCGCGCAGGTATGCAACGTTCTAAGGCTTATTGTTCTTAACCAAAAATGTTACTGCCGGCTGCTAACCCGTCATGTGTTTGCACAGACCGCCCTGTTGTCCCGGCATCTCGAGGCCAAGTTGTCCCCGGAGGCGGCCCTTATGGAGCTAAAGAGGCAACTGGCCAAAAGCCAAGCACAAGCCCAGTCATCTGCCACGGATCCGAAAAAAGCTCAGGATGCACTCTCGGAAGCTGAGAAGAAAATTCAGCAGGTCACCAAAGAGGCAAAGAAAACTGCCAAAGACCTGGGGAAGCAGCTGGAGGTTCTGCGCAAAGCCAACCAAGCACTAGGAACCGACAACGTGGCCCTGCACAGCAACAACCAAAAGTTGACCAGAGCTTTAGAACAGGCCTCCGTTTACATCGAAGAATCTAAAACAATGAGCCGGGGCCTATTCGGCTTAATAACACAACTGCTCCACCTCTTCGCTGGAATGGGGCTAGCCGCATGGGAGCTAGGGCATGCCGAGGGGGAGGGTATAAAAAGCATCAACTGGCTGAGCAAGGGCCTCGACCGTGCTAAGGATGGTCTTCAGTCATACGTCACCATCTGCGCTCGGATAGGCTGGATGGTGGCCTACTCGATGCTGGAATCTGTAGCAATTCCTTGACGCTCGGAGATTTGCAAGGCTGCGCACCAACTGCTGTCCGAGTGCCGGGGAACCACGCCAAGTACAGCCAGCTGCAGGAATGTCTAAGCCCAATCGGTAATGTCTTGGGGCGGGAGTTTTGGCAGCCCCTTGGCAACGATCTTGCCGAAGCCCTTGCTCGCGAGGCAGCTGCTCACCTGGTTACGTCCGTCCCCGCCACCGATAACACCCCATTTTTTGGTGGACAAAGAGGGAACCTGGCCTGTCGGCTGGTGGTGCGGATAGCACCACCACCAGAGCCCCTGGCACTTTAGGCCACGACGCCGGTTCTACTGCTGGTGCCTCCACTTCTGCTGCTCTGGGCTTTGGCACCAAAGAGCCCCACGACCGCGAGGCACCTTTTGTGGCCACCGCACCTTCTAGGCTAGCTAGCATTTGGCATGATATGATTTTGTACAGTGGTGTTAAGCGTCTAGCGCTCCAATGGCTTTCCCCCTGTAACTTAGGCATCTTTCTAGAATGAAACTCTGTTCATTATTTACCTAAATTGTCTATTGTACTTTCCCTAAGATTTTCCTTGCTATCTTTCTCTAGAACACCCCTTCCGAGGATGCCTCCTCGGTTCCGCCGGACGCCACGATACTGGACATAGCTCCTGTATCCATCAAGGTGCCGGGGGTTGGGGAAGCCCCTGGCGATTATTTGATTCATGGTGTGCAATGGCGGCGTTGGAAGCGTGAACACCCCGATGGTAGTTTTGCGGGATTTCTGTCCTCCATTGATGAGGAGAACGAACGCATGAAAGCGGCATGCCTGCACATGTCCCCGGAAGAGCTGCTTCATCGACGCGTAAGCCATGATGCCCAAAGGGCGAGCGGCAGCACTATGGCCAAACCCCTTGTTTTGTTGCCAGTGCCGAAGGCAGAGCCAATCGAGATTTCCAACGGCAGCTCAAGTCCGTCTCATGGTGACGCCTTATCTAGCAGCTCGTCCGACTTGGACATGGAAGCTCCCGGGCAAGCGGCGCAAACACCCTTTGGCCGCTTGCAAATTATTGCCGACTTGGAGCGGCGCCGATGGAGCATAGCACGAGGCCGTCGCCGGATAGAAGAATCTAGTACCGGACTCAACGCTTTGGCCGAACAGTACCATGAGTTATCAGAGATGCTTAGCGAATTGAAGCGGTTGTCTTAAGGAGATTTGCCTGGTGCAGGGACCTTGGGCCCCTTAGCGTATTGGGCCCTCGGGCCGTTGTATATTTAACGCCTTCGGGCTCCTATAAACCTCACGCCTTCGGGCAGATTTTGTATCACCTTGCCCTCAGGCTTGCGTTGTATTCAAAAAATGGCACATTGGTTAAAGTCCAAAATTACGCCTAAGTGTGAAGAAGTGGCAAATTATATACTAGTTGCTACTCTATGTGCCAAGCGCCTCGTCAGGCCTTCGCAAGCTTTGAACCGTAGTTGTTTGGTATCGGGCCCATGTCGCACCCGGCTTTCCGGGCTTGCCCTTCTGGAGCATCGGACCATAGTTGTCCAGCATCGAATCGTATTTGTTCGGGTGATGGCCATAGTTGCCACTACGATACATGATTTGTCCTCTCAGGGACTGTTAGGCTGTAGTTGCCATTATAAGGACGATAACTCACGCAAGTAATATCATCTTACCTCACCATGTGCCCGAGGCTCTTACATGCTTGCTTTACTGACCTGCCGAACGCTTAACCAACCTGTACACCACCACAGGGCAGCTACGGACACAAACTAGAATAAGCGGGACGCAGCCCGAAGGACTCCACGGGATGCAGCCCAGAACAAGTTCTTAACACACAGCCCGAACGGCTCCTCGGGACGCAGCCCGGAATGACTTTTTAAGATGCAGCCCAAACGGCTCCTTAGGACATATCCCGAAACACACTAACTAGGTGAAGCATGGCAGTAGGAACACACATGCTCCACTCCAACTTTTAATACACCAAAACAGGTATGCTGACTGTGAAAATGACCGACTGCGCCCTACACATAGAAACGCTTCAAAGCATCGGCATTATAAGTGTGTTGCATTGGGGAGCCATCCAACTCCAATAGTTGATAGGCCCCCGACATGTTTGATCGGTCTACGATGAAGGGACCCAGCCACTTGCTACACAGTTTGCCAACGCTGATTGGGTTAGGGTTGCGCCGAAGGACCAAGTCACCGGGTGCAAACTCCCTAGGATGAACCTTACGATTGTATGTTTTCTCAAAGGATGCAATGTACTTGCGCAAATTAGCCACTGCTTGCATACGCACTTCCTCAAGCATATCTTTTGCCACATCATCTTCGCTGGCATGAGGCCTGAGTGAGCACAAAGATTCGGTGTGTATTTCCTCTAGGGTGATTGCCTCGGCTCCGTATAGCAACCGAAAAGGTGAGAGACCCGTGGACCTTGCAGTACTTTTCCTGATAGACCAGAAAATGTTCGGCAGCACCTCAACCCATTTACCCTACGGCAGGCCAAGCAGTGAGCGAGAGATCCCGGAAAAGAGCATACCATTCATCCGCTCCACAGCCCCATTGGCCCTCGGGTAAATGACAGAGATTTCACATTTCTTGACCCCCAAACTAAGGCAATAATATTCTTTGAATTCCAGCCCCTCGAACTGTTTACCATTATCCACAGTTAGCTCTAGCGGGACCCCGAAGCGACAGACCACATTCTTCCAGAAAAACTTTCAGACATTTCCAGTTATTATCTAAACCAACGGTTTGGCTTCCACCCATTTAGAGAAATATTCTATGGCCACCACGGCAAACTTGTAACCCTCGGGAGCCATAGGCAACGGCCCCACAATATCTATCCCCCATCGAGCCAGTGGCCAGATCGGAGGAATTGGCTACAGGATTATGGCAGGTAGGTGGGACTGACGGCCCATCCATTGACAACCAGCGCCAACCCTTACTAGTTCTTTGGCATCCCGTACAGCAGTAGGCTAGTAGAACCCCTGGCGAAACACCATGGCCACCAGTGCCCTCGGGGCCAAGTGTGACGAACACACACCCTCGTGAATTTCCGGTAGCAGACGTTGCCCCTCCGGCCGGCTGAGACTGCGAAGCAGAGGGGCACAGATGCCCCCTTTTTATAGGATGTCATCAACAATAATGTACCCCTGGCAACGATGCAATATCCTTTGCCTCTCCTCTCTGTCATCAGAATCATATCGCCCTTCGAGGCAATCCTGAATGGGTGCCCACCAATCCTCGGCCGTGATGGCCAAAACCTTTCGACTTTTTGCCTCTGGTGCCGTTGCTGGTTTGCTCATGACCTCATGAAGCACATCCGCGGCAATCGGGCGCTGTCCGGCTGCAGCCTTAGCCAAGGCATCTGCTTCCCCATTCTTGGTACAACGAATGTTACGAACTTCAAAACCCAAGAAGTACCTGTCCATTTCCCGAACTTTACCAATGTATCTAGCCATCTCCGGATCCTTTGCTTGGTAGCCTTTTGCTAATTGAGCTGAGGCCAGCTGAAAATCATAGTAGATAACCATCCTTCTAGCCCCTAGGGCTCGAGCCTGCCAAAGGCCCAACAGTATGCCTTCGTACTCCGCAACATTGTTCATTGTTTGGAAGGCTAACGAGGCCGAGAATCGTATGGTTTGCCCCCCGGGTGATGTAATAACTGCAGCACATCCAGCACCGGAGGCCCCAAGCATCGTCGGTATATACTGTCCAGATCGGGTCTTCGGGAACGGTCTGAGCTACTTCTTCTGCTTCTCCATGAGGCATCCACTCAGCAACAAATTCCGCCAGCACCCCCGATTTGATAGCTTTGCGAGCAACGAAGGAAATGTTGTATTGAACCAACTCCGTTGCCCATTTCAATACAGCACTGGAAGCCTTATCATTTGTCAAGACATCTCGCAGCGGGTATCTAGTGGGTATGGTAATAGCATGATCATCGAAATACTGTTGCAGTTTTCATGAAGCCATAACCACAGCATACAGCATTTTGTGCACCACAGTGTAGTGGCAACGCGACGCCGTTAATGTTTCGGATATGTAGTACACTGGCAATCATTGTGCCGCATCACCGCCCTTCGGTGCTTCATAGACCAACACTGCACTAACGGCCTTCGGTGCCGTAGCGATGTACAACAACAGGGGAGCCTTCGGAGGTGGTGCCTTGAGAGTGGTGAGCTCGACAAGATACTGCTTAAGTGCCTCGAATGATGTCTGCTGCTCTTCTCCCCATGTGAATGCCCGAGGACCGCGAAGCGCTTCAAAAAAAGGTAAACTCTTTTCAGCCAACCTAGAGATGAATCTGCTCAAGGCTACAACACGGCTAGTGAATTTCTGCAACTCCCACGTAGAGGTCGGAGGCTGCATATCCATGATTCCCTTGATTTTTACTGGGTTTGGGTTAATTCCCTCCTTCGACACTAGGTAACCCAACAACTTGCCCGAACGCACCCCGAACATGCATTTCGCTCGGTTCAACCGCATGCCGACACGTCGAAGGTTGGCGAATGTTTCCGCCAAATTTGCCACATGATCCCCTTCCTCAACACTTTTGACAACAATGTCATCAATATAGGCTGCTGCGTTGCGGCCCATCTGTGTCCCCAACATGGCCTTAACGGTACGAGAGAAAGTTACGTCGGCATTCTTCAATCCGAAGGGCATTCGGTTGTAACAATACGTCCCACCGGGTATCTGAAAGACCATCAAGGGCTGATCCTCAGTAGCCAGCCAAACCTGGTGAAACCCTGAGTAACCTTCCAAGAAACTCATTAACGCACACCCTGCTGTGGCATCTACAAACTAATCTATACGCGCCAGCGGGAAGTGATCCTTTGGGCAATGCTTGTTCAGAGTTGTAAAATCGATGCACATGCGCCACTGGCCATTCGGCTTCTTGACCAACACAGGATTTGCTAGCCAAGTTGTTCTGTCAATAGGCCGAACGACATTTGAATCCAACAACTTCTGTACTTCGGCCCTCAATATATTGGTCTTTTCTGTCCAAACTCTGATTCGCTGCTTGACTGTGCGTGCCTTCGGGTCAACATCCAGCCGATGCTCGATAATAGATCTGTCGATACCGAGAAGGTCCTACGGCGACCAGGCAAAGATGTCCAAATTGTTCCTCAAAAACTGCATCAGTTGTGTCTCTAGGACCTCCGACAACTCCTTGCCAATCTATACTGTTTCATCCGGCCCATCGATACATAGAACAACTTTTTTGGTACCCTCAACTAACATGACCTTTGGCACCCACTTAGGAGCTGCTGGTGGCTCCACCGCAAGGCCCTTGCCTAGATTAGTTTCAGCAATGACATGTATATGGTGTTGCCCTAGTGAAGTTCTGAATTCCAACCTCCGAGCTTTAGCCTGATCCCTGTACACTATGATGACACCCTTTGGACCAGGCATCTTCATGCATAGATAGCCGTGATGAATTACAGCCAAGAACTTATTGATCACCCGTGGACCCAACAAGGCATTGTAAGGATAATTCATTTCCACCACATCAAAACGCACATCCTCCGTCTGATGCCCCACTAGATCGGAGAACGACACCTTGAGCCTAATGGTGCCTATTGCGTGAATAGGTTCTCCTCCAAACCCTTGCAATGGAACTGAAGAGGCCTACAAGTTTGACCTGCTGTAACCCATTTTCTCAATCGTACTCCAGAGAATGACATCCGCTGAACTGCCTCCATCAATCAAGACTTTCCGCACGTTGAAGCCACGGGACGCGGAGTTGGTTGAGGACCCCGGGGTGCTAACCCTGGGGGGCCCCCATGCTAGAGATTGAAAACCTCTCGCCAAGTGAAATCGCGGCCTGGTGCACCCTGATTCGAACGCCAACCCCGGCATTCATGCCCTGCTATCGTCCCATCATCCCTCCTGAGTTCACCTTTCAACGCTCTTCTTCCTTGTCTTCTTCCACCTGAACCTGCCCCTCCAGAATGCTCAAAAGTTGATCCAGAGTCTGAGGTTGCTTCACCCGAATTGCACTTCTGGCCGCTCCTATCCGGAGCCCCCTAGCCACAGACTCAATCACTGTGGCTTCATGGATATCGGACACTTGACATTTCATGTGTATGAACCTTAGGGTGTATCTGGCCAGCGTCTCACCTTCTCTTTGCACACATGCAGCCAAATCCCGAGCACCCATTGGCCTGGCATGATTTCCCCTGAAATGCACCGAGACGCCCTCCTTGAGCTGCGTCCACGACCGAATACTCCCCGGCGCTAGCTTGGCATACCAAGTGCCAACTATTCCTTCCAAGGCCAGTGGAAAGGCCTTGGCCTTAACTGCATCATTTCCTCTGGCAGACTCCACAGCTATTTCATATCTCATAAAGAATTCCCTGGCGTCAGAGGTCCCTGCAAACATGGGCAGTTTGACCGAAGCCAACCTCGTGGGCCATTGCACCGCCTGCAACTCAGTCGCCAATAGAGAACTGGGATCCGTCGGTTGCACCAGGTTAAGGCTTCTGGTTGAATGCGCCCTTGCACCGTCTTCATGAAATTTCTCATACCCTAGAGCCAGATCTTCTGGAATGCCCCCCCCCCCCAATGAAGGACCTCCAACTGTCTACCCAACTGCTCCTGCCGCCTCTTGGCCGCCTCAATCCTCTGAGTGCAATCAGCATCCTGCTGTGCCAAGTTCCACAAGGCCTGTGCGCGCAACATCAGCTCTTCGGCTACCCTTCTCTGCCTCTCAACGCATCTTCTCGCTGCTTCTTGATACGCTCCTCTGCCACCCGACTCGCATACTCCGCCTCCTCTCGCGTGAGTTGCCCTTCGGCGACTTTTCCCGCAGCTGCATTCCCTTGCCCACCTTCATTTACTTCATCAGACGCCTCTTCAGCAAACCCCTTGACCTCTTCCTAGGTCTGGCGCCCTCCGACTGCCGTGGATGTTTCCGCCCGGACCACTTCCATAGCTGCTCGGCTTCGAGTTGTTGCCAGCTGCGACAGGCCCGAAGCAGGCGGTGTCTTGCCTCCAGCCACGCTACGTGCTTTGATGTTGGTTCCCTACGGACGGCGCCAGCTGTTGTGGATACAGGTCCAGAACAAACTTGTATAGGGCGTGCCGAGGGTCAATGGAGCCAAAGGCCCCTCCCTCGGTCAAGCTAGGATGGGAAGGAGCGACACAGGGCACCAGCCAAGTACCAAAGGGCAGGAGAGGGCACCCTTCGGTTAATGAACTTTTGGTATTATCTAGTCAGAATAGTACAAGAAGGTTCTAATGACAGGCCTCCGTCCCATCGCTCAGGGGTGCAGGTGAGCATTATAGATCCATGCTCACCTGCCCTCCAGGTGTGGTTATAGATATGCCCCAATTCTTACATCACACACCCTACTACATGACCTAGGGGTATTCCGGTACTTCAATCTCCATCCAGTACATGCCCCCGGCTGTCACCCTCTGGCGCCTACGTCTAGGGCCCATCGTGCTGTACAGCCTTCAGCCGTACCGGCCTTCGGGCGCCTACCGGTCCGAAGGTCCTCTGGGCCATCAGCCCAGCCAGGCCTTGCTTCTTGCTGTTGGGCTGTCTTCTAGCCTTGGGGAGTCTAAGGGGTGGGCTTTCCCCCAACACATTGTAACAGCCGTCACCTGACCGGGGTCAGTATGGCTCGAGTCCGAAGATGGCATCCTCGAGCGCAGCACATGGAACATAGAGCAACCTACAAAAATTTTACCCGTAACAATTGTATCGCTCGGACCCTTGCCGGTCTAAGTCACGGTAACACAAAACAGCCTTAGTCACCAAGTTTAAATTTGTTTCCGCTCCGGCTACACCCCCACATCTCTTTCAAAACCCATAGTCGTTTCCCTCTTCTTTCTATTTCGCTTACCTAAAACAACCAACCGGACCGCTTCCCGGCAAGGGCCCATCCTCTTTTTCAAAAACAGGAAGAATGAAGATAATAGCTAGCGGCATTGGTATGGCAAGGAGCCACAAAAAGATTGGCACTAGCCGCTGATCGATTATGTAAACCAGCCTAACCAAGCGTGCGTGTGCGAGTCATCCAAGTCAACGTCAAAAGAAAAAGGTGGATTTGACAAAGCGGACCGTATAATCAAGCTAATAGGGTGTTGCAACGAATTTCAATCATTTTACAGGTGCGAGTACAGAGGTTCAAGACAAAAGAAGACATAAACATAGCCACTACACTAGTCTTCGCGGGTGAATGAGGCCACGAACTCCTTGGCCAGGCGGTGAGCTTCCTTCAAGGCGTCGCCATGACCTAGGGGCAGCTCGGCAAAGATGATGAAGTCTGTGGGAAAGTTGGGGACATTGGTGATAGCCTGACTTAGCAGCTCAGTCAGCGCGTCCTCGAGAAAGTGACGCCCCTCAGCCTCCATGGCAGACCAGGGGCGTGCGGCCACCCCCTCCAACAGCTTGACAAAAAGCAGGAGCACGAACACATAGTGCTGCGCAGTCTGCTACTGAGGGCGTGGCAGCTACCCATGCTGGTCGTGACCTAGTGCTAGGTTCACGCGCTCGTACAAATTGCGGGCCATCCCCATAAACCCTATGTCCGCAGGGCGCATTGCCTCCAGCTGCTGCGCTAGTGAAACCCGTTATAGCTCTGACACATTCAGAAGATCTTCCAGCTCAGCATTCGTCTGGTTACCAGACGGGGCACTACGGGCTCAGCGACGGCTCGGGGAAGGCACTCGAGCGGCGGGACCTGGGACCCGCATGTCCAAGACTTTCTCTAGCGCCCGGATACGGTCAAGGTACTTCGCCTTCATTGACGACCAATTGGACGCCCGCTCCTCGAGGTCATGGACCTGCGTAGGCAGGGACTCGTGCTTCTTGGAACTCTCCTCCAAGGTCTCCTGGCGCACCCGGATGGCGGTGGCCGCCACCAGACCGCGGATGGTCTCCAACTCGGAGTTGGCCCGCTCCTCCATGCTCTCGGCCGCTGCAAGCTTGGCCGACGCATCAGCCTCCCGGATGGTTAGCTGCTCCTCGCAGACGGAGAGTCACTATGGGGAACATAGATCCTCAGCCTCCTGCACCTGCGACCAGAAGGAGTCCAAACGGGCGCCCAGCAAGAACCCGAGGATATCAGCGACGAGCTCCTGGCCCAATAGAGCCAAACGCCCTTCACCCAACGTCGCCTCACGCACGGCCAGCTCCTTTGCCTGAGCATCAAGACCCGCCTCCCGGTCGTCCAGTGCCTGCACGTGGCAGTCGAGGTCACTCTCATGCTTCAGCAAAGCGTCCCTCTGCTCCTCGAGGGCCTTCGTTTGCAAAAGTACCGCATTCTCCACGGCTCGCAAGCTCTCGCCCCTCTTCTCTAGGTCTGACTCCGCCTCCTTCAAGCGTGTAACCTGGGCGGCCAGGTTCCACTCCCGGCGCCCAACCTCCTCTTCACGGTCCGCTTCCTCCACCAGCTTTGCGGCCTCCTCATAGAGTCCGGCCGTGGCTTCCGTCCGTTGCCTCGCCCGCTCCATCTCGAAAGCATGCTACCGGCAGGCCAACTTCACAGCAGCTTCAAGCTCCGCCCACTCGGCACTAGCGGCAGCCTCCCAGTGCTCCACATCCATAGACGCCGCTAAGACTGACGAAGCCAGCTCCAGTAGGAGCCTGCATGCTTCGTCGATGAAGACGGACAGTGGGCATGGAAGCGCGACACCATGCTCGGTCTTAGCAGCCACAACATGATCGGACCCGTCGCCACTCGGCAGCACCTGCTCCGGCTCTGACTAGGCCCACGATGGAGTCCCGTCATTGCCTTTCAGGGCATCCACGTCAATAGGGTCTTTAGCCTAACCGCCTACGACGAACTCCAATGCGCTTAACTCCAGAGAGCGCAAGGGAGTCGGGGCAGCTCGGGGCATGGCCAGCATGGGCACTAGCAAGTTGGCCAGGCATGCAGTGGGCGTCTCAGGCTGCAGGGAGGACTGTCCCGGCTTCTCCTGCAAGAGCGGCAGCAATATCAGCAAAGGGCAGGGAAGAGCAGTAGCACGCGGCTGAACCCCAGGCGCATACGTCAGAAGGAGAGACCAGGGGGGCATCGAAGTAATAGGGGGAGCCATCATCGCGGCGGTTGGCGCCATCTCGACACGGGGGCCCCTGTCATCAAAAAACAATCAGCCATATGGGTCAACAGACAAAGACGCAGGGCAGGATGCGTGTAAGGTTCATGACCATTGAGGTCACCCCAAGGTATGATTATTTTGGTGATGAATGATAAACATGAAATGTGACTAATGTCTACACGAGTGTTGTGCATGTAGGAAACATTATCTATCTTATGATGAGCATTGATAGTTGCCTTGGCGATTGATGACAATGACCGCAAGCATGGAGGCTTGTGAGCTTGATGGAGTCCAAGGGTTGATGGAGATGGATCAAAGCTAAGGACAAGCTATGGAGCAACTGTTGGGAACACTTGTCTAATTGTTAGGGCTTTGAGTCTATAGGAAAAACCGGACTATCAAGGGGGTCTAGGTCATTCTCTTAGGTCATGTCTAGTCGGTGATGTGCATAGATGCTTAGGAAATCAGAGGCACTAGGTGATGGTGGAGAAGCCAAGAAGCTGTTGGAAGAAGCCGGGAAACAAAGTCAAGAGGAGACGAGGAGTTTCAGCATCTGTAGGTAAAGATCGGACAGAGAGGTCTTGGAGACCGAACGGTCCGGTGATCAGAGGAAAATTCTCTATAGAGAAGATGTTGGGCGCGAGGAATTCTGTTGGTGGAAGAACCATAGAGACCGGACGGTCCGGTCTGTATAGAGATGGTTTGGATAGAAGAGGAAGCATCGACAACGTCTCTGTTTGGAGAAAGGAGAGAAGTGATCAGACAGTCCGGTGTGAAGACCGGACTGTACGGTCATCAGGGGAGGCGACAGAACACAGAGAAGAAGTTTCTATTGGGACCCAGATTTATGAGACAGGATAGGCCGGTCTGTAGACTGGACTGTCCGGTCAGTATGGAGGAAACAGTGGACAGAGAGCAACGGCTCTGGAGGAGCCATCCGGTGGAGACCGGATTGTCCGGTCTGAACAATGATCGGACTGTCCAGTCAGTACATCCAGAAGGCTATTTCATGGAGCAACGGCTAGTTTGAGGTTGGAAGCCTATATAAACTCGTTGCTGGGGTCTTGGAGACTACCTTTGGCCATTGGGATTGCTGGGAGCATCTATTGGGAGCCAAAGGGCCAAGAGAGGAGCACTTGGAGAGGATATTGGATATCTTGAGAATGCTAGTGAGGGTAACTTGAGCATTGATGCACATCTAAGGCTAGAGTGTCCTTGAGGGTGTGATCTAGGTTGTTACTCTTGGTCTATGGTGAGACCAAGACTGGTTAGGTGTCGGTGATCGAGCCTATTGTGATCGGTTGTGAAGGCCGTGACACGTTTGTACACGGTTTGAGCCCACCGTTGAAAGGGGCATCGCTAGTGAGCGCCCGTGTCGGCTCGGGGAGTCCAGCAAGTTCTCGAGGGAGACGAGCTTGTGCTTTGTGCAGCGGTGACGCACACCGTGTCTTTACTCGAGGAGTGATTACGGGCTCGTGGGCGAGAACTCCACTTGATGGCAGGAGGGATCGGGACTCTGATGGGAGTGGTACAACGAGGAGTAGGGGAAGGCGCCATCCTTCCGAGACATCGGGAAAAAATCATGAGCCATCTCTTACTCTACTCCTTACTATGATGCTTTACTTTCCGTATTTACATACCATGCTATTCATGCTTGTGTGCTTACCTTGTTCCAGTTGACTACCTTATAGACCTGCATGAATAGGCTTCTTTACTTGCTAGTAGTGCTTAGCCTTCATACTTGATCACTAGCATGTATAGGAGTTGCTTTGGCTTGATTGATCACCATAGTATGTATTGTGCTACTCATGCTTGTATGCTTTCTATATGCTTGTTGATCTAGTAGCTTTGCTTGAGTAGAACTCCTTACTAGCTAGTTGTTTGCTTCCACTTATCTTTGGTAACTAACTTGCATAGAAGTTGTATTGCCTTTGTGTGATCCACTAGTATCTTTAGCTTGTTGTTCCTTCCATAGGACTATTATCTTGCTAGTGTGGTCATCACTAGAATTGCATAGGAGTTGTATTGCCTTTGTGTGATCCACTAGTATGCTTAGCTCGTTGTTCCTTCCATAGGACTATTATCTTGCTAGTGTGATCACCACAAGAATTGCATAGGACTTGTATTGCCTTTGTGTGATCCACTAGTATGCTTAGCTTGTTGTTCCTTGTCACACCCGGTTTTAAGGTCAAAACCGAATGCTTTTATATACGTGCCCAGGATCAAGTTGTCATGTATACAGGACAAAAGTGAAATAAAAGTAAAACCAATGTCATTATAATTAATATCTCAAATCATTATTACATAGCATGGATTATATCAAAGCATAAAATAAAATAGCGGAATGCTCCATAACGCCACAGGCAATCCACCGGGGGTCGCACTCCTAGTCGAAGTAGTCCTCGTCGGCGTAGTCCATCTCGCCAGCGTCGTTTGAGCAGCAGTATTATAGCAACAACAAAACAGGAAAACTAAAACGCGTGAGTACATAAAGTACTCAGCAAGTGGTGAACGTATGACATGTAGGCAAAAACAATAACAGGCTAGACACAGTTTTACTGCCCTACGCAACCTTAGCCTATGACTCTAAGCATGCTATTTACTAGGTGAAAAAGTCCAATAGTTTAACCACCTGTCCAACACTATCGGTTACCCACCGATAGCAAAACTATGAGTTACCAACTCATACTAGAACACTACAGGTTGCCCACCTGCAGTACCATCCAAATCTGGTTACCTACCAGATTCACCCAAGTATCCATCTAGTCGTGTGAGGATCTAGGCCGCTCTTGACCGTGAGCACGGCTATTATAACAATTTTACCCATATCAGCCCTGTGCTTTGCGCTGTTTTCCTGGGTGGCCGCTCCACGAATTTTGTTTGTATGACCACAAGCAGGCACTACCGCAAACCAACCAGTACATTACCCGTACTTATGCATACCCGCACCATCCTGAACATCCTCCAGCTTGGGTCATCTAAATTACCCAAATGATAATTAGGTTCAAGTGAAAATTAGTCAAGTTTATTATTATTCAATTTTAATTTCCCAAAGTATTGTACTAGCATGACGTACCCAAAATCCCATACACTTAACAATAATCCAGGCGACAAGGAATAATAAGGAAGGGTAAATGACATAGGATTCATATTTAGACAAGCATGCATGAAAATAAACTAATCCTTAATAGGTACAATATGGTCAAGGACACTTCCCGTGTTCTCCCGCTGGCTGCTACTCAAACTCAAAGTCCTAGAAATTCTGAAGCTGCTCCTCGTCTAATATCAATAAATAGCGAAAAAGTAAAACACAAACAAATAAGCAACAGTACACCAAACGTTTCCTAATGACTATGAAAACAGTACCAAAAGATAGTACGCATTCCTACGATTCCGTGAGCGCAAAAATCACTTAAATTGATGTTACGGTTTAAACGTTATGCTAGTTTAAAGTTCTAGGGGCTAAAAGGTAAAAACAAAAAGGTTTAGGGACCTATTTGTAATTTTATAAAGTTATAGGGACTAAAGTGTAAATTAATAGGACTGAAAAATCATTACTAGAAAGTATAAGGTTGTTTTTGCAAAATTTTAGGACCTAAACATAATTTTATTTAAGTACAAAGGCCAAAGTGTAAAAAGGCAGGGATGAAAAATATAATTAAAATAAGTATAGGGGTGTTTTTATAAATTTCCAGGGTCAAAATAATATTATAAAAAGTCCAGGGGCTAAAACATAAAGAACTAAAGGTTCTATAGAAAAATTAGGACTAAAAAACTAATTAAAACAAAGCTCAGGGGCTTAAGCGCAAAAGAGTCATTTTCCTCGAATTGCTAGAATTATTTTAAATCCTAAATCTTGTGGACCAAGTCTACAGATCTCGTGGACCAGGCGTTGACCATAGTCCATGGGTCCACAATGGGCTTTGTATACCCCTTCGGGGTCATTTCATCTTGATCGCTGGATCAAGATTAGACGGCTGGGAAGGGGCTCAGGCAGGGTGGGCTGATGTCGTCGGTGACAGGGGCGACGGCACAGGGCGAGGCTCGCCGGAGTTGGCCGGGAAGGCGCTCTGACGGCCGGTTCTTCATCGCAAGAGCACGGGGGAGAGGGGAGTGCGGCGAGTCTTACCAGGGGGTCACGTGGGGTCAGGGATGGCCGAAGGCGGGTCCTCGGTGGAGGTGGTCCTTGGAGCTCGACGGGGAGGGGCTCCTGGGGTCACGGGTCGGGGGCGAGGCTAGGGGAAAGAAGCGGCAGGGCTTGGGGTTCTATTTAGCGCCTTATATAGGGTCGGGGGAGGGGGAAAACCGAGCGGGGCGAGCTCGCTGGGCATCAATGGCGGGTGGTGGCCATTGATGGCCACTAGCGCAAACGGACGCCTTTTAATGGCCACTAGGGCCTAGGAGAGGGGGAGGGGAAATGGAGGGGGTCGCGCGGGGGCTTGGGTGCGGCAGTTACGGGAGCTAGGGAGGCGGGGAGGCGGGCTGATGGCGGTTTCCGGCGGAGTGGATTGGGGAGAGAGAAATGGAGCTAGAGGAGAGGGATGATGGGCGGGACCCGCCTGTTAGCGTCTGAGGGGCTTGGCTGGGGAGCTAGGTTGCGTGCTGCTGGGCCGAGGCGGGCGAGCTGGGCCGCGGGGCACGTGCAGGAGTAGGCTGGTGGGGCAGGTTGGGCTGCACGGGGCGAGTGGGCCACGGCTGCTAGCTGGGCCGCGCGGTGTGGGGAGGGCTGGGGTAGCGGGCTGGCCTGGCAGGCCAAAATGGGAAAGAGGGTGGAAGGGAGAGAGAAGGGCCGCGGTGGTAAAGAGTTGGCCCAAAAGCTAGAAAAATCCTTTTTCTTTTCTAAATCCTTTTCAAAATTCTTTTTAGCTACTAAATTAATTCTAACACAATTTCTAATTGAATTTTAAAACAAATTTTCACACAATAAAACCCTACTGCAAATTCTAATCCAGCATGATGCAACAAGCACAAAATAATAATAATTTAATTACTTAATTTAATATAGCATGAAAATAATCTTTGTAGCTAAATAATAAAAAAATATTAATACCCTAATTAATAATAGGAAAATTAATAATTAATTAATTAATTAATATATAAGAAAAATAGAGTGTTAGATTCCTTCCATAGGATCATTATCTTGCTAGTGTGATAACCACTAGGATTGTGTAGGAGTTGTTTTGAGTGATCAGTTTTAGGATTTGGTGAATTTGGTATAAAGTGCGAGTTCCCAATTCACCCCCTCCTCTCGGTCACTCGGTCCTTTCAAGTGGTATCAGAGCCAAGTGCTCATCATAAGGCTTAACCGCCTTGAGTAGTGACCGCATTGAGTTGGGATGGCATCCCATTCGGGTTGGATCATGGCTCATGGAAGGATCGCTTTAAAAGCTACCTAAATGCCATGATTCCGGATGAGTTGGTGGACACTCTTGTGGACTTTGCCAATACCTTTACCGATAATCATGTGTATGATGATTGCGCAGATGTGCCTTGTTCTAGTGAGTGCCTAGATTCTTCTAGCAATGACTTGATAGGGTGCTCTATTAGTGTGCCTAATATGATGATTGATAATGATGTGTCTCTTGACCTTGCTTGCTCTACTAGCGGTGACAATGAGGACTTACTTGACTCTCTTATTCGCTTGCGGGGTATTGTGGACAGGATTGGGGCAACTTCTTTCGAGCTTCCCATGATTGTGATAGTTGAGAAGATTATTTCCTTGCTTCCGAGCAGCAAGCTCTTCTATGTTACCTTGACCTTCTCATGGAGAAGAGTCTCTCCGTCGAGGATGTGATTGAGCTACTCTTCAAGGATGAGGAGATCACCACGAGCATGGTGGGGAAGAAGACATTCAAGATAAGCAATGAAGCATCTTCAAGCAAAGGGAAAGAAGTAGCTTTGAGCTCAAACTTCTTTGATCCATCCACAAGATTGTCTTGCAACAACTTCTACAACCCCTTCGGATCAAGACCTACACCAAGCTTTTCATCAAGCGCATCATCAAGCTCTACCTCAAGTGCCATTCCAAGTTGTACTCCAAGCACTTCGGGTGGACAACGCATTGGTGTAGGGGGAGCGCAGACCACAATGTTCACACGATCATTTGAGATGATCGATCTCACCACTACGGCTCTGGCGTCTCTACCTCCTCCACCACAAGATCGACATTGGCATCTCCGTCGAGCTCTCCAACAGGATTACTTCTTTCAATTCGATTAATTTGTGAGAAATCCTAATGATGACCTTTGTGAGACTCTCTTATGCAATTATGATCTTGTGTGTAGGATTGATGTAAATATGACCCAATCTTCTGAGAGGTAGGGGGGTAAAATCAAATTTGGGAACTCAGCGTCAATGAGACAGCTTGATTCAGACACGATCCAACCACGCAACCATTACACCAAGCACAACTTGATTGTTCCAGCAAGCAAAATCGAGAACACAAGCAAGAAAGGATAAACACGCAATCTGAAATTGCAAATATGGATGAAGTGAATTACAAGGAAAGGTTCAAGCTCTAAACACAAAAGGACTAATCGCCACAGTGGTGTAGAACAAGAACAGGGGCACTGGATTACTGTAAAAGGACTTGTCGCCACAGTTATAATAATTCGATCAAGTTTCTCTCAAGAAAACTGAACTAAACAAAACCCAAAACTAAAAGACTGTGGCTATTGAGTTTATGTAGGAACCAGGGGCGTCCTAGGGTTGGGGGTGACCAGGGGGCGCCCACAACATGGGCTTAATGCCTGACATGATACATGGCCAAGTTGGCCCAAAGATAGGTGGTGCAGCACCTTGTCATGGTCACACAGCATGGCTCACGACCCTTCTGGAGCTAGGACCAGAAACAAAACAACAGCGTCATCATCCCCTTTCCAACGCATCAAAGAACGCCTCGTTTGGACATCGGATGCGGGAGATATCATCAAAACCGTGAAGGGGTGTCGGCTGAATCCGAGACAAACACGGCGACCGAGTTGGTGACGACTTGTAACTTGAGGAAGGCCATGATATGCGTGTATCCAGCATGGTGATGTCCTCATCATCCTCCCTCTCTTGAATTGGAGTCTCCCTCCACTCCATCTCATCATCAATGTCCTGCAAAAGGTTAGTACTAGTAGAATGCAAAGTACAAGATACATGATCATTGATAAAAGATATATCACGACAAAGCATAGTATAGCAAGGTGCATCATGAGTATCACAAAGTTCAGCAATAGTAGATATCATAGTAAGAAAAGCACCTCCCTTTAACTAAATAGGCTTATGTTTATCATCAGAAAGTTGTTTGTTATCTTATTTTTTCTCAGTATTTTTAGCAAGCAGTTTAAAATAATTTCTAATATCAGCAGGCAATAATGGATGCAAAGTAATATTTCTGTCCTTATGCATGAAAGTATATGTATCAGTTCTACCATGGTGGGCAGTATCCGTATCATATTCCCATGGACGGCCTAATAAAAGCGAACATGCTTGCATAAGTACAATATAAAAATCAGCATAGTCATGATAAGAACCGACTAAAAATTTTTATGCGTGTTGACCGAGTCACCTGTGTCATACCACTATTGTTGAACCATTTGATGTGGTAGGGCTGATGTAGTGCATGCGTGGTCAAGCCAAGTTTGCTTACCAAATCAGAACTTACCAAGTTGTTACAACTCCCAGTATCAATGATGGTGAGAACACGGCGGTCCGCGACACTGAGGTACATGTAGAATAAATTGTTGCGTTGATGTTCGTCCTCTTGTCCCACCTGAGTGGTCAACACACACTATACAATGAGGCTAGGAAAACCCACGGTAGCAGCACTGGAATCAATGGCGGTAGTCTCCTTCTCCTCCTTCATCGAATCTGCAACAAGGTTAGGCATACAAGCAAATTCATCTTCAACATCACTACAACTTTCATACCCATCAGCAGTAGCGATGAACGCATGACGACTAGGGCAATCCCTCATGACATGTCCCATGCCCAGGCAGCGGTGGCAAATAATGGTGGTGGAGGAGCCACTCCTAGCGCCGGAGGTAGCAACCTTCTTCTGATGTTTGTGCTACACACTAGATGATTGCGCTTCAAAAACAGACGCAAGTGGAAGAGTTGTTGCTGGTGGCTAAGCAACATGACTCCTCAAGTTCTCTACTCTAGTGCGCAGCTGGATAGATAGCTCAGTGCTGGACCTGCAAGAATATTGTGGAAGGTGTCCCTGTACTTCTCGTTCATCCTTAAGGGCAATATGATACAATTGGCTGAACCTATTCCACTCTTTATAGTCAATAATATTCTGGATATCATGGTTCAAACCACCAAAAATCTAGCACTAGTCTCAACATCATCTTCTTGTATATCACAACATGCTAAACCAATAAGCAATTCCTGATAATATTCCTCTACTATTTTACTACCTTGTGTTAAAGATTATAATTTCAAACGTAAATCATGTTGGTAATAAGGAGGAACAAAACGATATTTCATGTGTTATTTCAAAACAGGCCAAGTGTTGGGTATAGCAGCATTATTATTGCAAAGATCATTCCACCAAAATAGAGCAAAACTCGTAAACTCACTAGTAGCAAGTTTAACTCTATGCTCAGTAGGAACTAAATGAGAATTAAATTTCTGTTCAACAGCAAGTTTCCAATCTAAGTATGCTTCAGGATCAGCACTACCAGCAAAAGGAGGAATGTTAAATTTTGGCTTAACAAAAGTATCAGTATTACCACAATTGTTATTACCTCCCATACCGTGTCAATTACGGCAAAGATGGTCTGTATCACGGTCAAAACCATCATCATCAGTAGCTTATTGAGGTGGAGGTCGTCGTTCAACATCCTCAATTCGGTTGGCAGCAGTGTTGATGTGGCCCATCAACTCGACAAACTTTGTTTCCATGAATATACGCTGGTCCGCAAGAAGCTTCGTAAGCTCGACCTTGGACACGCAATCATTGAAGTCTATAGGGGACTCCGAATCTGCAGGTGTCCCTTTCCCTAACATGGTTAAAAGCAAAAGACAAGACTACACAAATGGAATAGCCCTATCTACTAGCAGCTATCAGAGGGTGTTGAAAGTGGGAAACAATATCAGAAGCAATGTATCACAATCTTGCAAGTGTTCTTACCAAAGCCAACAGGACAGCACAATCTATAGTCGAACTTGGGTGTAACAGTTGCAAGGAAGAAACATGTGCTGCAATATATATAGCTTGGAAGGCTAATATGTATGTCAGTGGAACACAATTCAATAACAGATAGAAGCACTAAATAAATGTCCAAAGTAGTGTCCTAATTGCTGGCAAAATAATCATGTTCAAAAATAGTTGTGACAGCGAACAATGGCAAAGGCAGCAAGGGTCAAAACAGACTTCACAGACTTAGAAATTTTCAGGGGGGGTGCAAATAAAAATCTTGATTTTTTTGTATGATTTTTCCACTATTTTTCTGTGATAGAGGAACACAAAGGAATGAACCACAAGAAATTTCAACTCAAACAGAGGGGAAACAAAGCGTAGACAAAATCTCAAAGTTTCACGAGAATGCTATTTTTGACTTCACAATTTTTTTTGTATTTCTTCCCAATTTTTTTTTGAATTTTTTGACGAGGGCACACAGGGCAAAGCCTAGTGTGGGTCACCTCAACTTTGAGTCAAGAATCTACTATAAAAATCAGAGCAACGAACGAAAAGTTATGCCTATTTTACCGAAGGTAGGTCAAGATAGGATTTGAGGGGTGAGGGGGGGGGAACAGAAATGGAATCGGGTAGGGTTTTTTCGTTGGCAACGGATTGTGGGGGGTGGGTGGGTGACACGATGGTGAATCCAATGGAAAACACGATGGTGATGGTGGTTGAAACAGATGGGGAAAACGGTGGTGTGCAGCGGAGATCAAAACACAAACTGAATCGAAACACAAATTCAAGCCAGCAACTAAACTCGACTAGAACACAAACTCAACACCACGGACTTTGAAATTAAATTATGCAAAGGCTAAACAATGTCTGAGATAGTGGGGAAATTTTATTTTTGGTTTTTTCATGGACAATAGGTGATGAACACAAACGAATCTAAAGGGGAAAACACGATAATACCTCACAGGAAACCTAGGAATCTGATGCCACTTGATGTAAATATGGCCCAATCTTCCGAGAGGTAGGGGGATAAACTCGAATTTGGGAACTCAACATCGACGAGACGGCTTGAATCAGACACGATCCAACCACGCAACCGTTACACCAAGCACAACTTGATTGTTCCTGCAAGTGAAATCGAGAACACAAGCAAGAAAGGATAAACACGCAATCTGAAATTGCTTGCAAATATGGATGAAGCAAATCACAAGGAAAGGTTCAAGCTTTGAACATAAAAGGACTAATCGCCATAGTGGTGTAGTGAGAAACCTTGTGGATATCTGCCATGGTTTGCTATATTTGTGATGAGTAATTAACTTGAGCGGATTTGGTGTTTGAGTTGAAATGCGGGAATCCAGGGATTGCATGGGTTTGCATATCATGGTTATGACTAACCGGAGTTGGTGGAGATATTGGTGATGTTGCAGGAGATGGGAAATGTGTTTGCTTGTCTCATGATGTACACTAGAGTCAACTTGGCGGTCAATGGCGAGAGGATCGGGCACAAGTAGGGGACTTGGGACCAGACGATCGGGATGTCGGGTGAAGTCAAGGGTGACCCACACCGTACACGTGGAGAGGCAAGAAGCACGGACGGTTTCGCGGTTGAGCCTCAAAACCGTGGTGGTGATGAAGACGGCGCGTTGACCAAGTCAAGGCAAACGGGATGCCGGTGCTAGTGACAAGGGGGCCTGATGGATAGGGACTGGGAGAGACTTGCCGGTGGTCAGTATCACGGGCGAGGTGACACGCGTCGACATCGAAAAGTTGCACTTTGAGGAGCGTGCAAGGCGGTTTCCCGGTTTGGGCCTCAAAACCAGTGGCGGTGGTTGGTGGTGCACGTGGCACCATCATGGAGCTTGCTTCGACATGAAGCAAAGACGTGAAGCGTCCGATGGCATTCGGGCGATGAGGAAAAAGATGGACGGTTATGCCCCTGGTGGTAGGTGGGTGTGTTATGTAGGTCAAGGGCAGAGTGGTCATGTGGACAATAGACCCTAGGCCTATATAAGGAGAGGTGTGGCTAGTGGGAGAGGAGCCTCTCTTCCCATTAGCCTTGTGTTAGGACTCTATTCAAAGTGCTAGGAGAGGACTTCATGTTTTAGAGGAGAGGAAAGGGTGTGTGAGAGACATCTCTTGCTCTTCCAAAGAGTCGGAGGAAGAGGGTGGCTTCCTAGCCTTGTACCTATGGATCTTGTAAGCACATTTCTATGATATGAGAAGTATTTTTGTGCTCAAGATTTCCCTCTTCACTTGAATCTCGAAGTTCTCTTTTTTTTCTTATTTTTGGAGCTATTTTCATGTTGATTTTCGATCTCACTTTTGGATGAGTTTTTCGTTCGGATTTGTTGAGAAACTTGTTGCTAGGATGACCTAGAACAATCCTCTATGGATCCTTGACCAAATCAATAGCTCTAGCACCTTTGATTTGAAGGATTTCTCAAGTTTCCCCTTTTTGGTGTTCTTGGCACAAGATCTGAAATTCATGATGATTCCTTGTGTTTTTGGAGTTGATCTCTTTAGAGGAGGGTCGTGATGTATTGAGGATCATCTGGCCCAAATTTTATGATTTTTTGAGTTTGTTTGATAGGGTTTTGGTAATTTTTTTTCTGAATGGAGCTGCTATTTTGCCCAGGACAGAATTTCCGTGGCCAGGACAGAACTTCCGTGAGCATGACGGAAGTTCCGTCAAAAACCATGGAACTTCCCTGAGTGACAGTTCTCCCGTCGCCTAGAACTTCCGTGATTGACAGAACTTCCGTCGGGGACTTTGGAACTTCCGTTAGGCTCAGTTTTGTGATCTTTCGGATCTTCCTTGATTCCCTTTTCGTTTCTCTTGTGCTTCCGCTATGTGTCCTTTTGGTTTGAGTCATTCCTAGGGTTAGCCCATCACAAGTTGGTGTGTGTAATCTTGGTGACTTGGTTAGAGGTTGGTTCAAGTTGTAGTTGGGACATAGGCCAAGTTCTTGAGAAGAATTTTAATTGGCTCCCATTCACCCGCCCCCCCTCTGGTCGTCTTCTCGGTCCTTCAATTGGTATCAGAGCCGGTTTGATCACTAGTTGACCTTCACCGGCTTTGTGATTCAAGGGCGACATAGAGAAGAGTGCTATCAAGCTGTGGATGTTCGATGGAGAGGACTTCTCCTACTGGAAGTCACGGACCAAGGCGTATCTGCTGAGTCAAGGACATGCAATTTGGGAGATTGTTGATCAGGAGTATGCTATACCACAAGACCTGAACTCTGCTTCTACAGGTGAGTTAGTCAGGTATGAGAACAACTCCAAAGCTGTCAATATTCTGCTTTCTGCACATGGTAGGAGTGAACATGATAGGGTTTCACACCTTGACACTTCTCATGCTATTTGTATTAAGCTCTGCACTTACCATGAGGGTACCAACCAGGTCAAGTCTATGCGTAAGGATTCTTACAATAGACAGTACCAAACCTTTGCTCAAAAACCGGGCGAGTCACTAGATGACGCTTTTCGTTGGTTTGAGGCAATTGTGTGCAACATGCGGGCTTGTGGTACCCTTGTGTACAATGACAATGATAGAGATAAGCAACTGCTGTACTCACTTGATGAAAATGTTTGGGGGGTTAAAATTGCTGCTCTAGAAGAAACTGCTGAATTCAATACCCTGAACTGTGAGCAACTGTATAGCAAGCTGAAATCTCATAAACTGTCTAGGAAATCTCATCCTAATCTTGCTATTCCTGCTTCTAGCATGGCTTTGCTTTCTAGTTCACAGAAGGGTGATCACAGTTGTGCTTCTTATGGAACTAACCCCTCACTTGACAAGTCTTCCTTGGAGTTTGCTTTTTCTTCTCTTGTTGCAGCTTCGGATGAACAGATGGAGTGCATTCCTGACGAGGAGTTGTCCTTGCTCACAAGGAAGTTCAGGAAGTTCTACAACAACCGGAAGGAGAGAAGAGGAGGTGGTTCAAGAACCTGCTTCGAGTGCGGTGACCCGGGACACTTCATAGCTGATTGTCCCAAGAAGAAGAAGAAGGCCGGGTACCGCGACAACAACACTGAAGACTTCAAGCAAAAGAAGAACCACTTCTACAAGAAGGGCAAGAACTCCAAGAACTTCACCAAGGCCATTGCACGCGCCTGTGTTGCTGCCTTGAGCGATGTTGACCTCACATCAAGCGAAGGCTTTACAAGCTCGGAGGAGGAGGTTGAAAAGCCACGAGTCAAGAGGAAGGATGACTTCACCGGGCTTTGCTTCATGGCAAAGAACGACCACGACACCGACTCTGGATCCAACTCCGACACAAGCAAGGCAGCAGGTGGAGGCTTGGAGAGCAAGTGGTTGATGGATTCCGAGTGTTTGCACCACATGACCGGAAATGCAAAGTGGTTCTCCAGCCTCACTCCCTTGAAGTGTCGGGAGTATGTGACCTTTGGAGATGACAAGAGAGGAAGAGTGAAGGGAAGAGGCGTGGTAAAGGTAAATGAGAACTTCACTCTCAATGATGTTGGTTTGGTTGAGTTTCTCAAGTACAATCTCCTCTCTGTCTCTCAGCATCTTGATGTTGGTTTGGAAGTGCGCTTTAAGTTGAATGCTTCTTGTGTTCTTGATTCAAGTGGTTCCTTGGTTTATGGGATTTCTCGTATTGGCAGAGTTTTTCAGGTTGATTTTGCTGGTTCTCCTGGTTCTCACAAGTGCTTGTTTGCTCAATCTTCTTCTGAGCTCTGGAAATGGCATAGGAGATTGGGTCACATGAGCTTTGACTTGCTATGTCGCTTGAGTGGCCTAGGTTTGATCCGAGGATTGCCTAAGCTCAAATTTGATAAGGATTTGGTTTGTGCTCCGTGTCGTCATGGGAAAATGATTGCCGCTTCTCATCCACCAATCAATTTGGTGATGACTGAATGCCCTGGAGAGTTGCTTCATATGGACACTGTTGGTCCTTCTTGGGTTCGTTCAGCGGGTGGGAAGTGGTATGTTCTTGTGATTGTTGACGACTATTCTTGCTACTCTTGGGTCTACTTTCTTGAGAGCAAGGATGAAGTGTTTCATCACTTTTGGAGTTTAAATTTGAGGTTGTTCAAGGAACTCCCTGGTGCATTATGAACGATTCACAGTGATAATGGCACCGAGTTCAAGAACTCCTCCTTTAATGCTTTCTGTATTGAGCATGGTATTGAGCAACATTTTTCAGCACCTTGTGTTCCCCAGCAGAATGGTGTGGTTGAAAGAAAGAACAGAACCTTACTGGAGATGGGTCGGACGATGCTCGATGACCATAGGACTCCGAGGCGGTTCTGGGCTGAGGCCATTAGCACTGCTTGCTATGTTTCCAATCGGATTTTCTTGCGCTCAATTCTTAATATGAGTTCTTATGAGCTGCATTTTGGGAGAAAGCCATCGGTTTCTCATTTCCGTGCCTTTGGTTGCAAGTGCTTTATTCTCAAGCGTGGCAATCTTGATAAGTTTGAGTCAAGGTCTTCTAATGGAATCTTTCTTGGTTACTCTCTTCATGGTCATTCCTACAGAGTTTTGAATTTGGAGACTAACACCATCGTAGAATCCTATGATGTAACATTTGATGAATCAAACTCTTGTGCAAGGAATGTAATTGAGTCTGTAGGTGACAAGGAGATGAAGGAGAGCATCTTTTCAGAAGAGGACCTACAGAGCTTTGATGATGATGATGATGATTCACTTCATCTCTCATCTGAGCTTGTTCCTGCTGCTACCACTACTCCAGCAGAGGGTCCAGAAGCTTCTACATCGACTTCAGCAGCTGTCGACCGAGCTCCAGCTGTGGTTGAGGGGGAGGTACACTCTGAGAGAGAGGCTCCTCACAACATCCAGCGTCGACACCCACCTCAACAGATGATCGGTAATCTCTATGAGAGGACAACAAGGTCAAGGTCTGCACATCTTGCTTGCTTTACCAATTCTCTCTTTGTTGCAACCTTTGAACCCCGGGATGTTGGACACGCACAATCTGATGAACATTGGGTTAATGCCATGCATGAGGAGTTAGAAAACTTTGAGACAAACAAAGTCTGGACCCTTGTAGAGCCTCCCAAAAATGTCAATGTCATAGGAACCAAGTGGGTGTTCAAAAACAAACATGGGGAGGATGGTGAGGTTGTGAGAAACAAGGCTAGGCTAGTTGCTCAAGGTTTTAGCCAAGTGGGGGGCTGAAATTATGGTGAAACCTTTGCTCCTGTTGCTCGCATTGAAGCCATTAGGATCTTGCTTGCATTTGCTACCTCCAAGGGCATTAGACTCTATAAAATGGATGTCAAGAGTGCTTTCCTAAATGGTTTCATAGAGGAAGAAGTGTATGTGAGGCAACCCCCTGGCTTTGAGCACCACAAATACCCAAACCGTGTGTACAAGCTTCAGAAGGCTTTGTACGGGCTAAAGCAAGCACCTAGGGCATGGTATGCTAGGATTAAGACCTTCTTGCTAGATCGTGGGTATGTCGTGGGGTGTGTTGATAAAACCTTGTTCACTCTAAAGCATGGCAATGACTTTCTAATGGTTCAGATTTACGTGGATGATATCATCTTTGGTGGTTCCTCTCATGCTCTTGTGTCCAGGTTTCAGGAAGCTATGGAAAGTGATATTTCAGATGTCGATGATGGGAGAGCTCACCTTCTTTCTTGGGCTTCAAATCAAGCAGTGCAAGCAAGGCACTTTCATACATCAAGCCAAGTACACAAAGGATCTCCTGAAGAAGTTCGACATGGTCAATGTGAAACCGTTGTCTACACCAATGTCCACTACAACGGCTCTTGACCCTGATGAAGACTGTGAAGTGGTGGATGAAAGGGAGTACAGGAGCATGATTGGATCCCTCTTGTACCTGACAGCGACAAGACCCGACATACACTTTGCGGTGTGTCTTCGTGCTCGCTTTCAAGCTTCCCCAAGGGTGACTCATCGCAAGGCTGTCAAGCGCATCTTCAGGTATCTCAATTATACCCTTGAGTTTGGTCTTTGGTACTCTGCATCTTCATCTCTTGATCTCATTGGGTATTCGGATGCGAACTTTGCTAGGTGTAGAATTGATAGGAAGAGCACTTTTGGTACTTGCCATTTCTTGGGTACTTCTTTGATCTGTTGGTCTTCTCGTAAGCAGTCGAGTGTTGCCTAATCCACCACAGAGGCTGAGTATGTAGCTACTGCAAGCTTCTGCTCACAAATCCTATGGATTGTATCTACCATGAGAGACTATGGGTTGACTTTTAAGGGTGTTCCACTCATGTGTGATAACTCCAGTGCCATGTGCTTAGCCAAAAACCCAGTCCAATATGGTAAGGTCAAACACATCAATGTGCGATTCCACTTCCTGAGAGACAATGTTGAGAAGGGGGATGTTGAGCTCAAATACATTGATACCAAAAACCAACTAGCTGATATCCTCACCAAGCCCCTAGATGCTTTGAGACATGCTTTTCTTTGGGGGGAACTTGGTGTTTGTCATCCCTATGGCATCAATTGTGGGGGAGTTGGTTTTCTCTTGTATATATGTATCTTACCATTTTCGCATTGCATCTCATATGTAATATATGCATTGGTAGATGAGCTTTGATTCTTATGTTTCCTTGCAATTCTCCTTGCTATGATTGAGCTTGAGCTAAGTTGTGTGGATGTGATGGTAATCTCTCATGCTTAGATTTTCTAGATGGCCTATTATAAACTCATGTGAGCAACTTGCTAATCTTAAAGATAAACTGAGCTTCTTGTGAACCTTATGATCTAATCTTGCTAAAACTTGCTCACCATGTGTATAATTGCTTTTATCCTTGTTGAAGCTTGCATTGAGGCTAGTCTAGAGGATGTCTTGGCTTTGGCACCTTGTGTTTGCGAAATGGAAGGCTTTGCAAATGTTTAGATCATGATGAAACATTGTGGGAACATGTGTTCATTTTGCCGCAAAGGCATGCTCTTTTGTCTGGTGCACAATCTTGAAAAATCTGCTAAGTGCTTTGATCAAGAACTACTGAATAATGCTAAATCCAAACATTGTGACTTGAAGCCTCACGGTGTTTGCCATTCCTAGTCATGCGACCCTCTGCATGGATAAGAGGACACATGAGGATAAACTATAATCACTTGATCAACTGAGTCTCTGTTTCATATGTGAGCGTTTATAGAGCTCATTTTCTGCGAGTGCTTGTTGCCCTTGTTGAGATTGAAACTGGCTAGATTCTTATGATTCACTTGGTGCTTGTTTTGCCTTGGATGAGAGTACTTACACATATGGTGGCAGATTTTCCCATGATAAGCAAAATTTGATTTCTATCTAAGCTAGTCAATCTTTCTTCTTAGCTTGTATAACTCATGGTGTTTATGCCTTGCTGTCTATTTTTTATCTTTGCATGATTGGGAGCTATTGCCTTTACACTTCATGGCACTATGGTTATGGTTAGCAAAGTTAAATGCTTGTTTGCATAATTGTTGAAGCTCCTTAGATTTGCATTTTCATGCATTGCATGTTTGCTTGTTCTTTTGCCTCTTTGATGAGTTCATTGCCAAAGGGGAGAAAATTTTGGGGTCATGCACAAATAATGCTAAGAAACTCATATGATACTTTTTGCACTACATGAGACCTACCACAACTTGAGGGGGGGCATATCATGATCTTGAGCGGTTTCTTGCACTTTTCATATTCTTTGCGTCTCAAGTCGCATTCTTTGCCAACTCTTGGTTTTGTGATCCCTACTTGCTAGATGGCTTGTTTTCAACTTTTCTTTGGGTTTGGCCACTTGGATGTGCTTATTTGGCTTCGCATTTCAATCTCTAATCTTTGTGCATTTGGTGTTGTCAATGTACTCATCAAGGGGGAGATTGAGAAACCATGTGGATATGTGCCATGGTTTGCTATATTTGTGATGAGTAATTGACTTGAGCGGATTTGGTGTTTGAGTTGAAATACGGGAATCCAGAGATTGCATGGGTTTGCATATCATGGTTATGACTAACCGGAGTTGGTGGAGATATTGGTGATGTTGTTGGAGATGGGAAATGTGTTTGCTTGTCTCATGATGTGTAGGTCACTGGAGTCGACTTGGCGGTCAACGGCGAGAGGATCGGGCACAAGTAGGGGACTTGGGGCCAGACGATCGGGATGCCGGGTGAAGTCAAGGGTGATCCACACCGTATACGTGGAGAGGCAAGAAGCACGGACGGTTTCGCGGTTGAGCCTCAAACCCGTGGTGGTGATGAAGACGGTGTGTTGACCAAGTCAAGGCGAACGGGATGCCGGTGCAAGTGACAAGGGGGCCCGATGGACAGGGACTGGGAGAGACTTGCCGGTGGTCAGGATCGTGGGACAAGGTGACACGTGTCGACATCGAGAGGTCACACTTTGAGGAGCGTGCAAGGCAGTTTCCCGGTTTGGGCCTCAAAACCGGTGGCGGTGGTTGGTGGTGCACGTGGCACCATTATGGAGCTTGCTTCGAGATGAAGTAAAGATGTGAAGCGTCCGATGGCATTCGGGCGATGAGGAAAAAGATGGATGGTTATACCCCTGGTGGTAGGTGGGTGTGTTATGTAGGTCAAGGGTAGAGTGGTCATGTGGACAATAGACCCTAGGCCTATATAAGGAGAGGTGTGGATAGTGGGAGAGGAGCCTCTCTTCCCATTAGCCTTGTGTTAGGACTCTATTCAAAGTGCTAGGAGAGGACTTCATGTTTTAGAGGAGAGGAAAGGGTGTGTGAGAGACATCTCTTGCTCTTCCAAAGAGTCGGAGGAAGAGGGTGGCTTCCTAGCCTTGTACCTATGGATCTTGTAAGCACCTTTCTATGATATGAGAAGTATTTTCATGCTCAAGATTTCCCTCTTCACTTGAATCCCAAAGTTCCCTTTTTTTCTTATTTTCGAAGCTATTTTCATGGTGATTTTCGATCTCACTTTTGGATGAGTTTTTGGTTCGGAGATCTTGAGAAACTTGTTGCTAGGATGAGCTAGAATAATCCTCTATGGATCCTTGACCGAATCAATATCTCTAGCACCTTCGATTTGAAGGATTTCTTAAGTTTCCCTTTTTGGTGTTCTTGTCACAAGATCTGAAATTCATGATGATTCCTTGTGTTTTTGGAGTTGATCTCTTTAGAGGAGGGTCGTGATGTACTGAGGATCATCTGGTCCAAATTTCATGAATTTTGGAGTTTGTTTGATAGGGTTTTGGTAATTTTCTTTCCTACACGGAGATGCTGTTTTGCCCAGGATAGAACTTCCGTGGCCAGGACAGAACTTCTGTGAGCATGATAGAAGTTCCATCAAAAACCACGGAACTTCCGTGAGTGACAGTTCTCCCGTCGCCCGGAAGTTCCATGATTGACAGAACTTCCGTCGGGGGCTTCGGAACTTCCATCGGGCACCACGGAACTTCCGTCAGGCTCAGTTTTGTGATCTTTCGGATCTTCCTTGATTCCCTTTTCGTTTCTCTTGTGCTTCCGCTATGTGTCCTTTTGGTTTGAGTCATTCCTAGGGTTAGCACATCACAAGTTGGTATGTGTAATCTTGGTGACTTGGTTAGAGGTTGGTTCGGGTTGTAGTTGGGACATAGGCCAAGTTCTTGAGAAGAATTTTAATTGGCTCCCATTCACCCCCTCCCCCTCTGGTCGCCTTCTCGGTCCTTCATGTAGAACAAGAACAGGGGCCCTGGATTACTGTAAAAGGACTTGTCGCCATAGTTACAATAATTCGATCAAGTTTCTCTCAAGAAAACTAAACAAAACAAAACCCAAAACTAAAAGACGGTGGCTACTGAGTTTATATAGGAACTTGGGGCGTCCTAGGGTTGGGGGCGACCAGGGGGGTGCCCACAACATAGGCTTAAGGCCTGACATGATACATGGCCAAGTTGGCCCAAAATAGGTGGCGCAGCACCTTGTCATGGTCACATAGCATGACTCACGACCCTTCTGGAGCTAGGACCAGAAACAAAACGATGGCGTCGTCGTCCCCTTTCCAACGCATCAAAGAATGCCTCATTTGGATGTCGGATGTGGGAGATATCATCTAAACCGTAAAGGGGTGTCGGCTGAATCTGAGACGAACGTGGCGACCGAGTTGGTGACGACTTGTAACTTGGGGAAGGCCATGATATGCGCGTATCCAGCATGGTGATGTCCTCATCAAGGATAAACTCTTTTAGGGTGCTACGGAGGATTGCACCACATGAAGTGATTGACCAGTGTCTCATGTAAATCACAACTCATGAGATGGGTTTCTTGGTTGAGGAGGTAATCAATAGAAGGCATGAGCTCTCAATTGAGAGAGCAATGGAGATGATACTTGTGCTCCACTCACAAGTGGGACACGTGCTTGAGCATGTCACCGACCTCTATGATCCCCCCTATTACTTCATTGACCTCGACAATGTGCACATGGGGGATGGTCATGGAAAATGGAGGTATCGTACTCCCCATGATCCTATAAGGAGAAGACTTCAGGAAGGGATTGCAAAGATCCCTAATTATGAGGATGGTTTCATGGTTCGTCATGATGAGGTTAGTGCAAGTCAATTGAGCAATGCTTTGGATACTAACCCTTCTTCCTCTAGTGCTTGTCTTATGGCCACCACAAGGTCAACTACAAGAGTGGAGGTACTCATTGGACTCTTGACAGTGGGTGCGCCCAATATATGACTGGGAAGCCAACCATGTTCACCAATGGTCAACTTTGTAACATGGGATTCAAGTGCACACTTGATGAGGATGGTGCAATGTTTGAGAATGCAAAGAAAGGGCTAGTATTTCTTGAAGTGAACATTGGAGATGAACCAACAAGCAAACCTTTGAAGAACATGCCCGTGGGTGAGGTCTTACTGCATGATGGTGATATTGATGAGCCCATTACTCCACTACCTCAACCAACCTCATCCTCTGAGGTACAAAAACCCACTCAAGATGCTAATGACACACCTTCCACATCCTCCCAAGATTCTATGAGAGTGCATCCACCTAGCCATGAGAAAAATGAAGAGAGAAGTGAGCCACAACCCTCTCCACATACTTCACCTCAAGCTACTTTCCAAGGCTCTACACATAACATCCCCACATCCACTCCAATCTCTAGTTCCAAGACAAGAAAGCATATGAGTGATTCCACCACCTCATTGCAAATTCAAAACACTCATATCTCAAGAGAGCAAGCAATCCATGATGCACGAGATGCCTCACCTAGACCTCCTCCCACTCAAGAAGAAGGAGACCCCAAAGCCAAGTACAATAAGAAGAGGTACTTCAACAAAGAAAAGGGCAAGGAAAAGACCTCAAGAAGAAGTTCTCATGCAAGGCTCTTGTTGGGGAGTGGACAAGCGACAACTCAAGTGAAGCATCCTCCTCTTCAAGCGATGATGATGAAGTGCCCGACCTAGCCATGATCAAGACCACACTTCCACGAGTTCTTCCTCCACCTCCCATGTGCCTCATGGCCATGAGCCAACATGGGGAGAGTGAGCATGAGAGCAGCGACGACAGCAATGTTGAGGAGCCCTCCTGCGCCGTGCTTTGGAGTATGCTTAAGCAAGCTCATGACATCGTTGTCAGGAAATCTAAAATATTGGAAGTGGTAAGAAAATAATGTAAGTTGACTATGGACCGGGTTGGTGATCTTGAGAGTAAGCTCAAGGACCTTGTCACATCTCATGAAGCCCTAAACAAGAGTTATGACAAACTCAAGGGTGATCATGTAGAGCTTCATGAGATGTACAAGGCCCTTGAGATTACTTACGAGGCCATCAATGTTGAGAACCTTGCCTCTCCCTCCTCTAGTTCATCTAAGAGTGATGCTTCTACTATGTGTGATGAACTAACCACCTCGGTCAAGGTTTCTTCCTTTGAGTCATTTGTTTTGAAGGAATATCATAAGCTCAAGGAAGAGAGGAAGATGGTGATGGACGGCTTCGAGAGGCTCACACGTGGTAGAGATATCCACAAGGAGACTCTTGGGAGAAACCTTGTGAACAATGTCTCTCACTGGGAACTTGGCTCATATCCCGCCGCCATCGACATTATCGAGACGAGTGATTCCATCCACGAATGGATCAAACCCCTACTCACCGACGACTACTATTACGAGAGGTGTTGCAAGGATGGCCACACCATCAAGGATTGCCCTATGGTGAGAAGTTCCATTATTTTACCTAATGCTAACTTGTTCCATGAGAACACCCATTTCAAGATTTTTAGGGACAAGGATGGCAAGGTGAAAGCAAAGGCTTTGGGACCACCAAACAAGAAGAGAAAGGTCAAGAGCATATGGGTGCCTAAGTGCATTGTTGATCTTGAGAGGTCAATGAAGTACAAGTGGGTGCCCAAGAACAAGACCTAGATGATGCTGGTGGTGGTGGACCGAGTGCTTTCATGAAGATCGTGTAAAGTCCACCACAAGTGATATGGACCTCAATGACATATCTACTCATGTGGGAGGTATTCATGTTTGTTCTTGGTAGTTATAGTGTGTTCTTTCTTTTCTTGTATTGCATGGTAATTAAGACTCCTTTGTGACTAGAATGTTCTGCATCCATGCATGTGTAAAAGAAAAAAACACATAAAAAATTAGTCAATGTCTAACCCATCCAAGATAGCTATAAGCAAGGGGGCATGCTTGAGATGGTGGTTTGGCTTCTCTCAAGGCAAGGGTATGGCTTATAGTGAGTAAGCTTGGGAGGGGTTCAACTTGACATCGTTAGGTTTCCTTTGTGTCTTGTTTAATATTGCTTTCATCCACATGGCATGTTTACTTTCGTTGCATATGTAAAATGCTTGTTGCATGCATCATATAGGAAACACAAAGGAGGCTTGTCACATTTGGCGAAGTTTGTACCTCATGATCTATATAAGATTACATCTCCATAAGTGTGACCAAAAGAAAGGATTGGGCTTCATGCCCATCGAGTCATGTTCAAACGAGCTCCAAGGTTAAATCTACTCACGCGGCTCAAAGACAAGTGACTCATACATTCCCATTACACAAATGACTAACCATTGCTTTTGAAGAAATATTTTGTTGAGTCATGTGTGTAGGGGAGCTATGGTGAAACACCATCATGACCAAGGAGGAGCACCATGAAAGGGGGAGTTTCCTAACTCTTGCCATTTATTATTTGCTCCTTGGTTCTCTTGTGTTTTGTATTTGGCTTGTGGTTTTTGGTGATAGATGACAAAGGGGAGAAGGAACATGAAGATCCAAAATCCAAGTCTAGATTGATAACACAAAGGGTGAGAAGAACATGAAGATCCGAAAGCCAAGTCGAGAAGAACATGAAGATCAAAAGAAGATGAGCAAAAGAAGATGAATATGGAGAACATGAAGATGATCAAGACAATGGTGCATGTTCACTTGGAGTACATATGAAGATCATGACAAGATGAAAATCTACACCAACATGGAGAAGAACAACGATAAAAGAAGATGAACAAAAGAAGATGAATATGGAGAACATGAAGATGATCAAGACAATGGTGCATGTTCACTTGGAGTACATATGAAGATCATGACAAGATGAACATCTACACCAACATGGAGAAGAACAACGATGGTGCATGTCTACAACAACAATGAACATCTACACCAACATGAACATCTACGTCCATGGTGCGTGTCTACATCAACAAGATTGACTACCATGACACCATGATGGGCGCAAAATTCAACTCAAGCTCAATATCTAGTGCGCTACGTATTTGGGTAGTTCTCCCTCCACATCTAGCACATTCCAAGGGGGAGACTACTTCTAAGGTAAGGACCAAGGTAATCCATTCAAACTATCTTTTCTCTTGGTTCCTTGTTTTCGTTCGAGTCTTTTGTCCCTTCCTTCTTATTCTTTCAAGACTCGTTCGTTTTGGATAATCAAAAGTAGTGGTTGTCATCCATCACCAAAAAGGGGGAGATTGTAAGGTTCATGACCATTGAGGTCACCCCAAGATATGATTGTTTGGTGATGAATGACAAACATGAAATGCGACTAATGTCTACACGAGTGTTGTGCGTGCAGGAAACCTTATCTATCTTATGATGATCATTGATGGTTACCTTGGCGATTGATGATAATAACCGCAAGCATGGAGGCTTGTGAGCTTGATGGAGTCCAAGGGTTGATGGAGATGGATCAAAGCTGAGTACAAGCTATGGAGCAACTGTTGGGAACACTTGTCTAGTTGTTAGGGCTTTGAGTCCATAGGAAAAACTGGACTATCAAGGGGTCTAGGTCATTCTCTTAGGTGATGTCTAGTCGATGATGTGCATAGATGCATAGTGAAATCATAGGCACTAGGTGACGGTGGAGAAGCCAAGGAGCTGTTGGAAGAAGCTGGGAAACAAAGTCAAGAGGAGACGAGGAGTTTCAGCTTCTGTAGGTAAAGACCGGACAGAGAGATATTGGAGACCGGACGGTCCGGTGATCAGAGGAAAATTCTCTATAGAGAAGATGTTGGACGCGAGGAATTCTGTTTGTGGAAGAACCATAGAGATTGGACGGTCCGGTCTGTATAGAGATGGTTTGGACAGAAGAGGAAGCATCGACAACGTCTCTGTTTGGAGAAAGGAGAGAAGAGACCGGACAGTCCAGTGTAAAGATCGGACTGTACAGTCATCAGGGGAGGCGACAGAACACAGAGAAGAAGTTTCTGTTGAGACCCAGATTTTTGAAGACAGGACAGTCTGGTCTATAGACCGGACTGTCCGGTCAGTATGGAGGAAACAGCGGACAGAGAGCAACAGCTCTGGAGGAGCCGTCCGGTGTGTAACACCCCAGTGTCACTACATACTTTTGATCACATAAGTTGCACCTAGTTCTGATTCATCAAGTCAAAATTCAATTTTGGTTGCATTTCAAATTTAATTGAATTTGAATTTAAACCCAAGTATGGTTAAGTTATGAAGCAACTTTTAAATTTGGCATACAACCTGGTGCTGCCAAAAATCTATGTGATAGGGTTAGCCATAAAAGAGTTTTAGGAATTTTCTCAGATATTTACTCAAAGAGGAAATACCCAATTAAATTCCTAGAAGTTTGAATTTTGTTCATATTCAAATATTTGGCAAATTCAAACTCTTTGATTTTGAAACTGGACACCTGTCACATTGTGACCTACACATTTCAAACTTTCTGTACAAATTTTCCCAGATTAAATTGGAGTGAGCAACTATTTTATTTGCATTTTTAAATTGTGGCCGAGTTAAATCCTAGAAAAATGTTAAATCCTGGCAGTGGGACCCAGCCGTCAGCCTCTCTCTTCCTTCCTCTTCTCTCTCTCGCTGGCACCCGATGCCATGCGCGCCGACACGAGAGCACCGTGTGTCACCACCCCTCTGCCGGCTCCAGAGCACAAAAACCTAGCCTCAAAACCCGTCGCCAGACCCTCCTCGGCCTCTCCATTCTTTTCCCTCTGCTTCTCCGCACGCACCTCGCTCCCTGACCTCGTTTCTTCCTCTCTGTTCTCCCGCCATTGCCGCACCTCCTCAGTTTGATGCAAGCAGCCGTTCTGCTGCTTTGCACTTGAACCAAAGTGTGAGATGAGTGCGTTGTGAGGTTTAACATCGTCCAGAGCAAAACCCAGCCTCAATCCAGAACCGAGCTGAGAGTATTTGAAGAAAATTCGAGCTCCCTGTTCATGGCGCCCGATCCATGAATTCATGAAATTCATCTTATCTAGTGAATTGCTTGATATCAACCCTTTTCTCATGGATGCGTGACTCCCTAACGCACGTCCTGACCAGGTTGTGGTGAAGGTTTTAGATTGGAGATCGTCGTTGTTCAAGCTTTTCCCCTTCCACCACCGTCGGCCGCCATGGGAGCTCCACAGTGACAGCTTCACCCGGCCATCCTCCGCTCCCTCGGTGACTCCGTCAACATTCGCCTGGGTCCACCGGTGCTCATTGACCACTCCGCTCCTCTCCTTGGCCTCCCCGTCGAGCTCTCATCATCGCCAACTCCCTCTGTTCTGCCGCCGCTCGCCGCCGAGCATCTCCGGTGAGCCCCTCTCCTTCTGAACCCCACCAAAGTGCGTGTCGTGCTCAACGCTCGAGTGAGCACGGAGTCCAACTCCAGTGATCCCAGAGCCCAGCGACGAGCTCCAAAGTCGCTCCGGCAGCCGCGCTGCTACGCGAGCGCAAGCGCGCGCTCGGTTCAGTTCAAAAAAAATGAACTGATGGCATTTTCGTAATTACTTCGAAGTTCAAAGAAAGATCCAGAAAATGCTATAACCTTGCAAAATCCATATCTGGAGATTTATAGCTCTAACAATTGCAAAATAAATTTTGTTGGATTCCTTGTGATGAGTACTATGCATTTAACATGTTACTTTGCATGTTTTATATGAAAAGTTTTGATGTATTAATTAATTAGTTGAAAGCTTAATAAATTCATATCTTTAGTTGTAGATTGGATAAAATAGTAAATTAAATTGTTCTGGTCTTTCCTTGACTTTCTTAGTTTGTATGATAAATTGATGACCCTAGTTTCTGGACATGAAATTAAATATGATTTTATCCTTGAAATGCTTGGAAATGCATTATAATAACTTCTGTAAACATTTAGAGTTTATGCTTGTGCACAAAAACCATTCTTGTCATATTGCATCACCATGAATTTTTGTAGGAGTTTATCTACTGTTCATATTTTACTAGAAATTATTTACTCTTAGATCTTGCTAAATGTATTATTAATTGATGGCTCATTGTATATTAATGAAACTTGGCAAATTTGCTGATCATTCATATATCAATCACCTGTGGATCATTCATGTCCAGTAGCATATTTTTATATTACTAAATAAATTAATTTCATGTAATGTTTAAATAACCATATGTAAATGCAATAGGAAAACTTTATGTGTAATTTCCTATTTTTAGACTTGCTAGCTCTGAAGCATATGGATTCGAGAATAATATTGAGGAACAAAATTTTACTGATATGCTCATTCTTCTTGTGCATCACATTTTGTTGCTTTATCTATGCTTTCACCTCGTTGACATATCGGTATTGTGATAGGGAACATTGATGTGCCAGGGGATAATATTCAGAAGGCCTCCTCGGATTTCTTGATACAAGAAGATCCTAACTTCAGTACTAACTCTGTGGTTGTAGCCCAAGGCAAGCCCCAGAACATTCCCATGTATTAATTTGATTAATTCCAGTAATTAAATTGCTAGATATGCATAGGTTGTTTGTGCATTAAGTTTAGAAGTTAGATGAAAACCCACCTGCATTTCCTGAAAATATCCTATTTTATTTTTGACATGGTATACAGGTACCGGTAGTTAATAGAGGAATTATTATGCTTAGTTGTAGTATGGGCACTATTATGGTACTTGAAATATTAGTAATATGATGGTAGTGATAATGTGAAATAAGAATGATAAAATTTGGACTAAACGGGTCTGTATGGGAAAGGGCAAAGGAAAAGTACCTATGGTGGTTTTTGTCTCGCAAGGTGGCAGTCCGTTTGGGTTAGCAACTAAAATTTGAGACATGGACAGGCCCCGTAGGTGAAAGGGCAAAGATCATGTGCCTTCAGAGGACATGGCTTGCAAGGCTATAGCCCTGTCTGTGTCGACCTAGGACCCGTCCATTGTCAGCCCTGTTGAGCAAGCATTGAACTGTACCGAATGCATGCTAGTATATGGCAACTAGTAAACAGATGTAGCATTGTCATATGCATGCTTGGACGATAACTTAAAATTCTTGGTCATGTGATCCAGTAGGAGTGGACAGATTCCTGACGTTACCGTGGAATGGCTGCCCACACGGGACTTTTAGATTCGGATCGACATGTATTATGACTTTATGAAAAGTTGCCATACATGTCCTTAAATGATGCGTATGCCGTGTATTTCGAGTTTTCCCAGCTGGTGTAAAACGATTGCAATTGTTGTCCCTCACAGTAATGAGTACCGCTTGTTCACTGTGTCACATCGTAGCTTAAGAACCTCACTAATAATAATTAATGGAATGTTGGGATGAAGAATATTGAATTTTAGTGAATCTGAACTGAAGTTCTTTGTTATTTAATTAAATTTTCAGATTGCTTGTTGTACTTATTACTTTGACAGGCAAGTTATCTTACACTATTATAGTTATTAGAAGGTTCACTAAATTTACTTTTATCCATCTCTGAGCCTTTGCATGTCTAGATTTAATTACTTGTCGGGTAAGACTTGTTGAGCTTAGTAGCTTAGGCTTTGCCATGTTGTTGTTTTCTTTATTTCAGGTAATAACACTGCTGCTTATGATCTACCTATGGGTGTTCTTCCTTAGGACATGTCTATCCCTGAGGGATGGTCTGCCCATTGGGAGACTGAGTAGCCGCTGCTGTTGTGAGTTGCTAGGTGATAATCCGTATGGGCTCGGATTTGTCACACTTGCTACTATCGTCGAGTTGTAAATTGTAGATGTTTAATCACATTATCTTCCACTGCTTTTAAAACTGAACTTTGTAATATTTCCGCTGCACTTAAGTACTTAACTCTGATGTATAATAAATAACACTCTTTTTACGTAATTTGACCTTGGTCGGTTGTTGTATTATCTTGTGTTTGCTTAATCAGCACCTCGGGAACTTCGGTCCAAGGGGGTTGTGACACGGTGGAGACCGGATTGTCCGGTCTGGACAATGACCGGACTGTCCGGCAGTTCATCCAGAAGGCTGTTTCGTGGAGCAACGGCTAGTTTGAGGTTGGAAGCCTATATAAACTCGTTGCTGGGGTCTTAGAGACTGCCTATGGCCATTGGGATTGCTGGGAGCATCTATTGGGAGCCAAAGGGCCAAGAGAGGAGCACTAGGAGAGGATATTCGATATTTTGAGAGTGCTAGTGAGAGTAACTTGAGCATTGATGCACATCTAAGGCTAGAGTGTCCTTGAGGGTGTGATCTAGGTTGTTACTCTTGGTCTATGGTGAGACCTAGACCAGCTAGGTGTTGGTGATCGAGCCTATCATGATCAGTTGTGAAGGCCGTCACACGTTTGTACACGGTTTGAACCCGCCGTTGAAAGGGGCATCGCTAGTGAGCGCCCGTGTCGGCTCGGGGAGTCCGGCAAAGTTCTCGAGGGAGACGATCTTGTTCTTTGTGCAGCTATGACGCACACCGTGTCTTCACTCAAGGAGTGATTGCAAGCTCGTGGGCGAGAAGTCCACTTGGTGGCGGGAGGGACCGGGACTCCAGCGGGTGTGGTCCAACGAGGAGTAGGGGAAGGCGCCATCCTTTCGAGACCTAGGGAAAAAATCATGAGCCATCTCTTACTCTACTCCTTACGATGATGCTTTACTTTCCGTATTTACATACTCTGCTATTCATGCTTGTGTGCTTACCTTGCTCTAGTTGACTACCTTATAGACTTGCATGAATAGGCTTCTTTACTTGCTAGTAGTGCTTAGCCTTCATACTTGATCACTAGCATGTATAGGAGTTGCTTAGGCTTGATTGATCACCCTAGTATGTATTGTACTACTCATGCTTGTATGCTTTCTATATGCTTGTTGATCTAGTAGCTTTGCTTGAGTAGAACTCCTTGCTAGCTAGTTGTTTGCTTCCGCTTATCTTTGGTAACTAACGTGCATAGGAGTTGTATTACCTTTGTGTGATCCACTAGTATGCTTAGCTTGTTGTTCCTTCCATAGGACTATTATCTTGCTAGTGTGATCACCACTAGAATTGCATAGGAGTTGTATTGCCTTTGTGTGATCCACTAGTATGCTTAGCATGTTGTTCCTTCCATAGGACTATTATCTTGCTAGTGTGATCATAACTAGAATTGCATAGGACTTGTATTGCCTTTGTGTGATCCACTAGTATGCTTAGCTTGTTGTTCCTTCCATAGGATCATTATCTTGCTACTGTGATCACCAATAGGATTGTGTAGGAGTTGTTTTGAGTGATCGGTTTTAGAATTTGACGAATTTGGTACATAGTGCGAGTTCTTGATTCAACCCCCCCCCCCCCCCTCTCGGTCACTCGGTCCTTTCAATGCGGCCGTAGCCAACTCGCCGGTGAAGCCGCTTCCACTTCCGGACGGGCACGTCCGGCACCTTCATGCCGTCACCCCCACCCGCTACAGTGGCGGGCTCCAAAGGCGGTGCATCTCGTTTGGCAGCTGACTTGGGGATGCTTGAGTCTCGTGCCGGGGAAGTCGGGCTATGACCCCTTTTCTGACTTGACTCGTAGGCCAACCCGGGGACTCGAGTTGCGGCTCTGGCAGGTGGTGGAGGCCCATCGTCAGAGTCGGACGAAGGAGGCAAGGGGGATCGGGTTTTCTTGCCCTTGCCGGAGGGCGAACCACCTCCACCACTCGGGCGGGAGCCACCCGATGCGACCGGTGGCCCACCCGATCCTCCTTCATGCCCTGTGCATCCATCTTCGGCAGAGAGTTGATGATGTCATACTTCCCGACAACAAGCCATAGCGGGCCGGCACCCTCGGGATAGTCAAAACTTGGGGGCATGTCGACGCTGGTCAACAATTTATAAGCCAGCTTCAGCGCCGACTGGGGAATGTCTGACCCGGGTCCCCTCCGAGTGCGACCCGGGTCATTGAAGTCCCAGTACAACCAAGCCGGTCGGGGGCGCACACGCATGGGCACCAGGCCTGTGGTCAAAAAGTCATAAATGACGCCATTGACCAAAAGGCTAGCTGCCCCTAGGGTCGCGATCCGGTCCATGACTGAGTCTAGGCGCGACTTAGGTGGCGCCACACCCTCCCAGAACTCGAGAACCGGGTCAGGCTGGTAGCGCGCGAACCAAAGATGGCATGGCAGGATCGGGGCAGACGGAGACAGCTTCATCACCATGACAAACCATTGGCACCACCACTTGTCAATCTTCAGTTGGGGGGGGGGGCGCACTCGATGTACCCGTCCCAGGACAAGATGGAGAGTTGAACGCTCCCCACAGGGTCGGAGCCACTGGTCTTCGTAAGCTTCAAGTGGCGACAGAAGACGTCGATGGATGGCATCACACCCACGAAGGCCTCGCAGAGGTGGGTGAACACCGCAAGGGTGATGACGACGTTAGGCCCCAGATGCCTCATCTGGAGCCCGTATGACACCAGGAACTCCATGAAAAATTTAGGGAAGGGCAGCACTATCCTGGCGAGCACGAAGGAGGCGAAGGTCACGATCTCGCCTGCAGCCTCATTCGGCGACATGGTTGCGGGGGCCGGATGAATGGCGTAGAACACGGGATCGCTCAGGTCGACCACCAAGAATGGCCACACCTGGTCGAGCGAGGCATCGGAGCGAAAGGATGACAGTGGCAGTAGATCGAAGATGCCCTCTCCAGTGGCGGATGGTGCACAGGAGGCAACGCCGCAGGGGGGGGGGAAGCGAAGGAACTCCTCCTGAAGAAAGGCTTGACCCACGGCCGTGACGCTTGGCAGTCATCATGGGTTCGACGGCGGCGAACTCGCAACGAAGCACAAAAGAGACAGAGGACAAAGCGCACCGGCAGAAGGAGAAGCAGAATGCGCAGATGGGGGCAAGAGACTTCTTCTCTTCCGCACTAAAGCATTCAAGAAGGGGAAGAGCCAGGCATGGTTACCGAAGCAGCCGCAACATGATCTCACATCCCCTGCAATGGTGCGCCCAAGCACGCAAGGACGCAGACGAGTGGCCTCAGCCCCAGGCGCGCCCTACGCGCTAGTCACTGGGGTCGGCGGCTCCTGTCGCTGTAAGGGGATTGGAGGATCACATAACCGCCTATGGGCTGGTGCGCGGCCAGGAGGATGGCCCGCCAGAGGCTGGGCCCTAAGTGGCCTCGTGCCTGATGCGCATATCCTCGTCTCGCTGCCAACTACCTGAGTAAATGCGGGCACTCGAGTGCCCGCAGCTACGGGCGATTGATGGGACGGGGCACGCCCGGGGTCCAGGCTGCAGACTCCCCGCCACCTGGCATCGTCTCTTGGGGAACACGCGACCCCGAAGGATTCCAGGATATGCGCCATTAATCGCATTGCCTGCAGCGTGGAGCAGTCGGTGGGTGCGAAGAACGAGGGCGGCGGAGGAGATATGCGGAGAGCCTGCCCCCTCGGGCACCAGCACCCGGGTGACCTACTTAGTAGGGGCCCCAATCATGTAATAACACTCCCCTCCTTGTCCTATAAAAGGGGGGAAGCAAGCTCAGTGTAAACGAACAAGAAGAGAGCAATACACAACAGCAGGACGTAGGGTGTTATGCTACAAGCGGCCCGAACTAGGATAAACTGAGGGTTTCACACTTCCTTTAGAGATTCCTCCCTTGTAACACTCGATCCAATCTCCCCGCAATCTCACACAAGGGCGGCTCTACAGGCCCCCATTTGGAGGTGCCTTCACGCACCGACAGGAGCCTATTCATGCAAGTCTACAAGGTAATCAATAAGAACAAGACAAGAACACTAGCATGAATAGCACGGTATGTAAATGCGGAAAGTAATGCATCGAAGTAAGGAGTAGACTAAGAGATGGCTCATGATTTTTTGCCGAGGTCTCGAAAGGATGGCGCCTTCCCCTACTCCTCATTGGACCATTCCCGCTGGAGTTCCGGTCCCTCCCGTCACCAAGCGGAGTTCTCGCCCACGAGCCCGCAATCACTCCTAGAGTGAAGACACGGCGTACATCACTGTTGCACAAAGCACAAGCTCGCCTCCCTCAAAACTTGCCGGACTCCCTGAGCTGACACGAGCGCTCACTCTTGATGCCTCTTTCACCGGCAGGCTCAAATCATGTACAAACATGTGACGGCCTTCAAAACCAATCATGATAGGCTCGATCACCGACACCTAACTGGTCTAGGTCTCACCATAGACCAAGAGTAACAATCTATATCACACCCTCAAAGACACCCTAGCCTTAGATGTACAAGATGCTCAAGTTACTCTCCACTAGCACTCTCAAGATATGCAATATCTCCTCCTAGTGCTCTCCTCTTTTCCTCTTGGACCTTACCAAATGCTCTCTGGTATTCCACTGGCCAAGAGAGGTCACAAAGACCCCAGCAACAAAGTTATATAGGCTCCCAACCTCAAACTAGCAGTTGCTCCATGAAATCAACTTTCTGGGCCTACTGACCGGATAGTCCGATCACTGCCTGACCGGACAGTCCGGTCACTACAACACAGTGCTCCAACGGCTCTGACCTCTGCTGATTCCTCTACTGATCGGACCGTATGGTTAGCTGACCGGACAATCCGGTCCGTTTCTCTCTCCAGTCCAGGAACCTTCATGCAACAGCTTCCTCTCTGCCCTATGCAAGTCCAACTGACTGGACTATCCGGTCAGTAGACCGGACTGTCTGGTCTATACAAACTCTGGCATAGACAGATTCCTCGCTTCTCGCTGAAAGTCCCAGACAACTCCCTATAGTGACCGTATAGTCCAGTCACCTCTGACTCCTCTGTCTAGTCTCTATGTCCAGAAGCTGAAACTTGTCATCCTCGCTTGACTTCATTTTCTGGCTTCTTCGAACAGCTCCTTGGCTTCTCCACTATCAACTAGTGCTTTTGATTTCACCAAGCAACCTTGCACATCACCGACTAGACATGACCTAAGAGAATGACCTAGACCCCCTTGATAGTCCGGTTTTTCCTATGGACTCAAAGCCCTAACAACTAGACAAGTGTACCAAACACTTGCACCATAGCATGTTCTCCGCTTTGATCCATCTTCATCAACTGTTAGACTCCATCAAGTTCACAAGCCTCTATGCTTGTGGTCATTGTCATCAATCACCAAGGACGCCGTTGACAATTGTCATAAGGTAGAAGAGGTTTCCTACACGAACAACACTCGTGTAGATATTAGTCACATTTCATATTTGTCAATCATCACCAAAACATCATACCTTGGGGTGACCTCAATGGTCATGAACCTTACAACTTGCGGCCAGACGATTGGGAGGCCAGGTGAAGTCAATGGTGATCCACACCATACACGTGGAGAGGCAAGAAGCATGGATGGTTTCACGGTTGAGCCTCAAAACCATGGGTGGTGATCAAGATGGCGGGGTTGACCAAGTCAAAGATGATCGGGCGTCGGTGCAAGTAGAGGCTTCCAATGGACCAAAGGCGAGAGAGACTTGCCGACGAGGAGTACCACGGGATGAGGTGACACGCGTCAAGATCATGAAGTCTTGCTTCGGTGGAAGTGAGCATGAAGTCATGCTTTGAGAAGCGTGCAAGCCGGTTTCCCGGTTTGGGCCTCAAAACTAGTGGTGGTGGTTGGTGGTGCATGTTGCACCAACACGGAGCTTGCTTCAAGGCGAAGCAAAATCGTGAAGGGCCCGAGGGCGTTTGGGCGACGAGGAGAAAGATCAACAAGTGTGCCCCGGGTGGTAGGTGGCAGTGTATTGTAGGTAAGGGGTAGGCTAGTCTTTAGGACAATATCTAGGCTTATATAAGGAGAGGTAGGGCTGGTGAAGAGGTGCCTCTGTTTCCCTTAGCCTTGCCTTAGGTCTTCATTCAAAGTGCTAGGAGAGTTCTTCATGTAATAGAGAAGAGGAGAGGGTGACATCTCTTTCTCTTCCAAATAGTGGGAGGAAGAGGGTGGCTTCCTAGCCTTGTAACTATGGATCTTGTAAGCATGTTTCCATGATATGAGAGTTATTTTCGTGCTCAAAATCTTCCTCTCTCCCTAAATCCCGAATTTCTCTTTTTCCCTATTTTTGGAGCTATTTTCGTGGGAATTTTTTATCTCACTTTTGGTCAAGTTTTTAGGTGGATTTCTTGGGGAATCTTCGTGCTATGATCAGCTAGAACTAATCCCCATAGGCCCTTGGCCGAATCCATAGCTCTAGCATCTTCGATTTGAAAGATTTCTCAAGTTTTCCCTTTGTGGTGTTCTTGGCACAAGATCTGAAATTCATGATGATTCCTTGAGCCAATTGAGTGGATCTTCTAGGATTAGGATCGTGATGTGTTGAGAATCGACTAGTACAAAAAATCACATTATTTGGAGTTTGTTTGATTAGGTTTTGTCAAGTTTTGCCTAATCCCGAATCCTTTTTCTGTTATGTCGTGGGTCGATCGGCACTACCAACGACCAGGATCGGCACTGCCAGTGGGTCAGAACCGTATCGGTATTGCCGATGGACATGACCGGCACTGCCGATAGTACCAATCGGCACTACCAATGCTAGTGACCGGCACTGCCGATGCCAGTGACTTGTTTCGAGTTTGTTCCTTGACCGGTTCGAGTTTTGTTGTTCTCCTTTGCTTCTCTCTAGTTCTTCCACTGGAGTGAGTCACTCCTAGGGTTAGCACATCACAAGTTGATGTGTGTGGCCTTGGTGATTCTTTCAGAGGTTGGTTCGGGTTGTATTTGGGATATAGGCCAAGTTCTTGAGAAGAATTTTAATTGGCTCCCATTCACCGCCCCCCCCCCCCCCCTCTGGTCGCCTTCTCGGTCCTTCAATTGGTATTAGAGCCGGTTTGATCACTAGTTGACCTTCACTGGTTTTGTGATCCGAAGGCAATATGGAGAAGCATGTGATCAAGCTCTGGATGTTTGATGGAGAGGACTTTCTCTACAGGAAGTCACAGACCAAGGCTTATCTCTTAAGCCAAGGACGTGCAATCTGGGAGATCGTTGAGCAGGACTACGCCAAACCGGATGATGAGGACATCACTCATATGGAAACACACTACACTCCTCGAATTCTGGACTTCCAAGGTCCAATGACTAGAGCTCGTGTATGATGACTAAATTTAGAGGTGACCTCATTCCTACGTCCTTCATTACATGTCACTTTTGAGAATGGTTTGCTACCTAATGATTATATTGTAATTAGGAACCATGAAGAGTACCAGGAGATGATGGGAGAAAGACTTGGAAACGTGGAGGACCAGCAAGGACGTGGAAGCCAAGGTGGAGGCCAAACCAAAACCGACATTGAGTCTGTTTCGGGCCCCAGGACCAGTATTCACTAAAATGGACGCCCAGGATGCATACAGATTCGGATTTGGACGTTCTATATATGCACGGAAAGATAAGAAGAAGACCTTTCTAATGCCGCCGGCTCATATCAAAATTCATCCGGAGTCATCGGGTATCGTCAAAACAAGAGAGGATCCAGAATCTGTGTCGGTGCTGTATCGCCCGCTTTTGGCCATTGGGCTTTGCATCCAGTTGAGCCCAATTAGGGGCGTGTCCAGAGGGTCTTGCACAACTCTAGAGTCTTTATATACAGCTGCCACCGCACCATTAGTGTTCGGGTTTTGCTTAGATTATTTTGTTCATAACAGTTTTGTCGTCATCACGGTTTATGAGACCTAAATTTTGTGAGATTCATAATACATTTGCAATTGTGTTGTATTCTTCTTTGTTCTTGCTTGTGTTCTTGATTCACAAGCAGGGATTAGCCTTCTCGGCGAGATCAATCGTTTTAGAATGGTTGATAACCAGAGGAGACGTCGTGCTGCAATTGCAGGGTTTAGAACGTGTTGTTCTGAAGCTAGATCAATTTATGTGTCGCCTCCGACCAAATCAACATATCCAGAACCTTTTGGAAGATCAGAAACCCTTGTTCACATCAAGTGGTAATCAGAGCTTCAGGTGCACCATCAGGTTTGCACTACCCTTAGTTAATTTTTTTTTGTGTTTATCCTATTGTCCACAGAAAAGCCCACAAAAATCCCCCCCCCCCGCCCATAACCATGCGTTTAGCCTTTGCATATTTCAATTTTAGAGTCTGTAGTGTTGAGTTGGTGCCCTAGTTCTTGTTTAGTCACTGGATTAGTTTGTGTTTTTGTCGTCAATAGTGTTTTCCCTTGCAACCCTAGCCGCCATCCCCTTCACCATCCTCTGTTTTGTCGCCTTTTTGTGCTAGGATTGATTGATTGACACACCTAGCCTAAACCCACCGTCAACACCTCGGTCCAATCCCCACATATTCCACTTTCCGCTGCCTCCACACCGCCAAAAAAAAATCCTACCCGATTCCAAACCCGACCCCTAACCCGACTTGGGTTTCGCTGTGGGTTTCTTGAAAACCGATTCCAGCCCTCCCCCCCCCCCCCCCCCCCCCCTCGATAAAACAGGCATAACTTTTCGCTCGGGTGTCCGTTCTGGCTGAAATTTTTATAGGAGATTCTTGACTCAAAGTTGAGCATACCCACACTGGGCTAAGCCCTGTGTTGTGGCATCCCGCACCTCGAACCGAGGGGAAATGACCGATCCAGGATCAATTTTTTTGGGCGATGTCGGGCGAAGCCGACATACGAAGCACAAACACAAGAACACTCACAAGTTGCAAATTTATACAGCATAGTGATCTTTATTACAAGTTAAACTCCAAGTAAAAGACAATACCTAGAGTTCAAAATTAATTTTAAAAAATACAGCAGAAGCAATAGTATAACTCGACGATATTCGCCTAAAATGCAACACATCAGCCCATAGATGTGCACATTCTTCTCACACTAAATGAACACCTACATAAAAAAATTTAAACAACAAACCCTGAGTATCTAATATACTCCGCAAGACTTACCCGTCAAAATGGCTTTCTAAAGCCGACTCCTAATATGCAGGGGGCTGACCGGGCTTACTTGATATTTGCATAAAAAGCACCTATTAGTTCTATACTGCAATTTTATTCTTTAACCAAGATTTTAATTGCTTGTTGCAGAAAAGTAACTGTAGTTAAACCTAGCTAGCTGCTAAGACTTGTACAAATATAAAGAGCAATACAACATAGCAATGTGTAGCCATAGAGTAATAATATCAAGAATCATAATCATTCTTCCCTACTTTACTATCGTTGCAATCTGCTCGAAATAAGAGGTACTCATGACCGCGAGGGACGGCAATTTGAATCGATTTACACCCTGCAGGGGAAAACCCAAGTATACGACATACGCATCATTTAAGAACACGTATGGCCACCGTTCACAAGTTTGCTATAAAGTCGGTCCGGGGCCACCCATCCCAAGTACATGTCCCCCTCGCGATACAGTACTTCGTATCCAAGGCTTAACCCATGCACTCTCCAGCGGTCCTCAAACCCCAACGCCCACCCTTCTTTTCAAATCACCTCTGGATCGGTGAGTGTCCAACAATACGGCGCACAAGTTACTAGGTTTACCAACTGCCATATGAAGGTATGCACTTGGTACACAACTCAATACTTGTTCGCGGAGTCACAACGATAGAGTTTCTCAAATTTTATCCAATTCATCTTTCATGTGAATCATAAGTGTATCAAGTGATTCCATAATCTATCGTTGCCTCCACTAGATTAAGCATAGCATTTCTAACGAAAGGCTTACTAACATAGACTGAACATAGGTCATTGTTCTGTTATGCAAGTGGGTTTTCATCGAAGTCCTATACCTAATGCATAGTACAATATCCCTATGTTGTGATTAAAGTAAAAAGGACTCTTAAATTAATAGGTGTGCATCGGGGCTTGCCTTGGGCTTGAACAATATTAGCAAAGTCAAGATCATGGACATCTCCATCACTATCTTCTCCTCCTTGGTTCTTTTGGCAGCGATCTCCATTTCCACCTTAGCGAACACGTTTCCTATTGATGAAACGCATATGCATAAATATCAACGAATGCAAAAGATATGTATGGGACTTCCTGAATAAATATGTAGGATGACATGATGCTCATGAAATGACATGCTCAACAACAAAGTTTAACATACTTTAAGTCAATTTATTACTAGAATTTCCTGCACTAATTCCTAAGTCATCGGGTTACTTAACCATAAAGGTGTAAAGTAAAGCTTAGGTGCTGAAAATACTAGGCATGCACTCCTATAAACCTATGTAGTATAATAATACATACAAAACAGATCCATGGTGAAAATATGCTAGAACAAATTCATTACTTGATTTTAAGGCCTAACTTTTCTAGAATAAATCCTAGGCTATTTATAGTGCTAACATCAAGAATTCATCTAACATGGTTATGGAAGGCAAATAAAATACAAGGATGTCTTTAAACATAAATATGGTGCTGATATTAAAATATGCACAATTTCATGAGTAATTTCTAAGCATAATGATTTTGTGGAAATTCCTATATGGCAAATATGAAATATGTCAAAAATTTAAAATATGCATAAAATGATAAGGCTCTGATTTATACAGTGCAAATGTGTCATGTAAAGTGCTCATGCGAAAATTTGGGATGTAATCACTTTCAGAGAATTAATTATGACTTAATTGGCTTAACAAAGGTGTTGTACGTTTCTATTTTATTTCACAATTTCTTTACAAGAACTCTGAACTTCATGCTACCCAATGGAAAGTATAAATCACAAGGATTCCAAAATAATTTAGTTTGCAATTTTGTTATCCTTGTATTTTCAGAGATATCGATTTAATAGTGTTAAACAAGGTCCTATTTTCCATGAATTTTTAAACATGTTTTTATTTGTAAAACCTGATCATCATGCTAACTAGAGGATAGAGCATATCTCAAGGAGTCCAACAAACTTTGTTTCACTATTTTACCAATTTTATTTTGAGAGATATGAATTTTTGAATCTGCTAATGTTTTTCTCATTTTTTTTAATTTTTGGCGTGAATAGTAATGAAGAACAGAGGAGTAGCAGGGCGGCCAGGGGACTTCAATTTCTGATGATTTCGGCTATGGGATTGCAGGAGGGATGAAACAAGTGGGTGCTAAGTGATGTGAGGAAGATTTACGGAGGACTAATCGAGTAGAAACTCACCAAGGAGGAAGAAGTTCGCGATGAGACGGTGGCGCATCGGTTCACCGGTGTTGGAGAAGGATGTCGACTCGCATGACTTGGAGGGCTTGGTGAAGTGCTAGGGATTTCCTTGTGCTGCATCCTTGGGGAGCTGGTTGGCCGGGGTGGCTTGCTACGGCGGATGAAGAGCTCGAGCTATTGTTGCCTTTCCATGGTGATGGCTCCACGGGAGAGAGGAGAAAGAAGAAGAAAGAAAGAAAACAACGGAGAAGGCAAGACTAGACCAAGCAGTGGAAAAATATCTAGCTTGCTTCCCAAATGTGCTGCTGGCTTCTCTCTTGCACGGTGCAATGGATTTGGAGAGGGAGAGAGTAGATAGAGTGGGTCCCACCAAGTTGAAAAATCTGCCTCTCTACTGTTCTAGTCAACCCGAAGTCTTCCCGATTTTTGTTGGTCATGCCAACTTTTGTGGATGTGTGGAATGAAATGCGAAGAAACTTTTGTATAGAAAGTTTTCTGAGATTCTGCTTCTAAAAAGTATGAAACTTTATAGACTAAATAGTGCTTATCTACATTTCCATAATTTTTAGGGCCATTTATCCTTTTCCAAATATTCTGGTAAATTCCCTAAAATTATATTTTTACATGCCCAATATTAATGTGTAAAAACATGGACATGCTTCTGTTGAAAGTTTTAAGGTTTTTGCAAACACTAGATTCGAACTTTATTAAAAGATTCTTTCTAAAATTATCGAGTTTAAATGCTTTTGAATTTTACAAATTTATTTAATTTGAACTTTTGTGTCGTATATTTTTGTTAGTGACATCGGGGATGTCACATGTGTGCCCTCATCAAAAAATTCAAAAAAAATGGGAAGAGAGAAAAAATTCATTCAAGTTTTAACCCGACGTTTTCTGCAACTTCAAGAATTTCTGTATGGCACATCCTAGCTCTGTTTGAGCTGAAATTTTCTGTGGATTCTTCCCCATTGTTAGTGAGTTGGAGAAAAATATCAAAAAAATAAAATAAAGAAATTTAGGGTTTCTACTAGTGCTACATCTAGCCCTCTGGAATTTTTGGATTTGGCTGTTTGCACTTAGCCCCTTGTTATCGCCTGTGTGCCTTTGTCTCCTTGTTTCTAACTTTGCTATCACTACTGTTCTAGGACATACTTAGACCAGCAACTAGGAACAAGTTACGTGGGCACTTATTCAGCTTTACTGTCTGATTTTGATTTGTGTGCCACTCACATCTATATATTTGGCCTTCCTAGTTCTACATATTTCTTCTGGACAGCACACAGGTTATTTTGTGACCCTTACAATCATGGAACACACCTCCCTGGTATCCTTTGCTTTGCTTTTTAGAACTTTGTAAGAGCTTTGTAAGGAGTTTCCTTTTGTTGTGTTGAAAGGCACCACTGCTTAGCTGTTTTGTAGGGATAACCTTCACTGTTTTGTTTCATGTTTTAGTGTTTGTGATGGCAGGAAGTGACGACGGAGAGATGGCTTCACCCTCATAATTTGCTGAGTGCGTGAGCCAAGAGCAGCTCCAGAAGGCTTTGCAAGCTGTTTAGAGTGATTTGGCAGAGACGATCACCAGAGCCGTTACTGATGCGGTCAGCAAGCTTCACATTGGAGAAAGCATTGAGCGGATGGAGAAGCGGGTGTCTAAGTTAACCGATCAGTTGTCGCATTGGAGACCGCTCCCAAGACCAACGATACAAACACCAATAACAATGACATTGAAGAAGACCATGATGAAGACATGGTGTATAAGGCGGATGGCATCATTGATAGGTCGGCTACAAGGACCACATGATTATGACGTTGTTTGCAACGTAACACTCATGGTATGGGTGGTTTCCATAACTATAATCATCATCCACACGATAACTATGCTCCAGATGACCGTATGCTAATATTAAGTTTTCAATTCCTTTGTTTTTGGGTCAGTATGATGGTGATGTTTATCTTGATTGGGAGATGACTGTAGAACAAAAATGTAATGTCCATCTTGTTCCTGAACAACATAGAGTTAGACAAGCTACTAGTGAGATTAAGGACTTTGCTATTGTTTGGTGGAGTGGTCTAGCTACTGAAACTGATTTGCCTACTATGGGAAGAACTTAAGGTAGCAATGCGTGATCGTTTTGTCCCTCCTCCTTTTTTTAGAGAGATTCGTAATAAATTGCAGTGTTTAGAACAAGGAGATAAAACTGTTTAGGAGTAATTTAGTAAGCTTCAGAAGGGTTTGATTCGTTGTGCTGTAGTTGAAAAGTAGAGGATCAGATTTGCCGCTTTTATTCTGGTTTGAGAAAAGAAATTCAGGACATCCTTGATTTTAAAGAATATTATACCCTCAATCAGTGTTTCTAGTATGCTATGCTTGCAGAGAAAGAATCGCAGGGACTTTTTCAGGCTTTTGAGGAGTACAGCAAGTCCAGGAACTCCAACACTCCACGACCGACGGGGACTTCGAGGCTGCCCAAGCAATCTTTTTGGCCACCCCCACCAGCAGCTACCAGTGTGCCCTCGGCAGCACCAACATCAGCCTCTGCACCTTCTACACACTGAGGTAAAAATTCTGTGCAGGTGCCAGCTAGTAGTGCCTCCTCTGTTGCTTCAACGGGGCGCACTACAGGGTTTTAGTGCCACCGCTGCCATGGACTTGGTCATATGCAGAAAGATTGCCCAAGTAGGCGGGCATATGTGGCGACAGACGATGGCGGTTACATGAGCACCTCCGATATGGAGGATGAGGAGGAGGACGTCACTGCCACCAGCAGTGACCTCGTCCTTGGAGGCGGAGACACCATGGGATACATGAACATTATTGTTCAGCGTGTTCTTAGCACACAAGTTTAGCAGCCCAAGACGATGCAGCGCCATAACTTATTCCAGATTTTCTTCGTCATCAAGAACCGTCGAGCATGTGTCATCATTGATGGAGGGAGCTACAATAACTTGGTGAGTTCTGACATGGTCAACAAGCTTGATTTGACCACATGCCCACATCCACATCCGTAATACATTCAGTGGTTAAATAACTCTAGAAAAGCTAAGGTAACACAAACTTGCAGAGTTCCTTTTTCCATTGGTTCTTATGTGGATTCTATTGATTGTGATGTCTTACCCATGCAAGCATGTTCACTTTTATTGGGTAGACCTTGGGAATTTGATAATGATGTTGTACACCATGGTAGAAGTAATAAGTATACTTTTATGCATAAAGGAACTAAAATTACTTTGTTACCAATGACCCCTACTGAAATTATACAAGCTGATTTAGAAAGAGCTGCTAGTTTGAAAAATAAAGGTCCTGAAATTTAACAACCTATTAATTCTAATTCTACACCTAGAAATGTTAATGATTCTTCAAGTTCTAAGGGTGCTGGAATTAAATTACAAGGTTGTTCATGTCTTGCAACAAAATTTGAGCTTACTGAAATTTCTGCTGATGATGATATTTGCTATGCTTGGATATGCAAACAAGCTTTGTTTTCGCTTGATGATATTACTTCTAGTGCTTTGCCTCCTGCTGTCACTAACCTTTTACAGGAGTATGAGGATGATTTCCCAGCTGAGATATCCCTGGGATTGCCGCCTTTGAGAGGGATTGAGCATCAAATTGATTTGATTTCGGGTACTACTTTGCCAAACCGTGCTGCTTATAGGACCAACCCTGAGGAAACTAAGGACATGCAACGACAAGTCCAAGACCTTTTGGATCATGGGTACGTTCGTCAATCACTTAGTCCTTGTGTTGTTCCTGTACTTTTGGTTCCTAAGAAAGATGGTACTTGGCGTATGTGTGTAGATTATAGAGCCATTAATAACATTACTATTAGGTATCATCATCCTATTCCTAGGCTGGACGACATGCTTGATGAGTTATGTGGTGCTACAATTTTCACTAAAATTGATTTGCGTAGTGGCTACCATCAAATTAGAGTGAAACTTGGAGATGAATGGAAAACAGCTTTTAAAACCAAATTCGGGTTATATGAGTAGTTAGTAATGCCTTTTGGTTTAACTAATGCACCTAGTACTTTCATGCGCTTGATGAATGAGGTTTTAAGAGCTTTCATTGGCAAATTTGTGGTAGTTTACTTTGATGATATTTTGATTTATAGCAAATCCATGAATGAACATATGAATCATTTGCGTGTTGTTTTTCATGCTTTGTGAGGTGCACGTTTATTTGCTAACCTTGAGAAGTGCACCTTTTGCATGGATCGAGTCTCTTTTCTTGGCTATGTTGTGACTCCACAGAGAATTGAGGTGGATGAGGCGAAGATTGAAGCCATAAAGAGCTGGCCTGTACCAAAAACTATCACACAGGTGAGGAGTTTTCATGGTCTTGCAGGTTTCTACCGCCGCTTTGTCAAAGATTTCAGCACCATTGCTGCACCTTTGCATGAGTTGACAAAGAAGGGCGTTGATTTCCATTGAGGTAAGGTACATCATGAGTCTTTTGATGCTTTGAAGGACAAACTTACACATGCACCATTGCTGCAATTACCTAATTTTGATAAAACTTTTGAGCTTGAATGTGATGCTAGTGGTATAGGCATTGGTGGTGTTTTGATGCAAGATGGTAAACCTATAGCATACTTTAGTGAGAAAATTATTGGGCCTGTTTTGAATTACTCCATGTATGATAAGGAATTGTATGCACTTGTACGTTCTTTAGAGACGTGGCATCATTATTTGTTGCCTAAAGAACTTGTTATTTATTCTGATCATGAATCACTTAAGTATATTCATTCTCAATGTAATTTGAACCGTAGACATGCTAAATGGGTTGAGTTTATTGAGTCTTTTCTTTACATTATTAAACATAAGAAAGGGAAGGATAATGTGATCGCTGATGCTTTATCTAGGCGCTATACTTTGTTGTCTCAACTTGATTGTAGAATTTTTGGACTTGAGGCAATTAAAGAACAATATGCTACTGATGTTGATTTTAAGGATATATTGTTGTATTTAAAGAAGGTCCTGCATGGAACAAATTTGTGTTGAATGATGGATTCTTGTTTAGAGCTAACCGCCTATGCTTTCCAGTTGGTTCCGTTCATCTTTTGTTGTTACAGGAGGCGCATGGAGGTGGATTGATGGATCATTTTGGTGCCAAGAAGACGAAGGATATTTTGGCCACACACTTCTTTTGGCCAAGGATAAGGAAAGATGTTGAGCGCTTTGTTGCTCGCTGCACTACATGTCAAAAAGCTAAGTCTCGATTGAATCCACATGATTTATACATGACACTTCCTGTTCCTTCTATTCCTTGTTCGGATATTTCTATGGACTTTGTTTTTGGACTGCCTAGGACTAAGAGGGGGAGCAATAGTATTTCTGTTGTTGTGGATAGATTTTCTAAGATGGCACACTTTATATCATGTCATAAAACTGATGATGCTAGTTATATTGCTGACCTCTTTTTCAAAGAAATTGTATGTTTGCATGGTATGCCTTCTACTATTGTTTCAGATCGTGATGCAAAATTCTTGAGTCACTTTTGGCGCACACTTTGAAATAAGTTGGGTACAAAGTTGCTATTTTCTATAACTTGCCACCCACAAACTGATGGACAAACAAAGGTTGTGAACCGCACTTTGGGCACTATGTTGAGAGCTATTTTGAAGAAAAATTTGAAGAAATGGGAAGAATGTTTGCCTCATGTTGATTTTGCTTATAATCGGGCAATACATTCTACTACTAAGGTAAGTCCCTTCAAGGTAGTGTATGGTTTTTGATTCCCATACTCCACTTGATATACTTCCTCTATCTATTAATGAGAGAGTCCATGATGATGCTAAGGAGCATGCTGAATTTATTTTGCAAATGCATGAAACCACTAGACTTAGCATTGAAAAGATGAATGAAAAATATAAAATTGCTGATAGTAAAGGTAGAAAGGAAGTAAAGCTTGATGTAGGAGATTTAGTGTGGTTACACTTGAGAAAGGATAGATTTCCAGAATTGAGAAAGTCTAAATTAATGCCTAGAGCTGATGGTCCATTCAAAATAATTGAGAAGATTAATGATAATGCATACAAACTTGAGTTGCCTCCCAAGTTCGGGGTTAGTCCTACCTTTAACATTTCAGATTTGAAACCATACTCAGGAGAAGAGGAGGAACATGAGTCGAGGATGACTCCAATTCAAGAGGGGGAGGATGATGAGGACATCACTCCTACGGATACACACAACACTCCTCCAATTCTGGACTTTCAAGGTCCAATGACTAGAGCTCGTGCACAACGACTAAATTTAGAGGTGAGCTCGTTCCTATGTCCTTTATTATATGTCACTTTTGAGAATGGTTTGCTACATAATGATTGTATTGTAATTAGGAATCATGGAGAGGACCAAGAGATGATGGGAGAAAGACTTGGAGATGTGGAGGACCAGCAAGGACGTGGAAGCCAAGGTGGAGGGCAAACCAAAACCAAAGTCTACACCAAAACATACGCCCAAGACGCATACAGATTTGGATTGGGACGTTCTACATATGAACGAAAAGATAAGAAGAAGACCTTTCCAATGCCGCCGACCTCATGTCAAAATTCATCTGGAGTCATCAGGAATCGTCGAAACAAGAGAGGATCCAAAATATGTGTCGGTGCTGCATCGCCCGCTTTTGGCCTTTGGGCTTTGTATCCAGTTGGGCCCAATTAGGGGCGCGTCCAGAGGGTCTTGCACGACCCTAGAGTCTTTATATACAGCTGTCGCCACACCATTAGGGTTCTGTTTTTGCTTAGATTATTCTATTCATATCAGTTTTGCCGTCATCACGGTTTATTAGACCCCAACTTCGTGAGATTCATAATACATCTGCAATTGTGTTGCATTCTTCTTTGTTCTTGCTTATATTCTTGATTCACAGGCAGGGATTAGCCTTCTCGGCAAGGTCAATCATATTAGAATGGTTGATAACAAAAGGAGACGTCATGCTACAATTGCGGGGTTTAGAACATGCTGTTCTGAAGCCGGATCGATTTGTGTGTCGCCTCCGACCAAATCAACGTATCCAGAACCTTTTGGAAGATCAGGAACCCTTGTTCACATCACCGGCCAACCTCAACACCGTGCCAGTAGGTGGGTTAAACAAGTATGAACAACTCCAAAGCTGTCAATATCCTGCTTTCTGCTCTAGGTAGGAATGAACATGACCGTGTTGCTCATCTTGATACTGCACATGCCATTTGGGAAAAGCTTTGCACTTACCACGAGGGTACCAATCAAGTCAAGTCTATGCATAAGGATTCTTACAATAGACAGTACCATACCTTTGCACAAAATCCTGGTGAGTCACTAGATGACACCTTTCGTAGGTTTGAAGCCATTGTGTGCAACTTGCGGGCTTGTGGTAACCTTGTGTACAATGATAATGATAGAGCTAAGCAACTGCTGTACTCTCTTGTTGAAAATGTTTGGGGGTTAAAATTGTTGCTCTAAAAGAAACTGCTGACTTCAATACCCTGAACTGTGAGCAACTGTATAACAAGCTGAAATCTCATGAACTGTCTAGGAAATCTCGTCCTAACCATGTTAATCCTGCTTCTAGCATGGCTTTGCTTTCTAGCTCTCAAAAGGGTAGTCATAGTGGTGCTACTTATGGAACTAACCCCTCACTTGACAAGTCTTCTTTGGAGTTTGCTTTGTCTTCTCTTGTTGCATCTTCCGATGAATAGATGGAGTGCATCCCTGATGAGGAGTTGTCCTTGCTCATATGGAAGTGGTTCAAGAAGAGGAGGTGGTTCAAGAACCTGCTTCGAGTGTGGTGACTCTAGACACTTCATTGTTGACTGCCCCCAGAAGAAGAAGAAGGTCGGGTACCACGACAACAACACTGAAGATTTCAAGAAGAAGAAAAACCACTTCTACATGAAAGGTAAGAACTCCAAGAAGTTCACGAAGGTAGTTGCATGTGCCTGCGTTGCTGCTCTGAGCGACATCGAACTCACATCAAGCGAAGGCCTTTCAAGCTCAAAGGAGGAGGTTGAAAAGCCACGAGTCAAGAGGAAGGACGACTTCACCGGGCTTTGCTTCATGGCAAAGAATGATCATGACACCAACTCTGGTTTCGACTCCAACAAAAGTGAGGTACCTCCCACTCTTGATGAGCTCTCTTCTGAACTTGATCATTTGCGCGATGTTTTTCTCATGCAAGATGATAAGCTTCGCAGCGCTGTATGTGAGAGTAGAGTGTTGAGTATGAGATCACTTCACTTTGGTCTAAGCTTGCCAAAAATGACATTGTTGTAGAGTGTGAGTCTTGTCGGGTTGTGATGAATGATCTTGCACAGAGGGAAAGTTTGCATGCTCAAGCAGCCAGTCAGCTTGAGAGTGCCCTTAAAGATCTTGATGAATTTAAGGCTAGACCAACTCTTTTGGGTGCATGTCAGAAGTGCGTCAAGCTCACTAGTGAGTTAGAAGCTCAAACCTTCAATGTCAAAGAGCTCGAGTCCAAGCTGCTAAATGAGACTCGCTCTAAGGTTCTCCCACCACCATGTGAAGTGTGTGTCTCTCTTAAGGACAAGCTTGTAATCACTAGGGAGGAAAACAAAGTCCTAGTCCAAAAAAATGACTATCTTGTTTCTAGGCTCCAAAGAACCCTAGTGAGTGAGGAGAAGATTGAGAGTGACTTGGCTAGAGTCAAAGAGAGTCCTAGTAGGTCAAACTACAACTTGGGCTTGGGATTTGAGAGGTGTGACAAAGAGAGTGAAAATGTGGGAAAGTTTGTGCCTAGCTCTAGCTACAAGGATGAGGAAAATTCCATCAAACCCACTAACATATACTATCCACCAAACCCCAAACCTTCCTTCAACCCAAAGCAGGCTGAGAAACCAAAACCCAAACCACCTATGCAAACAAAGCCTAAAGATGAGAGTGTTTACATTTGCATGTTCTGTTGTCGTAAGGATCACTTGGATGAGTACTATTATAGGCGTTAGAGGATTGAGAGGATGCAAGCTAAGTTAACTAGGAATGTGCATCATGATTTTGATGGTTTTCAGCCTCGCACTTTTTCTCAAGCCTATCGTGGACAGGGTCATTCCTCATATGGCTTTGATTCACGAAATAGAGGCTTTGCATAACAGCGCTTTGGCACCCCACGTTTTCCCCATCATGGTGAGCATTGCTTGTGTGGATTTGGCTTTCACACAAATGATTTCTATCATCACAACCCTAGGTTTGAGTCGAGATGCTTTGACAAGCCATGTTTTCCCCATCGTCATTCTCATCGCATATGTTCGAAAGATAATGTGCGAAGAACTGTGATGACTACTACCGGTCTTATAGTGAAGTGTTGGATTCCCAAATGCTTTTTGACTAACCCCAACACTGAGCCATCGACTTTTCCTTCTCGTTCTTTGAAGGCAACAGGTGGAGGCTTGGAGAACAAATGCTTGATGGACTCCGGGTGTTCGCGCCACATGACCGGAGATGCAAAATGGTTCTCCAGCCTCACTCCCTTGAAGTGCCGGGAGTATTGACCTTTGGAGATGACAAGAGAGGGAGAGTGAAGGCAAGAGGCGTGGTAAAGGTAAATGAAAAATTCACTCTCAAGAATGTTAGATTGGTTGAGCATCTCAAGTACAATCTCATCTCTGTCTTTCAGTTGCTTGCTGTTGGTTTGGAAGTGAGCTTTAAGAAAAATGTTTCTTGTGTTCTTAATTCGAATGACTCTTTGGTTTGTGGGATTTCTAGCAATGGGAAAGTTTTTCAGGCTGATTTTGTTGTCTCTCCTGGTCCTCACTTGTGCTTGTTTGCTCAATCTTCTTCTAAGCTCTGGAAATGGCATAGGAGACTAGGTCACATAAGCTTTGACTGGCTTTGTTGCTTTGAGTGGCCAAGGTTTGATTCGAGGATTGCCTAAGGTCAAATTTGATAAGGATTTGGTATGTGCTCCTTGTCGTCATGGGAAAATGATTGCCGCTTCTCAGCCACCAATTAATTTGGTGATGACTGAATGCCCTGGAGAGTTGCTTCACATGGACACTGTAGGTCCTTCTCGGGTTCATTCGGCGGATGGGAAGTGGTATGTTCTTGTGATTGCTGACGACTACTCTCACTATTCTTGGGTTTACTTTCTAGAGAGCAAGGATGAAGTATTTCATCAAGTCAAGTACATGAAGGATCTCTTGAAGAAGTTCGACATGGTCAATGTGAAGCCGTTGTCTACACCAATGTCAACTATAATGGCACTTGACCCTGACAAAGACTGTGAAGCGGTGGACCAAAGGGAGTACAGGAGCATGATTGGCTCCCTCTTGTACCTAACGGTGAAAAACCCGACATACACTTTGCGGTATGTTTTTGTGCTTGCTTTCAAGCTTCCCCAAGGGTGACTCATCGCAAGGCTATCAAGCGCATCTTCAGGTATCTCAAATACATCCTTGAGTTCAGCCTTTGGTACTCTGCATCTTCATCTCTTGATCTCATTGGGCATTCAGATACGGACTTTGTTGGGTGTAGAATTGATAGGAAGAGCACTTCTGGTACTTGCCATTTCTTGGGTACTTCTTTGATCTGTTGGTCTTCTCGTAAGCAGTCAAGTGTAGCCCAATCCACCACAGAGGCTGAGTATGTTGCTGCCACTAGCTGCTGCTCACAAATCCTATGGATTGTATCTACCATGAGAGACTATGGGTTAATTTTTAAGAGTGTTCCACTCATGTGTGATAACTCTAGTGCCATATGCTTAGCCAAGAATCCAGTTCAACATGGGAAGGTCAAACACATTAATGTGCGATTTCACTTCCTGAGAGATAATGTTGAGAAGGGAGATGTTGAGCTCAAATACATCGACACCATAAACAATTTGGCTAACATTCTTACAAAGCCCCTAGATGCTTCACGATTTGCTTTTCTTCGGGGGGAGCTTGGTGTTTGCCATCCTTATGGCATCATTTGAGGGGGAGTTGGTGTTCTCCTGTATATATGTATCTTACCTTTTATCCATTGCATCTCATATGTAATATATGCATTGGTAGATGAGCTTTGATTATTATGCTTTCTTGCATTGCTCTTTTCTATGGTTGAGCTTGAGCTAAGTCGTGTGAATGTGATAGTAATCTCTCATCCTTAGATTTTCTAGATGGTTTGTTATAGACTCTTTTGAGCAACTTGCTAATCTTAAAGGTAAACTTAGCTTCTTGCGAACCTTATGAACTAATCTTGCTAAAACTTGCTCACCATGTGTATAATTGCTTTTATCCTTGTTGAAACTTGCATTGAGGCTAGTCTACAGGATATCATAGCCATGGCACCTTGTGTTTGTGAAATGTGGCTTTGCAAAAGTTTAGCTCATGATGGAACATTGTGGGAACGTTTGTTCCTTTTGTCGCAAAGGAAGGCTCATCCTTATGTTTTTAATTTGCAAAATAAGTTGACTATGCTTTGAAGCCTCGGGGTGCATGTCATACCCAGTCGTGCGACCCTCCTCATGGATTAGAAGTAACATAAAATGCTAAATCCAGACATTGTACTTCGAAGCCTCGGGGTGTTTGTCATACCCAGTCGTGTGATCCTCCGCACGAATTAGAAGATACATGAGGATCACATAAGAATAATGCTTTTCTCTTTTCTTATGAGACTCTGTTGCATATGTGAGCATTTGTAGAGCTTATTTTCTGCGAATGCTTGTTGTCCTAGTTGAGATTGAGACTGGCTAGTATCTTTTGATTCACTTGATGCTTGTTTTGCCTTGGATGGGAGTACTTATACATATGGTGGCAGCTTTTCTCATGAGGAGTAAATTTGATTCTATCTAAGCAAGTCAATCTTTTTGCTTAGCATGTATAGCTCTTGGTGTTTATGTCTTGCTATCTATTTTTGATCTTTGTATAGCTCTATACTTGTGATTAGCAAGGGTAAATGCTTGTTTGCATAATTGTTGAAGCTCCTTAGGTTTGCATTTTCATGCATTGCATGTTTGCTTGTTCTTTTGCCTCTTTGATGAGTTCATAGCCAAAGGGGGAGAAAATATTGGATCATGCACAAATAATACTATGGAACTTAAAATGATCAACTTTACATTACATGAGACCTACCACAAGTTGAGGGGGAGCATATCATGTTCTTGAGTGTTTTTCATGTGCTTTTCATGATCTTTGTGTTCTCGAGTGGTATTCTTTGTCAACTCTTGGTATTGTGATCCTACTTATGCTAGATGGCTATTTTTCACCTTTACTTTGAGTTTTAGCCATTTGGATGTGCTTATTTGGTTTCGTATTTCAATCTCCAATCCTTGTGCATTTGGTGTTGTCAATGTACTCATCAAGGGGGAGATTGAGAAACCATGTGGATATGTGTCATGGTTTGCAATATGTAATGAGTAATTGACATTGGTTGAGTTTGGTACTAGAGTTGAAATGCGGGAATGTAGGGATTGCATGAGTTTGTGCATGTCATGGTTTTGATTAACCGGAGTTGGTGAAGATATTGGTGAAGTTGTAGGAGATGGGAAACGTGTTTGCTTGTCTTATATTGTGTAGGTCACTGGAGTCAACTTGGCGGTCAATGGCGAGAGGATCGGGTACAAGTAGGAGACTTGGGGCCAAATGATTGGGAGGCCTGGTGAAGTCAAGGGTGATCCACACCGTACACGTGGAGAGGCGGGAAGCACTGATGGTTTCACGGTTGAACCTCAAAACCATGGGTGGTGATCAAGACGGTGGGGTTGACCAAGTCAAAGGTGATCGTGCGTCGGTGCAAGTAGAGGCTTCCAATGGACCGGAGGCGGGAGAGACTTGCCGACGAGGAGGATCACGGGACGAGGTGACACGCATCAAGATCATGAAGTCTTGCTTTGGTGGAAGTGAGCATGAAGTCATGCTTTGAGAAGCGTGCAAGGCGGCTTCCCGGTTGGGGCCTCAAAACCGGTGGCTGTGGTTGGTGGTGCACGTGGTACTATCTCGGAGCTTGCTTTGAGGCAAAGCAAAATCGTGAAGGGCCCAAGGGCGTTCGGACGATGAGGAGAAAGATCGACAAGTTTGCCCCTGGTGGTAGGTGGCAGTGTATTGTAGGTAAGGGGTAGGATGGTCTTTAGGACAACCCATAGGCCTATATAAGGAGAGGTAGGGCTGGTGGAAGAGGTGCCTCTGTTTCCCTTAGCCTTCCCTTAGGTCTTCATTCAAAGTGCTAGGAGAGATCTTCATGTAATAGAGGAGAGGAGAGGGTGTGCGAGAGACATCTCTTTTTCTTTCAAATAGTGGGAGGAAGAGGGTGGCTTCCTAGCCTTGTATCTATGGATCTTGTAAGCATGTTTCCATGATATGAGAGTTATATTCGTGCTCAAGATCTTCCTCTATCCCTAAATCCCGAATTTCTCTTTTTTCCTGTTTTCGGAGCTATTTTCGTGGCAATTTTTGATCTCGCCTTTGGTCAAGTTTTTGGGCGTATTTCTTGGGGAATCTTGGTGCCATGATGAGCTAGAACAAATCCCCATAGGCCCTTGTCTGAATCCACAGCTCGAGCATCTTCGATTTGAAAGATTTCTCAAGTTTCCCCTTTTTGGTGTTCTTGGCACAAGATCTAAAATTCATGATGATTCCTTGAGCCAATTGAGTGGATCTTCTAGGATTAGGGTCGTGATGTGTTGAGGATTGACTGGTCCAAAAAATTGCATTATTTGGAGTTTGTTTGATTAGGTTTTGGTCAAGTTTTGCCTAATCCCGAATCCTTTTTCTGTTCAGTCGCGGGTCGATCGGCACTGCCGGTGGGTCAGAACCCGTATCGGCACTGCCGATGGACATGACCGGCACTACCGATAGTACCAATCGGCACTGTCGATGCTAGTGACCAGCACTGCCGATGGTCATCCAGTAACTTGTTTCGAGTTTGTTCCTTGATCGGTTCGAGTTTTGTTGTTCTCCTTTGGTTCTCTCTAGTTCTTCCGCCAGCACATCATAAGTGGGTGTGTGTGGTCTTGGTGATTCTTTTAGAGGTTGGTTTGGATTGTATTTGGAATATAGGCCAAGTTCTTGAGAAGAATTTTAATTGGCTCCCATTCACCCCCCCCCCCCCCCGGTCGCCTTCTCGGTCCTTCAGGCTAAATCTTCTTCCATACATATTTAGTCCATCTAACGGTTCAACCCAATTTGCTATAGCCCATCTGACCCAAAGATTTTGGGCAAGCCCATTTTATTATATTCATCCATATATATTACTTAACAGTCTCCTCAAAAGAAATAATAGCAACCACATCCAATTAGTAAAAAGTTTAAACCGGTAGCAAATAGATACATTAGTAAGTTTCACAAAGTTATCCAAAATAAAACATTACAAATCATTTGAAATAGTCGACGAAGTTCCACATATTCTTTCTTATGCACTTATTTGCTACTGGAATGGATCTTTTTTAACCTTGTTTTTCAAATAGTCGACGAATGAACCAGTCCATGTCTTCTTGTGCCTTCTTGAGATGTTCAATCTCATCAGCCTGCTTCATCCTACAATTGTTCGCTTCCTCAACCTGCTTCCTCAAGTCTTCCAGGGCTTCCTCCTAACCTTCAATTTTCTGTTTCAGTGCTTCTGACCTCTCTTTTTCCATTTCAAGTTCAACTTCAAGCTTCATGTTGCGTTCACTGGCACAGCCTCGCCTCCTCTTCGAGCCGAATGACATGCAAATGTTCTCAAGAAATGTTGATGTCGATAGAACTTGAGTAAGTGCAGCGGTATGAGACACTAGCTCTTGTCCCTCTTCTACCGGTTCAGCAACAATGGCTTCAATTTCATCCTACAGTATTGCACGGGTTAGAAATCCAACAACCTCGTTTGGCATTGCCCTTCCTAATAACAAAGTGCAAAAGGATACAGGTGACTTACAATAACTTCCTTCACTTGCGGGCTAAGACCCTTCTTTTTGCTGAAATGGCACTCCTTACAAAGATCAATTGTAGTGTGCATAACATCTTTATATTTCTATGATGACAGCTGCAAAATATATAAACAAGTTTAAGGCATCAATACATACAGCCTTGGAAGAAAAAGACTTATGATTATGACAACAAATGTTATTTAAAGATTCATTACCAAGTCATGAAGATGTGCAACATAGGATCGAGAACGGTGAGCTGCTGACACATTACTTGGCCCCGATTCTGTCTATTCATCTCACATTTCTCCTACATCAAGGCGCATTTGTAAAGATATCAATGTAACATATAGTAACTAATCAACAATGGATCATGTACTTGCCTACCTTATGTTTTGGATCTGACCACATCTCCACCAACTCTCCCTATTGCTTGTCAGTCATACTCTCTACCAGAGAAGTGGTCCTCACTTGGTTTGCCAGAACACCATCAAAGTAGAGCTTCTTCAGCTTGTACCTCAACTGAAGAAGCTCAAGGTTGGACAATGGCAGTTGAGGTACAAGCTTCATTATTGATGTCTAGCTCAAACTGACCCTGTCAGCACAGCACATGCAAACCAACAATGACATTCAGCAGTTACAATGAATATCAATAAAAAAACATTACCTAGAAACTTATTTAATTTTTGTTCAATAGATAATTATTTAATACTCACCGAAAGTTTGCCCGCATAGTCTTCAATGTAAGAATCATCACGGCGGTACTCCTTCCATTTAGTGAAGATAGGAATATGCTGCCTCAACACCATCCCAGCCTCTGATGCAAGTTTTGCAGCTTCCATAGGTGTCACTGGTCATTTAAATCTGTCAACAATACGGATTGTAATCCTAGAACCAAAACCCCTAGAAATCTTATCCAACCCTTTGCCCATATATCTTCCGCTCTTAAATCCCTCTACACTGGGAGCAGGCTGCATACCTAACAAAAAGTTTTTTAAAAACATTGACCAGTCTTAAAATTATGCAACAATGTACATAGTAAACATTACACAGATAAGCTAAGCTACAACACCATACCATCATGATCACCCAAAGTTTGCTCCTCATGTTGGTCAAAGTAATTAGCAAATGCATCAGCTTGTGTGTTGTCATGATGGATCTCGTTCGTTCTACAAGAATATGAGCTGCGTCCACATCTTGAGATGTGCCATAGCAACCTTCATGAGACGCCCTTGACATCTGCCTAGTCATTCTATCACATTGTACTTGATGCTCTGGTGGCCGAAGCCTCTTAGATGATCTAGTTGATCTAGCGGATGTGATGTCCTTGGCCATCAATCTCTTGCCAGATTTGTAGTCATCAGTAACTTGCAAGGACAAAAGAATAAAGGAAGACTCAAATGGCAATTAAACAAGAAGGAAACCTTATATGCCATTGAAAATTGACATGGTTCCTTATTTGCAATGAAAAAAACTGATGTTCCTTATTGGCCATCGACTACAGAATTTGAGGCCTCCAATGCCACTTTTTGTCAACTATCACTTGTTTTTCACTAAAACATGTCAATTATTTTTAAGTCACATAAAGAGGTGGCACATGATCGGCAATCCCACTTTTTGTCAACTTTCACTTGTTTTTTCTCTGAAACATCAATTATTTTAAAATTACAGAAAGAGGTGGCAGATGATCGATATTGTGAAGTATGACAATTTTGTGCTTTCTGTGAGAATATCATTGTTCATAATTTCTGATTTGTGCACTGACATATGCAAAGCAAATTCATTATTTCAGATAAGTTGCATATAATTGTCTTCCTGAAACAATAAATATGTGTGTTATCCTAGAGGCAATGTCACCTATACCTATGTTATTTAATTAACGGTATAAGATGCCTAAGTTAACAAATATGGCACTGAAGGAGAATCATAATTTTGCAAGGATGGTAAATATGAACCTTCAAATATTGCCAGTAAGGAATCAAGAAAAAGTTCAATGACATAAGAGAGAATTCGATAAACAGACAACCTGCTGGCCTTATAAGAGAACAAAACCTATTTCTAAACTCAGAAATAATCATGCTACGACATGGAATGTGTTTATTGTTGGACCATGATTTGATCATTTCTTATAAAAAACAAAGTTGTTTAAAGTTTCATGCATTGCCTAACTAATTTGACAATAATTATGTACAAATTAAGAGATCAAGTATATCATTAAAAAGCCACTTTATTAGAGGAGTTTTATTATTTACTGGTGGTAATATGTAGGGTATTTTAGTAATTTTTTCAATAATTCTGAAATCCATAAGATTACCGAGCGTTTCTCTTTGTGTTTCTCCGTCTGTCTACCCCGCAAAACCAACAACAAATCACCGTCAAAAACCTGCCGCTGATGCCACCGCTGACCGTTGTAGTTTCCTCCCGAGCGGCTAGCTCCTCCCAAAATGCGCCGCCTTCGATCCACGCAAACCGAGTGCCTCTGCGTGACGCACCATCGTCAATCCCTGCACAGCTGCACTACCGAGCACCACCAAGCCTGACCTGTCCTTCACCGAGCTTTGTCAAATTCTCCGTCACCAACTAATAAACGCGGCACCAGACCAGATCACTGGTTTTGGTTCACCAGCCGGAACCAGCACGCACGCTTTGCATGTTCTTCACCACTGCGCTTATCCATTATTTGTCTTAGCTGGTTTCGTGGGTGAGCAATCTGCCTGCATGCCATGTGAGCTTGTGCGCGGAGCGAGAACCACCACGTGCGCAGGCGGGAGGCCGGCGGTGTGCGCGGAGGCAGGGACAGGCGCTCGAAGGCGGAAGGTCGTGACAGAGGGGGCGTATGCAGGTGGGAGGCCACCGGCGGTGGTGCACGCGCAGGCGGGAAGTTACGGTGGCAAATATGCCAATTTTATTTTTTTCAATATTACCCAGTAATATTATTACTACTTTGAATTACTGGTTGTAATAGTATCCCATGGAAAACTGATCTGAACCGTTAAATTCTATTTATCTTCTAATTACTATCAGTAATTACTGGTGGTAATATGTATAGTAAAACTTCTCATATTTTTAATTTGCAGTTAATGTATATTATAAAATATTATTCCAATACACCTATGATAATCACAAGTAACCAAACTTAAGAAAAGAAATCAAATTTTGATTGGTACTACCAATGTTCTGGGCACAATGGTGCGTTTAGAAATTCAAGATACATTTTTTTTTAAAAAAAAACACTTAGCGGATCACTGTACTTAGGCACAATGTGCCTAGAATATGGAAAAATCGAGATGCTATTGTCTCTGGTAAAGAAACATCTCGATATTCGCAGCACATAATTCGTTTCAAGGGGTACTCATTATATCGGACATATTAACTGCTGCCATGTTTTCCTACTCTAATGAAACTTGTAATAATAATTCAGTGAATACATATGAAAAATAACTATAAAAAAAAAAGAACTGCAGCAAGAGAAGCATCTTATTGACTTCGTTACGTGGAATCTCCTCATTCCAAGTAGGGCTAGATGCACCCATATTCTCATGGATTTTCAGCATTGTATCAGTTGAGAAAAAAGATTCTGGTAAGATATGAGTTTGCATTGATTTTAGAAATTTATAGAGCTACTCCTAAAGATGAATATCCTATGCCCATAGCCGATATATTGATTAATGATGCTTCTGAACATATAGTTATTAGTTTCCTTGATGATAATGCTGGTTATAATCAAATATTCATGGCCAAAGAAGACATGTATAAAACAGCCTTTAGGTGTCCAAGATTTGTAGGCTTGTTTGAATGGGTTGTTATGACTTTTGGTTTGAAGAATATCAGGTGGTACTTATCAAAGGGCTATGAATTTAATTTTTCATGATTTGCTTGGCATTATCTTAGAAGTTTATATTGATGACATAGTGATTAAATCGGCTGGTTTAGATCCTCATTTGGCTGATTTGCGCCTTGCTTTTGAGAGAATGCGTCGGTATGGTCTTAAGATGAATCCACTTAAATGTGCTTTTGGAGTATCAGCTGGTAAATTCTTAGACTTTATTATTCATGAGAGTGGCATAGAGATAGATCCTAAAAAAGTAGAAACTATTAAAAAAATTCAGGCACCTACTTGCAAGAAAGATTTGCAAAAAATCCTAGATAAAGTGAATTATTTGAGAAGGTTTATATGTAATTTATATGGGAAGATCAATGCTTTTACTCCTATTCTTCGGTTGAAAGATGAAACCGAATTTACTTGGGGGGCAAAACAGCAAGAGGCCTTTGAGGAGATCAAGCAATATTTGTCTACGCCGCCGGTGCTAAAAGCACCTAGGAGTGGTGTCCCTTTTAGGCTTTATGTGGCAGCAGAAGATGATGTGATTGATACTGTTTTGACACAAGAGACCTAAGAAAAGGAGTATGTCATTGTTTATGTGAGCCGACGATTATTGGATGCTGAGATGAGGTACACTTTTATTGAAAAATTATGCTTTTCACTATACTATGCTTGTACTAAGTTAAGGCACTACTTATTATCTAGTACTTGCATAGTAGTTTGTCAAACCGATGTTATTAAGCATATGTTGTATCGGCCAATATTGAGTGGTAGGCTTGGTAAGTGGGCATATGCTTTGATTGAATATGACTTGGCTTATGAACCTTTGAAATCCATGAATGGCCAAGTTGTTGCTGATTTTATTGTTGAACATCGAATTGATATTAGCCATGATCTAGATATTGTTTATGTTTATATTACACCATGGAAATTGTATTTTGATGGATCAGTTTGTAAAGAGGGTCAAGGGATTGGTGTGGTTCTTATTTCCCCTAGTGGTGCTTATTTTGAAGCTTCTAGCCGATTAGAATATTTTTGCACTAATAATCAAGCCGAATTTGAAGCTCTCTTGTTCGGCTTAGAAATTTTGCAATCCATGGATGTGAAGCATGTTAATGTTTTTGGTGATTCATTATTAGTTGTCCAGCAAGTTTCTGGAATTTTTCAATGCCTCGATGGATCACTAAGGGTTTATCTTAATAAGTGCTTAGAGTCTATATCATATTTTGATGAATTTGCTATGAATCATGTCTCTAGGATTGAAAATGGTAGGGCTAATGATTTGGCACAACAAGCATCTGGTTACAATGTTAGTGAAGGAAAATTTTCGATTAACAAGAAGTCGATGCTTGAAATTGCCAATATTAGAATCCTGGAAAAACCGGAGGGTCTGGTTTGCCAAACTAGAGGGTCCAGTTTTGGCAGAAAGTGTGATAATTCGGTTGTTCTTGATCCAAAGCTTGGGGAAGCCGAATTGATTGATTGAAGAGTCCCTATTATCCATTATTTGCAGAATCCAAGTAAGAAAGTTGATAGAAAGATTCAAAATATGGCATTCAAGTATATTTTGGTTGATGGAGAATTATATCGCCGAACAGCTGAAGATTTGTTGCTCAAATGTTTGGATTCAGAACAAGCTAAGGTGGCCATGGGAGAGGTTCATGAAGGTATTTGTGGTACTCATCAATCGACACCTAAGATGAAGTGGTTGTTGAGAAGGGCTGGCTTTTATTGGCCTAGTATGATTGCTGATTGTTTTCGCTATTATAAGGGATGCGAAGAGTGTCAAAAGTTTGGGAACATTCAATTAGTGCCTGCAGCTATGATGCATCCTATTATTAAACCATGGCCATTTCGAGGGTGGGGATTGGATTTCATTGGTCAGATACATCCTCCTTCATCAAAAGGGCATTGCTTCATGTTGGTGGCTACAGATTATTTTACTAAGTGGACCGAAGCTGTTCCTCTCAAGAATATGACACATAAGGAGGTAATTGATTTTATTACTAAGCATATTATTCATAGATTCGGCATACCGCGAACTTTAACTACTGATCAAGGTACTTCATTTATTTCAAGTCAAGTTAGGGAGTTTGTTGAATCTGATAAAATTAAGTTGCTCAATTCTTCTCCTTATTATGCTCAGGCCAATGGTCAGGCCGAGTCAAGTAATAAAAGTTTGATTAAGCTCATCAAGAAGAAAATAGATGATAATCCTAGGAGATGGCATGAGGCTTTGTCTGAAGCATTATGGGCTCATCGTATATCTAAACATGGTGCTACTAAGGTTGCTCCTTTTGAGCTTGTATATGGTCAAGAGGTCGTTTTACCTGTAGAGGTAAATTTGGACGCTCATAGATTAGCCAAGCAAAATGATCTCTCTCCAATAGATTATCATAATTTAATGATGGATAATATAGATGAGGTCATTCATAATTGATTAAAGGCTCTAAAGGAGATTGAGAAAGACAAAATCAGGGTTGCAAAGGCTTACAACAAGAAAGTGAAATCAAAGTCATTTCAAGTAGGAGAATTGGTATAGAAGACTATCTTGCCCATTGGATCAAAGAGTAATAAATTTGGTAAGTGATCTCCTAGTTGGGAAGGCCCATATAGGGTTGTGAGAGTGATTACTGGAAACTCCTACGTGGTGGAGACATTGCAAGGTGAGCACTTGCCTAGAGCTTTGAATGGTCGGTACTTGAAGAAATATTATCCAAGTGTATGGCAAGATGCTTGACTTTATATGGCTGATAGTTTGAATATCGCCCTTAGAAATGACATGGTCGGTGAATTGATTCAAATCATCGTCCTCAGGTAATTTTGGTCTAGGAGAATATTTTTTAGCATCCTCGCTTTGCTAAAAAACAGGGGGGGCATGTGTTGATGACCAAAATTAAAATTCTGGGAAAATCGGACCTTCTAGTTTGCCAAACCAGAGCATCCGGTTTTGGCAGGCTTGATATAGCCAAAGATGTTTAAATTGAGGCTAATAATTTTTATTTCATGATTTTAATGTTTAGATGAGTTTTGCAGGTTGTAGAGTATTTCCTAGGCATATTGGCTGATTTTTCCTAAAGAAGCAAAGAAGAGATTAAAAGTCCATGAATAAGAGGCCAACCTATAGATTTGAAGTCTCCATGATGAAGCCCTCATCGAGACGATCAAAATGGATATATGGAACATCTAATTTGGAGTTCAGATGAAGAAATTATGGCGTTTAGAAGATGCTCACATGCTGCAAAAGTGGACCTTCCGTTTTTGGAAACCGGAGGTTCCGGTTTTTATAGGGAATCTGGATGGTCCGGTTCTGGAAACCGGAGAGTCCGGTTTTGACGATCTGAGTCGGAATTTCGTGTTCTGCAAGAAAATTGTAAAGGTTTTGACTCCTAACGGGATTAGGCCTTCCCACCCTATATAAACAAAGGGCCATGGCCGATTGAGGCAACCCCCAATCATCAAAAAACTCGTAATTTACTTTTATCTTCAAATCCTACTTTTCCAAACCCTAATTCTATTATTCTTCGTCTCTATGGTGTTCAAAGGCATCTTAGCTGGCTTGCCGAAGTTAGGATAACCCAAGAATGCGCTTGCCCCGACGGGGTCCCTCCCGGGCAGGTGTTCGTTGGTTTTTGAGGCGAGCCCGTGAAAACCGGAGGCTCCGGTCCAAAACCGGAGGGTCCAGTTTTGGCAGACTCACCTACGCGTTGCTGCACATTTACGTGCCCGTGTTTAACGGCGTGTTTTCGTGTCAACAAGTATATCCACGAATAGCATGAATATATGTGCATTGAGAGGTAGTATATACACTACTCATTATCCGCATTCCATTTGGGATACATAGAGCTTACGTGTACCAAAAGATTGATAAGAATCCCACCCGCCACAAATTTTGTCATCATCCAGAGCGATAAAACGGCTTGACTGCCACGTTCGATCTAACGACTCAGGGTTTTCGTCCTCATCTAGGGTGATAAAACGGCTTGACCGGCCTTGTTCAATCCAAGGACTCGGGGTTAAGTTTGGCGATAAAATGGCTTGACCATAAAAGGCATTTCCCGTTGTAATCGTGCTCATCATTGTGAACAATAACGGCTTGACCATAAAAGGCCTCGAGTGGCACGAGCTCGGCTGGCCTCGTGCGTGGGTGGGCGGCGGCCCCGGGCATGCCACCGTGAACTCCTAAACTTTGGAAGCTTTCTAATGGAGGTCGGGACAAAGAAATAAGCAAAAATAGGAAATATGAGGATAATGCTATGGATTAGAATCTATGAATCTAACTGAGGGCATTTTTGGATGTCCTTTTTATTAAAGGTATTTTTTGGATGAACTCCTTTAGGAGTGCTATGAATCTAATTAACCCAATTAATTAGTCAATATACCGCTATTCGTCTTATAGTGAAAAAAGTAGCTATATATGTATTCTTATATCTACGCTAGTGTATTCCAAATAATATATTTTCCAAATAGTATATCTACAATATAACCACACTATACACATATGTATTCTTATATCTCACAGACATTATTCTTAGTGTGACACATTTTCATTAATTGGAAATACAGCTTCTCGGGCATACTATACATATATTCCGCTTGTAGAACAATTTTGCTTGTTGCTCTGAACTAAATACCATACCACTTCCGGGACAATATCAGGATCAATATCGTGGGGTTGGTGATGTAAAATCCAATAATGAATGATATCATAATCAAATTAATAGAAAACACAGTTCAAGAGGCAGTATATAATGTATTATTGATTAGTCATATATATACTATAAGTCATATATTTACTATACTAGCGAGTAGTAAGTCAGCACATTTAACATAAGATTCCAGAACATAACGATTGGTACAATCACAGAGCATATATTAATAATAGGCAAACATGTTCATAACGATTTGCCATTTCAGAACTTAGAAACCCGTCTCTTCTCTGTTCTGAACCACGCTTTTTGACGGAATATATGTACACATCCATCCATCACACATGAAAATTAATATGAACTATATTTGCAATCACAGAGCATAGATTCATAATAGGCAAACTTGTTCAAACTTAAACTAACGACTTCTTAATTAACTAAACTTGTTCAACATGCATCCTCACAATACCAACTATATTACATTCCAACTTATCAATATAACAGCGGCCCAGCATGCAGGAGCAGCATCATCAGTTCCTGGTCAGGGCCATAAGGAGAATGGCCAAGAACATGACGATGGCAGCGGCCGTCATCCATGTCGCCTAACGACGATAGAACCGGGCCTCCGCCTCTGCCTCCGCCTGCCTCCTCATGATTTCTTCATTTGCCGCAGTAGCCGCATGGAGGTTGACACCAGCTCTACAGTAGGCTCTCTGAATCACCTTGTCGCTGCTCCAGTTGCGTGCAACGACCTTCTGCACCCGGTGAGAGTAAGGAGGATCAAGAAACTCCTGAAAGCCGTAATCCCTTTGCAATCAGAATGAAACCACGAACTAGCGGCGCTTACGAAGAGCAGTAACAAATTAAAATAAAAAGGAAGAACCTTTTCAGCCAATGTAGCAGTGCAAGGTATCTGGGCCTCCATAGACAACGCTTTTCATGGCGTTATTGCCACACAAACACTGGATCCCTTTCATGTATCAGCTGCTCCAGTTGCCCTCCAGGACCCGTGAAATGTCTGACATATAGGGATCCTACATCAATCGATTGAAATTTAAAGTAGATCGACACAAATCCAAAAGCTACAAGGGGCCGACTAAATCGACAAAAAGTCAATTTTATGTTAACTAATCTAAGCTTGGCCAAAATAACTAATCTAAACTAGAAAAATATGCAATAAAATCAATTACATACCTATAATCTCTAATCTAGACATATATATGGAAAAAATTAAAAAAGAGAGGGAGTTGCATGTTATTTAGCTTACGGCCGAGGTAGGAGAGTCCCCAATGGAGGAGCTCTGGTTGGAGTCTGAGGTGTCGCCGGCGTGGTCATTGCCGCTGTCGCCGCCATGTCCATCAAAGGAGGCCCCGTTGCCGTCGCCTACACCGCCGACATTGGCACTGCTGATGCTCCCATCGGAGTCTTCGCCTTGCGCCAATAGAGCCTCCAACCAGATCTCCATGAGAGCGCGGCGGGGTTTTGGTAGGTGGATAAGACGAGAAATGGAAGTGGAAGTGAAGTGACAAGACGTGAAGACGGTGGGTCTGGTGAATTAACCGCAGCAAATAAAGACAAGGAGAGGGATCTTGAGAGACAGCGCGTCTGTCTACATGGCACCAAGACTCTTCACATCCCTCACCTCCATCCCTAGATCCCGCCCACATGTTCACACTGGGCTTTTTTTTAAAAACTTGTTAACACTAGGCTTGCCACGTTCCAAAGAGAAGAGGAGGAGTCGCGCCCGCTCACTGGCCACATGTTTCCTAAGAGAAACAGAAGGCGAGATGTTTCCCAAGAGAAGCAGGGAAGCCGCGCGCTCGCGCCCATGACCCACGTTTTCCCGTGCATGATCCACGTTAATATTCCTGTGCACGACCCATGTTAATTTTCCCGTGCATGGCCCATGTTTTACCGAGCAGAGTGGAGGAGGCGACACGATGCGCTCACACACTAGCCATGACCACGACGTGGTTCTATAAATACCACATAGTGATCTCCAGCTAGCGCTCCATCTCATCACGCCCACTATCTCACCACGCGTGCACTGATTCCCCACACTCGATCCCCTCCTACAAGCACACATCATATCGTTAGTTTCAGCACTCCATCCAGCCACCGCTCTCCGACCGGCGTTGTTGGCTCAAGCGGCGAACCCGGCGGCAGTCATAAGCGTCCCCGTTCATCGTCTCCTTCGGCTGGAGCACCCAACAATCAGCCATTGAGGAAGACGCGGGCCGCCACTTGCAACAAAGTGATGGTGGACTATCTTGGGATAGCCCCTAGAGTAGCCACTGACTGTCTACTATAGGTGAGCATATATAGTTTGGATTGAGAAGATGTATTTATATTAGTCATATAGTGGTGCTGACTAGCTTTATCTTGGGTTTTTTACTGGCTTTGCTTCTCTGCAGGTGAAGGTGAGGACCAGCGGCTAGGAGGAGTCCAAACCCAATAAATGGTTAGTCGGGGTTGCGGCCTGCCACTCTCTCTTGGAGCCTAACTACGGCGTCAAGGTCATCTTGGATGCAGACGGTGACAAGTGCTTCATTCTATGCAGGGAGGACTCGCACGTTGATCGGTTGGAACATGAAAAGTTGATTCATGTCAATGATGATCACTACTTTGTTCTCTTCCTTCAGAAGGAAGTTCTTCAATTGTACAATGAGGATGTTGATCAAGTTTGTGCATTTAACATTCGCCAGGGCTTGAGGGGTCAGGTGAACACACACCTCGTAGGCCATAAGAGAACTCGTAGAACTCTTAATTAAGCCATAAGTGATCTAGGTGATATAGTGTTTTCTTTTGTTTTCTTCTTTCTTAACTTTGTTTGTTGAAAACTTTGTAATTTCATTGCTAAGTTAATGAAATTCCTTGTTGTCGAATTCCTCCGAATTAGGGCATCTCCAAAAGAAAATTAATCCCACGGCCTCTAGAATAAAAAGCAGAACAAAAAGAAGCTGGGCTCGTGATTGTATATATACTACATATAGTATGATAGTATATTTACAATATCGCTATATTCATTGTGGTTTGTTGTAGTGGTGGTTTATATAATGTGTTAGTGCATCCGCGGATCTTCCATCATCCAATTCAAATAGTAGTAAAAAGCAGTAGTACATCTACAAGTTCTATCAGATATATACTATTGTAATAAAAAGGAATATAGTTGCGATCAAGACAATATATACACTGAGTAGCTGCACACGGAGATATATACTACAATATAAATGGAAGTTGGTAATATATAGCTGCACACGGCATGGCTAAAGGCCTAAAGCCACATCTGGAGTGAGATTTGAGCAGTAGCACACAGCATGCGTGGAATAATTGTTTCCAATAGCTATCAAAGTCATATATCAGAATTCAGAAGGATGGTATCTCCTCCCTCAATAAATCAACAATCAGCAAGATGTATCATGGTGTATGCAGATGTTTCAAATGCAGCACCTGCAAGTTACTAATACCATTTAAAAATAGTGTTCTTGAAACCAAAGCTTACAAACAATGCTAAAAGGTTCAAGCTCAGAAAATGTCACAATGCACAAATAATTGTGCCAAAGAAAACATCATCCATTCAAATAACACCCAGTTTTTAACATATGTAATTAAAACAATAGCAGCAATTAAAATAGATAAGTAGCCCAAATTATTACTAACACATTACACAAATAAGTTCCAGCACTCATTACTATACAAATAATTAGTTCCAGAACACATCCAACACAACACATTACACATATATAAGTCCCAGCACACATTAGGTCACATTACACAAATAAATTCTTGCACACAATAAGTGTGGAGTTCAAATATTACATCACAAATGAAATAGCAACAAACTGGAACAAAAGCAACATTCAAGTAGCTGTGCCACGCCCTTGCATTCACGGACAATATAAGTAGCAACTCCACACATAAAGGCCCCATTGAACTCTTGCACGATGACTTCATCAACTAGTGGGTCCTTCATGACCAGAGCAGTTTTAATTAGTTGATATCGCTAGAGAACATATATTAAATTTTCAAAAGCATGAAGAAATAGAACAAGATGCTGCAGTTTCAATTATCTTCATCCCTCAGTAGTCAGCAAACATGTTAAATCAATCTTGCTTGTAATTGACATCCCCTATATAGCGAACTGAGTTCACACTTATTGTCACAGTATATGTCTTGCCAGTTCTGGCGGGCCTTGGAACATCCATTGGAACATTCACTCTCCCAACAATAGTGAGATTGCAGCTCCTGGGTATAAGATTTGGGTGGGGAGTCAAGACTTCTACTTCATAGACCCCCAAAGACACCAGGTTACCATTATTGTAGAAATCATAAGAAACTGATGGGTGTTGATATGATCTTGGAATGGACCGGATTACAGAATGATGAGAGAGCATGCAAACCACAGACTCTGTCCAACAATGAGCTGGGAGGTTCACCAAGTGCATAATGCAGCAATAGTACAAGTACGAAAAGTTGCTCTGAAACACTTTAGGTGACCGCTTCTTGATCATGTAAGTTTTCCCACGGTAGTGTAGCTTTGAGCCAAACAGATCCCTCCCTAGTTTCTGACGCCTCATCTCTTGGTGATTGAGAGGGTGCAGGTCTGGTTCAAAACAGTCACTATGTATGATGGCATATCGTGTCTCAGCTTTGCCAAACATCACCAGAAATGTGTCATAAACACAGAAGTAGACAGTCAGAAAATCATGTCTGATGAATCTACTAAAGGTTCATCTCAGCATATCCTCAAACCATCGAGGCATTTCCACCATCTTCATCCTTTATCTCTATGATAAGGCCCCTTTGCTGAAGGGCAAATTTCCTCTGCTCCAAATCACCAGTGCTCAACATCACATACAAAGGTGACTGATCTTTTACATACAGTGGTGGCTGAAGGAGTGCATGATTATTCAGCAGGTCATGGGACTCTGTTACAGCCAGTTTGGTATCATAACCATAACCAAACCGAACATACTCTCTATCCAAGACATTATTTTCCCCTGCCGGCAATGAGTCTGTAATGACAGAATCGATGGAACGAGGAGCAGTATGATGGCTTATGGCCCAGACTCCATAATGAAATTCCTTAAAGTACAACTCATCAGCATTTAGCTCATCCTCAGCCTCAAAGTTAGACCCATGCACACATTGGTCCAAGGGTCGATCCATAAGAAAACCACTATTGCCTAGCATTCAAGTCACAACATCTTCCTTCGAGCAATGCACTGGAAGATTTTTAGTTCTAGTCTACAATAATAAGGGAGATTTGTGTGTACAGATCTATAGCTAATTAACCATCTCCTAGTCTCGAGAATTATTATTCCATTACCATATGCATAGAAAGCAGGACTATCACTAGGAACAATTGCATTGCATACCTCAGCGCTCTCGAACACCACGAGAAAAATGTTGGAGGAGCAGATCAAGTGGAACACAGTGACTTCATAGTCATTTATGCCACTGTTCTGAAGAATGATAGCCCGGATTTTGTTCAGCAGTATGAACTTGGAGTTCGCCACCGATCAATCTGACTACAAGGCCTCTCTGAGTGAGGTTGTTCTGGCTTTCAAGCACCTCATCATCGCATTCAACAATGCAGTTGTAGGTGTCCCCCCTCCAATCATCACGAAAAGGCATGTTCTGAAGGTAGTCCACCTGGGACAGGGAGGTGGAGTTGGTCTGCGAGCCGGGGAGGGTGGTAAAGTAGGCATCATTGATGCCCTCATTCTTGTAGTTGTAGTGGTCTTCCATCAGAGTGACGGCAGTACTGGATGTGGGGGGAACAGAGGTGGCGGTGGATGTAGAGCGAGCAGTGGCGGTGGCGGTGGATGTGGAGGAAGCTGTGGAGGGAGCAGTGGGGTCAGTAGTGGATGTGAAGAGAGCAGTAGGGTCGGTGGCGGCCAATGTGGAGAGAGCAGATGTGGATGTGCGCGGAAGAAGCGATAAAACTAGCGGGTGCTTGTTCGGCGGCGGCAAGAGCTGAAGTCGGTGGCGAGTGTGAATAGCTCTTTTTTTGGAAAGCTACAGACGTTCTTGCTACAGTCAGATGCTTCTGGTGATGTGATTGAAGCGTTTCATCTCTCTGGTGCAGCAGCCTTCTACGTGATGGACTTGTCCTTGACTGGAGAGGAAGCAGCAGCCTTCTGCGTGATGGAGGAGTGTCCCTGACTGGAGAGGAAATGGTGTGAAACCGTGAAATAGCGCAAAGACTCGGTTTGCGGGGCATGGAATTCAAATCTGGGGCACGTTTCAAGTCAGCCGATCTGGAACCCGATAGCGGATCATCGAGACCTCCCACAGTGGACCCATGCTGACAGTTGCAGGTTAATAGGTTTGGTTCCTAAAATCTTAACTGTCTCTGACGATGGGCCGATGGTGTCCGCGCCCGCGAAGAGTGATAGAGGGGTGATATGTCAAGGAAGGGTCTTTGCATACGCCTCCTCCAATATGCAATATCATCATCATCTAAGACTGCAGGAATCATCCTTTTTTACGATCGCATCTGGAATTTTTTTATGATTCTTGATGTTGTGGCAAACCAACATAAGTGCCTATTGCACAAATGCACCAAGTCAAAAGTGAAAATCCAGAATCGCTCTTCAAAGTATCATCATATTTGCACATCTCGGCGGCTTCACATGTATTGTATTCCTTAGAAATTGGTCCTTTAAGACCTGACTTTAGACCTTTGTGAGACCAGGATGGCTCATGCAATGAATAAAAATAAAGGATGGGTTAGCCAGGTTTGCTCTTGTCGTTATCTGAGGCGCGTGGGGAAGAAAAGAGAAGAATCAAGCACACGGAAGCAGCTGGAGGTTTTTTATATAATATGGATAAACTGACCAGGAACCGTTGTTCACCACAGTGCTCTTCCTAGCTCTGTTTTCAACGGTTTTGTTAATCCTGCTCTCCTAGCTATGCTGCCATGTGTAGAGTACGTGTCAGTGAGACGCTATGCTGCCATGTGTAGAGTGCGTGTCAGTGAGACAGCCGATTAATCGTAGCAGCCCCCTCTCTCCTCACTTTTTCATATAAAATTTATTTTTGCTGGCACTTAGATGTCCCGTTGGGGACGCTCTTGCATACCCAGCTTTTGCTAGATTATGACACATTTATTTACCTATTTGTCATTGTGGTTTACTGAAGCTGAATTATAAAATCTAGACAAACAAACACCCGTTAGATTATGAATCTCAGATTTTTACAATCTCAAATTCTATAATCCACAATCCATAATCTTTAGCTGAAACAAAGGAGACCTTATACTCACTATAGCGGTTCTTAGATTGTACATGCCTTCACGGAAGTAGCTTAGGCGCGCACTCCGGCAGTGTGACAACACATGCCGCAGGAGTCCATGATGCATGCCGCAAATGCTCGGAGAGGACCACCTGTGCAGCATGTCGATCCCCATATGGTCGATCAACACATTTTAGACTGGCTAGTTTTTAATAAGAACATCTCTAAAAACTCCTTAAAAAACTGATCTAAAAGAGTATTTTTAGGAACAACTTAAAAATTATTAAGAAATTTTTTTTTATTTATGTTGGAATTAATGATAGCTGGTTTCCAATATGAAAAAGGGCATTGCATGCAAAAATGAGCGGCTGCAGGGAGTCAAACTTTGGCTGCATGGATTCACCCGACGTGCCCTGACCAATAAGACAGCAAAGTTTTGTTGTGAAATATGTGCACGTGAAAGTATTTGTCACGTCTTGGTATCTGAAACCTTGTACAAAAACAAATTCTTTTAGGGAACTGGAGGGAGTACATCTACAACCCATTCAATAAAGATAGAACAGCGCATCTACGAGAGACCTCTTTGCCTGCTAAAAAAAGGCTATGTACAGCAATCTTAGGGAACCATTCCTTTTGATATTCAAGTTCAATTCAATTAATTTGTGACTCTTTTGGTCAAGCACTGCTACACATGAATTGATTTGCTAGGAAAATATTCCAGTTTGGTTCAAGACTCTTTTGCCCAAGAATTTGGCCTTCATGTGCTTCTTGCACTTTCAAAACGATTGCTTCTTGACAAAACTTTGAGTGCAAAAAAACATAAGCAAAATATAAGATTGATGATTGATGAAAAATACTTCAATTTATTTAATAGTTCACAAGAAGCTTGTTTCTTTTTGCAATGGTTTTTACATAGGGGGCCATTGTCCTTCCTTCTCCCTAACTGATCTATATTTATACAAACATTGATAGTCAAAATGATTTAAACATTAAACAATTGGAGGCTGTCAAATCAATGCAGCAGTAGGTGAGATTCCCTCTGGGGGGGGGGGGGTGGGGGGGTGGGGGGGGGTCTCTACGCTTCGTGCGAGAGGGAAAATCCCTTCCTCTCTCTCTCATCATCTTCCATGGTTCAGAGTGGCAGGAGGAAAATATTATAATTGAATGTGCATCAATGCAAATACTTGCACTGTTCCCCGGTTTCTCAGCATCGCTTGATTTGTGGTAGAATCGCTACACACAACGATTGCTTTTGGACATCACTAAACAGTAACATTAAGCAGGGCCCGCACCAGAAAAGAACCGATGGCTGGAAAGGAGCGAGGCAACTTATACTAGGTGGGTTTGATTTCCTTTCCTCCCGTTACCGATTAAGGAAAAGTGGTGTTCCTTGCCATAGTGCTTCGGGTTCTGTGTTTAATTAACAGGATCAAACTAGCTAGGGAGCGGAGTGTGCTAATTAATTAATTTTAATAATCTTAGGGTAAATACAATGATGTTATCTCATAGGTCATCTCATATATGCCATATAATCTTAAAACGGGTTATGAGATGACTTATACAATGTATGGTCTTATTAGTTGTCTTTTATTAATTATAAAACTCTTTAATTTATGGACATAAAAAATATTTTTATATATCAAAAGACTACTAGAGCCTGTACAATGATGTGAGAGCCGTCTCATACTCCTAAATTTTAGCGTATGAGGTGGTTGCTATGTAAAACAACCCCCTCTTTCTCTCACCACCCTCTCTCTTTCACGTCATCAAAAATACTATGTAACAATACATGAGACGGTCTATAAGACTGCCTATATGTAGTATTGTATCTGCCCTTAGCTAGCTAGCAATTAAACTGGCTCCGATCCGTTTAAGTGGGCTAATAAATGGAAATAATAAATTAACCAAAATTAAGGCGAGAGAGAAACGTGTAGTGCTAATAAATTAGCAAAAATTAAGAGAGAAAATATATGCTAGCAATCCGGCAATTTCCATGACATAGATCTAGCTAAGGGTACGCTTTTATTTATCCCAAAAAAAGATCGATGTAGCTACTGAGGCAATTAATTTTTCTAATGAAACGAAAACAACAACTAGTTAATAATTATTTTTTTGCAACTAACAACCAGTTAATAATAGAGTGTGTGTGTGTGTGTAAGGCCATTGAATTACCTCTAGCCTTCTTGCTGTGATTGATGCTGAGCGCTGGACGGGGATCACCGCGATGAGTCTCCTCCTCTGGGCTGTAATTTATCCCATTGCTCGTGCTTGGCTGACCTGATCCACAGTCCTCTTCAGGCCAAGAACAACTGGATAGGGATTCTTGAAGTTGCAGCAGAACTTGCTTGATGCTCAGCACTGAACGGGGAGCATCGTGGTGAGTCTCCTCCTCCGGGTTGTAATTTATCCCATAGCTCGCACTTATTGGTCGACCTCCAGGGTCCTCTTCAAGCGAAGAACAGCTGCATATTCGTGATTTTTGAGGTTGCAGCTCAACTTGATTGATGATGAGTGCTGCAAGGAGAGCAGTACTATGGCGAGTATCACCCCCATCCATGTTGTAATTTCTGCTATTTCTCGGTCTTTCGACCTCCACGGAAACTTCTAGATCTTGGTGGATTCAGTTCCTCATCAAAAGCCACAGCAAAATCATTGATATTGGTGGCTTTTATTTCCAACCATGTATTTTATTTGGCTTGTAGAGAGGTGCGGATGGATTTGTCAATTTGTGGCAAAAGGAATCAAAGGGAAATGGTGAATAGCTTTGGGCGGTCGAACTCCGACTTGCGGGGCATCGTACTTATAGACCACCAACCCTAAATCGTGTCGAAGAATGAATAGAACTGAGGGAAGAGCAGAGCCCAAACAACTAGACCAGCAATATCCTACCCACGGGGTATAAATTATCAACTCCATTTTCACACCCATCCGGATCCTCTACGCAACGTCTTGTACCAGCACTATCTGGGAAACAAATCCATGAGCCCACCTGTTAGTGAGAAACGTTGGAATTGCAACAATGTTGTTGCAGAAGATCCGCCGTATGAGTGGAAAAGGCACCGCCACGATGACAAGAAACCACAGCTGCCCCGGATGCGTCAGCACGACGATTACTCAGATATAAGTAAAAAAAAAACAGACTTACAGAGTAGGGGCCACGACACACCGATCTAATTTGGGAAAAAAAAATCCACCACGTATTCATCACATTTTTCTTTCATATTTATGGACGATACAATCGTATTCATGTTGTCACAAATTAAGATAAGACTTTTTTAGGGCGCAAATTCAGTTAGACTTGCTAGAGAGAATTGAGACGCAAATTACCAAGCTCTTTTTTCGGGTAATTACAATATAGGATCCGTTTTGTATCCTAATTCTCAAAATGGTTCACTGTTTTATGTTTGCAAAATTGGTCAACTTTATTCTAAAACTGGTCAACCTGTTTTTTTTTTTGCAAAATGGATCGGATCAATCCACTTTCTGCATGTTACCAAATTAATTAGAGCTAGCTAAGAGCTATAGCAACAAGCTCTTACAAAGAATTGATGATGAGGAGTACATATCCATGTTAATTAATTTAAGTCTCTCATTTTAGAGACTAACTTTATGAAAAGTTAGCTAGGTGCATGCCTTCTCTCTCTTATTTTTTCTCCAATAAATAACAATTCTAATAAGAGAGTCATCAACTCAATTAGAGTCCTTTGAGCACGCTCTAACAATAAGACGTGGAATAGTAGATTGAGAAGAGTACGGAAAGAGCGAGCCTAAGGCCATGTTTGTTAATTTTGCCCATGGATTATAGGATGCAAAATTTATTAGATTGTGCATAATCTAGTATGTAAAAGCTAGCTGATGTTGTTTGATAACCTTGGATTATTAATTATTGATTTCCTCTCTTTTCTATGAAAAAAAAATGTAGTGCTCTTTTGTTGTTATATCCACCTGGGGTTGCCGAGAAGGGAAAGGCCAACATTCGTTGCATCCCTAAAAGAGGTGGCTGAAACCATCAAAAAATTATCTAAGAAGCAGCACACAAAACTTGAGGAGCTTGGTTGGAAGGATTTTTTGAAGTTTCATACTGATGCCCTTGAATACCAAGAAATTTTATATTGGTTGATGAATCATATAGATGCAGAAGCAATGTGCATCCCACTTGATCATGGCAAGGAAGAGATATATAAACCACATTTCTTGAAGACTGTATTCGATTTCCCTTGTGGAGGTACTGAGGTGAAATCGTACAGTTCGAAGAGGCAAACTGCTGAGCTCGTCAAGATGAGGAACTTACTCCATGTGACATCCAATGTAAATGTTGAGAGATGTCTGGCTAAAATTGCGGACAAGCGGGTTAATGATTTGAGCCTCTGATATTTCTTTATGATTATTTCTGCAAGATTGTTGTACTGTCAATCAAAGTTTCATATTGGGAAGGAGGATATTTGCTTCTCTCCGGATTATCAAACAATTGATGAGACTGACATTTGCGGAGCTGTTTTTTGTCAACTGCAACACAGCATAAGGGATTGGCAGAAATCAAGCAGCACGAATAAAAGCCTGAATGGATGCTCTCTGTTCTTAATCATAAGTTATATTGTTACAGAGCTCTCCAATTGACAGTTGGGTTATATAGTACATATGCTATATAGCTATGTGCATAGTTGGGTTGTATATTTCTCGATGCTGATAATTTATATACTGTTTTACCGAGTACCATGGTCCCTTACTCCGTTTTAATGTGATTGTCTATCAATACATGTGCTCTTTGTTCTGGATACATCATGATAGTCATATTAATCTATGATAGTATACGACATCCTTTATTGTTTTTTAATTATTTACGTATGCTATATTTTGCCAGTTATTTTATCTGGATCACCTAGTGCATCATTGTACATTGGAAAAAACCTAGACGCTACCTCGATCGGTATATTACTCCAAGAACATAGTAAGAGATATCATCAAGGATGCGAGGAATGGTGATTCAGAAGGAAAACTGTCCTTTACTGGCCTTCAGGTGATACTGGATTAAATGTTATTTAATGTATATTGTTGAGTTTGTTTGGTTGTTATAACAAAAACCATATTACCCGGTTACAGATCAAGAGAACATCTGATACTCCCTACGAGAGGGAATATGAGGAAGAGCAAGTGGTCAATGATGATGATGATGCCCTTTTGTTGAGTGATGGAGATCCTGAGACTGGAACTGCTAGAGTGGATGGTGGTGGTGCAGCTTTTGACCTCCCTCAGCTTCATTAGATGCTTACACCAAAGCTAATATCTCTTCACCCAAGTGTTCAAGAACAGGTTCAAGTTGACCTTCAGAACTATGATGCTGATGTACGTCGTGAGACTAGAAAGATTGCTGCAGCAGAAAGAGCAATAAAGAAGAAACAAATTAAGTTGATGTACAAGATGACGAAGCTTTTGGAGATGCACACCCAACGTCCCTTTGCCTGCAATAGTAATTACATAGTTCTATACATTTACAAACCAAACATTTATTTCCTTTTTTACGCAAGGCAAAAGTGATAACCTAATTGTTTCATCCATTTTCTACTATTACAGCCAAGGATGCATAAGACCAGAGCAAAGAGTTAGGCCAGAATGGAGGTCATACTAACCAACATGAGCACAAAATAAAGAAGGATGACAACGCTAGAGCTCATACTGCTCAAGATGACCAGGGAAACAAAGATGATCAAGTGCTCAATGACACTCATTCTATAGTGGACAATGGTAACTTTCTAAAGATATTTATACTATAGTACTCCGACGTGTTTGTTTTAGCTATTTAAAATGATACTAGCATATTTTTTCCAGTTGACAACCAGTCTAGTGTAGCATCCAATGACACTTCCACTGTGAATCTAATTGCACATTTGTCTGATAATGCCACCCCTAAACTGGAAAAAAATTGAGAGGGGTGTTGTCCTAGAACAAAGTGAAAAGCTATTCCAAGAGGACCTAGCTAATAAAAAAAAGCCTATTGATGACATAATTGAAAGATTGTAAAAGGATCATGTCTATAGTAACTCTGTTGTAGGAGATGCAGACTCAAATCCTTTTGATTCCATTTCAACCCTTGCGGCTTCAAGAAAAAAATGTATGTATCACAATAATGCACACAATCTAGTAGTATACATACTATCTCTCATAACCGTACTATTTATTTCAACACTAACGGTCTAGTTCCCTTGACCGTTGTCATGAGGTATACAAACTCATATTATATCAACAGTAACGATTGCCATGTTTTCAGGAAGGCAATATTATACACAGTATTGTAGTATTGCATTGTAGTTTTATTTTATGCTACTTCTAATGCATATTTCACTTTTTGGTAGCGAACCATTGGATTTAAAACTGTATAGAAGATATCGTCCAGCTGCAATAAGATTAAACAGACTATTCCTGCACCACAAAACTTCTTATCCCCTATGAAGATCGCGCCCATGAGAACAAGCCCTCATGCAGAGGTGTCTATGAGACTCTGTAAGCTATTATGTGATCCCCAATCAGCTTATAAGAAGTTAGTGCATTTTTCATCACATTCTTATATGCATTCCTCTTACTATAATGGTTAGATAAATACCAATCCAATGTATTCTGTCCTCGTAGGGTCACCTTGATGAATTACCCTTGCACCATCATAGATGGAGATAATATCATGAACTCATTTGCAGATTTCAAAGAAACTGACAATTCGGTGATGGAAGCTTTTGTTAATTGTATATGGTACGAGGACAAGAATTACAGGCCTGAACTTGTGAAGGAAAGGCTGATTTTGCATTCTCAGATTGCAGTTTGTTATTTGGCTTGATACCATAGTTCTAAGTTGTAGTATATTTTAGGTGTATACTAATTGTTTTTCCACCATCCTGTTTCACAAATCCCATGTTTTCGCCAATGTGGAGAACCAGGGTTCCCAGCATAATCCTGACCATTGTTTCTCTGAAGAACAGTTGGATATGTTTTATGACATATACACCCCTACACTGGTACTTCTCTCTGTGTTGGTAGTACAATGTTTTTGATCGTGTATACTTATGCTACAGATTCTCATCTCTGTCATGGACCATTTTCATTATTCTTTATACGCCATCAACTTTGAGGCCAATTGTGTCGATGTTCTTGATACACTTGACTATGACAATGCTGGGACAACTTGGGATTACCATCATGGTGATTCTGGTGCTACTCTTATTGAGCGTCTCAACGCCTTGCTGCAGTGAAAGTCGAAGAGGGCACTGAAAAAGTTTGCTAACTTCACGCTTATCAAATTTAGTTGTCCCACTATGGTTCATCCAAATGACTACACATTCCTTACTATGAAATATGTCAAGCACTACACTGGGGTAGCTGGATGCGTAGACGATGTTGTCAATCCGGTATATTTTCTCAATTGTTAAATTCACCTCTCATTCTATATATATACTACCTCCTAACCCACATCGTACATTCTCGAGTTAGCATCTTATTTTTCTTCTCACTTGTAGGAGAAATCTGCTGAGTTTCAATCGGAGTATTTATACTATCTTCTGTTCCATCCCCTAAATAATGTGCAGCTCCCGGAGGAGATCGAATGTTTCCGTGTCATGGGCATCCCATACTAGATCCATAGTGATGTTTGCACATTTTTTGGAAATACTCAGATGATACACATCAATTTGTAATAGCTTGTTGATACTCATGGTGATTGTTTGACTTCTGATACATTCTGTGCATGTCCGTGCATGATCCATCCCTTGTATATATCCATGTAATCATGTATATATTAGGAAGTCATATCCATGTAATCATTTATATATTATGATCAGAAAGTAGTGTTAAGTTATTTGGGGTATTAATTATATGTTTTCTGTTTATTCCACATGTTTGTTTCTGTTCAAAAGAGAACAGAGCTTGTTCTCTTTGGTTCAGAACAAAACAGAGTTTGCTATGTTTGTCTCAGTTCAGACTGAAAAGAGGCTACAAGTAGGTTCAAGTATATATGACATGTGAATGTAACTAATTCATACACACACATTCTCTAGAACATATTTTTTGCATCTAATCAGAAAATTTTGTTACGATCATCAAGTAACTAATTCATGGGACAAGGAAACAGAAACACCAAAGTATTTAAGTCCCAAGCAAGTTTTAGCACAATCCTATTCATCATCACCAATATCACCCTTCATCATCACTGAAGTATTGCAAGTGAGTTTTATCCTCATCTTCGGACTTAGTTTCACCGGCATCAACATCTCTCTGTATACAAAGCTCATCAACTACACTTGCATTAACAATACAAAAATCTTGATTACATCTGTTTGTGTCATTGAAACTATGTTCTTGATCATTAATTAGCCTCGGCAATTATGTGCAGTCTTCATCTTGGTATGCAAGTGTAGTGCCATTGAATGTAGCATCGGTGTCATGCTCGGAGACAGTCCACATATGCCTATGCTGAAACTTCTGCACAGCTCTCAAGTTTCCATGCTGCTTTGTGTCTTCCAAGTAAAATACCTTTGTTGATTGTGTTGCTAGAATGAAAGGATCATTTTTATACCAGCAATGTCCAATGTTGATGCTTCTAATATGTCCATCATATTTCATTTTTGATGATGCCTTCCTCTCTTCAAGATCAAACCAGTCACACCGAAATAAAACAACTATCTGCATAACACCCAAATTTGCATTATAGGTCAACTCTATAATTTCTTTCAGACAACCATAATTTTCTGTATATGAATCATTATGTGTACCCTCAACCATGACTCCACTGTTTTTTGTTTTTCTATGTTTTTCATGGTCAAAAGTGTGGTACCGAACACCATCAACAATACATGCTGAAAATATTCGAGCTTGCAGGTTTGGTTGGCATGACAATGCATATAGATCATCATTTACATCCTCCGCCTTCAAATGACGTAGTTCTGCAATCTGCACAAGATATAATTTGAAGCAGGGTCAAGGCGGCATATGTGTCACAATTGTATGTCATTTAAAAAAAGTATTTGTTAAAAACAACTCACATGGTTCTTGAACCATGAAGTAAATTCTTTCTCCAATCTTTTGTCTACATCATGATTACTTTCGTTCATCAATTGTTCCTTGTATAGTCTGAAAGCAGCACACATACAGCAAAGTAAAAAAAAATAGATGGTAATAAAGAGGTTGAAAATATATATGTTGAGTGACTAGCTAGCTACATACTTGATATATGGCTCAACCTCTAAACAATTGTTCAGCACATACCAAATCATCTTGCTATAATCATGTTTAAGCTTTCTCACTGTAGGGACTCCAAGCAAATGAATATCATGCTGGAAGACGGAGAAATTTCCTTTTCTAGAATCAATTCGTTCTTTATTCCTGCCAATCCGATTGAACCGTGTCTCAACATCACCATCAAAATACCTTGAGCAAGTTGTTAAGCACTCATCAACAACATACGCCTTGGCAATGCATCCTTCAGGTCTTGCCCAGTTCCTCACAAACCGCTTCAATGTATATAACCTTCTCTCTATTGGGTACATCCATCCATATTGTATAGGACCTCTAAATTTTGCCTCCTTGGGCAAATCAACAGTCAAATGCACCATAATATCAAAGAAAGAAGGCAAAAATATTTTTTCAAGTTCACACAATATAATTAGAATCGCATCTTCCAGTTTATGCAGAACATCTAACTTGAGGGTTTTACAACATAATTTTTGAAAGAAGTTTCCCAATTTAGCAATTGCTTTATAAATATCCACACTCATGATTCCTCGGAGGGCAGCAGGTAAGATCCTTTGAAGTATGATATGACAATCATGGGTTTTTAGTCCCTGCAGCTTGCATCCATCAACAAAAATACATGATGCCAAGTTAGAAGCATATCCATTTGGAAATCGAACACCTCGCACAAACCCAATAAAAGCAAGTTTTTCTTCTCTAATCATGACATATGGAGCTTTTGGCATAGTGTAAGTATCCCTGACACGCTATAAGTGTAAATGTGGTCTTGTGCCCATGTTTTCTAAATTAAGCCTAGGATTTATGGTGTCTTTGGTCTTCCCCTCAATGTTGAGAAATGTTCCAAGAAGGTAGTCACATATATTTTTCTCGATGTGCATAACATCCAGATTATGCCGCAACTTCAAACTAGCCCAATACGGCAAATCAAATAAACTAACACTCTGGGTCCAACACTGACCGTCGACTTCCCGCTTTCTTTTCTTGCTTTGAGGATGCTTTCCCTAACATCTTTTACCCTCTGCACTTGTTCTAGAAACACATTTGTAGTAAATTCTATTGGCTTCTCACGAGTTTCAATCTGACCGTCAAAAATCCTTTTTAATTTCCTCCATCGGTTGTTCGGTGGAAGGAAATGACGGTGTCCAATAAAAACAATATTGTTTTTTTATCCTCACTAAGCAAGGATCTTTGTCACAACACATACATGCATAAAAACCTTTTGTGACTCACCCCGTCAAAGTGTTCAGGATAATTGTGAATGCACCATAGAACTGCAGCATGTAGACCAAACCAAGTGTTACTAGATGCATCAAAAGTATGAACACCCTTCGAAAGTTCTTACAATTCCTCAATAAGAGGCTCCAAGAATAAATCAAAATCCTTTCCTGGAGGTTAAATGGGCCAGGAATGAGTATTGTCAATATGAAGTTGGATTGATCCATACAAGCCCATGGTGGCAGGTTGTAAGGTATAATAAAAATTGGCCACATGCTGTAAGAGGTGTTGAAGCTACCAAATGGATTGAAGCCATCTATTGCAAGGCCAAGTCTCAAGTTCCTTGCATCATTCGCAAACCAGCCATACTGTCTGTCAAAATCAATCCATGCATCACCATCAGCAGGATGACTGAGTTCATTTTTCACCGGTTTTTGTTTAACCTTGTGCCATTTTGCCTCCTTTGCAGTTTGTTTGAATGTAAACATTCTCTTCAGCCTTGGTTACAATGGAAAATACCGCATTACCTTCTCAGGAATCCATTTTGTTCCATCTGCATTTTGTCATCTTGATTTATCACAGTATGGGCAGATCTGGCTTTTTGCATAATCTTTCCTATACAAAATACAATTGTTTCTGCACACATCAATTTTATCATATCCAAGTCCCAATTCACGAATAGACTTCATAGCGTCATCGTATGAGATAGGTAAATCACAAGCCGAGAATGCTTGTGATAATAGCTTCATTATTGCAGTAAATGCAACATTGGACATCTGATGGTACGATTTGATATGCAGTAGCTTTACTACAAAGGAAAATCTGGAGAAAGTAGTACATCCAGGATAAAGTTCATGCTTTAATTCATCATTTATGACCTTAAACATTGTTTTCTATCCATGCTGACTTGGTTCCTCATAATCCTGGCTTGTTTCTTCATCATGCTGGCTTGTTCCTTGATCATCAAGCTGACCTTGAGCTGTTAACAACTCTCCAATATCATCTCAGGAATCCTATCATTTATGTCATTATCTTCAGCCAACCCAATATCCCTAACCCCATCAACTTGTTCATTGTGATTGTTTGTGAAATAATCAGGAATTCCAGTGTCTGATGGTTCTCTGTGATGGATCCACTTCACGTATGTGCTTGCCATTCCACGAATATACAAGTGAGCCAACACCATCGCTTGAGGTTTCTTAATCCGATTGAGACACGTACGTCATTGGCACAATATTTTGGCATGCTCATCAAATTTGTCATGAATAAACATCATGAACTCAATTACCCCATCACGATGTGGTTTGGAGAATAGCGGAGCATTCATCTAGCTTCTATACATCTGTTGAAAGTGTAGAGTCATTATTTTAATATTGCATATGGCACGTTTTATAAACCTTTAGTTTTTGCAAAAACAACAAGATTATAATATTGAATATGTATACATATTACAAAGGTTTCGCATCAATACCTTCTTTTAGTGCGAGCGACTGGGCGTAGAAGCACTTGCCGTCCAGCAACAAGATCTAGAGAACCGCACCTGGTGTGTCGGCTGCTGTCAACAAATTAAAGTAGAGTCTGCAAAAGCGAGGCCTGCATTTAAGCAAGACCTGCTCGTTGTGAATACAAGGCACCGGCACGGCACCGGATTTAGTGGTTGGCGGCGCGTAGGGTGGCTAGCACTTGCTGGCGGCGCTGGAGGTTCACTGTTTCAAAAAGTGCGTGGGTTCGGCCGGGGAGCTCGCAAGACTTGGTGTTAGAGGCGGTTTGCTGTTTTATTTTTAACTCGCGGTTTGCTGTTTGTTAACGACCTAGTTCTATCTCATCTCTCTCTCTCTCTCAGAAAAAGTTGCCAACCATGTGGGTGGAGGGAGTACTCCAGGCATCCTGTCCAAAACGCCAGCCCAAAGCACCCAAAAAAAGCACGGCACGAGGCGGCATGGACCGAAATATTTTCATCAGCCCAAGCTCACGTTTAGTAAAATGCTAATTTAAGATAAATACAATTAACATTTCTATGAATAATGAACACACTAATCAGCCCAAGACTTCTCTCTTTCATCAATGAGGTCTCAGGGTCGAATCCCATATTCTCCACATTATAGCAATTTATTGCCTTATTAATTAATGGGACACGCATAGCAGGCCTAACAGGATGAACCGGCACAATTAGGCCATTTAGTGTTGTGCCAGCTCGAAACTAATTTGGACGGGATTTTTCATGTGCCTAGGCCATGCCATGCCAGACGACCCGTTTGGACAGTCTCCAGGGCAGCCAAACACGACCTGCTCTTCAAAATGGATTCAATTCGGTCTATTTTTTTGATTAAAAAAATCATCCCATTTTAGGAGAAATTGATTAATAAAATTAAATAGATTGTAAAAACTGTGCAGAGAGCAACCAAACAAGGGCGCTGTAAAAACTCAATTGTGTGCTCATGTTTTCTATATTTAGGAAAATTCATTGTTTTTATGAAAATATTAGGAAAGAGTAGATATAAACTGTAACTATTTTTTGCACGAAGAAAAGAGAGATGTACAACCCATGTAATGCGACCTATTTTTATTTTTTTTAATCAAAGCTCATTTTCAGTTTTTCTTATGAAAGCCCAATTACATTTGTGATAGCACTAGTTCGTTACTAGCCTTTGTAAGCATCCATGACACTTGTAAGTGTCATAGAAGTGCCCGTCATAAAGCTAGTGTTTCTATCTCTGACGATATTTCATTACATATTATGATGATGTAGCCAATCTGCGTCATAAACTTTCTACAACACTTAGGAACATCATAAATAGTTGATACATAGTGACAGTTTTCTATTATGTCATAAAAATTATGCTACGGATTGTCAAGTTTCTTGTAGTGAATGAACATGACATCCATGACACTTGTAAGTGTCATAGAAGTGCCCGTCATAAAGCTAGTGTTTCTATCTCTGACGATATTTCATTACATATTATGACGATGTAGCCAATCTACGTCATAAACTTTCTACAACACTTAGGAACATCATAAATAGTTGATACATAGTGACAGTTTTCTATTATGTCACAAAAATTATGCCACGGATTGTCAAGTTTCTTGTAGTGAATGAACATGACACTGTTGGCATGGTAAATAAATCATATGTTGGGACAGAATGTGGCTTTCATGTCAGGACGGAATATAATGGAAGGTGCAATTATTCTGCACGAGACTATTCATGAGATGCATCGGAAAAAACTAGACGGGGTCATTTTGAAACTAGATTTCAAAAAGGCTTACGACAAAAAGAATTGGTCTTTCTTACAGCAAGCCTTGAGGATGAAAGGCTTCACCTCATGATGGTGTAGTTGGATAGACCAATTGTTAGGGGAGGAAGTGTGGCCACTAAAGTTAACGATGATATAGGCCACTACTTCCAAACAAAAAAGGGCTTGCGACAAGGAGACCCTCTCTCCCCTATTCTTTTCAACCTTGAGGCAGATATGCTAGCCATCTTAATTGAAAGAGCTATGCTGAATGGAAATTTTAGTGGAGTGATCCCCCACCTCGTGGAAGATGGGTTGTCCATCTTACAATATGCAGATGACATCATTCTTTTCCTAGATCACAACATTGCTCAAGCAAAGAATCTTAAACTAGTTTTAAATGCTTTTGATCAGTTATCTGGCCTAAACATTAACTTCCATAAGAGTGAGCTCTTTTGTAATGGCAAGGCTAAGGAATGTGAGCACGAATACACTTCACTCTTTGGTTGTAAGAATGGTTCCTTCCCTTTTAAATATTTGGGGATCCCGATGCACCATACAAAGCTATCCAATAAAGATTGGTTCATGATTGAAGAAAAGTTTCAAAAGAAATTTAGTAGTTGGAAAGGGAAACTACTATCGGTGGGTGGTTGTTTGGTATTAATCAACTCGGTACTTTCGAGTTTGGCCATGTATATGTTATCTTTTTTTTTTGAGGTGCCTAAGGGTGTTCTTCAAAAACTAGATTACTATAGATCATGTTTCTTTTTGCAATGTGATGAACATAAGAAGAAGTATAGGCTCACGAGGTGGAGTGTAGTGTGTAGACCTAAGGACCATGGGGGACTAGGTATACAAAATTTGAATATCCAAAACAAATGCCTTTTGAGCAAATGGTTTTTTAAATTCATAAACGAGGATGGGGTGTGGCAAGATCTTCTTAGGAAGAAATACTTATCGCCTAAAACCTTAACCCAAGTTCAAAAACAGCCGAGGGACTCGCACTTTTGGTCCGGTCTAATAAAAGTGAAAGAGCAATTTCTTTTGGGAGGCTAGTTTCTAATCCAAAGTGGAATCCAAATTAGATTTTGGGAGAACACTTGGCTAGGGGATAAACCCTTAGGACTCAAATTTCCATCCTTGTATAATCTCCTTAGAAAAAAAATGTGACTGTGGCTCATGTGTTAAGCACAAGACCACTTAATATTTCTTTTGGAACGTGCTTTAATTGGATAGAATCTCATTAATTGGCATAAACTGGTGGCTTTTGTTGCTTTTCTTGAGCTTAATGAGAACGAGGACATTTTTCGATGGGACCTTAATAAGAATGACACCTTCTCGGTGAAATCCATGTGTCTTTCTTTGATTCAAGATGGTGTGGTCCCCCAAAAGAACCCCATATGGAAACTAAAGGTACCACTGAAAATAAAAATTTTCTTATGGTATCTTCAAAAAGGAGTGACTCTAACTAAAGATAATCTTGCGAAGAGGAATTGGCAAGGAAATACTAAGTGTTGTTTTTGTTGTTCCTTAGAAACTATTCAACACTTGTTCTTTGATTGTCACTTTGCTAGATTTATTTAGAACACTGTGCATATCACTTTTGGTCTTCAACCATCAAGTAGTATCTCTCACATGTTTGATTCTTGGCTTTGAGGTGTACCACCAAAAACCAAAAATCAAATCTTATTAGGTGCTGCGGCCATATGTTGGGCTATGTGGTTGAATAGAAATGATATGGTGTTCAATAAAACTAAATCAAATTCTTCTTTGTAGGTGATCTTCAGGGCAACCCATTAGATCAGATGGTGGTCATTGCTTCTTAAGGAGGAGGAAAGAACCAAGATAAAAGAGGGGTGCCAACTTTTGGAGACAGTCATCATGCAAGTCTTTGCGAAGTCCGGGTGGAATTTTAGACAGAGAATTCAGGGCTAGTTTTCTTCTATTCTCGGTCTATGTGTTGTTTGGACTTGAGCTTTGTTAGTATCTTTTGTCGTTGAACCTTAGAGTTCAGTTTGTGTGGTGAGCCTAAGTGCTCAAGTTGTTGGTTGTAATCAGGCTTTGTATACCTCTTTGGAGGTATAGAGGCTGGAACAAGTTTCCATTATCTAAAAAGGAAATCATATGTAGAAACAAACTGATAAAGTCTTGTTATCTGCTATATGCCAAGAATGTATATCAAACAACTGGAATTGCTACCCATCGAACAACATAAGATGCCATGTATACCTTCTACAAAAGATGTTTATCTGTAAGACTGGAACTATTTTCACTTGAAAAAATTGATTCACTTGCATGAATGCAGCATTAAGGATTGTATAGTATATTTTGTCGCTGATACATGAGTTTGTATACGCCCACAGCATATAGTGATACCACCACATGACATCTGTGTGTTGGGAAGAAATGCTATACCTGAGATATACTTATCACACAACTTGGAGTTGCAACAATATATCCCACAAGCAAAATCCTTGTCAACGACGAAAACAATATAACAAAGGAAACTACAATGTGTCAGGCATACTTTCCGTAGTGTCCTTCGAGATCACTGCCCCACATTTATGTATCGATCTGGACAAGAAAGTTTTGAAGCTCATCGTGTCATTGAAGGACTCAATTTCAAGAAACCAGGTCAGATGGCAGAATAAATCTCCTATTGCTCGGTATTTTGGTCAGACTTCTGGATTATCTGTGCTGTCACCATCATTCTCGAGGAAAACTTCTGACCGCAGCGAGGGTGCAATCTTATCAACTTGAAGCCATGTTGCTTCCCATAAAGTGTTTTCATTGGCTCTCGTCTTCGACAGGATGCCTCTCGCTTTCATGACCAGAAGTACGTTCTTGGCAAGCTCTGGGGTAGCCTCTTGTATCTTATCCGTCCTGCTCCCCCTCACTTTGACTTTCATGAACCTCTCTATCATGTCGAGAACTTCCAACCACAACTTACCAAAACTGCTCAGTGCTGAGAGATTATTAAGTGACTGCAAGAACACTTTACATAAAAGTTTTAAAGCATGCAAGAGAGAAACCTCCATGTTTTGAAAGTTTTTAGGTGACTATGCAATCTCCAATAGTTCATCAAGCAACTGGAAAATAATATCCAATGTCATTAACCACGCAGAAGATGAAACTGATATTCCATCAACTACTAGGCATGTATGCAATGACAATAGTGCGTGGTTCCTGACTTCCTCCCTCTGATCGGTGCACACCTTTGAGACTGCACTAACCGCAGCCACATCTCAACAATTCCTTCCAATATCCTATTTGCCACTCCACTAGCTTCTTTAACCTCACATGACCAATGGGCAAGGCAATTCAATGAACCTTTCATTAGGTTTAAAGCATGGATAGACCTTTTTGCAGAACCAAGCCGAGATTCTGCAAACTGCCTCGAGGCCTCCACTGACAAGACAAAGTTGTCAGGTGAGAGATGTGCCCCCTCTGACATGATAAAAACTAAAGCTTCAAAACCAGCATCAGAAGCATCAGGATGGTGTGCAGTGATGCAAAGCAAGGAAATGATAGTCTCCCAACCCATCTGGGACTTTATATGGGTTGCAAAGTAATGTTTTCACAGTAAGCATCAGCTACACGGGCATCAACTTTTAAAATAAGCTGCAGTGACTTCAGTAAATAATAAGCGGTAGGCATGGCTCTATTCGGTTCTCCTGAATTTGTGGATCGATGATTGAGGTGAATATGGCGATCGCCGGCGATTCTCGCCACAGGCCCTGATCCTTTCTCCTCACCTTCCCCCATTGGAGCCCGCCTGGCTTAACAGGTGAACCTTCGCTCCCCCTAGGTATGTCCTCCCCCGAACCCCACCCCCTTGAACTACCAGTACTGGATCTTCGCCCTGGTAGTCATCTACAGACTACAATCTAGAAAAAATTCAAGCTACCTGTTAATTGCTCTAAAGGAAGGGCTGATCTGAGGCCCTTCTTCCTAGTGGCATCAATTTGGTTGGTGCAAGTTTTGATTGTGTTATGAATTAGTGGACCTTCTCTCCAATCTTGTCTCGGAGGCAATGCATCTGATTTTTAGGCGATCCAAATTGGTGATCGGGTCTTCCAATTCTGTGTTTCTTCGAAGCAAGTTGGTTTTTTCATTTTTAATCTCCGATTCTATCAGTGTGACCTCTTCAAGGTTTTCTTCCACCTTTGGAGTGAAGGGGGACCAAGATCAGATCAAGAGGCTCAACGCTGGGAACAATAACAGGACTCAGAATGGACGAAAGTTACCAATAAGAAGAAAGCAAAACAGGCAGTGGGTAAATCATATGCTAAGGTAGTACAAGGCAAAAGCAAGCTCACAGGGACCAACTCCATTCCAGTCAAGCAAATCTTTCAGTGAGTCAAATCGGCCCTCCACAGTCGAAAAGAAGCGTCAGTCTTTGATAGGATTCATATCCCCAAGCCATCGGTTTTCAATAGGATCCAATTTCTTGATCAAGAGCAGGCAAAGAACACGGATCAGTTGAGACAAAATAAGGAATCCGCTGATATGGGCGGAAAAGCGGGATCCATGATTCAAAATTCAAATATTCATGGGCTGCAACTCCCCAGCCCAACAAATGAATTTGTCTTCTGCAAAAGATGTTTGCGCAGCAATCACACAAGGCCCAACTACTGCAGTCGTATACGCTCCTTCAGTTGCAATGACTGGGGACATGTGGCCCGTTACTGTAAAAAGGACTCAATATCTGCTGCAAATAGGTATCCTTTCTAGGGTCAACCTCGTCAAATCCAAGTGTACCGGAGGAAAACACATCCGACAACTGGGCCCGGTACATCAACCTCTCAACTACAGATTTCTCCAACCCGCGACGCTCTGCTTCCAAATATTTGTCTTGACCTTGAGCTGAATACCGTAAACCCTGCCTTTCCTTCCGAGGAAGTCGCATCTCCCCCACAAGCTGCCGCCAATCAAGCACAGCCTGGCAATCCCAGAGCTAGCTGCTCAATCGTCATGGCGTACAATCACATCGATTCGACACCTTTCATACCAAATGGTTTTGAGCGTGTGGTTATACCTGATCGTCTCCCAATGGTCTGAGTTGTGGGATCGAAGCCTCCCAGGCGTAATGAAGATGTGGCTATTGTTGCTATTGGCCCTATGCCTCTTCATGCCGTATAGTTCAACAACATCAGAGTAGTGTTAGGTTAGTTCTTCCGTGATCACCTACATGTCAGAGTTCTTAGCATCCAGCCATGTCCCTTTGGTCAAGCTTATGTGCGCTTTGATCGCATTAGTGACAAAGATAGATTGGTTGATGCTAGTCTGATTCCTTTCCATGATGTTCATGTGTATCTGGCTAAGCATGATCAGGGCCCTAATCATAGAGCAGTGCATTTTAATCATGAATGCTGGTTACTTTTGCTTGGGTTTCCACTAGACTATTGGTCCCGCCAGCACATCAAAAATGTGATTGGCTCGTTCAGTAGACTGCAAGTCTGGGAAGAGGACCTAGATCATCTTTCTAGAGTCATGATCAAAGCTAGAGTTATTGATCTATCCTCCGTACCTAAATGGATAGTTATTTCTCAAGGTGATGGGTTTGCTGGTGAAACTTGGACTGTCTAATGCGAGATCATCCACAGAACCATGATGGGCCAAGAACCACATGATGAAGACCCTGCTCCAGCCATTGAGGACAATGTTGATCTGCTAGAATATGATTTTTTTGGTTTTGGACAGATAGAACTTGGGATGGTGTTTGGCATGCCATTGCCAGAGCAAGCCCCTGATGTAGGTGATGGTCCAGAGCAGGCCAATTGCGGGATTTGGCCAGCTGAAGACCAAAATGGAAAAAATGCAATTCCACCTCTTGACCTCAACAATGTTCCAGTGGAGGAAGTCATTGAACCTGCACAACATATGGTAGTTGATAATCCGATTCCTGAACCTGAAATCCCAGAGCAGCAGCATGAAGTGCATCAACAGATCAGCTTTGGCATAACATCAGAGGCACCCAACAGTAGCTCACAAGTACAACTCTCTAAAGCAAGTATAAACAATGGCAATGCAATGGATATTGATCTAAATATAGTCCTTGCCTTGCCAGCACAAGCACCAATCTTACCGGACCTCAATGAAGTGCAGGGTCAGGGGGACTTGGGATTGAAGATCCGCCTAATATAAATGAACAAGGTATTGGAAATCTGCTCATTCCATAGGCCCAATTGGTGCAACAGGAACCACAGCTGCCAGACCTAAATTTAGAACATGGAGTTTTGGTGCAGCCTGCTAATCATCAGGATGCCATTGCCCCAATGATGCCAAATATGAACTTGGAAGACATTATTGGAGAAGAGCCGCAACAAGAAGTGGTGTACCAAAACCTGCACATTGGTTTTGTACAACTTGAGCAGGAACCGCTGGTTGATCTAGTGTTTGGAACAACATATGCTTCCCAGATACCATGGAGCAACAACAATGTTACATGTTCACAGTCATGGAGTAAGTATTTTTATCTAGATGCATCCAAGGGTACACAGGTCATTATCCCACCGGGTTGGTCCTGATTCTTCCTCCAAAATCCTACTTTCTCCAACACATTACACGTGGGCCAAGCACTTCCTTACCTCCAAAGCATTGGATCTTCTCAGTACGCAACCGATACAGTCTAGTCTCATTTTTAACCTGCCAGATGCCTGTCCAATAAAAGAGAGCCCATCATGCCCATACATTGAAGAGGTTTCTGAAGAAACAATGGACCAGGAGAATGTTCAGACTCATGCAAGACTAATAGGTCCAGCTGAAAATGAACCAATGGCACAAACCCCTTCCAACAGTGTTAGTCCACCCAAGAAAAACAGTGTCACTACCTCAGTTTTACACCGGAATAGGAAATACTAGTGGTGGAAACAGAAGTTAGACAAAGTAACAGGATAAAAGGACTAAACAGAGGTTTCAAACGTAGTGCTTGTTCACACAAGGATTGTGTTGCTTGTTCTTGAGCCCTACCTATCTTGAATGAATTAGTTATTAAAAATCTGGGAGCAACATTTTGTGGTATGAAACCTGAGGCCTTGTCCACAACTGCCTTGCAGAAAAAGAAGACCAAGAATACCTCAATCAAGAAACCAATAAAGAAGCAGACAGAAGAGAAAGGACAATCAACCAAGTCTACCAATGAAAGGAAGCCATTAAAGAAATCTGGAAACTAGGACATCCACATGTTCAAGTGTTTATTTTGTTTATCTATACTATAAAGATCTAAACACTATCTACCTAAACTATCCTGACCTTACCTTTAATTTTCTATCCTGATTAGAACTAACCTTCTGATTAATTCTGGTCCCACGATGACAAATGACATTACATCCTCTTCTATGCAAAATCGGTGTCGCCTGCCACCCAAATCGTGAGTTTTTTCACCATAGGCGGATCATACCCGCCCGCGCGTAACCTTTTGGGTTTTCCGCTTCCGCATGATTACCTGGCCAGTGATTCAAACGCGTCCTTCTTCCTCTTCACCCATTGATTACGCTGATGCCTCTTCTCTTTCCTCATTCCCATAGGCTAGCATTGCCAGATCCGCGCCGCCATTGCAGTTCCCGTAGGTGGTCTACCTCGATGAGCATGGAAGTGGCCACGGCAGTGAGACGCATGCATGGAGGCATTGACGACAACCTGGATCGCAGCGGTGTAGAACCCATCATTGAGCTCGAGGAAGGGGAAGGAGCCCAGATCGCCCAGGTCGAATCTCTCCTCACCAATCACCATGGATCTCGACTAGACGGCGCCTATGACCATCGCTCTCCGTCCCAAACCGCAATAGCCCTCCTCACCACCGTCGGCTTGTCGAACGAAGAGCAGGGGAGACCAATCACCATGGAACTGGACTAAGCGATGTCTACGGTGGTGTGCAAGGCGCGTGCACTTTCGTGACGGCTCCTCGCTGTAGCCACTCGCGGGTAGAGATGGCAACAACCTTGCCTTATGATACCAACGAGGGTTCAGGTTTGTTCCTATCATTACTCCTACCAATCTTTCTCTTTTTCCCATTTTTTAAGCTCATTTTTGGTGAAATTCATCTATTTGACTGAGAGATTAGTATTAAAATTCCTTGGATATTTTTGTGCTAAGATTTGTGAGTTGATATGTTGGTGATTAACTGAACCAATCCCATCCCGAGCACCTTTGAATCTCGTTTTCCCAGATTATTCCCCATTTTCTAGGGTTCCTCTGGTATTCTGAAATTGATGCTAATAATATCCTAAATTTTTTGGGTGGGCTCTTGGTCCGAATGGGTTACACATGAGGTGGTTTCGTTGGGTTTTGTCAGTTGTTTATCGGAACCAAACAGCAATTCTGTTTTTTGTTCTTGTGCCCTGTTCTGCAGTGAGCAGCAGCTCGCACATGTTTGTGTTCTCTGGTGTAGTGATCTTTGAGCTCATCATCCAGAGATATGTTCCATTCATTGCTTGTCTACCAGTTGCCTTTTGCTATACCCAAGTTTCGGCTAATCAAACTGTAGCTTTGCAATTCAACTTCCATGGCTCGGTAGTGCTTCATTCATTTTCAGTGTTTGTGTGCAGGTCTCCAAAGAAAAGGCACAAACATGTGATCTCTGGAGCTTGTCTTGCTTTCCAGTGTTTGTTTGCGGGTCTCTGAAGAAAAGGCACAAGCTTTGGTGCTGGGTTTCATTTGTTCACATGAAGAAATTTCTTGGTTGGGTTCTACTCCGAGCATCCTTGCTGCAGCTACAATAGAAGGCATCATCTCATTAATTTTATTCTTTACTTAGGAGGCCAGTGGCAGGTTCGTCACTTGGATTTTGCGGGCACTAGCTACTTGTTTTTCTTCTTAGGCAACCTGCAGCATGAGTCCTTCAAATTTTCTCATACATTTTCTATGTTCCACTGCATCAGGCAATTTTTTTTGGCCGTGCACTACATCAAGCATTTGATTCTATTCAATTTTGTGTGTTTGCATTTGTGGTTCGTCGGCAGATTCACCTGCTCCATTCCCACCTGCAGGCAGATACCAACCTCAAGATCCATCAATGAAGGAGATCCTCCACATGAAGGGCACACAACGCAACCAGCTTAGTCCAAGTTTTGAGAGGTGATCTGCAATGAGCTGAGCATGACATCGACAATGTCTACACCCACCAATCCCTACTCTATTGTTTGATTAGTTTTTTCTGCAAGAAGAGAATATCCAGTTACTAGAGGTACGTGTGCCCTTCATATTTCTAATAGTTTTTGTGATTTAGCTGAACTGCCTTAATAGGAGGCTCAACAAGGAAAAAGTGAACCTGAGAAAGATAGGAACTGCCTAATGGTTTCCAATTTCCTAAATAAAGTTCTCATGACCAAGCAGAATATTTTTAATTGACTTGAGCTGCATTTCTGAGTGTAGATCTGCAATTTTAAAAAACTGAGTTGGCAGTCTTTATGTAAAAAAATGACTTTTGTTTTTATGTATATTATAAAAGGTTCCTCGAACACACAACATGTTTTTGACATTTACTGGGCATGGTCCCAACATACGGTGGTGTTTAATTATTTTTATAAATGCACTATCAAGATGAGCCATCACAAACCAATAAATATTCATGATCCTGCTTGGACTCTAATTTTTTTTTTTAAGTTGTGATGTAAATGCACCCTGTAATACATTTGTTGTAGTAAAATTTCATCGTATATATCGCTGCCACTAATAGCTTACATACAAACATGTGCCTGCGATCATTGCTCCTTTAAAACCCGGAAGTCTCGATTACTATTTTTATACTGTGGGGCTCGTCTCAATTACATTGTCGAGTACTCAACCATCAACAAGCAGGTGAGTGCTCAGCCCCTCTCCTCGAATCCGTCACCAGTTTATCACTGCTTTGCTTGTAGTTCTTGATTTGACCTGCAAAGTTGCTCCCAATTTGCTGTCTAATGTTTGGCCGTGCAAAAGTTATATAGCTAGGAGACATAATATTTGTTACCTGATAGCACCTCGTGGATCATCAGATCTTGTTTTATGAACATAGTCACAGGTGAATTTTACAATACTGCTAATCTGTTACCCCTGTATCTGTAATTTTGTCTGGTTTCATGTATGCAGCAGATGAAAATCATGTCGTGTCCATTTTGGGTCTAGGAAGCTAATTTGTATATGTCCATACTGCTTTCGGTATTACCACATTTGTAAGTCATGAAATTTCTCTCTTTGAGATTCCTTTTTAGACCTATTGATTCAACTGACTAGCCTCATTATAATTTGTTATTCACAAAATACTGTAAGAGACATTATTAACATGCAAAGTAGATATTATATCCTGCATTTGTTACTACATTTACCAGTTTATGTGGTCCATCAATTCCGCACCCCCTCCCCATCACCACCAATTAACCCCTAGGCCAAATGGTATTATAATTATGCCGCATAGCCAAAACCTATTTTTTGTGTCTACTGCTAGGTTAATCCAGGGTAGATGAGTTCATGCAACATGTAAAAACTCCATCAGGTTGTATGCCCTGTTGTTAGCATGTCCTGCTTGTGAGATGTCAATATCCATTGACTCTTGACTCATACTTTGATTGATATATATATATATATATATATATATATATATATATATATATATCACAAGGGAATATAGGAGGAAAGTCAATCCCTGTTGACCCAACTTATTTGCTTTGTCCATACAGGCATTAAATTTTTCCAAATATTTAGTCAGACTATGGTAAACAATTTATATTAAAGCTATAAGAATACTCCATAGATTTAGAATTATTGGTGTCATATCTTTATGTATACTCAGATTTCATACCTTCTACTAATGTGTGTTACGATATAATTTATACCATGTAATAATGAATTTCAACTTTTTTTCTCGAACGCGCAAGAGAACTGTGCATCATTCCATTAATAGAAGAAGAGAAGTAATTACAGAAAGGGTCAACACACTCACACAGGCACTCACATCTACTTACGCTCACCTCTTCTCTACTGCAACGGCAGCAGGAAAGACCAAGACGTCCTGATCAAAGGATCAAGGACCGACCAACAAACAAACAAACTAAAAACAGCCAAAGAAGCTTATTCTCACATTAGGCAACTCCAGTCGACCCGACACCTCCACCAGCAGGTCCAGCCACCAGAGAAAGCTTCCCGGCGCCCGCCATGCCCCACATCTTGACCTCCTCACCTACTGTTCTCAGTACCATTGCAAGGCTGGGTGCAGCTCCATTGAACACACACTCGTTCCTGTGTAGCCAAAGCGTCCATGCGCACAGGGTTATGTATGAGTTCAGTCCTTTGCTCACAGCACTACTTGCCGACCTCGCGACCTTGGCCCACCAGTCCACAAAGATGAGATCGTTCGGTTCGGGGGTTAGATGTCCATGGCCTATGCGCTGCAGCAGCGCATGCCAGACTTGCCGTGCAAAGACACACCCCACGAGCAAGTGATCAATCGTCTCTTCCTCTTGGTCGCACAATAGACATTTCAACTTACCAATAAATTCAAACTATTGTTATGATATATCTATCAATTTAGGGGAATCTAATGCTAAACTATGTTTTCAACTTACCAATAAAGTGGGTGCATTTTTTAAAAACAAATCCAATTCATGGCTTTTGCCTTAGACTATTTGATCTTGAAAAAATAGACTGCCCAATATTGTATCTTAGGAACAGTTAAATTACTATATCAAATTTCATGCTGCATAATGATCATATATCTTACAAATGAGAGGGGATTAATGGCCAGGTTAGTGGATTGTTCCAAATTTCCCTTCTTATCTTATATAATGTTAGCTCACTTTTTTAGTGCTTCCTGATTAAACATGCCACATGATGATATTATGCCTTTGACATAATGAGTTGCATCAGTTTATTTTTTCAGCAATCAAATACACAAAGGTTGCAGTTCACTTATGTCTTTTCTATGATCTGGTATATGCCAGATAGTGCTGATCCACAAGATGATTCAGACTCCACTGAAACCAAATTTGGTAACAAGCTCATTTTTTTTAAAAAAAATCTGTTACATAATAGATAACTCATTATGATTAGTCAAGAATTTTTCTATTTCTACTATCCATTCTAGATGAGACTTTTGACAAACACACCTATATGTTTTCGCCTCTGTCCGGACCTAGTGACCAAATGATGAAACTTATGCAGAAAGTTTGGGAGGAGACACAATAGAAACAACTCTCTATGGGATAGCCATAACAGCAACAATGTTTGACAGTCATGAACTGGTAAGCACGTCATCATATAGTTCATCTTGTTGAGTTTCTAATGATATCTATCAATAATTGCATCGTAACAGGAGTTCTCGCAACATCTTTCAAGTGGAACAACACCGATATGGCTCATGGTAAGTAGAAGTAAGATTGTGATGGAAGGGACACTGAAGAAAGAGCGAGGTGGCATCGCGAGGTTCAGTGGATGATTCCTTTCGCATCAGTCTTTGGATTCCTAATCGATCAACATTTACGTCTGCAAGGTCACCTTCACAATGAAGAGCTATCGTAAGATGTATCGGGTGCTGCGTTGACTCACTCTAAATAATTGTAATAGTGGTGTGCTTTTAGTAAACTTGGGCGGGGGGGTTATGAGTACACTTAAATCAGCCTGGCTACCTAAAAACCATCTCTTTTCCTGAACATATACTATACTATGTCTTGTAATGCTTGGTCCAAAGTTTATGATGCATTGTTCTCTTTAAATTATGAAGGTAAGTTGGTAAAATTATACAAAGTTATACAAAGTTTCATACACACATAATCATGGTTATAACCTATTAAACTTAGAGCATGAATGAATGATTGGCCATGCCGCTATATTGCACGTGATAAATGTGTAGCTCTTCAATCTACAAGAGAGACATGATAGAACTCATTCTTGTTTTATAATGTCTAGATTATAGATTCATGCCTACTATCTTAGTATCTATAGTCTAAATATATCATCGGATATCCTTCTTCCACCAATAATGTTCATATTAGTTGTACGCCTTTTAACACATCATACTATTTAGTACATTATATATTTGTAGAATAATGCTAATGTGCATGTCGCACGTGCAAAAAAACTAGTTATAATTTAGGACTCATGAGACTCAGACTGTGTTATTTTAGTATGTGGAACTTGGGGTTGCCTTATCCAGGAATGGTGCTTGTTTATTACATTATATTGGCTACTATCACTCTCCAGTCCTGCACTAGTCATGAATTGTACCCTCCAGTATCTTACTGGTCCGTGGTGTTATATTCTCTAGTGAATCACTGGTCCAAATGGAAGTCTGATACTTGTTATCATCTAGTTCTGAGCTGGCCCTTAAGAGTAGCTAATTTCCAGATTATAATCTTCAGCTGGCTCTTTAGGTATTCTAATGCATGTATTCTGCATATACATGCTACCCTCTCCTCAATCCTGTTAAATGGATAATACAACCATATCACAATATAGAGACCGGAAGATTCTGTGTTGGAATATGAGGGGGGGGGGCTTAACTCTAACACAAAATGGGACACTATCCGGAGCAAGGTCATAGAATCAAAATGTGACTATCTGTTTTCAAGAAACTAAGAAGGAGGATTTTGATGTTGACTTCATTAAGAAGATCTGTCCACCTAGTTTTGATCACTTTGAATTCTTACCTTCAGTAGGAGCATCAGGGGGATGTATCACCATATAGAAAGGCTCTAGGTTCTTAGGAGAAGTTTCATTTATGAATGATTATGGCATTTCAATGGAATTCACTTCAGTACATTCTGGAGCTAAGTGGATACTTTCTAATATTTATGGTCCTTGTGAACATGATAGAAAACCTGACTTTCTAGATTGGCTCAAGAACATTGAGATGGACTATGATATGGACTGGCTTCTGGTGGGAGATTTTAATCTGATCTGAAGTCTAGCTAATAGGAATAAACCTGGAGGAAATGCTGGGATTTAATGAAGCAATTAGTAGTCTGGGAATTATAGAAATACCACTACAAGGAAGCAAGTATACCTGGACAAATAAGCAAGAAAGCCCACTTCTTCAAAGACTTGACTGGTTCTTCACAACTAATAGCCGGCTGTCATCCTACCCTGCAACAAAAGCATATACTCTCTCCAGAGAGACTTCAGATCACATGTCTTTGTGTCATATCAATAGAAACTACTATCCCAAAAGCAAAAATCTTCAGATTCGAGAATTTTTGGATGGATCATGAGGACTTTTTACAAGTAGTGAAGCAAGCTTGGGAAACTCCAGTACCACAACAAGATGCAGCAAAAAAGGCTGATGGCTAAATTCAATAACTTAAGAAGAAATCTGAAAGCATGGAAAGCTCAGATCTCCAACCTTTCACAATCAATTGACAATGCTAAACTCTTGATTTCTTTTCTGGACACAATGGAGGAATTCAAAGATTTATCACTTGAGGAATGGAATTTCAGAGTAATACTACAGGGTCACTCAGAGTCTCTCCTCCATAGACAAAAAATATATTGGCTACAGAGAAGCACAATTAAATAGATAAAATTTGGTGATTCCACAAAGGAATTCTTCCATGCAAGAGCAACAATTAATCTAAAAGTCAAGTCCATTATGTCCTTGACTGATGGAAATGGCCAACAACACTTTGATCATGAAAAGAAAGCATCACTTTTATGGAAAGCATACAATGAGAGGTTGGGCACTTCTGATCACACTACTATGCATTTTGATCTATCTTCCTTACTACACATTGAGGATAACTTAAGCTGGTTAGAAGAACCCTTTACAAAAGATGAAATAGACAAGGTAGTCTCACAGCTACCAAACAATAAGTCTCCTGGGCCGGATGGGTTTAATGGTGATTTTATCATGAAGTGTTGGCCAATTATAGCAAAGGATTTCTATGCATTATGTGGTGCCTTTTATGAGGGAGAATTATGTTTACAGAGTATAAATGGATCCTTCATCACCCTAGTGCCAAACAAAGATGCACCTTCTTTGGTAGGTGACTTCAGGACAATTTCCTTGCTAAATTCCTCCATCAAGCTCATCACAAAGCTCTTGGCCAATAGGTTACAAGTGGTTATTCCGAAGCTAGTACATAAAAACCAATATGGATTCATCAAGACAAGAACAATCCAGGACTGTCTAGCATGGTCATTTGAGTACCTTCACCTCTGCCATAAATCCAAAAAGGATCTCATCATTCTGAAATTAGACTTTGAGAAGGCTTTTGATAAGATAGAACATCAAGTCATTCTAGATATTTTGAAACACATAGGATAAGGTCATAGATGGCTTAAATGGATGTCTCTCATCTTCAACTCTGGCACATCAACAATTCTGCTTAATGGATCTCCTAGGAAAACCTTCCACTGCCGTAGGGGAGTAAGACAAGGGGATCCACTATCCCCCCCTATTATTTGTCTTGGCTGTAGATTTGTTACAATCTATACTAAACAAGGCCAAAGAAATAGGCATTCTCAACTTAGCTTTACCAATAGGGGCAGGAATAGACTTCCCTGTTGTTCAATATGCAGATGACACTCTTTTGGTGATGGAGGCATGTCCAAGACAACTAGTTGCACTTAAGGCATTGCTTAATACTTTTGCTGAATCTATAGGCCTTAGAGTTAATTATAATAAGTCAATGATGGTACCAATCAACACTACAGATGATAAGATGGATATCCTAACACAAACTTTTGGTTGTCAAAAGGGTGCAATGCCATTCACATACTTAGGTCTTCCACTGGGATATACCAAGCCTTCAGTTCATTTTCTACCAATGGTACACAAAATTGAAAGGAGATTAACATGTTGTGCACAATTCCTAACACAGGCTAGAAAGCTAGAAATGGTAAACTCAGTACTCACCTCTCTGCCAATGTATACTCTGAGCATCATTAAATTGCATGTGAAGGTGTTAGAGGAAGCAGATAAATATAGAAAGCATTTGCTATGGAGAGGATCTGATATCAATTATAGAAAGCCACCACTAGCTGCTTGGGATATGGTCTGTAAGCCCAAGCAGGATGGAGGATTGGGAGTCCTACAGCTAAGCACACAAAATGCTATGCTAATGAAATTCTTACACAAGTTTTACAACAAAGAAGATCTGCCTTGGGTAAAATTAATATGGGACAACTACTACAATAATGGAGTAATGCCAGGACAGAGGAAGAATGGCTCCTTCTGGTGGCGAGACATCATGAAACTCAATGACCAATATAAGAAAATGACAGAAGTCAAGCCAGGTAATGGCTCCATAGTTTGGTTTATGCAGGACATATGGAATGGAATAATACCTGTGAGAGTTTTCCTAGAACTCTACTCGTTTTTGAAGAGACCCAACTTGTCCTTAAAAGCAGCTTGGGAGGAAAATAACATCCTAAATCTCTTCCATCTGCCACTGACAGAACAGGCACACAATCAGCTGCAACAAATGGCGCCACTGATTCAGCAATTAGACCTCACTCAAAGGAAGGATATATGGACCTACACCTGGGGTAATGGTCTATTCTCATCATCAAAAGCATATAAGATCATAAAAGGTCATGTGCAAGTTGACATACCATACAAGTGGCTTTGGAGATCCTCATGCCAGCCGAAACATCAAGTTTTCTTTTGGCTTCTGATAAAGGATAGATTGAACACAAGAGGCATGTTAAAAAAGGAGAAATATGTTCTTGGAGTCATATGATTGTGAGTTGTGCATCCTACAAAGGGAGGAAACTCTGTTGCATCTATTCATGAGGTGTGTAACTTTGCTCAGGCATGCTGGAGGTCCATTGGAATTAATATACCCAGACACCTGCAATCAATACTACTTGTTAAGTGGCTCAAAAGAAAACTTAATGTCCGGTTCCATATGGACATTACAATCATAATATGTTGGAGTATTTGGAAAGAACATAATAAATGATTGTTCCAAGGAGAAGATCCAACAGTGGCAAACTACAGAGATTATTTCTTTAGAGAGCTTAGTCTTGTAATGCATAGAGCTAAGCATGACCTTGCTCAACAGTTGGAACTATGGATCCAGCTTCATGTATAGAACTTGTTCTCCCTTTCTTTTTATTTTCTTTCAAGCTTGTAGTCTGTTTTTATATTAATGAATAAAATGCCTGTAGGAGCTGGCACAAGCCTGCTCCTCCAGTTTCTTCAAAAAAAAAAAAAAAAATCTCCCAGGTTCTCTTTATATGGAAGCAACCTCTGACAGATAAGCAAGAGCCCAAATACAGCTTTCTCCACAAGATTGCAGGGCATCACTGTGGACTGAACAATGTGGGCTATGTGCTCATAAACACCTTGTCGCAAAAGAAAAATCCTGTCTATGTTGTTTAATGAGACGGTAATTAGAAGCTCTAAGCAGAAGACAGCTGTGCATTCATCATTACGTGAGCTGGTGATCTTCTGAGGCCGGTCTGCTGCCTGAATAAGAGCACTCGCTAGATCTGAGAGCGAAACAGCCTGTAAGAATTTGCTCCCAGTGAAGATCGTACCTATTTGGCACTTCTTTACAGTCTCTGCAGCATTCCTCTGGGCAGCAAGTTGTTCCTCAGTTGGCTGGGACCTTGGCTCTTCGGCATCTAAATAGAGTAGTTGGCTGAACCTCCCCATCAGTCCATAAGACTTCTTTGGGGTGCTCACAGGCAAAACTTGCGGCACAACTGCGGATGTGGCAAGCTTGCTGGGCAACAAATCTGAAGAGGAGTCCTGGTCATCAGCTGTATCACCAGTGAAGCGAGCAGGAAGAAGGCCTATCTTATGCAGTCTTATAATGTGAATAGAGCCTCGGTTGCCATTCTAGCCTTGTATCCTTCCCAAAAGCTGTTACAGGATCATAATTATAGGAAGCACTCAACAAAGTAGTGAACTTACATAGTGCCACAACAAGATCATTCAGGACATTGGCATGATGATAAAATGCAGCCAGTTTAGCCACTGATAGAAAACCATCAATGCATACTGTTAGAACCTCTTCATGCTCAACATTGTCAAAGACCACAGAAATAGCCGCAACTGCTGATCCAGCCATGGCAGAAAACATGTCATGATCAAAGAAAGGGTAGGTGTCACAAGCAATGTACTTTGACGTTCTCCTTGACTTCCACATCAGATTAACCCAACGGGTGAAAGACATCTCAGAACGCCCAGCTCCTTGCTCAGGAATAGTTCTGATTTCATTACGACAAATAGAATAATAAAGCTCAGACAAGAACTCTCTTGGAAGGTCAGTACCTCCATTTATATGCCGATTGTTCCTAATAAAGTCTTCTTCAGTCATCTTCTTCTTGACCCTTACATTGTGCTGATCAGTATTGAGCAAGATTACGGAATTTGATAACACCAGAGCAGCATCCCTATTGACAAACATTTGCGGTGATTGTTCATAGTACCGCTCAGGAGAGGCCTCAAGAATTCTCTATATCTTCTGTGACTCACCAGGCAGCCGGAAAGTTTCCAAGAAGAGCCTAAGTGCAGCATCCAAATTCATCTGCTTAAAATCAAACGTTCTAGCAAATTCATGAAGGACCTGAACAAAGAATTCATCATGATTACCCAGGTAGTCGCCAAGAAGATTTTTGTCCAACCCAGGTGTGTACCGGAAGAATAAAGCAACACTGTATGGATCGAGTTTTTCAGGCAAGAGATGAACACCTTGCAAATACTCAAAGCCCTTCTTTTTGTCTCTATTGAAATGTTCAACGCCAACCATCAGCTTACTTTTGATACTTTTTTGCTGGTGAACAAATTTAACCCATTGGTCAGGATCAGTATTGCTATCACACTTCAACTGCCAGAAAGGAAAGTATTCACTTATTTCTGGCACTATTTGCTTATGATGTTGAGGTGCGTTATCACTCCGCTCGGCCATTGCCTGAATGACAGAAACCAAACCATCTAAAGCAAGTACATTTAAGGCTGATAAAGGACTGTTCACAGGAAATGCACTTTTACACAGAAGGTTAGCTAGCTCTTCAAAAATGTTTGAGCATTGTAAATCACAGTCCATGTTAGCATACATCTCAGCCATAAACTCTTTCTGCCGGCAGGAATCCACCAGAGCCTCCAACGCAGCTTCTTGCTGCTGATAGCTAACTCCATACCTACTCTGAGCTAATCTTATGATCACACATGAGAAGAAAGCCTCTATTTGCAGCTTCAGCTCATGACGCAAATGGTAGAAGAGAGTGAAAACAATGCTGCACACTGTGGACAGGATCAAGGGGCTCATTGACAAACCAAAGTGTATTAGATTACGGAACAGTTCATCCTGAACAAACGCCAGCAGTTTTGGGTGTCTTTGTATCGAGGATGCTGACAACTCAATGGCTGAATTGATCAATCCCAGAGCAAACAGCGGCACGTCCTCATCAAAGTGAATTGGATTAATCCTTGGGTTCATCTCTATGTCTTCTGCTATGTTCAAGAGGGAGCACATAAATTGCAATATCTCTATCAAGCAAGGAACCCCAAACGGTTCCATCATGATGGCTTTATCTTACAAAACACCAGATCCATCCCCCACCTCATCACCAGAGCTGTTCAAGCACACATAGTCATTCTTCTCATTCCCAATCTCCTGAGCACCTGAACCTTGGTTCTTGCAATCAGCACCCTGCAGCTGAAATACTATATTACATCATAGTAGGAATATATGAGCCTTTCTACTAATAAAAAATGTTCTCCAAGCTAGCATGGTGCGTAACTTGCAGCACTACGGAAATAAGAGGTTTGCCATGTGCCCAATACACACAGCAAAACCTGAAAAATCCATGGCAAAGTCTTTGCTATGGGTTGCACACGGTGAAGCGCGCATGGCAAAAATCCTGTCGGCAAAACCGGCCCGTGTCAAAAATACACACGACAAAGTCGGTAAAATATAAATCGTATAAAACCTAAAAAAATAGCAAAAAAAATTTTGGGCGCCAAGAACCTCGTCCGCCTGTCCCGTCTCAAGTCACAATCGCGCTGTTTTTTCGGGTGCTACCGTAAAGTGCGCCCGCGAAGAATCAAACCTGCAACTCACCTTCACGCATAGCCTTCCCTACCACTGCACCAGACATTCAGTTATGACTACTAACCGCGTTCACTATTTTTATAGTTTACCTCTTTGTCGTGTGCATTCTAACGGGCACTCGGCAAAGAGAATATTTGTCGTGTGCCTTATATCGGACACACGACAAAGATCATATTTGTCGTGTGTCACGAAAAAACACTCGGTAAAGACCTATTTATATATTTTTCAACGTGCTTTTCATTGATAAAATTCTTTCAAATAAAAAAGTATTGAACTATAAAGTTGTATAACTTATAAAGATCTACAACTTTTGTTTTGGTGATTTGTTTATTTGATAAAGTGATAGTAATATTATTCACAAATCTTATACGTCTCACCGAATATTTTATGAAACTATATGAGACTATTAGATATTGTGAATAATATTATAAATCAAATTGAGAAATGAAAAAGTGATCAAAATAAAAGTTGTAGATATTCAAAAGTTATATAACTTTGTAGTTCAAATTTTTTTGATTTGAATTAATTTACAATTTTAAAATATAATTTAAATTTATTTTTACTGTATGCCAAGAGAAAAACACATGGCAAATAGCATGTTTGTCATGTGCATACAATAAAAGATACCTCAAAGTTTCAGGCACACAATAAACATTGATTTCCCATAGTGCAGGAGGTGGTGAAGGACATTAGAATTGAACTTCGAGCATAGTAATATACTGCTAGAGCATCGAACTACGAAGCCAAAATGATCCTGAAACCTAATATCACACATGTACATAGTTTGTTGAGACTTAAGACCAGACTCGAGAGTCATAAGCGTGGCAAGTCGCATTGTTCAATGGATGGAGGGAGACATTGAAAGTTGAAACACAGGGCAAGTAGTGAGTTCAACAATGCTCAGAACCAAATTAAATATGGGGCTTGCTAATTTTCAGGCGACTGAAAGTCGATGCCCCTCACCCTTGGATCAACATCTGATGGCTGTTGTGAGCTGTAGTTGTTATCTGTGTGTTTTTATGTTATCGAGCCCGCCAAAAACATCCGTTAAGCAACTGAAACACTAACGGGCCCGTCAAACAGACCCGTTAAGAGATTCAAATAGTAACGGGCGCGCAAACTAAGGTAAACAGACCCAATAATAGCAGAAATAGGCCTAATTTTTGACCTAGTGTATGTGAGACTGTATTGTATTTAGTGGGCTTATTTGTCCTATATTTATTCGTGAGCCTGTTTATTTTTTGGGCTTTTATGTCTACGTTTCTCATTGTTCCTGTGTTGTTAGTTTTTATGTCTTGTTTGATTTGTGGGCCTGTGTTGTTATTTTTTTGTCTGCTTTTTTTGGGCCTTTTTCATCCTGGTTGTGTATGGGCCATTTTAGTGCATTTGTTTTGAGCTGTATGGACGCATACGAAATAAATCCCAAGGCATCTTTTCTGGGCTATACAAAATAACCAAATGAAATTTCAGAAATATCCGTTCAACAAAATCTTACCAAAAATACCCCTTAAACCCATCCGCAAGAAAGAACTCCTATCCAAGCTACCAAAGCAGATGGATCTCCCAGACCGTGCAAAATAACCAAATGAAATTCCAGAAAGACCCCTTTAAAAAAGTCTTACCAAAAATACCCCTTAAACCCATCCCCAAGAAAAGAGTCGTGCCCAAGCAACCAAAGCAGATGGATCTGATGTAAGAAAAAGAGAGAAGGGGAAAAGGAGACGAGACACCATGAAGAGGAGAAAAGAAGATGAATCGGAGAGCAAAAAGGTGACCTACCTCATTTGTTTCCTTGGATTGTTGCTCCCTGATCACCTTGACACGTGCTTGCATCTACTAATTCTTGGTTCTAATTTTTGTCCTTGTGAATTTTATCTCTCGATGGCTCTCTTTGTCACTTGATCCCTGACATACATGCATGCATCTGTGAAAACTCTTGGCCCTCTTGTTCTATCATGATCATTTCCTCTCTGCTTGATAATGCCTGCTGAATTGATGGTTGTCCTCTTAATAGTTTGTAGTATTGCAGGTCCATGAGATTAGATCAGGAAAAGGGTTATATTATACAGATAAATTTTCATCTAGTCAATCAAAAAATGGTTCTAATTCCTACTCAAAAAAATTACACAATAGTACAATAAATACAAAAACATACATTGTAACATCACCAAAGGTTCCTGTTATACACACAACTTGTACAAAAATATATACATAATTCCATATATTTGTTATTTGATCATGCTTTCTACTTTTAGTATACTGATAATTGTTTCCTGAGCAACAATGAGTGAAGATAAACTCCATGATACGAGTACTCAGCATGAATGGAATGAGCTTAGTATCAAGAAGATGATGCAAGAGGATAAATCACACAGCCTAGAGGTAACACACAACTATTTTGTACTCACAAGATTGTATCAGATTGTATATATTTAAACACAACTAGCAACAGAAACAACTATCTTGTTGCCACATGTATCATTCACAGGCTACAAGCAAAATGGTGAAATTCAATTCAGATAATGGAAGTATTTTTCAGTTTTCCAACAAATGCATGGTCACTGAACCTACAACAAATAATTTGCAGGTAAATTTGGACACATACATGTTTTGATTTCGAATTTTCATAGTCAATTTAGTGAAGTTGCAGCAACTAATGAGTGGAATTTTAATGTCTTCTTGCAATTTATGTTGCCACTGTTTATTTATGCACCAATACAGACAAATTCAGATAATCATCATGTACAACATGTGTCAAACACTTACCAAGGAAACTTCAAGCAGCAACAACAAAAGGTAAGCTATGCTTTACAAATCAAATAGCAACACATACAACTATCTTGTGGTCACATGTATCATTCACAGGCTACAAGCAAAAGGGTGAAATTCAATTCAGATAGTGGAAGTATTTTTCAGTTTCCAAACAAAGTTGTGGAATTCACTAAACCTACAACAAATAATGTGCAGGTAAATATGGAACCATTTGCATAGTTAATTAATGAGTGGAATTTGTTTGTCTTCTTGTAGCTATTATTGTTGACATTGTTTAATTGTGCACCAATGCAGGCAAATTCAGAGAATCATCATGTACAATATGTGTCAAACAATTACCAAGGAAACTTCAGGCAACAACAACAAAAGGTATGCTATGCTTGACAACTTCAAATAGCGTGTGGCAGCTTGTTGCATATTTAATTCATTTGCTAAGTGTAATGTTTTGTCATTTTCAGATAACACTGACAAGTTATTTAGAGGTGGAAAAACAAAGCTCTCAGTTATATAACAGTTCATTGCTATTTTCACCAATCTTTGGACAGGTAATAGTCCATGTTTCGAATTATATACATGAAAGGTTACCCATCTCATAGATTACTTGATAATTCAGGGAAGCATTGATAGTTACAATGGTGCAAAAGTATGTCAGGAGAGTACTAGTTCGAATGTTGCATTAATACATGAAGTTGATAATTTTACAGGAAAGTACCAAGATGACACTGATGTAAGAAACAACTTAAACCTTTTCATTAAGAATATTTCAATCAACTATATATGAATGAAATGAACTGAGTAAGTATTTCTTATGCAGATTGATATGCCAATGATGAAAAGCTATATGGAACTACTACAAGGACCAGATTATTATGATGTAAGATATGACTGTACTAGGTTTTGTTAATTTGCTTGAAGTATACAAACATATACACACTAGCTTACTAAACATATTGTTTCTCATCTATTTTCAGAATGGCAAAATGTATATCACAACAAGTAGGTCAGAGGAAAGGTCACATGAGCTATTATTGGATGCTGGTGAAAACATGCAATACAGCACATCCAACATTGACATGGAATTTTCAGTTGAAACAGGAATACAATATGGATATAGTAAGGCAGCACCTGAACTTACATTTGTCCCAGCAGTAGATGAAACGATTCTAGATTCCACTGTTCCAATTGAAGATGAAAGTAATCCAGATGATTCTACTGTTCCAAATGAAGCTGAAGTTGAAATAAACACCAATGAATCAGATGCTGGATCAGAGGAGCAAAATGATAGACAAGAAGTGGAAGCAATAGAAGCAGAGGCTGAAAGCATTGCTGCAGCTGAGAGACTATCACAAGAAAACCATAGCAATCATGTGCCTTTGTTGGGTATGAAATTCAACACCGATAAAGAAGCTTACAGGTTCTATAATGAGTATGCATTCATCATGGGGTTCTCGATAACTAGGTTTTCAACTTACAAATGCAAAAACAAGAAGGACCCAAACTTTGGAAAAATCACAAGAAGGACATACAAGTGTAACATGTTTGGCAGAAATAAGGATGCAGATCAGAAAACAATGGAAGAAGGTGTCCAAAAGAAAAGGAAAGGGAAAACAAACACAAATGCATCACCTCCTACTCCTACCGTAGAAACTGAAAAAATCAATAAATGAAAGTCAAACAAAATTGATCATACTCAATGCCATCTGAAATGATAATCACACTCACGGATGGTTTGTGGGAAGTAACAACCATCAACTTGGAGCACAACCACCAGCTTGCTGCCGAAGATCAAAAGGAATGCTTGTGGTCTCAAACGAAGATGACTGAAATGGAAGAGAAGCTGGTTCGTACCTTTAGTGATGCCAATATCGATGATCGGAAGATCTTAGCTATTCTGTCCTACATCAGAGGAGGGACAACACCTTACAACAAAAAAAGGGTAAGCAACTTGAAGATGAAAATAAGAAACGAAAACTCAGACAATGACATGACACAAGTCATGGAGTGGTTTTCAAGAATGCAAGCTGAAGAGCCGTTATTCTACTACACATTTGAATTTGAACCAAATAGCAACAAGGTGAAGAACATTTTCTGGGCAAATGCAGACAATAGAAAGTACTACAGTGAGTTTGGAGATTCCATTAGTTTTGACACAACATACAATACAAACCGCTACAATCTCAAGTTTGCGCCACTGGTGGGAATAACTGGTCACGGTGGCAACTGCCTTTTTAGATGTGCATTTCTAAAAGATGAGACAACTAAAATGTTCGAGTGGTTGTTCACCAAATTTTTGGAATGTATGGGAGGCAACCATCCAAAGACAATCATCACTGACCAGGACTTGGCTATGAGAGCAACAATAAAAAAGGTGTTCCCACAAACACATCAGATGAACTGCTACTTTCATATTGCTAAAAAGGCTGAAGAAAGAGGGGGGGAGAACCTTTGCTATGCCTGAGAACAAAGATCTACATGAAGATTTGTTTGACATATTAAGGAAGTCCTTGACAACTCAAGAGTTTGAGTACCTATACCAGCAGTTGCCTATCAAATACAAAGTTGAAGGCTTCAAATACTTGGAGGAGATGTGGAGGATCAGATCTGATTTTGCTCCTGTCTACAACAAAGATAAGTTCTGCCCATTTGTCATAACCACAGCAAGAAGTGAAGGCACAAATTCTTTATTCAAATTGGATGTCGGATCAACATACAATATTATGAGGTTCATGCAAGAGTTTAAGAGAATAGCTGCAACTACAGAGAAAAATCAAAGGACTCAAGATTTTGGAAATAAAAGAACAGTTCCAAAGCTAATCTCAGGGTATGAATTTGAGAAGCAAGCAACAGATTTATTGAACAGGAACATATTTTACAAATTTCAGAAACAAGTTGGAATGATTACGCACAATTTATGTGAAGAAGTAGTGAAGAATAAGATGTATTATGTGTACAAAGCACCAGCTCATAGGGGGAATGAATTCAGAACAAGGAAATATGTTGTCACAATTGACTTACCTCAAAAAATTTACAGCTGCATCTGCTACAAGTTCCAAAAAGACGGCCTCCTTTGCTGCCATGTACTAAAAGTCCTTGACATACTCAACATATTTTCACTGGATGAAAAATACTTCATTCAGAGATGGAGAAAGAAAGAAAGGAGGCAAGACTTGGAGAAAAATATTTCAGCTGATGTACAAATAGCTACTAGCAGTCAATTGAGATACAACATACTGTGTAGAAGACTTTGTAACTTAGCATCAAATGGATCAAAATCAATGGAAAGGTTCAGGTTAGTGCTACAAGATGCTGAGAGGACTGAAAGTAGGATAAATGAAATGGCAACTGACGATATCGAAGCAAAAACAACATCAAATGAATCAGATACTGCTACAAGAACGGTCCTAGAAAATCCAGACTTCATCCCCAGAAAAGGGAGGCCACCACTGCCTAAAAGAACTGTTGGGATTCAAGAACAAAAGAGGTCTAAGCAACAAATCCGTTGTAGTCATTGCCAAGGAAATGATCACAACATAAAAACATGCTCAAACTTACATTTACCTCCAGTTGCACCCAAAGGGAAGAAGAAAAAGGCTACAAAAACTTCGGAAGGAAAAAATTTCCATTACTTGAACAAGACAAAACAAAATACTAACCTCCACTATGTTTTTCCATAGATGAAGTCCGCAACAGCTCAAGCAATGTCAAGGCTGCAAGGAGAAACTCAAAAACAACAGTTCAGTTACAAGAACAAGCAAAGACTCAACAAGGATGAAAGGCAATAATTCATATGGACAGCATTGACTACCTTTGTGTAAATATTTAAATTTGTTGAGAGAGAGAGAAAGAGAGAAATGGAGTGAAGATTTAAGTTATAACATGATGTATGGGACAATTATCTTGTATACTGTGTTACAAATGGTGCTAAAACTAATATTTCTGTTGGAAATTGCTATAATGGTTTTGAAAAAAAAACAAGAATAAAAAAACCAATAATATTTCATCATAGCAGAAATATGACTAATGTGCTCCATAAGTCTTGACATTAAAAGACAAAACATGTGCTTGTATAGCAACCATAAAGATGCTATGACAAATTTAAAATGACAGCAGCTATAAATTGTCCCATAAAGATGCTTTGACCAAAATTCCAATGCATCATAATGTAGTTCACTAGCACAGAATCACCACAAAGGTTATCAGCACGTGCTTGTTTTCACCAAAAGGATGGTTCAAACACCATGTTAGACCATCAAGTTTTACAACTAGTGTGCACTACCATATTTACAAAACTACAGGTCACATTAGTAAAACGTCATCAAACACATTAGAAGCCCCTTCACTAGCACAGAATCACCACAAAGGTTGTTATCACCAAGTGTTTGTTTTGACCAAAAGAATGGTTCGAACACCATGGTAGACCATCAAGTTTTACAACCACTAGTGTGCACTATCCTATTTACAAAACTACATGCCACATTAGCAAAATGTCATCAAACACATTAGAAGCCTCCTTGCATGCATGGTCTTCTATGCTTCACCTTCGAAATACTTTGAGTACACCTGCATTACAGGGAAATGTAAACAATAAAAAATTTGAACCTACAAAAGGTATTTTTTCACGCATAGTTGAAATCATTTCTATTTCACATTCATAAGTTTCACAATTGTGCAACTACAAATTGCATGTACTAATGAATGTAGTTGACATTTAAATGATTTGCAATTTATGGTAACAAATGAGATTTGAAGTCTACTTATCAATGCAAATGTAAGTACAACATGAAAAAGGCAAGAACTTTAACAAATTTGATAACTTTTTGTATAGAGAAAACATAAAAAAAAATTGTTGTAATGTAACTGTTATATAAGCACAAAATACTAAATATACTACATTGTAAAAAATACATAAAAATGATCAGATCAATAGTTACGAAGGGAGAAATTTGTACCTCATTATCAAATGACTTCAAAATGCTAAGGCCTTCGTTGGCAACATTGTTTTGGTGGAAAATCATCTCATTGGCATACTTGATTCGAATATTTGGCACGTCTGATGGTTCAAACTTTGATTTCAGATCAACTGTGGGCTCCCACTCTTCTAGAAACTTCATGATAAAAATTCCATCATCCTCACTGCAGAAACATAGGGAAATGAGGTTTTGGTACACATACTTGTTGGAACACTGAGGAACATCTACAAACTGAAACTTATCACTGAAACTACAATCCACTTTTCCAGATAGCTTCCATATTTTCATGAAATTTTCTTTCTACAGAAGATAATTTCAAATCCATCAGCAAAATTTAAACAAGTTCAAGTAAGAAACTGTAAAAGAACAGCCACAATGCACTTACAAAAACAGCTTTAACATGTCGATGGAAAGCAGAATCTGGTCCATAATCATGAAGACAAGGTTCAAGAACAGCCCACACCCATCTTTTGATGATGGCAACAATAACACACCAGTGATTTTCAAAGAAAATGGGGAAGAACAGCTGCACATAATTAATGATGGCAACAATAAAACAGCAGTGATTTTCAAAGAAATATGGGGAAAAACACTGTCATATAAAACTTTAATATTTGACTCAAATAAATTAAGGAGAACAATATACCAGCTCTGAATTATACAGTAAAGAAGCAGCATTGGCACCCTTGAAGGAATGGACAGCTTTTAAAAATCTCTTATTCCTCTCGTCTTCATTTTTGAAATCATAATTAGTCAACAGAAAATCCTAAAGAACAAAAGGGATAAATAAGATATAAAATGAAATTAAAAGGAAATAAAGAAAGTAGGATAATAAAACCTACTGAAACAGGTGTGAAGAAGAAATGCTTCAAACTTCTCTTTGCATGTGTCTTGTCAAAAATCTTCTTGCAAAGTGCATTGACAACATATGTTTCCACCTTTCCTTCTGATCGAAGAGAGCTTCCTAGTGATCCAAATTTCACCCTAACATTCTTGTAATCAATAATATCTTTCCTGAAAAGAATAATTCATATAGAAACAAAGTGTTTTCTCAAATACATTTTCAAAGACTTCGAAATACATATTTTGCTATAGTCATTACATAATCAAAGTTTTACAAATAATCCTACAAAGATTTACAATCACATCTTTGATAACAAAAATGTTGCAAATTTATTTTTCTAAGCCATTAAGTAATAATTTTATTATCAAATAATCCTACAAAGATTTACAATTACATCCTATACAAAAGACCTAGGGGCTTTATCTTATTTTTCCATAGTCAATACATAATCAAAGATTTTCAAATAATCCTACAAAAAAAACTACAATTACATATTTTGCTATAGTCAATACATAATCAAAGTTTCACAAATAAACCTACAAAGACTTACAACAATATCATTGACAACATACGTTGCAGATTTTTTTTTCTATACCAATTACATAACAAAATTTTATCAAATAATACTACAAACATTTACAATAATCCTAGCTGATTTATTTTTCCATAGTCAATATATAATCAAAGATTTTTCAAATAATCCTACAAAAAATTACAATTACATATATTACAACTGATCTGACTTATTTATTTTGCTATAATCAAGATATAATCAAAGTTTGACAAATAATCCTACAAAGATTTACAATCACATCTTTCACAACATATGTTACAGATTTATTTTTCTATAGCCATTACATAACAAAATTTTATCAAATAATCCTACAAAGATTTACAATTACATCCTATACAAAAGATCTAGGGGCTTTATCTTATTTTTCCATATTCAATACATAAACAAAAATTTTCAAATAATCCTACAAAAAACTACAATTATATATTTTACAACTGATCTGACATATATATTTTGCTATAGTCATTATATAATGGAAGTTTCACAAATAATCCTACAAAAACTTACAACATCTTTGACAACATATGTAAACAACATCTTTTGCAAAACACTTTACAGATTTATTTTTCTATAGTCACTACATAATCAAATAACATAAAATAATCATACAAAGAAGGAGAAATACATCTTTTGCAATAAAGAGAGCGAGAACATACTTGTTGTAATTGCTATTAGAAAGATCGATAAGGATTCTATAAACTTCTCTTTCTTTTGTAGATACTGAAACTTTGATACGGTCTTGCACGTAAGGTGATGACACATATTTGCTTGGACACACAAACCTCCTTGGTCTATACATAGCCATCTTGCCAGATGAGCTCCCAGCAGCATTGAGCACTACCGAATGACCAATTGTATATTTTGTCAGATTCATTGGATAAATCTGAACACTTCTGGGAAAGTGTCTTGCTCCCAATAATAGCCACATCTTCTCGAGTTTCTTGACTCTAGAATGCCAAAAATAATAAATCCCAAATATGCAATACATTATATGCTGAAAATTATATAAAAAAAATGAAAGACAGGGGACACTTACAACATAAATATATTCACCATCAGGTGTCTTTACTGCTAGTGGTACAGCTTGTTCTGGTGGTACAACAGGAGATATTGCTAAAGATGACACTTCAGCGTTCACTATTGGTGTTGTTTGACATTTACGTCGCTTAGCAAATTCTTCAGAAGTTTCATCAGTGAATGGAAGCGATTCCATTATCAGCACATCCTATAGAAACACAATTAATATTTATAAGCTTGTGAAACAATTGAAGACATTTTCACATGAATAAAAATTTACATGACAACTACAATCTTTGTGATAATATTGTGGTCATAACATGTACAAATGATGATAAAAAAAAATAAAACTAATGCCATGAAGCACGATCCATTAATGATATGCAAGCAGTTGTTATTTTGTATTAACATGAAGTCTATTGTTCTTTGGTTAAAAACAACATGATAAATGCAAGAGAACAATTCATTTTAGTTTAGTCACGTACTGGAATATGTTTGTGGATAAAAAACTAACCTCATGGTCGTCATTGACTTTATCATTATGTACATTTGTGTTCTTTCCACATGATGTTTCTGATGAATTTCTTTGGCTTTTTGAAGTGCTCTGAAAATAAAAAACATCGCATCAAAAATATTGAATTTAATTATAAATGAATGACAATAATTGCACATCAAAACTGAACCTAACCTTTCTAGGTAATGTAGGGCCAGATTGACCAACAGGTCGCCTTTTCCTTGGATCAGCCACATAATTCCCAAGGTCATCTTCATCATCAAAAATGCGGAATGGAGGAACAGATGGTGAGTTGAAATAGGGTGATTTTGTCTTGGATTGCACTTGCTCTATAGTCAAAGATTAGAAGAAAGTAAATACTTGGACAAAAATTGTAAATAAAGATAACAAAGTAATATGAGTTTATTAATTTGCATATAACACTTTTTTCAGTTACATATAAAAGAAACACTAATTGTCACGATTATGCAATTAGTATAATTTTAATTATTCAAAGTATTAAACAACAACAAATCAAAAGCAGCAACTAAATATATGAAGCCAAAAAAGGACTCCCCCATGTATTAGCTTTGAAAATTTAACAATTGTTCAATCATCAGACCCAAAATATTTGTTGTAGAAAACTCTAGCATTTAGAAAATTTAGAGGTCACAATGTACTCTAATTTTTTTTTTCTCAGAGGATAGGAACATAGTCAACCATATTTATAATCTAGTACACATAAATATCCTATTATAATCAAATGAAGAGGCATGGATAAAATAACCTTGTTCTGAACATGCATTTTTCCACGACCAACCTTGTCCTCTAAATGCAAAATCTGCAATCGAACATTAGGAATTTCAGAAATTTACAACATATTTGAGATTGATGAATGAGGAGCTTTATTTTTCAGATCTGGAGTTTTTTTTCTTCATATGTGGAGCAGAATTGTTTGCAGAACCAGGACCAGATTTTTTAGTGCCCTATACAGAATTAAACATACACACTTTATATACTACTAAATCTGTTAATGCAAATAACAAAACATAAAACACAGAGTTGTATTCGGGACTTGCCTCATCTTTTTTATACTTCTTCATATGTTCATTGTTCTCATGATTGGTTGTTACATCACCCAATGCTTGCTTCATAGTTTCAACATTCTTGTCACAACCTGACCTTTCGATCCCAATACCTTCAACATGTAAAGGGTTTTCTTTACTTCCACCTTCATCACAACACTGCATGTAACATACGTTATCAAAAAAACACAAGAAATGAAATACGGCAAAAGTGCTTTGAAATCAATTCAGAAATACACTAACATTAGAAGCAGTTCTTGTTTCACACAAAGGAGATTTTCCAATACTTTTTGTTGCAAGTTTATGCCTAGTTCTAGAGGCAACAGAATCTGAAGATTCTGGACTAGAAATGCATGCCTTTCCTTTCCTCTTTCTTAGACTAATGACCTCATCTACATATTACCACAAGTAAATAAATCAACCCCACTAACAAACCATAAATACAATATTGTAAACATGAACAACAAAACAAATCTGTACTAGTTACCTTTGGAACTAGATTTTTGTGTTTCAATTATGATAGTAGGTGTATCTTGAGAAGCACTATTTCCATGATTCAAAACAGCTAGACTCTCAGTCATCTTCTTTCCCCGACAAGAGACCTCATCTAAAAAACAATTAGCAAATAAAAACTAGTACATGAATAATTGTAAAGAAAAAAGAATGAAAACATGAAGACCATAAGACATATAAATGGTTACCTTTTGAACCAGAATTTTGTGATTCAACTATAACCGTAGCTTCCGAAGCTCCATTTGCACCACCAGATTCAACAATCGTTTTATCAATGTCTTTGTCAGTTACAACATCATCCTCTGCTCCATGTTCATTGACGCCATCATGACCCAGATTTTGATTGTCACTTGAGCAATCATTGATAGCTTGATTGGCATCATTCATATTTTCTTCAGGATTTTCCATGCTAGTAGTACATTGAGTCATATCTTGCATGTACTGGAAAATTGCCAAGATCAATTCGTCCGGTGTGTAATGTGGTGGCCTAAAATTGTGTAGCAGGAAATCCTCATGCAAACAATACAGTCCATCAATCATGTGAAAAATCAAAAGAAAAAAGCATTTAGTTAATGTACTGTGTGCATTTCACTATTAATACAAATTTAAAGAATGCAATTGGCATTATCAACTAACTGCAAATCATTTAAGTTTGAACTACAATTATAGAAACTTGAAAGTTTGGCTTTGTAGGTTGAAACATGAAAGGATGTGATCATTACAGAAATTTGACAGCAGCAAGGAGCATCCAAAACCAAAAGGTTATTCGGGGTAAGAAACAAATAATGAGGTTTTCGAATGATTTGCAATTGATAACAGATCAACACTCTGAGTTTTGTATGAACTTGTTAAATTCATATAAATAGGTTTTCAAACAAAAACATTCAAATAATAGTTCGTATGTTTCAATTGTTCTACAGTTTTAGTGTAAATGACATAATGGTTCTTGATTCATAGAAACAATGCTTGCATACGACACAAATATGTTTCAAAACTTTATGATTCAGCACAAATGATATTGTGACAAGAAAACTTACATGTCGAGGTAAGTAGCCAAATTGTTCTTCCAAACCTTGTCTCAAGTTTTGTACTTGTTCTTCATGTACTGCTCCAACAACATAACAAGTCTCATCAATATTCTTGACCTGAAACAAATTGTCATTAAGTCATATTATAACATAATATTTTAGCTTTCTTTAAAATAGGACAGCGACATGAAAACTGAACTAGGTTACTTACGGGGCATTTTCCAAAAGAACCATTGCTTAGAGAATCAAAGGAACTGAAATTCTTTATCATGTTTCGCTTCCAAACATTAATCCTTGGTATGGTGGGTGCAATCTGCCTATGTGGTCCAAAGTCAAGGAAATCCAAATAATATACCTAAAAATGTATGAGAAAATAGCACAAGGTCATAAAAGAATGAGGACTGGATAATTTGTGAAACTGAAACAAAATTTGATGATAGCACTTAAGAATTTACTCACAACCAAGAAATATATACATCCACCCAATGTGTGCTTCCTCTTCTTGTACTTCCTGATAGATGTAACCAGCCAATCAAATATAAACTTGCTCCAATCCCAACTACCAACTGTTGCAAGATCAACTAGTGGCTTGAAATACTTGGGACTTGGCTTGGTGCTTGAATTTGGACAAAGGAAACAAGAGAGAGCAACAACCATAAAGCACCAAAAAAATTGCTCATCTGAAAGTTCCTTGTGAAAAGTGATCATAGAGCCAAATGTCTTGATAGTTGGAATCTCATCCACTTCAAATAACTTCAGGAAATTCCTCTTTACCAGACTCTCCAGTTTCAGCAATATCTGGACCTCCTAAGTGAAGCCCCAAAGCCTTATGTATGGACAAAGGTGTGATTGGAATTATCTTGCCAGATGTATGAATGTCCATACAATTTTCATCAATATGATCTGCAGTCCACTCAACAAAATGCCTTGGTACAGAGCAACAATCGAACTCAAGAAGGACATGAAAGCCATAGTAGTGCACAACATCCTTCCTCCTTTGGTCAAGGGACTGAATGATATTCTTGAAGTAAGTGTGGTTGCACCTGCTAAGAGCATTGGTGGTAGCTAGAGCTTCAGTTTGCTTGTTTGAAGATCTGCCAAGAGTTTTGAGGCCACGTCTCATGTTCCTTGTGGAACAACCTTCACCTCCATTTTTTGAAGAAATTACATCTGCCATCTACAACAAAGAACCAGAATACATAATTCAATCACAAAAAGATAAATCAACTTTTACTAGTGTGGGATACTTTCTTTATGGGTATCCTCATACAAGTCTAAAGTTAGTGGCCGACCGGGTACTTCATCAATAAGGAAGCCGACCGACTCGGCTTAGAGTGCAAGACAAGAAAGATTAGACTTGCTATATAGAAATATTGTAGAGTACGACTAGGACTCTGCTTGTACCCCCCTGCCGACCGGATATATAAGGCGGCAGGGTACCCCCCATGGAGAGGAAAAAAAGAAGGGAGATATAGTTAGAGGCAATAGCTTAACATCTCATGACAATCAATACAATACAGAACATAGGACGTAGGGTTTTTACTCTCATTGAGAGAGCCCAAACCTGTATAATTTGGCGTCTTGTGTAACCATCGTAGTTCTTGGTCTCGACGTAACCCTATATATTTACTGTCGGTCTTGAGCATCGACAGTTGGCGTGCCAGGTAGGGAACAAGGCTTGCCGAGATTCTTCGTCGACTACGATGGCCGAACTTCCCATCATTCAATACTCTCTGGACTTCAAGATCTCCTTTGGATCGCTCGACCTCACGGTCGGCGACAATGGAGCCCTAGGTCTGAACAACTACAGATCAGACTCGACCGCAGCCAGCCCCATGGTGCGATCACCGAGTCCGTCTAACATTATCCCTGCATTGATCCCACTCGGATCCGAGCAGGAAGACTCTGCCTTCGGATACGACTCGACGTCAGATCGGTCTTTTGCTGAGGACACGATCGGATCAACCTACTCGTATCCCCATACAGTCAACATGGTGGATACAGTACAACCTGCTGCTAGAAACCAGGATGAGGATCCAGATGCCGAAGAAGAAGGGAATCCAGCCAATGGTCTCCAAAACCAGCCAGTCGAAGGAGGCCGACAGGATGATAACCCGCCAGCTGATGAATTATCGGTCGATCACCGCCGTCGACCAAGAGGGTCGTGCGGATCGCGTAACGCACGCCGACTGGATCTTGGCCCTGACCTTGAAGTGGATGGTGTTAAGGTCTACCACACCCCACAGAACAACATCACCGGGGCCAAGACATTGCTTGACACTTTAATGGTTGATGCCCACTATCAAACTCCTGCTATGCAGAAGGCGGTGGCTATGCTCAAAGCCGCAGCGGCACAAGATGCTGCAAAGTCTCAGTCAGTTGCAAGTTCCAGCCATGTATCTCCTCAGGGTCGGCAAAGGCGCGAAGATCTGAGAAATTCTCTCAGCCTCCATGATGGACGAGACACCATCAACTCTCACCACGAGGAGCGCGCTCGGGACAACCGCCGTTATAAGGAAGAGTAGCGTGAACGAAGAATGGACGCCCGATGGGAAGACCGATGGGATGATCGATGAGAAGACCGACGGGACAACCAACGGGATGATCGTTAAAACCCTCCTCCAAGAGACAACCGCGACGACCGACATCGACATGACGATCGGGATCGGCGTGATAATGATGGCAATCGACAACGTCGTCATGACGAGGATGTTGGCCCACGCCACCGTCGTAGCCCAACCACGTCCCCAGACCGACAAAGGCGATCACCAATGTTGATTGATGATGTGATCGATGGCATCAAGGCTTACGTCCCTCGGCTTCGCATTGCTCGATGGCCGAAAGGATTCAAGCCGATTCCCATAGAAAAGTATGATGGACAAACCAATCTCCAAGAGTGGTTACAACTCTATAGCACGGTGATCCGGTCGGCTGGAGGTGATTCCTACGTAATGGCTAATTACATTCCGGTCTGCTTAGATCCTGCCATTCGGATATGGCTCACCTCTCTACCTGAGGAGTCAGTCACATCCTGGGGAGACCTCAACCGGAAACTCATAGAAAGTTTCCAAGCAACTTGCAACCGATCGGGCAACCACTTCGACCTCACTCGGATCAAGCAGAAAGGAGACGAGCCTCTTCATGACTACATCAAGCGGTTTTGCGCTAAGAAGACTGAGATCCCCAACGTCCTCGATCAGCAAATCATTACTGCCTTCCTGGGTGGAATTCGCAGTGACGATCTGGTCCAGAAAATCGGTCAGAGGAACTATGATCTCAAGCTCACCACTCAAGAGTGCTTCGAGATTGCTGATAAGTATGCATCAGGGGAGTCTGCACTTGATGGTATCCGAGGAAAGGGCAAGGAGAAGCGGTCGGACAAGCCTGAGTCCTCCAAGAAGGACAAGAAGAAAAAACCTGACAATACTGTCAACACAGTGGACCGGTTTCGGAAGAATCCTCGGACGAACCAGCCGTCTACTGATGAGTTGCTGAGTGGCATTTGCCCTTGGCATCCCAAGGGAAACCACAAAGCAAAAGATTGCTATTATCTGAAGGGTTTTGCAATAGCTGCGCTCAAGGTGGCCAAAGATCCCCCAAGGCGCAACAACAGCAACAAAGACAAGCCTAAGGATGATGATGACAAGGATGATTCAGGAGAGTTCCAGGAGCCCCACAAAGAAGTAAACTTCATCTTCGGAGGCTCGGATGCCTATACATCCAAACGCAAGCAAAAGTTAGAGCTTCGAGAGATTAACTCGGTGGAGCCAGCTACACCTCAGTATATGAGGTGGTTTAAGATGCCATTCACCTTTGATTGGTCAGACCATCCAAAACATCTACCAAAACCAGGTCGCTACCCATTGGTGCTTGCTGCGACTATGAAGGAGGTGAAGTTCAATAGAGTACTCATCGGTGGAGGAAGCAGTTTGGACCTAATATTCACTAGGACCCTTCAAGAGCTCGGTCTGTCAATCAATGACCTCCAACCGAGTTCTTCACCATTCCATGGGATTGTGCCTGGCAAGACATCAGTCCCAATTGGACAAATCACTCTGCCAGTCACCTTTGGCACCCGTGATAATTTTAGGATAGAGCGTATCCTCTTCCAAGTGGCAGACATTGAGTCAGCATATCATGCTATCATCGGTCGATCGACGATGGCCAGGTTTATGGCTGTTCCGCACTATCCGTATCTCACCCTCAAGATGTCAGGCCTGAACGGAATAATCTCCCTCCACTCTGATCTTTGGAATTCTTTTGATTGCAATATACAGAGTTGTGAGATGGCTACCAAACAGTTGATGCTGTCAGACCAAAAGGAGATCCAGAAGGCGGTCGGTATAGAGGAGCAGACTAGAACGGAGGTTCCTACAAAGAAACCTACCAAGGACAAGATCCGGACCGATGACATCCAAACCAAGGAGATTTTGCTCGATCCTGAGGACCCCGATAATGTGACTTATGCTGGGGCCAACCTTGATGAAAAGTAGGAACTCGCGCTCATTCTTTTCCTCCAGGAAAATAGGGATATCTTTGCATGGAAACCATCTGACATGCTGGGAGTTCCTAGGGAAAAGATTGAGCACGTGTTAAGGGTACCTCTAGGGGCTACCCCCGTTCGCCAAAGGCTTAGAAGATTTGCGCAAGATCATAAGGACGCTATGAAGAAGGAGATAGTTAGATTGTTAGAAGCTAAGTTTATAAAGGAGGTGTATCATCCCGACTGGTTAGCAAATCTAGTCCTTGTACCTAAAAAAAATAAAGAGTGGAGAATGTGTGTTGATTATACCGATCTCAACAAGGTCTGCCCAAAAGACCCCTTCGCTCTTCCTCGTATTGATCAGATTATAGATTCGACAACCGGGTGTGAGCTTTTAAGCTTTCTGGATGCCTATTCAGGCTATCACCAGATCCCACTGAGAGTCGAAGATCAGATCAAGACTTCCTTTATAACACCCTTCAGCGCCTATTACTATATCACTATGCCGTTCGGTCTGAAAAATGCTGGCGCGACTTACCAACGTGGTATTCAATGCTGCCTCACCACTCAGATCGGTCGGAACGCTGAAGCGTATGTTGATGACATCGTTGTCAAGACTCGAAAAGTTGAAGAACTTCTCTCTGACCTGACAGAAACCTTTGACAATTGAGACATTATTCAATGAAGCTGAATCCTAAAAAGTGTGTTTTTGGGGTTCCTTCGGGAAAGTTACTCGGTTACATCGTTTTGAAATGAGGTATAGAGGCCAACCCAGATAAAATCAAGGCAATCCTTGATATGAAGCCGCCTAATTCTCAAAGGGACATTCAGAAGCTGACTGGATGCATGGCATCTTTGAGTGGCTTTATTTCCCGATTGGGGGTTAGGGGGTTACCACTCTTCCGATTGCTTAAAAAGCAGGACGACTTTGTTTGGACTGAGGAGGCGCAGTCGGCACTATACGAATTAAAGATTCATCTCAGCAGTATTTGTTGGTGCCTCCGGAGCCAGGAGAAAAACTTCAGCTTTACATCTCGGCCACAACCCAGGTTGTGAGTATTGTTTTGACAGTCGATCGAGAAGAAGAGGGACACGTGCAAAAAGTACAGCATCCGGTCTACTTTGTGAGTGAGGTTCCTAGCGCCTCTAAGACAAGGTATCAGCAGATCTTGAAGTTGTTATTTGCATTATTGATCACCTCGAGAAAGTTGAAGCACTATTTCCAAACTCATCCAATTGAAGTTCAAACTTCTTTTGCACTTGGGACGGTATTACATAACCGAGAAGCTGAAGGAAAAATAGCCAAGTGGGCAGTCGAGCTTGGTCAGTATACTATTACGTTCGTGCCTCGGTCGGCTATAAAGGGACAAGCGTTAGCTGAATTCATTACCGAGTGGACAGAGATTCAAAATCCTCCTACTACCCAAGATATCGAGTACTGGAAAATGTACTTTGATGGTTCTCTTCAATTACAAGGGGCAGGTGCGGGAGTTGTATTTATCTCGCCTACTGGAGAAATGCTTCGATATGTCCTTCAAATCATGTTTCGCGCGTCTAATAATACTGCGGAATATGAAGCTCTCCTACACGGTCTGCGCATTGCTGTGTCACTTGGCATTAAGCGCATCGACATATTTGGAGATTCGGCCTTGGTCATTAATCAGGTCACCAAGGATTGGAATTTTGTAGATGACAACATGAGTGCTTATTGCCAAGAAGTGCGAAATCTCGAAGACTAGTTTGATGGATTGAAGTTCACACATGTTTTCCGAGATAATAACCAGGCGGCTGATGAGTTAGCCAAGATAGGATCATCTCGGTCTGCAATACCGCCCGGTGTTTTCCTACATGTTCTAGATTCCCCAACAATTTCTTCCTGGTCGGACGTGTTGATGAGTATTGTTGCTGATCTTCTTGACGATGACGTCTCCAAGACCGACTGGTGTGACCCACTCATTCAATATTTGGATAAGGGAACGCTACCCTCGGATCCTGATGAGCAGCAAAGATTAGAGATTTGATCTTGAGGATACTTGTTGATGGGGGACCAACTTTACAAAAGGGGTGGTTCCAACATTTTGATGCGATGCATCTCAATTCCTGAAGGCCAGAAGTTGGTAGAAGAGATTCATTCGGGAATATGCGGCAATCATGCAGCTTCTAGGACTTTGGTCAGCAAAGCTTTTCGGCAAGGGTTTTATTGGCCCACGACGGTCGAAGATGCACACCAAGATGTTCGGAAGTGTGAGGGTTGTCAATTCTTCGCTCAACAAACACATGTGTCTTCACAGCAACTTCACATGATACCATTGACTTGGCCTTTTGCTGTTTTGGGGCTTGATATTGTCGGCCCTTTCAAGAAAGCGCTAGGAGGGTTCACTCATTTGTTTGTTGCTATCGACAAATTCACCAAGTGGATTGAAGCAAAGCCAGTCGGCAAGATTACATCCAAGAAGGCGATCGAGTTTGTCAAAGATATATTCACTCGGTTTGGAGTTCCTCATGATATCATTACCGATAATGGCACTCAATTCACTGTAGTGGAGTTCTGAGACTTTGCCGATGAGATGGGAATAAAGATCCACTTTGCATCAGTGGCTCATCCGAAAAGCAATGGGCAGGTCGAACGGGCCAATGGTATGATTCTTCAAGGATTAAAGCCGTGGATATTTGACAGACTCAAACCTTATGCCGGTCGGTGGGTCAAAGAGTTGCCTTCAGTCCTTTGGGGGCTTCGGACAAACACCAGTCGGGCTACTGGACAATCACCTTTTTCATTGGTCTATGGCTCAGAAGCTATGTTGTCGACTGAGGTCAGTCTTGTCTTGGCACGAGTTCAAGCGTATGATGAAAAGCTTTCTGGGAGAACCAAGTGATTGAATTGATTGCGGCAGAGGAGTTGCGTGATCGCGCTCTGTTTTGGTCGGCATTCTACCAACAAGGCTTGCGTCATTATTATGATAAGAACGTCCGCAGTCGCCGTTTTCAAGTTAGAGACCTAGTGCTTCGCCGAGTGCAATCAACAAAGAATCAGCATAAGCTCTCGCCGAAGTGGGAAGGACCGTACGTAGTGAAGGAAGTCACTCGCCCGGGGGCTTATCGACTGATGTACGAAGACGGCGATGATATTCCAAACTCCTGGAACATAAATCAGCTATGTCGTTTCTATACTTAGCTATTATTTTGTGTATTTATACATTATTTATGAATGAAACTTCGGTCTTTTTTAATAAAAGATTTTCTAATGATTTTCATTCTATATCTGTCTTGATTCCTTAATTTATACTATTAAACAATCAAGCTAGGGGGCTAGCAATAATGTCCCATCTCGGTCTAACCATATTTTAGTTTTGGCCTATGTTTTGACCGACTTATTATCATAAGATCTTGAGATCTTGTGTTTTGGTCTTTATTATTTTGGTCTTATGCTTATACATCATGGTTAAATACTTTGTGCTGCACATCAGACTACCACTACACTAAACCCAGAGCCAAAAGTGTGAGAGGTCATGTGTCAATTGGTTGATTCTGTTTGTTATGCGGTTACGGGTTACAACCTAATATGTTATGGCAGACCGATGCAATCTTTGTTTCTCTTGATAGAAACATGTCAATGATATCTTTGTCAAACTTCTAAAGCTATAAAAGCATAAGATTAGTTTATACACTTCATTACAAAAATACTACTAATGTTTTACAATATTACAGGGTTATATCTCCTTTGAAGGAGAAGAAGAGTCAGCCCGAAGTTCGACCTCTGGAGTTGCTGGGGGAGTCGGCACGGTCGGATTGATTTCTATATTTTTGACCAAGGCCTGGGAAGTCTCTAGCATGGAATCCAGGAGCAGGTGACATTGGTCGTCAGTCAGGTTGGGATTAAATCCCTCTTTGATCTTGTCCAATGGCAGAGCAGGAGACCAGGATTGGCAAATCGCCAGCACTTGACTCCCGGCTTCGGTCGCCACTCACCGAGTGTTATGAGCAATGGCTTCCGAAGCATGCTCCAACAAGTAGTCCAGAGAGTGACCGGTCTGCTCTACTCGGTTAGCATGAACATAGTTAATTGCTTTCTGAGTGGCGTAAGATAGAGCTGCAAATAATAATTATTGGTCAGTATGATCAACAGAAGAATCAAGCAGAAGGAAGAAGTCGAAGGCTTCTTGGCAAGTTTACATTTGAAAGATTTGGAGACAGCCTTAGCCTCCTCTATCTTCACGTTAGACCCCTTCAGCTCCTCCTGCAGCCGAGTGATCTCGGTCTTCTGGTCTTCAGCCAATTTGGAGAGGCTTTCCTTCTCAACCTTTAAGGCGTCAACGAACCTCTGTTGGTTGGAAGTCAACTTCTCCAGATCGGTGATTTTTTGATCACGAGCTAAAAGTAAAGCTTTTAGCGTTAGAGTGGTCAGTAAATTGCTTAAATATGGATGGAAGGAAAACTTACCAGCCAGATCTACACGAACTTGGTCTAAGACCTTGTTTATCTCTTGTCGGTCGGCCAACAACTTCTTGTTTTCCTCTAGGGCCTTGGAGAGCTGCTGACCGGTGACTAGCAAGACAAATAAGAAGTTAGTCTAAACATAAAGACAAGAAGATTAGGCGACCAAGGACACACCGAAAGTTTTGGCTTCAAGATATTCCACTCTAGCCTGCTTTCGCTCTACTAGAGCATACACTTTCTGATATGCAGAAGATAAATGAGCTAAAAGATAAGAGTGAAGCAAGGCAAAAGAATAATGTTGAGTTACCTTGCTGGACTCCCGGTGTTGGTGCAAAATCTCTGCATCCTCTACCTCAGGCTGACCAAGCATATCTGCAGGAAGAGTTCTTTTACCTTTGTCAAGAGGCAAAGAGATATTAGTCGAAGTGGTCTGAGACAGAGGCTCGAGAGTGGAGGCAGGAACCGTATGTTCAAACAGTCTATCCACTTTGGTCGACGTGTTTGAAGACTTGCCAACCGAATGGGACACACCAGTCGGACGAAGTGGGAGCGCAGACCGAGTATCCTCAGATCCCTGAGCACTCTGAGAATCACTTGTCTAACTGACAAGAATAAATAAATAAATAAAAGAAAGAGATCAGGAGATGTTGAGATCAACAATAAGAGACAAGGAGTATAGGGTTTAAAGATTAAACCTGGGAGCCTTCTTGAGCTTGATCCGACATAGCCTCTTCTTTGAAGAAGTTGACTGAAAATCAGTCTCCTTCCTCTTTTGAGAGGGCTGGTCAGTCTTGCCAGTCTGCACTACCTCTTCCGTTGACCTCTGAGTTTGGCTCGGGGGCTCCGGTCGGTCTGAAGGTCGGCTGGAGGTTGCAGGAGCAGGTTGACCAGCATCTGCGGCAGTTATTTCTTCATCGTCGTCCTGGTCCCCCACATATTGGCGACGGCGCGTGATAGTCCGCTTCTGGAGCTTGTCAGGGGAGGCTAGAGTAACGACGGGAGTGACGCTGACTGGCCGAGCGCCTGCGGAGGAACTTGAACCCCCAGTGCCGGTCAGCGATGTCTTCTTGACATAATCAGGTCCCTCAATATCGGTCTGAGGGAGCGGGGGATGAGATACATAAGTATCCAGCACTTGCATAAAGATCAAAACAATGAGTACAATCTTAAGATATGATAACAAGGGCTAGCTAAAGGCAGACTGAGGCTTACTCGGGCTCGCATTGTGCCCTTGTTATACGCCTTTGAGACCAAAGAATGGTCCTGGAGGATTTCCCCTTCAAACATCTTCACCAAGCGTCTTCGACGGAGTTCGCCATTTGGTGGATCTGGCACCTCCCTGGTCTCATCCTCATTAACATAGTCCCATGCCGAGTGACTTGAAGCTTCAGGGGCTGAACTCGTCGGATGATAAAGCTTTTGGCCACTGTGATACCATCGATGCCTTCAGCCTTCAGATCGGCAATTTTCTTGAGCAGGGTGACCAATTGAGGATCGGTCGGATCGGGTCTCTCTGTCCAATGCGCTTGGGGAATAACCTTTGCACCAGTGAAGTCGACAAGAATATGGGGAGGGTTGTCACAATAGAACCACTCGTCCTTCCAATTCTTGTTTCCGGTTTTCAATGGGACATTTATGTAGACCTCCTTCTTGCGTAACTGGATGCCGACGCCGCCTATGGCCACTTGGTTTTCCTTGGTGGGTAGTGGTCGGAGGACAAACAGATGGCAGAAGAGATCGAAAAGGGGGAGAACACCAAGAAAAGCTTCGCACAAATGTACGAAGATGGCAATATGAAGAATGGAGTTGGGATTGAGGTTGACAAGCTTAATCCCAAAGAAAAAAAGGAGCCCACGCAAAAAACTACAGTAGGGAACTCCAAAGCCATGCTCAAAGAATGAGCAAAACACTACGATCTACTGGTGAATGGGAATGGGGCAGGATTCACGGGGTACCTTCCAGTCGATCCGAGCCTGCTCTGGAAGGACGCCATCCAACACCATCTTGTTCATGGCAGCCTGTGAAAGGCTGCTCTTTGAGAACTCCCGAAGTTGCTTCAAGATGTCGACCTCCGAAGAGGACGACACGGCGATGGCGGAGGCGGAAGAAGCTGGGATTGAAATGGAAGTCCTCTTGCGACCCATCACAAACAGGATTGAACGTGGTGAAGGAGTTCGAAAAACTTCACCAATGCTCAGGGGCTAAACGTGGCGGGATCTGTGACGGCTGGAAGCGAGAAAGCTAACCCTAGCCAGAAAAACAGAGGAGTCGCGAGAGCAGAGAAGGCGCAAGGAAGACGAAGAGTTCGCGAGCAAATGCGGCATGGACTGAAGGTCAACCTAGTGCTGCCTTTTATACCCTTGCCTTTTTGACCTAAAGGTCCCATGGGCCAGGGTGGGCCGTAGTGTAGTGTGACCCTAATATTAACTTAGAGGTTAATTAAGGGATTAAGCCCATTAGGGTTACACACCCAGAAAAATGAGACTCGGGGGCTTCTTTGATGAGAGGTACCCGAGAATTATTTCACCATATCTATGTGATTTGATGATCATGTGGCAAAGAACTTGATGGTCATATGGTACAAGTTCAAAGGTTATGGTATTGACTAAAGTCAAATAACCAGAATTACCAAATTTGGACTTGAACGGGTGATTGGAATTAGGGAAGAGCTATTTTGACAAAAGTCATTTAGCTAAATATTGAATATGACTAGAGTCATAAAATTCCGACCGACCTATCACTCGGGAATAATATGTGCCACTCGGCCGGTCTAATGATCGGTCGGCAAAGTGGTCACTTAGCAATAGGACCCAAGGGTTTGATAACCAAATGTCTAAAAGATTCAAACTTGATGGTTTGAATATCTATAAACAAATTAATAAGAGCTAATACAATTAGACTCTTGCATTATTTGTTAGTCTTCAAATTATACAAGAGTCGGGGGCTACACCTGATCAGGTGCACCAACCCGGTGCACCAGATCTATCAAAAACTTCGATAATGAGATCTTCCTAATTTATGATCTTTAGATCATTTGGAGAATTAAAGCTCAAAATCAGAAAGCACTCGGGGGCTGCTGTGGGATACTTGCTTTATGGGTATCCTCATACAAGGCTAAAGTCGGTGGCCGACCGGGTACTTCATCAACAAGGAAGCCGACCGACTCGGCTTGGAGTGCAAGACAAGAAAGATTAGACTTGCTATATAGAAACATTGTAGAGTATGACTAGGACTCTGCTTATACCCCCCTGCCGACCGGATATATAAGGCGACAAGGTACCCCCCATGGAGAGGAAAAGAAGAAGAGAGAGATAGTTAGAGGCAATTTAGGCTTAACATCTTGTGACAATCAATATAATACAGAACACAGGACGTAGGGTTTTTACTCTCATTAAGAGGGCTCGAACCTGTATAATTCGGCGTCTTGTGTAACCATCGTAGTTCTTGGTCTCGACGTAGCCCTATATATTTACTGCCGGTCTTGAGCATCGACAACTAGAAAACAGAACCATGACACATAATATGCTAAATTAAACAACATACTCGTCTAATGATTTTGAAACTCTTGAAAAGTGTGTCATCATCGACGTATTCTTCATGGGCAGAAGCATGCTAAAAAGTAAAAAAGAAAATTGTTAAACAAAAGCACAAATAAGTTACCATATGTATACAAAAGAATTACAAGTAGAGTAATAATTTACATGGGTATGTTGTCGTTGACCAATGACATTGTCATCACTTCCCTCCTCTTCATACATAGAGTCATCGTCTGAATTTGTTGTTTTGGATTCAGCCATTACTACAAAGAATAGAGATTATTAGTGCTAGTCTCATTTTTTGTTATCATATTTACCAAAAAGGTACAAATAGGACAGAGAAAAAAGTTTAGCTGAAATACAGCTGCTAAAATATTAGAAGTTATCCTAATTACAGTAGGAATTGCAACATTGCAGGGGACAAGTAAATTTTCAAGAACAGATTATATAGTGTTATTAATCTGGCTCATGTTCTCACTACGAGCACAACAAGTTTAGGTGTCTTTACATTCACAACATATGCAAGTGGCGAGTATGGGACATGACACATCAATTATAAGAATATAGAACAGGTTGTACTGCAAATGCATTAATATAACATAACAGAACAGAAAGGTTGTCAAATAACACAACATGGTTCGCATATGTATAGTGCGCTAAAAAGACACATAGATAACACACATTAACTTGATTTAAGAGGGAAATAGAGTGAGAGGCATAAATACACTTGACCTTATCAGAACACATAAGTACTCTTGATAACTAACAACTTTGTTTATGTACTACAGCTTTGTTTAGAAAACAAAATTAGTGATATGACCGTGTCACATACACTTGGTGATATGGCATCGTAATCTTACATAACACAATTCCATATACAGAAAGAAATAATTAATTATATGAGTATGATTGTGGAATTGCAAAGAAGATATAGAAAAATTGCATCGATTTTCAGGTGCAATAAGTATTAATAATACATGCAATTACCCTTTTTAATTCAAACAGTTTAAAAAAACGTCCATGGGAATATGAGTTTGGGTACACAACATAGGTAGTCCATCAAAGATGAGAGTACACCAAAACATGATGAGGTGGCAAATGAATGAATTAAAAATAGACTTATGTATACTTATGCTATAGTCATGGCTTTGACAAACTATCTAGGTTGGTTCATATAGATTTCACAAAGCTACAAACTATGGTGCAACACAAATTTAGAAGATCTTAGACTCTTTAAAGTGAACACATGCCAGAAAGAGCTATAAATTTATTCAAATGCAATAAACTACTAAGGCTACATAGTCAAGATGATTTCTATGGTTTAGTTGATAAGTAACTGAACCATATAACTAGATGAAGCTTACAGGAATTGTGCAATATGGAATGGGGTAAAACCACTAAAACGACAAGACAACAAGTAGAGCCAGACTACTTGCAATTATAGTAATACAGTGAGTAAGGCAATCAGAGACATGTTTGAAAACACCCATGATACATCTTGCTAAAATCAGAGACTATAGATCATACTGAGATGCAGCTACAAACAAGCCACGCCGCTCACTTGTACACTACCTCAAAATCTGTTTTAATTTTTTTGATGGAATTAATCTAATCCAGTCAAGTAAAAATACAATGTTGTTTTTTTGAAGTGAAAAATATGTTGTTGTTGATTCAAAAGAAATATGACATATACATTCATAAAATTTCCTTGCTAGATATGTTGTTTCATGTACCTACATAGCCTGTTATTTTTAAGACTTTAACACAAAGTAGCTCCAGTAAAAACGCAACGATTTGCTACTACCAGTTTGCTAGCAAGTCAAATCCTATGGACATCGATTGTGCTAAGTAATTACTTATATATCACTTATACTAACCTGTTACTTATATTTATCAATTGCAGAGCACAACAAAAATATAAGGCAAGCTAGCAAAGTGCCTGCACCGAGAAAAGTAGGGCATCTAAGGACACAAATTCATGCTGAATTATTGTCACACAGCTCGACAAATCAGGTAAGCTGAAGCTCTAAACTTTAACAAATGCTACTGCATCAATTCATTAAAAAGTTAAGAACTGGCATCAAAACAAGTTAAGCGCAGGAGTACCACCACAAGATATCAGCAAGCAAGGAACAAATCTGAACTCCGAGCTTGTAAGTTGTCATTTGTTTCAATGGACCAAACACAGATTGGTTAATTTGGTAAAATGAATCAATAATGGTTTAGTAGTTATATGCACAACTTGGTTCCTCTAACTACCATGATTAATTCCACATCAAAGATGAATCTAAGCCAACTAGCACAGTTCTAACTCCTACATCTAGCCAGCAGCAGCACCACACACGATAGCTACTCTATGGAGCTCCTGCATGTAGTTCGAAGCTACAGGAACAATTCAATCACAGCAGCAGTAACAGCAACACCTCCACCATTGCTCTTGGGGAGGGGGGGGGGGGGGGGTTAGGGAGGGAGAAGAACATAGATCTTACCGAGCAACTGCTACAAACAATGCACACAAGACCGGAGAAGGTCACCACCGGCTGGAATGCGGCAAACCATCGGCGAGGACAAAAACTAGAGCATAAAAGAGAGAGAGAACGGGTGAGAAAACAGACGAGAAATAACCAGGATCAGGGAAAAGAGACGGCGGCAAGCACAAAATAGGCTCCTCGGATGGCAGGTCGGTGACCTTGAAGCGGCATCCGTGACGGCGTCGATGACGGCGCCCTTCGGCGGTGCCGGGCGCGACGAGGTCGAGGGCGAGGATCTTGTGCAGCGAAGAGAGCGCAGCGCCGGTGATGGGGGCCCCGGTCTTGTCGGAGCGGACAACGTCGCAAGGAAGGGGCGGAGGTAGAGGAGCGGCTCGACGTCATCTCGCCAGTGCTGGCCCGAGGCGGCGGCGCAGCGGCGGAGGGACTTGAGCCCCGCGATGAGAGGGGGGTCGGGGTGGTGTTCGTCATCGCCGCCGTAGCGGATGTGAGCCCAGCGGATATTGCGGAGCACTGTAGCGACCTTGGAGGACAGCATGCACGACGCCATCGCCGCTCTCATACAACTATAATTTTTGCGGAACCTGATAGGAAAAATAATTTTCCAGGAATGCTCCTGTTCAGTCAACTTGTGTGACGTGTGTTTGTTAAATTTTTTATTTTTTTTAATTTATTTTTGTTATTTATTTATTTGTAGGATTATTTATATTAATTAGTGTTATATATAAATTATGAAAAAGTTTTATTATTTTTAATTTATTGAATCTAGATCTAAGGGTTAAAAACATTGATAAAAAAGAAACTACTATTTTTAATCGACTGAAAATTAGACACTCCCATAATTTTCTCAAAGGAATACTGATCTATGCCTCTGAATCAAGCCCTAAATTCTTGATGATAAATAATTGATCTTGCCACCAAGAACCAGGTAGTAAGTAACAATATTTGTTTCCTCGCAACTGCTTCTTCCGTTTTTTTATTTCTTAAATTATATTTGACCATCCGTTTTATTTCCAAAATTTATTGTTTATTAAATCACTAAAAAATTAAATCATAATTTATAATTTTATACATCTTTTAAATAAAATGAAATTAACTAGAAAATTTAATAGTAATAACAATTTAGAAATAAATAGAATAATAGAACGGTTGAACGGTCAATTCACATAATAATACTAACTAGAACTATCACGCTGCATTGCATTGCCACGTGTACTGTAGTCTGCAGCTTTTGTGTGTTTAATAGAATTTCACTTATACTGCATCCAACACAGGTCATTATTTGAAGTGAAATATTATAGATTGATTAATAATTTTATTCTTGAATAAGTGTACCTAGTTTCCTCATAAAAAAATAGGGGACCAAGAAGAATGGTGATAAGATCTATGATAAAATAAGACATTCTATTTAAAAAAAACAATGATTTTTCAAAACAATGATTTTTTTTAGTCCTTGGCATTAGCTACTTTGTAGTTTGTATTTTCAAAAAAATGCAATTGAATTAAACTGCAAAACACTAATATGCTGAACTAACATATCCTCCATAAATAAGTTAATAGCTCTCTGAAAAAAATAAGAAATTTGCAGTTGATTGAAACCTAATATTCAACATTGCTGATGCCAATTATTTGTAGCAACACATTGGAAGGAAGTTTCTATATGTGCATTTGAGAATAGAGAGTTCAGCCAACATGCAAATACACACGTGACTGCGTGAGTCAACAAATTTTTTAGTTGAAGTCGTGTCACCTTTTTATATTGGTTGGACTGATATAATTGTGGTTAAAGATAGCAATGGGCCCGTTACCTGAAACCTGGTGGGTAATCTCTCCATTAGGGTCCGGGTCTGAGCCAGAGTCCACACCCACGGGTCTGTTAACGGGAAGAAGTAGTACCCGTTGGGTTAGGTGAGGTAGTTCTGGTTACGTTCTCGTGGATCCATCCCCGTCAACCTATGGGTTTGGAGTTAAAATCAGTCAGTCCACCTTCCGATTCCAAGCCCAACCCAATATATCATTCAATCTGGCCCAAAATAACTACCCCATGTTGGTTGTAGCCTTAGTGGGCCATTACTAGACTTTCTCATATTTCAACAAGGCCCAATGGCCTATATTTTTTGTTGCCAGTTGACTGCTAGCCACTACCTCGGGTGTTAACGCCTTCGACTGCTCATCGCCCACTATCAGCCCATGTGCCCAGCACTTGCTCGCCACTACCTCGGGTATGGGTACCCGATGGGTGTGTATCACCCGGGCGGGGCCGGGTACTGGGGAAATTTTGTACCCGCATCGGGTTTGGGTTTTTAGAGCGGGGTGATATTCTTAATGACGGGTCCGGGTTTGGGATGATGAAATCCGACGGGTCCTCACTCGTTGCCATCTCTAATTATGATATTTATTAACAGTATAGGTAATGAGATGCAAATACTAATAAAACGGTTGCTTCTAAAACTTGTAAGATTAGAGCCATTATCAATATAGAAGGAATGAATATAGCTTGTCCTCAGTTTATTGGGAGAAAAAATCATGATAGGTGCGAGCAAAAAGATAAGTGTCCTACCAAGAAAAAAAAAATCAAGAAAGGCGCCACAAAGATGATCAAAATTTTTATTATACAAACAATAAACTCAAATTTTTGACTCACAAAAGATAATGGCAAAAAATGAAAAATATATTTCAAATATCATATCTTAAGTTCATAATAGTGTTAGAAAATTATTTTTATTCTTATTTTTATGTATATTTGAATATTCATAGGTACAAAAAAAAATTACTTCCAGATATGTAGTGCATTTCTCTTTGAAAATGTTTAAAATATTTTTGCACCTGTTTTTTTATCTACTAGCAAAGTGCCCGTGCGTTGTGATGGGGTTACAAAAAATAAAATATATATAATATTATTAATATTTTTACATGAAAGATCATATTTATATTACTGTTGAGGCTTCTTAGTGTACCATTTAATATGCAGAAGCAATCATTTTCTCACTATTTTGCACCATATTCTCATCATAAATATGTTTTTTTATCTCTAATGTTGATGATTTCGACATGTAGTGTTATTTGAGATATTGCAGAATTAGGTGAAATAACACTAAAAAGGTTCAAAGATGAGAAGTAGCGATACGAAATCCGACTCTGGATTTTCCACAAACACATGGCACCTACAAGATACCTTTGTACGTGCATGAAACCTAACATGCAAGTCTAATGTCGTGATCCAGTGACTAAGGATTTGTAGAAGGTTTATCCAAAAGGAAAAAAATTTATGCATTTTAGAAAATAGCATTGTATTGCGTCATGGTTTTGGACTTCAAAACATGCTCCAATGAGAAAAATATGAATACGAAAGTTCTAGTAATGTTGAGAGATTTTCAAAATATATATGTATCATATTATTTTAACTTTAGAGTTATGAGATATAGGCCCCTCAATGAGACGTGCGTAGAGGAGTCGAATTCAGAACATATATTTTTATATCGTATATTTGAATATAAAGACTTCCAAATCTATGAATTCATTAAATACCAAAGTTGTGTAATTTTTTGAGAGCTATGAGATAGAGTCCGAGTTTATTTTATTTGGACTCTAGATGCAGGAGTTATAATTTTTGAAAGTCCGTGCTTAATATATAAGGTATAAAATTGACTTGGATTCAATCTCTAACTTTATAGATACGAAGTGGACGACCACACCTCAATTAATATAAGTTGTAGAGATTTATGAGCCAACCTTATTGACTTGAGAGGTGGAGGACAAGTTAAATAATTTATTTCCAGTTTGAAGGGTTTTTATGAAAGATTAGAGAAGTGGAAGGACATGAAACGAATTATTTAACCAGCAAGAAGCTAGATACAAGTTATACAGGTGGAAGGACCGGGAACAAACATGTTTATTGAGGAAGGGGGTAGATATAAATTATAAAGAGATGGTGGAAGGACTGGAAAATAATTGCACCTTCACAAAGGACCTAGACGTAAGGGGCACATATGCAAATCCAATGACTTATAATTCTTAGCACGGAATGCAAAGGCTAATATTATGTTAGTGACGTGGTCCGGCTATTTTGCATGAAAACACATGTGTTTTAGAAGTACAGAGGTAAGCAAAGTTGTTCACATAATGTTCTTATAAGAATGTCATTAGTCAGAGATAGTCATCATATTATGCTAAACTTTATATATTCTCTTTAAAAAATTTTAAAGCAAAAACATACATATGAACTGAACATTATGCCCCTATGCACAAAATTCATTTGCACATCACCCATAAATAAAAAATAATAATCATCTCATCGCTGCCTCCGCTTCCACAACCCCTGAGCGAGCGCTGCTCCCTCGTCGTCGGACACCGCTGGTGAGTCCTCGTCCTCTCCTATCCTTCCTTCCTCCCTCCCTCCCAAATCCCATCCTTCGATTAATTAATCAGATTTGTTCCCTCCTACAAGATGTCCAAAAAAGAAGAGGGGAGGAACAAGGACATGATGACGAGCGGTAGATCTTGTCCAACTGTCCGGTGCCTTGCTTCCTAGGCGCCTGAGCGAGCGCTGCTGCTCATCTCCGGTACCAGCTGGTAAGTCATCTGCTCATACCGGAAATCATGTAGCAGAGAGAGAGAGAGAGAGAGACAGAGAGAGAGAGAGAGAGAGAGAGAGAGAGAGAGAGTCAGTGTTTTGATCACCGGCTAGTAGAGTTTGTTCTAGGGATGCGCTCTTCGGGCTCGGTGATGGCTTAGCAAGAGGACACGGGGGGTTATACTGGTTCGGGAAAAGCCCCTACGTCCAGTTCTCGAGCCTGCTCATGTTACTTGCTCCGGAGTGGATTACAATGGTGGTGAGGGAGGAGGTGTGCTCCACGTCTCGAGCGTGAGTGAAGGCGAAGTGCCTACCTGGTGTTGTGTTGTGTCTATCTTTTGTTGGTCCCTTGTCAAGAAGAAGAAGAGCTTCTCCTTTATATTTTGAGGAGATGGGCCCATTTAGAGAGAGAGAGAGAGAGAGAGAGAGAGAGAGAGAGAGAGAGGAAAGACGTCCTACATATGCGAGGTTGTTGAAGGCGTGCCGAAGAAGGCGAAGTCCCCGGTCGGTAGCATGGTCTTCAGTTCTTGTGGGGCCGTCTCCCTGGCTGTCGTGTCAGAAAGAGGGCACTGTGGTCGGGCATGCCCTCGTCTATCATCGATAGGTCGCGCCTTCCTTGTCCCTGTAGATGGCGTGCTCCGTCACGTGTGGCGAAACACATCATGGGCACTGTCACGTTGTCCGGACGGCGAACGCTCCCGTCGGCTATTGGCAGCCCTGTCCGTCCACTGCGATTGATGTCATCGTGAGTTGGCGCCATTGAGTGCCCTGTCACACCTACTTGCATCAACAGGTGTGGGCGATGATGGGGGTAGCGAGGCGCACAGGGGGATTTGACCCCCTGATACTATGCAAGCATTTAAGACCGAGTAGTTGGTAGTTGAAGACTACCGACTCGATCACTCTTCTCCAGTCAGGACTAGGTCTGGGCCCACTTGGGGTTGGGATCTGTCATGTCCTAACAGGGCAATCGAGTTTATCCTTGCTTTGGGTCTTCCCGTCTCGTCCCATCGGGCTTCGAACTTCTACTGCCGGGGGTCAGAGGTGGCGAGGCCCACCTGATGATCATGTGGAGCCCATTGTAGAAGGTCTCGACCCTTGTTGAGGGGTCAAGCGAAGCGTGGCGCGGTGGAGCGCTCGACTCTTGCTGAGGGGTCGGGTGCAGCGGGTCATTCGTCCCCAACCGGGGGGTTGAGTGAAGTGCAGACGGTCCCCGACTGCCCAAGGGTCGGACGGGTCGGGAGTGCGGCGCGACCCTCGCGTCTAAGATAGGACTGTTGCGTGAGCGTCTTTAGGTGGGGCCCATTCAGGTGGTTCCTCGGCTTCTAGGAGGAGCCACATGGCACCCCGGTATTTCCCCTCGACAGTAGCCCTTGAGCCCCCGAGTGAGTCGGAGAGTCGTTCGGCGGATTTTGTTGCCGGCGTAAGCCGGAGTGGGCGAGGATGCTTTGCGGGTTGCCCGACTTGTTCGAGGTGCGCGCAAGCGCACTTGACGGGTGTAGCCCTTGAGCCGGGGGGGGGGGGGGGGGGGGTTGCAAGAGCTCGCGCCTCGGCTGGATGTAGCCGTAGCAGGTTTCTTTGTTGCATGAGAGAGGTGAGCGCGAGCGTACCCGTCGGATGTAGGCCCCGAGCCAGAGAAGGAGTCCGTGTGGACTCGTTCTTTGGCTTTATTTATCGGATGTGATTTGCGGGGGAGCCGCCGTGTCTGTGACAACTGAGCCTTGGGCCTCAAGCAGAGCGGGCGGCATGGAGCGCCTGCAAAGGAGGGGGCCCGGTCTGCAAAGTTATTGTGAGACATCTCGCTTTGTTTCATCTAAAAAGGTGTGACTTGATGCTGCCTGAGCAGCAGGCTTCTTGTATTCTTTCGACGTGCGGTGCGGAGGGCATCTTTCTGTGGGTCCCCAATCTGACACGCTGGTCGCCCGGGAGGCCTTTAGTCATCGACCCAGCTTGAGGCGGGGTTCCCATTGCATGAGATGTGGCACGTGATGCTATCGGTGGTGTCAGGCTCTTGTCCTTATGTGGCATGCCGGTGCCTCATTTAGAGCCACTTTGGGCCCATCGTCCGATCAGAGTATCCGAGGACATGACCTGGCTCGGCTATTTAAGGGCGTGGACGAGTTGTGTGTCGCTTCACCCTCATGCCTAAGGTTTACACAACAAGTTTTGAGACACTCGAGGCGTGAGTGACTCCCGCTTAGTAGACTGTTGTCTTTATGGCTTGTAAGGACCGAAGGCGTACCAAGAGGGGGGGGGGTGAATCGGTAAGCCGCTCATGATTCCAATTACTTCAACTTCCACTACTTGAGTCTAACAATAAAAGTAAACTAAACAATTCTAGTAGGCCAAGACCCTACATATGCTAGTGTTCATGATAAGATAAAGTGCGGAAGCCAATCACACTAGCCTATGCAAGCCACAATTCACCCTAGTCGCTAGAGCACAAAATTGCAGAATAGTAAAGAGAGGGTCATGGAATGCTCATGATTTTTCCCGAGGTCTTAGAGGGATGGCGCCTTCCCCTACTCCTCGCTGTACCACTCCCACCGGAGTCCCGGTCCCTCCCGCCACAAAGTGGAGTTCTCGCCCATGAGCCCGTAATCACGATAGGCTTGATCACAAACACCTAACCAGTCTAGGTCTCACCATAAACCAAGAGTAACAATCTAGATCACACCCTTAAGGACACTGAGAAACCATGTGGATATGTGCCATGGTTTTCTATGCTTGTGATGAGTAATTGACTTGAGCGGATTTGGTGTTTGAGTTGAAATGCGGGAATCCAGGGATTGCATGGGTTTGCATATCATGGTTATGACTAACCGGAGTTGGTGGAGATATTGGTGATGTTGCAGGAGATGGGAAATGTGTTTGCTTGTCTCATGATGTGTAGGTCACTGGAGTCAACTTGGCGGTCAAGGACGCGAGGATTGGGCACAAGTAGGGGACTTGGGGCTAGACGATCGGGATGCCGGGTGAAGTCAAGGGTGATCCACACCGTATACGTGGAGAGGCAAGAAGTACGGACGGTTTTGCGGTTGAGCCTCAAAACCGTGGTGGTGATGAAGATGGCGTGTTGACCAAGTTAAGGCGCACGGGATGCCGGTGCAAGTGACAAGGGGGCCCAATGGACAAGGATTGGGAGAGGCTTGCCGGTGGTCAGGATCGCCGGACAAGGTGACACGCGTCAACATCGAGAAGTCGCGCTTTGAGAAGCATGTAAGGCGGTTTCCCGGTTTGGGCCACAAAACCGGTGGCGGTGGTTGGTGGTGCACGTGGCACCATCTCGGAGTTTGCTTCGAGATGAAGCAAAGACGTGAAGCGTCCGATGGCATTTGGGCGATGAGGTGAAAGATGGACGGTTATGCCCCCGGTGGTAGGTGGGTGTGTTATGTAGGTCAAGGGTAGAGTGGTCATGTGGATAATAGACCCTACGCCTATATAAGGAGAGGTGTGGCTAGTAGGAGAGGTGCCTCTTCCATTAGCATTGTGTTAGGACTCTATTCAAGTGCTAGGAGAGGACTTCATGTTTGAGAGGAGAGTAGTGGGTGTGTGAAAGACATCTCTTGCTCTTCCAAATAGTGGGAGGAAGAGGGTGGCTTCCTAGCCTTGTACCTATGAATCTTGTAAGCACCTTTCTATGATATGAGAAGTATTTTTGTGCTCAAGATTTCCCTCTTTACTTGAATCCCAAAATTCCCTTTTTCCTATTTTCAGAAGCATTTTTGTGGTGATTTTTGATCTCACTTCTGGACGAGTTTTTGGTCCGGATTTCTTGAGAAACTTGTTGCTAGGATGAGGTAGGATAATCCTCTATGGATCCTTGATGGAATTATTGGCTCTAGCACCTTTGATTTGAAGGATTTCTCAAGTTTCCTCTTTTTGGTGTTCTTGGCACGAGATCTGAAATTCGTGATGATTTCTTGAGCTAATTGAGTTGATCTCCTAGGATTAGGGTCATGATGTGATGAGGATTCACTGATCCAAAAATCGCATCATTTGGTGTTTGTTTGATTGAGTTTTGGAGAATATTTGAGAAGATCCCGAGAGATTTTCTGTTTTGTCGGGGGTCGACCGGCACTGCCGATGACTAGGACCGGCACTACCGATTGGTCCAGTCTGTAAGTTCCAGTGCGACAGCATCCCGCACCAGCACTGCCGATAGGTGGGACCGGCACTACCGATTATGTGCACCGGCACTGCTGATAGACGTGACCGGCACTGCCGATTGGAGTTCAGTTCTGAACTATTGAGGATTGCTTCTTCCCTTTTTGTTTCCGCTGTGTTTCTTTGGTGTGGTTGATCACTCCTAGGGCTAGTACACCACAAGTTGGTGTGTGTAGTCCTGATGATCGACTTAGAGGTTGGCTTAAGTTGTATTTGGGATATAGGCCAAGTTCTCTTGGTGAATTTTATTTGGCTCCCATTCACCCCCCCTCTGGTCGCTTTCTCGGTCCTTCAATTGGTATCAGAGCCGGTTTGATCACTAGTTGACCTTCACCGGCTTTGTGATCCGAAGGTGACATGGAGAAGCATGCTGTCAAGTTGTGGATGTTCGATGGAGAGGACTTCCCCTACTGGAAGTCACGGACCAAGGCGTATCTGCTAAGTCAAGGACGTGCAATTTGGGAGATTGTTGATCAGGAGTATGCTATACCACAAGACCTGAAGACTGCCTCTGTAGGTGAGTTACTCAGGTATGAGAACAACTCCAAAGCTATCAATATTCTACTTTCTGCACTTGGTAGGAGCGAACATGATAGGGTTGCACACCTTGACACTGCTCATGCTATTTGGGATAAGCTCTGCACTTACCATGAGGGTACCAACCAGGTCAAGTCTATGCGTAAGGATTCTTACAATAGACAGTACCAAACCTTTGCACAGAAACTGAGCGAGTCACTAGATGACACTTTTCGTAGGTTTGAGGCAATTGTGTGTAACTTGCAGGCTTGTGGTACCCTTGTGTACAATGACAATGATAGAGCTAAGCAACTGCTGTACTCACTTGATGAAAATGTTTAGGGGGTTAAAATAGCTGCTCTAGAAGAAACTGCTGAATTCAGTACCCTGAACTGTGAGCAACTGTATAGCAAGCTGAAATCTCGTGAACTATCTAGGAAATCTCGTCCTAATCTTGCTATTCCTGCTTCTAGCATGGCTTTCCTTTCTAGTTCTCAGAAGGGTGATCACAGTTGTGCTTATCATGGAACTAACCCCTCACTTGACAAGTCTTCCTTGGAGTTTGCTTTATCTTCTCTTGTTGCAGCTTCCGATGAACAGATGGAGTGCATTCCTGACGAGGAGCTGTCCTTGCTCACAAGGAAGTTCAGGAAGTTCTACAACAACCAGAAGGAGAGAAGAGGAGGTGGTTCAAGAACCTGCTTGTAGTGCGGTGACCCGGGACACTTAATCGCTGATTGTCCCAAGAAGAAGAAGAAGGCCGGGTACCGCGACAACAACACTGAAGACTTCAAGCAGAAGAAGAACCGCTTCTACAAGAAGGGCAAGAACTCCAAGAAGTTCGCCAAGGCCATTGCACGCGCCTGCGTTGCCGCCTTGAGCGATGTCGACCTCACATCAAGCGAAGGCCTTACAAGCTCGGAGGAGGAGGTTGAAAAGCCACGAGTCAAGAGGAAGGATGACTTCACCGGGCTTTGCTTTATGGCAAAGAACGACCATGACATCGACTCTGGATCCGACTCCGACACAAGCGAGGTACATCCCACTCTTGATGAGCTCTCTTCTGACCTTGATCATTTGCGCGATGTGCTGCTCATACAAGATGATAAGCTTCGCAGTGCTATTCGTGAGAGTAGAGAGCTTAAGTCTATGTTGGAGAGTGCTGATTTTGAAATTGCTTCACTTAGGTCCAAGCTTGCTCGTGAGGACAATGTTGTTGAGTATGAGTCTTGTCAAGTTGTGATGAGTGATCTTGCACAGAGGGAGAGTGTGCATGCTCAAGTTGCCAGTCAGCTTGAGAGTGCCCTCAAGGAGCTTGATGAGTTCAAAGCTAGACCAACTCTTTTGGGTGCATGTTAGAAGTGCCCCAAGCTCACAGATGAATTGGAAGCTCAGTCCCTCAAAGTCAAAGAGCTTGAGTCCAAGTTGCTTCATGAGACTCGCTCTAAGGTCCTTCCACCACCCTGTGAGGTGTATGTCTCTCTTAAGGATAAGCTTGTAATCACTAGGGAGGAAAACAAAGCCCTAGTTCAGGAAAATGACTATCTTGTGTCTAGGCTCCAGAGAACCCTAGTGAGTGAAGAGAAGATTGAGAGTGATTTGGCAAGAGTGAAGGAGAGTGCTTCTAGATCAACCTATAACTTGGGTTTAGGATTTGAGAGGTGTGACAAGGAGAGTGAGAATGTGAGTAAGTTTGTACCTAGCTCTAGCTACAAGGATGAGGAAAACACCATTAAACCCACTAACACATACTATCCACCCAATCCAAAACCCTCCTTCAACCCAAAGCAAACAGAGAAGCCAAAACCCAAACCTGGAATGCAAACCAAGCCTAATCCTAAGGGTGTCTACATTTGCATGTTTTGTGGTCACAAGGGCCACTTGGATGAATTCTGTTATAGGCGTAAGAGGATTGAGAGGAAGCAAGCTGAGTTGACTAGGGATGCTTTTTATGATGATTTTGTTGACTTTCAGCCTCGCTCTTTTTCTCGTGCCTATCATCGACAGGATCATTCCTCATATGGCTTTGATTCATAAAACAGAGGCTTTGCGCAGCAGTGCTTTGGTGCCCCACGTTTTCCCCATTGTGGTGAGCATCACTCGCGTGGATTTGGCTTTTACACAGATGATTTCTATCCTCACAACTCAAGGTTTGAGTCGAGATGCTTTGACAGGCCACGTTTTCCCCATCGTGGTTCTCGTCCCATGCGTTCGAATGATAAAGTGCAAAGAACTGTGATGACTACTACCACTCGTATGGTTAAGTGCTGGATTCCCAAATGCTTTTTGACTAACCCCAGCACTGAGCCATCAACTTTCACTTCTCGTTCTTTGTAGGCAGCAGGTGGAGGCTTGGAGAACAAGTGGTTGATGGATTCCGGGTGTTCGCGCCACATGACCCGAAATGCAAAGTGGTTCTCCAGCCTCACTCCCTTGAAGCGTCGGGAGTATGTGACCTTTGGAGATGACAAGAGAGGAAGAGTGAAGGGAAGGGGCGCAGTAAAGGTAAATGAGAACTTCACTCTCAATGATGTTGGTTTGGTTGAGTTTCTCAAGTACAATCTCCTCTCTGTCTCTCAGCTTCTTGATGTTGGTTTGGAAGTGCGCTTTAAGTCGAATGCTTCTTGTGTTCTTGATTCGAGTGGTTCCTTGGTTTATGGGATTTCTCGCATTGGCAGAGTTTTTTAGGCTGATTTTGCTGGTTCTCCTGGTTCTCACAAGTGCTTGTTTGCTCAATCTTCTTCTGAGCTCTGGAAATGGTACAGGAGACTGGGTCACATGAGCTTTGACTTGTTATGTTGCTTGAGTGGCCTAGGTGTGATCTGAGGACTGCCTAAGCTCAAATTTGATAAGGATTTGGTTTGTGCTCCTTGATGTCATGGGAAAATGATTGCCGCTTCTCATCCACCAATCAATTTGGTGATGACTGAACGCCCTGGAGAGTTGCTTCATATGGACACTGTTGGTCCTTCTCGGGTTTGTTCAGCGGGTGGGAAGTGGTATGTTCTTGTGATTGTTGATGACTACTCTCGCTACTCTTGGGTCTACTTTCTTGAGAGCAAGGATGAAGTGTTTCATCACTTTTGGAGCTTAGCTTTGAGGTTGTTCAAGGAACTCCCTGGTGCATTACGAGCAATTCGCAGTGATAATGGCACCGAGATCAAGAACTCCTCCTTTGATGCTTTCTGTCTTGAGCATGGTATTGAGCATCAGTTTTCAGCACCTCGGGTTCCCCAGCAGAACAGTGTGGTTGAAAGAAAGAACAAAACCTTAGTGGAGATGGCCCGGACGATGCTCGATGAGCATAGGACTCCGAGGCGGTTCTAGGCTGAGGCCATTAACACTGCTTGCTATGTTTCCAATCGGATTTTCTTGCGCTCAATTCTTAATGTGACTTCTTATGAGCTGCGTTTTGGGAGAAAGCCCTCGGTTTCTCATTTGCGTGCCTTTGGTTGCAAGTGCTTTATTCTCAAGTGTGGCAATCTTGATAAGTTTGAGTCGAGATCCTCCGATGGAATCTTTCTTGGTTACTCTCTTCATGGTCATTCCTATAGAATTTTGAATTTGGAGACTAACACCATCGTAGAATCCTGCGATGTAACCTTTGATGAATCAAACTCTTGTGCAAGGAATGTGATTGAGTCTACAAGTGACAAGTAGACGAAGAAGAGCATCTTTGTAGAAGAGGACCTACAGGGCTTTGATGATGATGATGATGATTCACTTCATCTCTCATCTGAGCTTGTTCCTGCTGCTACCACTACTCCAGCAGAGGGTCCATAAGCTTCTACATCAACTTCAGCAGCTGTCGAGCAAGCTCCAGCTGTGGTTGAGGGGGAGGTACACTTTGAGAGAGAGGCTCCTCACCACATTCAGCGTCAACACCCACCTCAACAGATGATCGGTAATCTCTATGAGAGGACGACAAGGTCAAGGTCTGCAAATCTTGCTTGCTTTACCAATTCTCTCTTTGTTGCAACCTTTGAACCCTAGGATGTTGGACACGCACTATCTGATGAACATTAGGTTAATGCCATGCATGAGGAGTTGGAAAACTATGAGAGAAACAAAGTCTGAACCCTTGTAGAGCCTCCCAAAAATGTCAATGTCATAGGAACCAAGTGGGTGTTCAAAAACAAACATGGGGAGGATGGTGAGGCTATGAGAAACAAGGCTAGGCTAGTTGCTCAAGGTTTTAGCCAAGTGGAGGGCATAGATTATGGTGAAACCTTTGCTCCTGTTGCTCGCATAGAAGCCATTAGGATCTTGCTTGCATTTGCTGCCTCCAAGTGTATTAGACTCTATCAAATGGATGTCAAGAGTGCTTTCCTAAATGGTTTCATAGAGGAAGAAGTGTATATGAGGCAACCCCCTGGCTTTGAGCACCACAAATACCCAAACCGTGTGTACAAGCTTCAGAAGGCTTTGTACGGGCTAAAGCAAGCACCTAGGACATGGTATGCTAGGCTTAAGACCTTCTTGCTAGAGCGTGGGTATGTCATGGGGTGTGTTGATAAAACCTTGTTCACTCTCAAGCATGGCAATGACTTTCTAATGGTTCAGATTTACGTGGATGATATCATCTTTGGTGGTTCCTCCCATGCTCTTGTGTCTAGGTTTCAGGAAGCTATGGAAAGTGAATTTTAGATGTCGATGATGGGAGAGCTCACCTTCTTTCTTGGGCTTCAAATCAAGTAGTGCAAGCAAGGCACTTTCATACATCAAGCCAAGTACACGAAGGATCTCCTGAAGAAGTTCGACATAGTCAATGTGAAGCTATTGTCTACAACAATGTCCACTACAACGGCTCTTGACCCTGATGAAGACTATGAAGCGGTGGATCAAAGGGAGTACAGGAGCATGATTGGTTCCCTCTTGTACCTGACAGCGACAAGACCTGACATACACTTTACGGTGTGTCTTTGTGCTCGCTTTCAAGCTTCCCCAAGGGTGACTCATCGTAAGGCTATCAAGCGCATCTTCAGGTATCTCAAATACACCCTTGAGTTCGGTCTTTGGTACTCTGCATCTTCATCTCTTGATCTCATTGGATATTCGGATACGGACTTTGCTGGGTGTAGAATTGATAGGAAGAGCACTTCTAGTACTTGACATTTCTTGGGTACTTCTTTGATCTGTTGGTCTTCTCGTAAGCAGTCGAGTGTTGCCCAATCTACCACAGAGGCTGAGTATGTAGCTGCTGTTAGCTGCTGTTCACAAATCCTATGGATTGTATCTACCATGAGAGACTATGGGTTGACTTTTAAGGGTGTTCCACTCATGTGTGATAACTCCAGTGCCATACGCTTAGCCAAAAACCCAGTCCAACATGGTAAGGTCAAACACATCAATGTGTGATTCCACTTCCTGAGAGACAATGTTGAGAAGGGGGATGTTGAGCTCCAATACATTGATTCCAAAAACCAACTAGCTGATATCCTCACCAAGCCCCTAGATGCTTCGAGACATGCTTTTCTTCGGGGGGAACTTGGTGTTTGTCATCCCTATGGCATCATTTGAGGGGGAGTTGGTTTTCTCTTGTATATATGTATCTTACCATTTTCGTATTGCATCTCATATGTAATATATGCATTGGTAGATGAGCTTTGATTCTTATACTTCCTTGCATTTCTCTTTGCTATGATTGAGCTTGAGCTAAGTTGTGTGGATGTGATGGTAATCTCTCATTCTTAGATTTTCTAGATGGCCTGTTATAAACTCATGTGAGCAACTTGCTCACCATGTGTATAATTGCTTTTATCCTTGTTGAAGCTTGCATTGAGGCTAGTCTAGAGGATGTCTTGGCTTTGGCACCTAGTTTTTGTGAAATGGAAGGCTTTGCAAATGTTTAGCTCATGATGTAACATTGTGGGAACATGTGTTCCTTTTGCCGCAAAGGCATGCTCTTTTGTCTTGTCCATAATCCTGAAAAATCTGCTAAGTGCTTTGATCAAGAATTACTCAATAATGCTAAATCCAAACATTGTGACTTGAAGCCTTGGGGTGTTTGCCATACCTAGTCGTGCGACCCTCCGCATGGATAAGAGGACACATGAGGATAAACAATAATCACTTGATCAAACTGAGTCTCTGTTGCATATATGAGCGTTTGTAGAGCTCATTTTCTACGAGTCCTTGTTGCCCTTGTTGAGATTGAAACTGGCTAGATTCTTATGATTCACTTGGTGCTTGTTTTGCCTTGGATGGGAGTACTTACACATGTGGTGGCAGATTTTCTCATGATAAGCAAAATTTGATTCTATCTAAGCTAGTCAATCTTTCTACTAAGCCTATATAGCTCATGGTGTTTATGCCTTGCTATCTGTTTTTGATCTTTGCATGATTGGGAGCTATTGCCTTTACACTTCATGGCACTATGGTTATGGTTAGCAAAGTTAAATGCTTGTTTGCATAATTGTTGAAGCTCCTTAGGTTTGCATTTTCATGCATTGCATGTTTGCTTGTTCTTTTGCCTCTTTGATGAGTTCATTGCCAAAGGGGGAGAAAATTTTGGGGTCATGCACAAATAATGCTAAGAAACTCATATGACTCGTTTTGCACTACATGAGACATACCACAACTTGAGGGGGAGCATATCATGATCTTGAGCGGTTTCATGCACTTTTCACATTCTTTGCGTCTCAAGTCGCTTTCTTTGCCAACTCTTGGTTTTGTGATCCCTACTTGCTAGATGGCTTATTTACACCTTTTCTTTGGGTTTGGCCATTTGGATGTGCTTATTCGGCTTCGTATTTCAATCTCTAATCTTTGTGCATTTGGTGTTGTCAATGTACTCATCAAGGGGGAGATTGAGAAACCATGTGGATATGTGCCATGGTTTGCTATACTTGTGATGAGTAATTGACTTGAGCGGATTTGGTGTTTGAGTTGAAATGCGGGAATCTAGGGATTACATGGGTTTGCATATCATGGTTATGACTAACCAGAGTTGGTGGAGATATTGGTGATGTTGCAGGAGATGGGAAATGTGTTTGCTTGTCTCATGATGTGTAGGTCACTGGAGTCAACTTGGCGGTCAACAGCGAGAGGATCGGGCGCAAGTAGGGGACTTGGGGCCAGACGATCGGGATGCCGGGTGAAGTCAATGGTGATCCACACCGTACACGTGGAGAGGCAAGAAGCACGGACGGTTTCACGGTTGAGCCTCAAAACCGTGGTGGTGATGAAGATGGCGTGTTGACTAAGTCAAGGCAAACAGGATACCGGTGCAAGTGACAAGGGGGCCCGATGGACAAGGACTGGGAGAGACTTGCCGGTGGTCAGGATCACGGGACAAGGTGACACGCGTTAACATCGAGAAGTCGTGCTTTGAGAAGCATGCAAGGCGGTTTCCCGGTTTGGGCCTCAAAACTGGTGGCAGTGGTTGGTGGTGCACGTGGCACCATCATGGAGCTTGCTTCGAGATGAAGCAAAGACGTGAAGCGTCCGATGGCATTTGGGCGATGAGGTGAAAGATGGATGGTTATGCCCCCGGTGGTAGGTGGGTGTGTTATGTAGGTCAAGGGTAGAGTGGCCATGTGGACAATAGACCCTACGCCTATATAAGGAGAGGTGTGGCTAGTGGGAGAGGTGCCTCTTACATTAGCCTTGTGTTAGGACTCTATTCAAGTGCTAGGAGCGGACTTCATGTTCGAGAGGAGAGTAGTGGGTGTGTGAGAGACATCTCTTACTCTTCCAAATAGTGGGAGGAAGAGGGTGGCTTCCTAGCCTTGTACCTATGAATCTTGTAAGCACCTTTCTATGATATGAGAAGTATTTTCGTGCTCAAGATTTCCCTCTTCACTTGAATCCCGAAATTCCCTTTTTCTTATTTTCGAAAGCATTTTTGTGGTGATTTTCGATCTTACTTTTGGACGAGTTTTTGGCTCGGATTTCTTGAGAAACTTGTTGCTAGGATGAGCTAGGATAATCCTCTATGGATCCTTGATGGAATTATTGGCTCTAGCACCTTCGATTTGAAGAATTTCTCAAATTTCCCCTTTTTGGTGTTCTTGGCACGAGATCTGAAATTCGTGATGATTTCTTAAGCCAATTGAGTTGATCTCCTAGGATTAGGGTCGTGATGTGATGAGGATTCACTGGTCCAAAAATCGCATCATTTGGAGTTCGTTTGATTGAGTTTTGGAGAAGATTTGAGAAGATCCCGAGAGATTTTCTGTTCTGTGGGGGTCGACCGGCACTGCCCGGTGACCAGGATCGGCACTGCCGATTGGTCCAGTTTGTAGGTTCCTGTGCGACAGCATCCCGCATTGGCACTGCTGATAGGTGGGACCGGCACTGCCGATGATGTGCACCGGCACTGCCGATAGACGTGACCGGCACTGCCGATGGCAGGGATCGGCACTGCCTATTGGAGTTCAGTTTTGAACTGTTGAGGATTGCTTCTTCCCTTTTTGTTTCCGCTGTGTTTCTTTGGTGTGGTTGATCACTCCTAGGGCTAGTACACCACAAGTTGGTGTGTGTAGTCCTGGTGATCGATTTAGAGGTTGGCTTGGGTTGTATTTAGGATATAGGCCAAGTTCTCTTGGAGAATTTTATTTGGCTCCCATTCACCCCCTCTTTGGTCGCTTTCTCGGTCCTTCAGACACCCTAGCCTTAGATGTGCAAGATGCTCAAGTTACTCTCCACTAGCACTCTCAAGATATCCAATATCCTCTCCTAGTGCTCTACTCTTTTCCTCTTAGACCTTACCAAATCCTCTCAGGTATTCCACTGGCTAAGAGAGGTCTCCAAGACCCCAGCAACGAAGTTATATAGGCTCCCAACCTCAAACTAGCCGTTGCTCCAAGAAATTGCCTTTCTGGACATCCAGACCAGACAGTCCGTTCACTGCGTGACCAGATAGTCCGGTCACTATGGTAACGACTCTCCTAGCCGTTTGCACAACAGTGTCCAGGCAATTTCCTGTGCTGACCGGATTGACCGGTCAGTAGACCGGACCGTCCGGTCCATTTCTCTCTCCAGTCCAGGATCCTTTGTGCAAAGCTTCCTCACTACTCTGTGTGGAGCCACACAGACCGGACCGTCCAATCTGTAGACCAGACCGTCCAGTCTCTACAGCTCCCAGGCACAGACAGTTTCCTCGCTGCCCGCTAAAAGTCCCAGACAACTCCACATAGTGACCATACAGTTTGGTCTCCACTGACCCCTCTGTCCGGTCTCTATTTCCAGAAGCTGAAACTTGTCATCCTCGCTTGACTTTGTTTCCCGGCTTCTCCAAACAGCTCCTTGCCTTCTCCACTATCACCTAGTGCCTGTGATTTCACCGAGCAACCTTGCACATCACCGACTAGACATGACCTAAGAGAATGACCTAGACCCATATGGACTCAAAGCCCTAACAACTAGTCAAGTGTTCCAAACACTTGCACCATAGCTTGTTATTCGCTTTGATCCATCTCCGTCAACCCTTGGACTCCATCAAGTTCACAAGCCTCCATGCTTGTGGTCATTATCATCAATCGCCAAGGCAACCATCATCCATATGATTTGTAATAGAGTTAATAGATGATTCCTACATAGACAACACTCTTGTAGATATTAGCCCACAATTTCATAGTTGTCATCTATCACCAAAACATCCATACCTTGGGGATCCAATCACCAATGGTCATGAAGCTTACAATCTCCCACCTTTTTGTGATTGATGACAACCACTACTTAATCAAAAACTTGATCAATACATAACCAGGCTAAAGGAACAACACAAAAATCGAGAGAAACCATAACACCTTATGAGAGAAACGTATAAGGTCCTACTCAATCAAGCATCATCTAGAGATAGAAGGAAAAGAGTGAAAGGCATACTCTAGATGAAAATGCATGCATGTCATGGCAATATATTTAAGGAAAGCATAAGGACATGCAATGCAAGACATGAATGATGAGATGCAATAAGTTAGCATTTCAATGCATAAGAATTAAGAACAAGCATTCATCATCATGATATCATACACAGGCATACATGATAATTAATGAATACAAGGCACTACATATGAAAATGAACCAAGTGAGATTAAAATGAGTCAAACACAAGCGAATGAAAGCCATGACTCATCAAAATCCATGAACAATGAATAACTCCATCAAAATAATATCCAAATGTATCTATCTCCCAAAAACCTCGTATGCTCCCCCTAGATACAAGCTACTCTCGATCACACAGGATCACACTCCCACTCCCCCTAGACCTAGGATCTCTTGATCTCTTCTACCCCTTTGGCAACAAGCACCAAAAAGTGGAAAAGATGAACACCTACATGCTCGTGGTCGAAGGAAGTGGTGCAGTGATGTCCTTTGAAGGCTCTGCTCTAGGCTGCTCCTGAGCTGGATCCTGCTGTGCTCCCTGAGCCTGTGCCTCGTGAACATCCATCTGCTCGAAGAAGTCAAGGTCTACAGACGACTCAGACCCTCTATCCTATGTTGCTCGTGTGACTGTGGCAGTCTCTTGAGCTGAAGTCTGGAGAAGTATGAGATCTACCACATCCTGCTGAGTGATACCTCCATGACCGGTACCTGAGGAGTAAGCATGTTGACTGTAGCAGTAGGAAGGGAAGTTGTAGCTGTCTCTAGGGCGGGCTGGGAGTCTGCACGAGTAGTGTGCACAATCTCTAAAAACAAACTCCTGACCGGTACGTGCTGGGTGCTGGAGGGTCCTGCCATCTGCGAGGTCAACGAGTGAGAAGGTGAGACAAATAGCGCAGACAAAGAGAACGCTAATATGGGGGAGAACTGAGCCAAAGGAAGTGTCTGTCCTGCTCCCCCTATCGATAGAACCCCTGAGATAGACAACCCACTGGACTGAGCTGTCATCAAAGTTGTGAAGGGTCCTAGCTGAGTCTACAGCTGCTGGTACTGAGGGAACACTGAAGGTTCTGGCTGCTGACCAGTCTGCCTCTGGGTCAACTCTGTCATTTGTGTCATCAGGGTTTTAAGTAGTGCAGTTTGCTGCCTCTAAATCTTTGTCTGGCTCCTGATGACGTCCATCATCTGGCGTCTGTCCTTTGACACACTCTGAATGAACTCTCCCAGCCGTCCTGCAAGAGCTGTCATAGTGACAGCGTTCTCAGACTATGAACCTGTGGGCTAGGGAGGAGCTCCTGTACTGGCTAACTCAGGAATCACCGTCTCTGGCTGAGCTGCGTGCTCGTGAAGTACTGGTGACTCCTACTCCTCCTCTCCTGTCTACTGGCTAGAGGATGACTGTGATCCCCTGGGGACTCGAGGCACATAGCTGGTGGTGAACTTAGGGAATGCCTCGTACTTCTCCTCTGTCACTAGGCCCATCCTCCTCAAGAGATAGCAGATGTATGGACCACAGACCAAGTGACGTCCTCCAACCCTCTCGGAGATGACCTCCTCTATCTCTCCTATAAGCAAATCTGCCAAGTCAAAAATTTGCCTCCTCAGAATAGCTGCTACAACCCACTGGTGTAAGAGTATGAACTCCTCTCTGTTGCCAGACCTAGGGATGATAGTCCTGGTGACTATCGCTCTCACCACCTTGGCCTCTACAGTGAGTCTTGCAGGGCCTCTCTCAAAGCCTGGTGTGTGTGGAGGTGGGAAAGCAATTGACACTAAGTCATCTGAAGGTAGCTTCCCGTCCTGAGGTCTACGGGGTGGTGCAAGTGTACCATAGGCACTCCTGTAAAGCTGGAAGTCTGAAGCCAGGAGTCCTAGGTTAGCTATCAAATCCTTCCTGGTCACATGCTGTGGCTGCCCTCTGAGCAGGAACCAGAACTCTGAGCGGTCTCTGGCAACCTACAGTGTGGTGTAGAACTCTAGCACCACGTCTTCTCTGAACCTGTGTGGAGCAGTAATTAGCTCTGCTAGCCCTGGCAAGTACGTGAAGTACTGCTCCATCTCTGTGCCGGTGGCCCCCCTCATGACCTCGTAGGTAGTGTACTATTGTGGCACAAAAAGTTAGTCCTTGCCCTTCAGGCTAAGGTAACGTCTCAGGCCCTCTCTGATCCTTCTCTGGAAGCCAGTCAAGTACCTCTCTCCAGTAGCGGGGTCTCTGGGGACTGCAACCCACTGCTCGAAGGAGACCAAGCATAGCACCTTAAGGTCCTTTGCAGGAACCTTAAGTATATTTGGCTCTCTGGCTGCCTGTGAGCTGTCCTCTAGGGAACAGTCTGCTCAACCTGCTGCTAATGCTCCTCCTCCTCAGACTCCTCAGACTCTGACTCAGAAGTCTCCTCCTCTGACACCTCCTCCTTGGATTCCTCCTGTTGCTTCCTGGAGGATCCCCGCTCCACGGTTCTCGATGACATCTCCTGATGAGAAGCAGGAGTACGCTGCGGCCACGGCGGTGGAACGACTCCGACTGCAAGAGGTGGAGTCCTATGTCTGGTGCTCCTCCTGAGACCCTGTGTGTCACGAGGATGCTCTGCTGTCCGCTCAAGAATCAAATGGGAACCGGGTGTCCTTCATGACTCCTCCAAGACATCTAGGTGCCTAGCAACTCTCTTGGCTCTCTCTGACTCTGGGTCCAATCTCTGTCTCTTCTTGCCCTTTGGCTTCTCAGGCATCTTTTCCTTGCCCTTGTCCTGTCCTAATCCTGCCATAACTGCTGCTGCAAACTGTTGTCACTGCACGCACAAAGGAATAGATACGATGAGCATCGACCCTAAAACATCTACAAGCAAAGCACCGCTAGAAAAGAATACGCAATAGAAATCCTAGCACTAAATGAAGGACATGATCACTAAGCAAATATGCAACATAACAACAGTGATCATTGACTATGAGTGGCTGGTGCGAGTCATCTAGTGTGCAGTCAAATTATGAGCAATAAAATCTAACTCTAGACTAGACAGGAGACAACCCTAGACATGCAATTAATAGATAGGCAATGGAATTAATTGCAGCTAGGTTGAGTCAATTAGCTAATTAATGCAACTAATCATGGATAGTCAATTCAATTTCATCAATTGAAGCTAACTACTCAAAATTCAGGGCATTTTGATGAAAGGAGTGAATGGCACGATACCCTGAGGAAATGTCAAAATCAACCACCAAAGAACTCCTAGCCGATCACCTCAAAGATGGAACTTTTGAGCTTGCCGGCTATGGGGGAGTAGGGAAAAGGTGCAAACTTTTGCCCTAGCCTCTCTGGACTTGACTAGCGCACGCGCGGGGAGCAGTGGAGGCACGTCGACGGTGGCGCTGTGTCAGCAATGCTTGGATGTAAAGCAAACGACGATGACGGCAACGGCTTTGAGCAGTGGTGCTGGAGCTCGGACATGGCGCGAGAGCTGGCGGCGCTGCGGCGGTTTGCACGGGAAGGGTGAGCGGCGGCGAGCACAGAGAAATGGGCGCATGCCCGGCTAGGTGGAGCTGCACGGTGGCGTGGGATGGCGGCATCGGCGAGGCGGGATGAGAGCGAGAACTCGACATCGAAGATGAATAGGGAAAAGTTGAACCGATTTTGACCTAGGTCAAATAAACATCGACGGCCAAGATCCAACCAAGGCAAGATCAACGGCTAAGATCTGGAGCTGCATCGCACGATCAAGCCTAATGACCGGAGGGTACGGTCTCTAGACCGGACTATCAGGTTAGTTTAGGGTCTGCACGCCTTTGAGCAGACCGGACGGTATGGTCTCTAGGACCGGACTGTCTGGTCTCTATGAGGAATTGTGCCCAGTGCCACTGACCGGACTGTACGGTCCAGTGATCGGACTGTACGGTCACCATCAGAATTTTGCTGAAACAAGGAATTTCTACATTTTCCAAGTGCCCTCGCTAAACACACAAACAAATACTGCACTTGGAAAATAGAGGAAACTCTCAAACACTCCTTTTCAAATAGTGGCTCTTTATGGCCTTAGAATGTTCGCAAATGCCAAATGAAGGATCGAGCAAATAAGAACCAAGGCGAATAAGAACCAAATGGGTATGTATGAGCCTTAGTCCATGAACCGCACGAGTAGATTTAACCTCAGAGTTCATAAGAGCTTGCTCAATGGGCATGAAGCACAATCCTTTCCTTTAGTCACACTTATGGAGATGTAATCTCATATAGAACATGAGGCACGAATATCTCCAAGTAGGACAAGCCTCCTTTGTGTTTCCTATATGATGCATACAACAAGCATTTTACATATACAATGAAAGTAAACATGCCATGTGAATGCAAGCAATATTAAAAACATGACACAAAGGAAACCTAACAATGTCAAGTTTGAACCGCTCCCAAGCTTACTCACTATAAGCCATGCCCTTGCCTTGAGAGAAGTCAAACCACCATCTCAAGCACTCCCCTTACTTATAGCTATCTTGGATGGGTTAGACATTGATTAATTTTTATGTGTTTTTCTTTTAGTTATTTACACATGCATGGATGCAAAGCATACTAGTCACAAAGGAGTCCTAATTATGATGCAATGCAAAAGAGAAAAAAACACACTACAACTACCAGGAACAAACACGGTTACCTCCCTCATGAGTAGATAGGGCATTGAGGTCCATGTCACTTGTGGTGGACTTTACATGATCTTCATGAAAGCGCTCGGTCCACCACCGCCACCATCTAGGTCTTGTTCTTGAGCACCCAATTGTATGTAGCCGATCTCTTAAGATCAAAAATGCACTTAGGCACCCATATGCTCTTCACCTTCCTCTTCTTGTTTGGTGGTCCCAAGGCCTTAGCTTTCACTTTGCCATCCTTGTTCCTAAAAAGCTTGAGATGTGTGTTCTCATGGAACAAGTTAGCGTTAGGCAAAACAATGGAACTTCTCACCATGGGACAATCCTTGATGGTGTGGCCATCCTTGCAACACCTCTCGCAATAGTAGTCGTTGGCGAGAAGGGGTTTGATCCATACGGGGATGGAATCACTCGTCCCTATGATGTCGATGGCGGCGGGATATGAGCCAAGTCCTCGATGGGAGACATTGTTCACAAGGTTCCTCCCAAGAATCTCCTTGTGGATGGCTCTACCACATGTGAGTCTCTCAAAGCCGTCCATCACCATCTTCCTCTCTTCCTTGAGCTTGTGATATTCCTCCAAAACAAATGGCTCAAGAGAAGAAACCTCAACCGAGGTGGGTAGTTCATCACACATAGTAGAAGCATCACTCTTTGATGAAATAGAGGAGGGAGAGGCAAGGTTCTCAACATTGATGGCCTCGTAAGTGATCTCAAGGGCCTTGTACTTCTCATGAAGCTCTACATAACCACCCTTGAGTTTGTCATAACTCTTGTTTAGGGCCTCATGAGATGTGACAAGGTCCTTGAGCTCACTCTCAAGCTCACCAACACGGTACTTAGCCAACTTACACTCTTTTCTTACCACATCCAGCATTTTGGATTTCTTGAGTCGATGTCGTGAGCTTGCTGAAGCATACTCCAAAGCTCGGCACATGAAAGCTCCTCATCATCGCTATCATCGCTGCTCTCATCCTCACTCTCCCCAAGTTGGCTCACGACCATGAGGCACGTGGGAGGTGGAGGAAGAGCTCGTGGAGGTGTGGTCTTGATCATGGCTAGGCCGACCACTTCTTCATCACTTGAGGAAGAGGACTCATCACTTGAGTTATCACTTGTCCACTCTCCAACAAGGACCTTGCGAGAGAATTTCTTCTTGTAGTATTGAGATTTGCCTTTGCTCTTGTCCTTGTTGAAGTGCCTCTCCTTCTTGTTCTAGGCCTTCGGGTCTTCATCTTCTTCTTCACTTGAATCTTATGACTTGAATGATTATTTCTTGGGCTTTGGGCACTCTCGGACAAAGTGATTCTTTGAGCCACAATTGAAGCACTTGCCCCTTGACTTGGAAACAAACTTTTTCTTGAAGTTCTTCATCTTCTTCATGAGAAGAGCCAAGTCCTCGGTTAAGTCACCTTCATCATCATCTTCTTCATCATCATCCTCAATGATTACCTTCTTCTTGTTCTTCTTGGCCTTGCTAGATTCTTGCTTGTTAGCCGGTAGAGCAAGGTTGGATGGTTGAGGATCATCCAACCCTAATTGGTAGCTCTCGAATATGGTGATCTTGCCAAGTACATCCTTCATGGTCTTAGTCTTGAGGTCACCTTGCAAGATGAAGGTGATGATGGACTCATACTTGGGGTCCTTGAATAGCCTCAAGAATCTTCTTATCACCTCAACGAACTTCATCTTGAAATCATCCCCAAGTGCATTGATATCCTCCACTAGAACATGAAAATGAGAATGAATAGTGTTAACTCTCTCATGTGGCAATCTAGTGAAGTTATCATACTTGTTCTTCAGCATATAGTATCTCTCTTCTTTGACATCACTGGTGCCCTCATAGAGCGCCTGAATCTTAGTCCAGAGACCATGTGCTGATGAACTAGCATCTAGCTGAGCAAAAACATCCTTAGAGATGCAAGCAAACAGAGCATTCTTGGCCTTACCATTACACTTAACATAATCAGGCTCAAGTAGGTACGCATTTGCATCGGACTCGTGAGTGACCGTCCACATCCCTGGATCAAGGGATTGAAGGTAGGCTTGCATGCGAGCCTTCCAATAAGCATAGTCCTCACCATTGAATATGGGAACATTCCCTGCCTGTTCCAGCATCCTTACTCAAGGTGGTGAAGCCTCAAAGATGAGCACTTGGCTCTGATACCACTTGTAAGGACCGAAGGCATACCGAGAGAGGGAGGTGAATTGGTAAGCCGCTCATGATTCCAATTAATTCAACTTCCACTAATTGAGTCTAATAATAGAAGTAAACTAAACAATTCTAGTAGGCCAAGACCCTACACATGCTAGTGTTCATGATAAGATAAAGTGTGGAAGCCAATCACACTAGCCTATGCAAGCCACAATTCACCCTAGTCGCTAGAGCAGACAATTGCAGAATAGTAAAGAGAGGGTCATGAAATCCTCATGATTTTTCCCGAGGTCTCGGAAGGATGGCGCCTTCCTCTACTCCTTGTTGGACCACTCCCGCCGGAGTCCCGGTCCCTCCTGCCACAAAGTGGAGTTCTCGCCCACGAGCCCGCAATCACTCCTAGAGTGAAGACATGGTATGCTTCACCGCTGTACAAAGCACAAGCTCGCCTCCCTCAAGAACTTGCCAAACTCCCTGAGCAAACGTGTGACGGCCTTCACAACTGATCATGATAGGGTCGATCACCGACACCTAACCGGTCTAGGTCTCACCATAGACCAAGAGTAACAATCTAGATCACACCCTCAAGGACACCCTAGCCTTAGACGTGCAAGATGCTCAAGTTACTATCCACTAGCACTCTCAAGATATCGAATATCCTCTCCTAGTGCTCTCCTCTTTCCCTCTTAGACCTTACCAAATGCTCTCAGTTATTCCACTGGCCAAGAGAGGTCTCCAACACCCCAACAACGAAGTTATATAGGCTCCCAACCTCAAACTAGGCGTTCCTCCATGAAATTGCCTTTCTGGACATCCAGACCGGATAGTTTATTCACTGCTTGACCAGACAGCCCGATCATTCTGATAACAGCTCTCCTAGCCGTTTGCACAACAGTATCCAGGCAATTTCCTGTACTGACTGGACTATCCGGTCAGTAGACCGGACCGTCCGGTCCGTTTCTCTCTCCAGTCTAGGTGCCTTCATGCAAAGCTTCCTCGTTGCTCTATGTGGAGCCAGACAGACTGGACCGTCCTGTCTGTAGACTAGACTATCCGGTCTCTACAGCTCCTAGGCACAGACAGTTTCCTCGTTGCCCGCTGAAAGTCCCAGACAACTCCACATAGTGATCGTATAGTCCGGCCTCCACTAACCCCTATATCCGGTCTTTATGTCTAGAAGCTGAAACTTGTCATCCTCGCTTGACTTCGTTTCCTGGCTTCTCCGAACAGCTCCTTGGCTTCTCCATTGTCTTCTAGTGCCTGTGATTTCACCGAGCAACCTTGCACATCACCGACTAGACAAGACCTAAGAGAATGACCTAGATCCCCTTGATAGTCCGGTTTTCCCTATGGACTCAAAGCCCTAACAACTAGTCAAGTGTTCCAAACACTTGCACCATAGCTTATTCTCCACTTTGATCCATCTCCATCAATCCTTGGACTCCATCAAGTTCACAAGCCTCCGTGCTTGTGGTCATTGTCATCAATCGCCAAGGCAACCATCATCCATATGATTTGTAATAGAGTTAAGAGATGATTCCTACATAGACAACACTCGTGTAGATATTAGCCCACAATTTCATAGTTTTCATCTATCACCAAAACATCCATACCTTAAGGATCCAATAACTAATGGCCATGAATCTTACATGGATTTCGAGTGCGGTGATGCCTTCGGTGACGGGGACGGGGATGGAGATCTGCTGGTGACAAGTTTTCAACCACTCCGATGTGGCCGCCTCGTCGGCTGTGAGGAGTTTGGCTCAACTTCTATTACGTCCTCCCCTTACTCAGGCAAGGTGGAGTTAAAGGGGACCCTGCATGGTAGGTTTCCATGGCTTATTAGGTCCCATCGTGTTCGTCCGCAGCGGCATATGTAGGAATGAGGCCAGAGAGAGGCGTCGGGTCGGACTCCCCGCTGGTAGAGGGGTCCTTAGTCCCATGAGGCAGCTCCAGCAACAGCCATATGGCGCGGCCAAGCTGCTCGCCTTCTTTGTTGGGGGAAAAGTCCGGCCTCAATATGAGGGCATCTTTCCCCGATGACGAAGCATGACAGGCACTTCACTTTGTATGTAGCCACGGAGATGCAGGTATCGCCTTTTCCTCTGTAATAGACCTCCCAGGTCGACTCTTTTTTCTCGTTCTCTTCATTTCTGAGTCGTTGGGACTCGCCTTTGTAAAGAGGGGAGAAAGGGAAATAGTTTTGTATAAGTCGGACTTACGTGGTCTTGTTACTCAAGGAATAAAGGGATGTGACCCCATCGTTGGGTCTCGTTTGACAATGCAGACCATCTCGTCTCTGCTCAATACGGAAGAAACAGTCGAGGGATCGTTTTGGCTCTTTCGTTTTCTCCTTCCTTGTTCCATTCATGGGATAAAGGATAGAGTCGAGCCATGTTTTTGCCTCGGTGGCAGAAACACGGTTGCTCGGTGAGCTGCTATCGAGTTCGTTCGAGTGAGAACCCTGGTTCCCCGTCCACGGGGTCCCAGTGGACCAGCTGGTGGTCGATTTAATAAATCCGTCTTTCCGACCCGACTGGTTGTCACGACCATTCAATAGGTCGTGATGGATAGCTGCCTATCTCCGGGGAGATACCAAAGGACGGGTCAGCACATGACTCAAATGCTACTTTGCGATGCCCACGACCATTGGGGGTCAGGGTATTGGTCGCTGGGTGTGCCCATCGCTCATGCCCCTCGCTCTGTTTTGCGCTCTCGGCGGTTGTCAAACCCCTTCACGAGGCCAGCCTTAGAACCATGGCATCGTCGGGCCATTGAGGTAGTTTTCGGCTCCTTATCCCGTCTTACTTGCATCGCCCGTCCCCTGGTGTGGTCGTGCGACTTGCCTGATGCCTCGTTTGTCCTCACCCATCAGAGGAGCTCGACGTAACGTGGCCTAGTTGGTGGGACCTGCCTGCCCTACCTATCTTAGAGCTCAAAGAGCGGCGCGGGGCTTGGATAGGACCCGCATGGCCATCCCCACTTCCCAAGTGAATAGAGGGAGGTTGAACGAAAGCGATTTACCTGGCACTTGCGTCGTGGTGGTGCTGAGAAAGGCACGTGGCCATTCCATCTTCCATGTCACAGTACCGAGGGAGCGTTTCTCCATTGTAGTGGAAGTAGTAGTGGGGTCCGCGGTGCACAGGGCCATTCACGGAAGCCGAGGAGTTTTTGAAGTGGTGGGTGGAGTGGAGTTATGGAGGTGCGTGGGATGCCACGTCCGCGCGCTGTGCGTAATGGGGAGTTAAGAGACTCTTTACCTGATGGGTGATGGGCGGATTTCCCGCAGTCAATTCTAATAGTGCTTCGGGTGCAGCCCCCTATTTAAGCCCTTTGACACCGAGTCCTCCTTCTTCCTTCCACTCGTTTTGCTTCCACGCTTTTGCCTCCTTTTATTCCTCTCTGCTCCTTCCTACCGCCGCCTCGCCACCACCATGTCGGTGTTTTCCTGATAAATGGTGATGAAGAAGGAGCTAGAGGGACTAGTCCAGGCCGGGCTCCTCACCCCCTCACCGTGGTGGTGGAGTGGATCGTGCCGGGGAATGAGCTGCGGCTGGAGCCCCCGATGGGCTATGTAGTGTCATTCATCCCCTTCCACGAGCGCAGGCTTGGAAGGTCGGCACATGACTTCCTTAGGGCGCTGCTCCACCACTACGGGGCGGAGCTGCAACATCTGAACCCTAACGAGATCCAACATATCTCGGCCTTCATGGCCTTGTGTGAGGTACATTCAGATGTGTTCTCTGACCACCCACTCAGAGTGGCACAAGAAGTGGTTCTACCTACGCAACGAGGAATCGCACCCTCTCCCGGGTTCACTGGGCGCGACATCGCTGAGGCCCCGAGCTGTTGGAAGTAGGGGAAGGGAAAGAGCGGGAAGAATGGATCGGGAACTCGCTCACCGCCGTCACCCACCTGAAGAGGTCAGGCCTCGATAGCATGGGAGTTGTCGGGAGGTACCACAAGAGGCGGTTCACGCCGCTGTGGAACCGCCAGCTCCCGATGTTCCTCGTTGACGGCGGTAGCCACGCGGTGCTGGACAACATGATGGCAGAGGAGCTATTACCCGACGCCAAGGTGGTGAAGCAGGTGAAGGCGGCACTAGATCCGTCCGCGCTGGCCTGGCCCGTTCCGGGCACACCACTGATGTGCCCCGACCCGCAAGCGATTGATGTGGTAAGGATTTGTACTCTCTTGCTGAAATGTTGTCTTAGTTCTTCCTCTTCCTCATTCTGATCGTGATTTGACTTCGATATCCTTTTCTCACTCCCTCGCTTTTAGTCCTAATGGGTGTGCTTCATCTGGACCCCCTCCCTCCGATTGCCAGAGGGGAGGGTCGATTGGGCCGCCAACCATTTTAGGGACATGGAACAGCGAGAGGTCAGGCGGGAGGTGAGGAAGAAGAAGGATGCTGACATTCGAGCCAAGCTCAAGTAGGAGGAAAGCTCGAGGCAGGCTGAGGCGCCTCCCCGCAGGATCGAGGTCCCGACGGTGCTGATAGCGCAGACACTTGATAATACAACATTGGTCCAAATTTAAGTAGAATATTACAATAATTCGATGGTTCAGAGTGCAGCGGATTTAATACAAGTTCATAATGTTTTGAAAACAGCGGAAGCAATTAACGTAAGGAACTACGAGCTCGACGATACAACGTAGCGATGATCCCTGCCCGGAGAATCATCACCCTAGCAGCACACACATCACTGCGGCGGCGAGTCGGACTCCCAGTGGGCAGTCCAACCCTCGGGGACTTGCACGTCCCAAGGCATCACATTCTCAGGCAATTCAATCTCTTCATGACCTGTAAACAACGATGGCACAAAGCCTGAGTACTAATTACTCAGCAAGACTTACCCGTCGAAAGACCTAGACATGCAAGGCTCTAGCAGGGTAGCTCGTTTGAAAGGGACTTGCACTAAGCAACCTATTAGTTCTATCGAGTTTTATCGAGCCATGTTAATTGGGTGAAACAGAATGTAACTTTAGTGGGACTATATAGGATAATAAAGCCAATACAGGGTGACAGCAGTACAAAGGTATCAGTAGAAGTAATCAACATAAGGGGCAATAATCAACTTTCAAGATGCAACTACGTGACGACTCAGTGACCAAGCGGTGCTCTTTACTGCGAGTGACAGCGATTGCAATCGATTTTACACCAGCTGGGAAAAACCCGAAATACACGACACATACGCACCAATTAAGGTCGTATATGGCAACCTTTCACAAGGACGAAAAACAACTTGGTCCGGGTCCAGTCTCAGCGAGTGGGCATGCCGTTCTGCCAACAGTACTTCGTGGTATGAACCGCCCACTCCAGCAGCAGAAGGGTCAACGACCACTGTACTGGGTATCGTCCGCATTGCCGCGTCAATGCTACATCAGTTTACTAGTACCCATGGACTAGCATATATTCGGTACTGTTCAATACTTGACCAAGGGGCCGACCACGGACGGGTCCTAGGTTTGACAAGGCAGGGCTACCGCAGTCAACACCCATGTATTGCTGCAAACCTACACATGCATCTTCCCTGCCCGATCATAACAGTAAAATAAACTTCTTTTAGGTTCCCGTTCCAGTGGTCAAGTTCACTTCTTAATGATAATGTCTACCGAGACTCTTAGTCACTAAGCGTAGCGACACAGTACCGTTCTATCATAGTTCTAATGACAAGCAAGGGTCATTTGGGGTCATGCAAGGTGGATTTCCAATCAACTCCTATGACCTAATGCATCAGACAATCATAGACGTAGCAGTGACATAAACTAGCAAACTTTATAATTGGGCAAATGCAAACCGGGGCTTGCCTGGATCGATGTTGGTGTTAGCAACTACAACGTCTTGCTCTTGGGGTTCAGGGTCCTGCTGAAGATCTTCCTGTTCCTGCTCCGGGTTGTTGTTGCCTATATGATAGAATTGAACTGTCGGTATTACCACAATACCGTAGAATGCAATGATATGATGCACAATGTCTTTAATCTTGATTAATATTATTATTATGTTCTCGAAGCCATATGCTTCAAAGAAACCCTTTAGAGTTTCACGATTTTATGTGTGTTAATCAATTATTTAGAGTTGTTATAGTACTTCCAAATAATTGAGCACTTACATTAGTAACCAATTGATTTTGATGTGGTATGATTTAACATGGTCAGGGGCATAAGTGAATTGTATTTTTACCAATTTACAGTCCCTGGATATAATTACTTTAATTACTAGCAATTATTGAAGTTAAATAGGGGTATGAGCAATTAATTTAATTTAATTAAGTAAACTTAGGTTTCTGGACTTATGCAATTTACTAGGCACAGAGGCTTGTGTGAGAGATTTTTGTGCCAAGTGGCAAGGGCCAATTAATTATAAAATAATTACTAGAATTAATTTTAATAAACACACTAAATAATTTCCAGAGCCAAAAATAATCCATATTTTATCAAACCAAAATTTGTGGTGGTAGATAATCATATTTCTATTGAGCATGCCAAAAATCAGGATTTAATTTTATTCCTAGGATTTCTGGTGAATTAATTAGTGTTTAAGCAATTAAATGGATTAATAAAAATACATGTACAGAGACTATGATTTATCATTTTACTAAAATAGAGCTCTAAAAGATGAACCTAACAAATTTTGGTTGGGCTTCATTAGAGTTAAATTCCATTTTCTAGGAGTTTTCAAAGTTTTATGCATTTTTCTGGAATTTTCCTGGGTATTTTGGCTTTTAGGGGGGTGCCACGTCGGAGCCACGTGGATGCCAGATCAGGGCCACGTAGTAGCCACGCAGGCGCCAGTCAGACGGCCAATGGGCACGCCGGAGCTGGGCGGCGTTCGGCCGGAAGCTCGCTGTCGCGGCCGTGCTAGGGCAAAACCTCGCCGCGGAAGTTCGAGAACGATGAGCGAGACTAAGCGAAACACGTGGTGGGGTTCACGAGGTGGGCAACTCACCGGAGCCGGCCGTCGACGAGTAGCCGCGGAAATATGATGTTCGGTGGCGACGCGGGAATGATGCAGGGCACGAAACCGGAAGCCGTCTTCTCCCAAAGCTTCACGGGGAGGTGTAAGTCGCCGGCATCGAGTCGATGTTTACAGAGGAGGGCCCTAGCATAGAGCTCGTCGTGGAGGCGGCTCGGTTTTTTTCCGATGCCAGAGCAGAGCCGGGGAAAATCGGAACTGCCGGGAACCTCGTACGGGAGACAAGGAGAGGGAAAGTTAGGCGGGTACCGCATTGAGTTGCATAGCCAGAAGACAAGGATTTAGGCGACGAGACTCACCACAGTTAGCCAATTGCTCGACCTCGCTGCCTAGACCAAGGGACGACATGAGCTCGCCATTTCTCCAAATTCTTGCAGCTCCACCAAATACTCGCGGAAAGACTTGGAAGGGGACTCTTAAGAGGGTGTGCGAGGCTCTTGGTGCCTTGGTCTGGTGTCGGGAAGCGGTAGAACAACAGCGCGTTAAGCTTCAAAACATGCGGCCATGGTGGTGCGGAGCAAAGGAAAAGAGGCGAGAGGGAGTGATAGAGCAGAGAGCGAGAGAGAGTGGTTCTTGTGAGCTTGCGGTTTCGCTATCAAGTTGCGGAGAGATAGGAGTGAGTGGGGGGAGGCGGGAGCAAAGAGGGCGGCGAGAATTGAAGTCCTTTCCGGTCGCGGCGATGGCGTGCAGAGGGGGAGAAGGGGAGGTTGGGCGAGCTCGCGGCCGAGGCAGAGGGATGTGACCGGGCGGGGCAGTGAGAGGTCAACGGCGCTGTAGCACGCGCGGTTCCGAGGTGAGTGAAGGCGGCCCGGGCGGTGCGCCGGCGTTGGCAGGGGGGGAATCGGCGGGAATCGGCTCCGCGCCAGTGAGAGGCAAGAAGAAGGGAATTTTATGCTGCACCCCCTGATCTTTCAAGATCTTCACAATGAGGTCCCTGGTCAAAGCTGATTTTCCATAATTCTAAATAAAATAGCTAAGAGTTTCCAAAAATAGTGAAATTTGGTGGGTGGGCTATTTAAATAGTGGGGAACACTTTGGTGAATTTTAATTGAAATTTTTTTATAAACATATTTTTAGAATTTAATAATTGCCTTAAATAGATACTTAAGCATTACTTAATTAATTGTGGCTTTTGCAATTTAGATAAAATGCTCAATAAATTCATATAATTCTAATTTATTATTATCATTCTGATTATGAATTTACTTGTTATATGTTATATAGAAAAATTTTAAATGGCTTTATAATTTGGTTGCAGGGTTTTTATTTTTCCTAGAATTAATTCCAAATTTTTGGGAGGCTTCCCTACTTCATGCTATCCTTTCTCATATCCTTGTGCTTCTTATGCTTGTTAATTGGATTGGGACACCTGGGGTGTCACACAGGCGCTGTGAGAGGAGAAGGAGCGGTGGGGTGAGAACCTGAACACCCCATCGACTAAATTGACTGAGGAGGAGGACTCCGACGACTCGGAGGGTCCGAGCGGGTTTGAGGACTCCACCTGGGATGACGACGTCGATGGCGCTGACATCAGGGAGAACGTCAGTGATGATGGTGACGATGACAATGACGACGATGATGACGTTGGTGGTGACATCATGTTGGCGGCCGGCCTTGGCTACGTGCCCTTCACGTGACCGACCCTGGGGATGGGGTCGTCCCTAGTCTCGTTGGCTTCCGTCGGCTCGAGCGTGCTGAGTCGACCTGAATCGGTTGAGAGCCTCTTGTCGCTGGCATCGGCCGGGCATGTCCCCGTTGCGTCGACCCTGTTGGCCGGATCTCCCATCCAGGGGGTGGTCGAGTCAGCACGGGCCGAGACGACAGTTACGGCCATCACACCCAAGACCGCGTCCCCTGCCGTGGCCAAGGAGAAGTGTCTAAATGAGGAGTCAGAGGGTGGCGACATGCCCGTCGGGAAGCATCAGGCCTTGGGCCAGGATCCTTGCTATCCGAAGCTGTCTATCATGAAGCAACTGAAGGTGGGCATCACAGAGGAGGCGCGGGCATGTGACACGATAGATTCTGCTGCCGAGGACGCGAGCACGGGACACGATGGCTGCCACCATGGAGGAGGAGCAAGCATGTTCCACCACGGCGGCCACCATGGAGAAGGCACGAGCGCGTGACGCCGCGGCTGCCGCTATGACCAGAGCGAGCTCGGAGGTGGCCATGCCTTTGGCGGTGACCGTGGTTGCCGGAGGTGCTGTTCCAGCGGGCGCTGCAGCGGGCTGGGATGATGAGACCGTCGCCTTGGTACATATCAAAGTGAGGGACTTCTCTATGATTGGCGCAGGGCTTGCCGCGAACGCCTTCGATAGCGGAGCCTCGCCTTTGTCGATGGAGGAGCGCACGTTGCTGAAGGGCGAGCTCCAATTGATGGAGGACTTATGCAGCCTCGCCAAGCTTCGTGTCTTCGTCGCCTACCGGGTGTTGCAAATTGAGTGTGAGGCCTCGGTTGCGGCGTCCCACCGAGCCTTGGCTGATGCCCATCAGGAGCTCGAGGAGGAGTGTCGGCTTGGGGAGGACCTTAGGACGTGACTGTCTAAGCTGGAGGCCTCTCTGGAGCAGGCCGGCAGAACGGTGGATGACCTCGCCCTCACTTAAGAGAAGCGGGATGAGAGGTGGCGTGAGCTGTGTTCGGCGCTGAGGAGATCAATAGGTTGCATCTGGCACTACAACAGGAGAGGTAGCACCGCGAGGAGGCAGAGAAGGTGGCCCAAGACTCCGCCACGGCCGCCGCTAGTCATCCGTCACAGCTGCAGAACTCCCGTAAGAGGGAGGAAGGTAAGATCTTTTTTGCATTTGTTTTCCTTCTCTTGTTCCATTTTGTTTCGCCTTGTTGACTTTGGTGGATGTTGTGTAGACCTCGGGTCTAGGCTGGCGGCGGTCGAGGGCTTGCTCCACCAGGAAGTCGAGATGGGAGGCGCACTTCGCACTCTGATGGGCCGGGCCACGCGAGACCTTCAAGTGGACCTTCCCCCTGATGCCGCCCCTGTTGAGCTGGTCGGGGGGCTGATGGAGGCGAGATGCGAATAGATTCGGCGGGGTGTGCACTTCGGTGTGCGCCTTGCCTTTAGCATGTTTGCCACTCACTTTGACTTGGTCGAGGCTGAGTTCGAGGCCCTGAGCGCAGGCCACGTTGAAGGGCACACCCCTGAGCAGATGGAGGCAATCCGGGTACACACTGCCCCCCATGCCGATATCCTGGCTCGTGCGCACGAGGAGGATGTGCTTCCTAGAGCTGGGGAGGAGAATTAGTCAGTAATTGTTTTTAGTTATCCTAGTCGTTTTGGTGGGTCATCATGCCGATGTAATAATTTAAATTCGAGCTGGTGCTTGCCTACTTTCGTTGGCCCATGGTGGCCTTAGACAATTTTAATTCAAATATGGTTTGCTTGAAATGTTGGGCCTTTTTCTCTTTTGTTTTGATTTTTATGAAGTTTGAGTCCCCACGCCCCTTGAGGTTTGGTCGCATCGGTGATCGCTGTTGTCACGGTCGCTGGGGCTAGCATGACGTTGCGCCATCCGACCGACTTGACCATGAACCCGCCTTGCACATGACTTACTTCGCTTGTTGCCATAGTGAGCCTCAAGGTCCAATGCAGTTTTGAAAGAAAAAAGGGAAAGAACCGTGGGGTGTCGTGCCCCTTGTAGCCCCCGAGTGACACCCGACGCCTGGGGAGGGGTCGGGTGTCGCTTGAGAGTGAGCGAAGGGTGCAAAGAGTGCATGAAATGGAATGCTAGGGATAGAATTTACGTAGCTGCAAAATGTTCCATGTGTTCTTGAGCTCATCGCCATCCATGGTCTTCAGCTTGTAGGTGCCGGGCCGGAGGACTCGGGAGATGACGTACGGTCCTTCCCAAGGCGGCGAGAGCTTGTGCCGACCCCTGTTATCTTGAGCCCTGCACAAAACAAGGTCATGCACAAGTAGGCCTCTATCCCTCATGTTTCGGTCGTGGTAGCGCCGGAGTGCTTGTTGGTACTTGGCCGAATGGAGGAGCATGATGTCTCGCGCCTCATCTATTTGGTCTGGTACGTCTTGGAGCGCCGCCTCGTTGCCGTGCTCGCTGTGCGCTTGCACTCATGGCGCCCCATAGTATAAGTCGGTGGGTAGGATTGCCATGAACCTGTAGACCATGAAGAAGAGCGTGAAGCCCATCATGTGACTCTTGGTCGTGTGCAGGCTCCAGAGCATGGCGTGCAACTCGGCTACCCACCAACCACTGAACTGCTTTAGGTGGTTGAAGATGACAGTAGGGTCGAAGATTCGTGGCTTCAACCCTTGGAGGATCATGCCATTCGCTCGCTCGACCTAGGTGTTTGTCTCGGGGTGAGCGATGGCGGCCCAGTCGCCACGGATGTGATAGTCGTTGCAAAACTTCAGAAATTTCTTCCCCGTGAGTTGCGTCCTGTTATCGGTGATTATGGAGTTTGGGACCCCAAATCGATGGATGATGTCGAGGAACAACTCAACCGCCTCTTCAGACCGGATCTTTACTAACGGGCATGCTTTGATCCACTTGGTGAACATTTTGACTGTGACAAGCAAGTGGGTGTAGCCCTCGGGTGCCTTTTTAAGTGGTCCAACTAGATCCAAGCCCCAGACTGCGAAGGGCCATATGAGAGGGATCGTCTGAAGGGCTTGAGCTGGAAGGTGTGTCTAACGGGTGTAATACTGGCAATCCTTGCAGGTTTTGACTATGCGGGTTGCATCACCCATGGTAGTCAGCCAATAGAAACCTTGGCGAAAGGCGTTGCCCAAGAGGGTTCGAGGCGCCGCATGATGGCCGCAGAAACCCCCCCGTGGATGTCGATGAGAAGCTTAATGCCCTCGTTAATAGGGATACAGCGCTGCATGACTTAGCATGGTGATAGAGCCGTTTGGCCTCAGTCCCGTTGATGGGAAGCGTGCTGTGAGCCTAGAACTCAATGTAGGGAATTCGCCAGTCACAAGGGAGTGCGTCTCGTTCGGCCTAGGGATCGATTCGCTCGACCCCCGTGTTGTCCGACTGGTTATCCGGCTCATGCGAGTCGTCTAGCCCGTCGATCTCCATCACATCCGCGAGTGGTGGGGCTTCTAGGAGTGATTCTTCGATCATCCGTCCTAGCTCTTCGGGGCCGCTCGACCCCTCTTGGGGTAGCACGGGCTCTTAGTCCGGACCGAGGGGTGGTGCTGGTTGTTCGCAAAGATGTCGGGTGGGATTTGCCCGTGACCAGATGCCATCTTGGCCAATGCGTCGGCCGCCTCATTGAGGCGCTGTGGGATGTGTTTGAGTTCTAGCCCGTCAAACCGGCGCTTGATCTTACGAACCTCCTAGTAGTAGAGTGCCATGGTGTCCATCCGGCAGCTAGACTCTTTCATGATCTGGCCGACCATGAGTTGGGAGTCACCTCGGATCTTTAGCCGTAGGATGCCTAGTTCAATGGCAATCTTGAGCCCGTTGACGAGCACTTTGTACTTGGCGACGTTATATGAAGCGGGGAAATGTAAACGAATAGAGTATTGCATATGTACCCCGAGTGGAGAGACAAAGAAGAGGCCGACCCCTACCCTGTGCGCATGAGCGATTCGTCGAAATATAGGACCCAGTACTCTTGATCGACTAGGGCCGGCAGGAGCTGCGCCTCCATCCGTTCTACCACGAAGTCGACGAGCGCCTTCGACTTGATGGCCACTTGAGGTTGGTACATGACATCGTGCCCCATCAACTCAAGCGCCCACTTGGCGACCTTGCCCACCAAGTCCCTGTTCTGTATAATTTCTCAAAGCGGGAAGGGACTCATAATGTGTATCAGGTGGGAGTAAAAATAGTGCTGGAGCTTGTGCCTTGCCACCATCAAGGCATCAAGGATCTTGAGAATCTGAGGGTACCGGGTGTTTGAGTTGGACAGGACTTCGCTGACGTAGTAGATAGGATGTTGGACTCTGAGGGCGTGGCCCTCCCTTTCTCGCTCAACTACAAGTGCTGAGCTCACGACTTGAGTCGTCGCTGCTACGTATAGCAACAACACTTCTCCCGAAGTCAGGGGAGTCAACACCAGGGTGTGGCTCAAGACACGCTTGACCTCGTCAAGGGCGGACTATGCCACGAGGGTCCACTCAAAGCGGTTGGATTTCTTCAAGAGCTTATACAGCATGAGCACCCTCTCACCAAGGCATGAGATGAAGCAACTTAACTCTGCCAGGCAGCTCATGAGACATTGCAACCCCTTGAGGTTCTGAACTGGGCCCATACGCTCGATCGCGGAGATCTTCTCGGGATTGGCCTCGGTGCTTCGCTCGAAGACAATGAACCAAAGAAGCATTCCCCTAGGGACCCCGAAGACGCACTTCTCGGGGTTAAGTTTTACGCCATTCATGCGTAGTTTGGCGAAGACTCGCTCGAGGTTGGCCACGAGGGTGTCGTCCTTTGTGGACTTGACAACGATGTCATCTACATAGGCTTCGACCATATGGCCGATCTCGTGGTCGAAACACCGCTGCATGCAGCGTTGGAAAGTTGCGCCGGCGTTCTTTAACCCAAAGGGCATTGTCACGTAGCAGTAAGAGCCGAACGGGGTAATGAAAGATGTCGTGAGCTGGTCGGATTCTTTCATCGTGATTTGATGGTATTTGAAGTATGCATCGAGAAAATAGAGGGTTTCACACCCCGCCGTCGAGTCAACTATCTGGTCTACACGTGGCAAAGGAAAAGGATCCTTCGAACATGCCTTATTTATGCTGGTATATTTAACACACATTCTCCATTTCCCATTCTTTTTTCTTGCAACAGGATTAGCTAACCATTCGGGGTGATATACCTCCTTGATGAACCCGACCACTAAGAGCCTCGCGATCTCCTCACCGATTGCTCTGCGCTTCTCCTCGTCGAATCGGCATAGACGTTGCTTCATCGGCCTGGAACCCGATGTGGCATTCAAGGAGTGCTCGGCGACTTCCCTCGGTATGCTAGGCATGTCCGAGGGTCTCCACACGGAAACATTGACATTGGCACGGAGGAAGTCGACGAGCGCGTCTTCCTATTTGGGAGTGAGGGAAGTCCCCACTCTCACTGTCTTGCCCTTGTCGCTGTCAGAACTGACATGCACCTCCTCGGTGTCTTCCACAGGCTTGAACATGGCATTCTTGTGGCTGGCATCGGGGGCCCCTTTGTTGAGGTGTGCTTGTATCGCCTCGAGCTCCTCGGAAGTCTCAGCCGCTGCGGCGAGGTCGCCGTTCTCCATCTCGCACTGGAAGGCGCGCTAGAGGGATGCGCTGACAATGATGACCCCTTTGGGGCCCGGCATCTTGAGCTTCAGATAGGTGTAGTTGGGAAAGGCCATGAACTTGGCATAGCACGGACGCTCCAAAAGGGCATGGTATACTCCTAGGAAGTCAATGACCTCGAAGACGAGGGTCTCGGTCTGAAAGTTTGACAGAGTCCCAAATGTGATGGGAAGGCTGATCTGCCCGAGGGGCATGGCCTACCATCCCGGGACAATCCCGAGGAAAGGCGTGTCGGCTGGTGGAAGGCGTGATCGGTCGATGCCGAGTAGATCAAGCGTGACGTTGTACAGGATGTTGATGCAGCTGCACCCGTCCATCATCACCTTGGTGAGTCGAACCTCGGCGATGATGGAATCGACCATGAGCGGGTACCGGCCTGACCGTGGCACGTGTTGAGGATGGTCTAACCGGTCGAAGGTGATTGGCAAGTCCGACCACTTAAGGAAGACCGCACGTCGCTCGATCTTTGACGTGCGGTGGCTTCCCCGGGACTCGGGCCCCGTGAAGATCATATGGCAAGCCTTGGGGTTAGGAAAAACCGGCCCCCCTTGCTCATCATCGTCATCACCCACGGGGTCCTGCACTCCGGGTTCTGGCGCTTTCTCTGTGTCTCCTTTCTTGGCTTCCTCTTGGATGAATTTCTTCATCATGGAATAGTCCTTGAGGAGGTGCTTGATGGGGAATCCGTGGTTCGGGCATGGAACATTCCACTTCTTCTCGAAGTGGTTTGGAGTCTCCCCCATCGTGGATCTTGGCGGTTTACGATTGGCGGCGGCCACGACTGGGCCATGCATCGCCCACGACTTGTTCTTATTCTTCTTCGGGTGGTCGAACATGCCGTCAATGGCTCCCTCTTCACGCTTGTCTTTTCCCTTCCCCTCCGATGTGCTCTGGAGGACCGCTCCAATGCACTCCTCGCCGAAGGCGAAGCTCGTGGCGATGTCCAGGAGCTCGCGAGCCATGCGCGGGCCCTTTCGTCCCAGCTCATGGATGAGTTGCTCCGAGGTGATGCCTGAGATGAAGGCCCCGACGATGTTCGTGTTGCCCATGTTGGGCAGTTCATTGCACTTCTTGTTGAAGCGTCGGATGTAGTCCCTGAGGGACTCGCCGACCTTCTGTCGACAGTTCCTGAGGTCCCAGGGGTTGTCAGGTCCAATGTACGTCCCCTGGAAGTTGCCGATGAAAACATCCCTCAAGTCACCCCAGTTTTAGATCTGACCCTCGGGGAGGTGCTCGAGCCAGGCGTGGGCCAAGTCTGCGAGGTATAGTGGGAGGTTGCGGATGATGGCCAGGTCGTCAATGGCTCCCCCCGCCTGGCATGCGAGGCGGTAGTCCTCGAGCCAGAGGTCGGGGTCTGTCTCCCCCGTGTACTTGGTGACAGTCGCAGGGGCTCAGAAACGCTGAGGGAACTCAGTGATGCAGATGCGTCGACTGAATACCCATGGCCAGGGAGGGCTCGGGCTCCGGCTTCACTCCTCGTCGGTGTCGTTGTACCCGCCTCCGCGGCGTGGTAGACGACCCCTTTCCTTGTTGAGCCGCTCTCTTTCTCGCTCGTGTGCTTTGAGGGTGTGGTGTGCGTCATGCTTCGGCCTGATCCGATCGTGGACCGAGGCTCTCTTGGTTGTGCACCCTGCGGGGGCTGGACGCTAGACCGACTTCTACTGCAATTCAGTGGCGCTGGTGGCTCCCGCGCGCCGGGATGTGGAGATCTACTAGCTAGACTGGGCGGCCTGCCTTAGCAAGCTCTCGGCCTGAAGCTCGGCGGCCTTGGCTAGGAGTGCCGCAACTTAGCATTGGGCTTGCCGAGCCTCTGGTGTAGTGGGCTTGGGGAGAGTCTTGAGCAGCGTGACGGCTGCCGCTATGTTATGCCCTACGCTGGCAAACTATGGGGGTCCTGAGTCGTCAGCAACAATGTGCTGGTGGACGTCGCGAGCCATAGAGTGAGCCCGTCCGCCCGTGGCGGTACGGGCCAGCTCGCAATCTATCTCCGCCTTCTCATGCTGCAGCTGGCATCGGGTCTCCTCCAGCCCTATTCGTCGGGCCTTCAACTGCTGCTGGATGTCCTCACAGCGGTGCGCCGGCTAGGGTTCGCCAGCGTCGGTAACAGGAATGTTGACGAGCGCCTCTCTGGCCCTTGCACCCGTTGTCGGGTTTACCGTAGTGGGCGTCCCGGGATTCGCCAGAGCTCTGGCGCCAGAGGTGCCGGGGTCCCCCATTGCCTTCATGGGGGTGATCTGTACCATGTGGCATCCACACGGGAGGTCGCAGCTCCCTGCAGAGCTCTCAGATTCGGAGTCGCATACCTCCAGTGAACCGACGTCGAGGAGGTCGAAGAGGGAGTCACCAGGGTGGCCGATCACGCTGACGAAGCCCTGATCCATGAGAACGGAAGCTGTGGATCTGAGGGCTAGCCCGTGGTGTTCCGCAGGCCGTTCGGGTAGCCCCCCAGTGGGGTTTCGGCGAGGCGGCTCGGATGAAGAGACCCTCCACCGAGGAGCTGCCCGTGAATGTTCGTTAAGGTGAACACAAAGTGGCGGAGGTCATTGTGTCTGGGTGTACAGCCCAGGTAGCGCTCCAAGTGGAGCCACAGCTGGTCACTGTGACCAGGTAATGCCGCGCGGCAGTTGGTGACGCGTGGCCTAGTAGGCTCGAGCTAAACCATGCGCATCGCCTCGGTGGCAACCGTGATGGCCATCGCGATGGGGTCCAGGAGCGACTCGTCGACGAGCCTCAATGTCCCGTGCTTCGCGACCATGAAGTCGGGCGTCTCGACCGTTTCCTCCAGCCACCATGGGTGTGCCACCTCGTTGGCGGTCATCGGGGTCGAAGGTGGCGAAGGCGCCGGAATGCTAACGCACAGCAACTTTTGGTCCATAGTGGCAATGAACTCAAGGCTTCCGAAGAACACGCTGCTGCCGGGAGCCCAGAAAGAGGGAAGAGTGGCCATCTGAACCAGAATGTGGTGAAGCAAAGCGCGCAAAGGCCCCTTCTTGGCATGCCAACTATCGGTGTTTCGATCATTGGCTAGTAGAATTTGTTCTTGGGGTGTGTGCTTCGGGCTCGGTGATGGCTTAGCAAGAGGATACAGGGGGTTATACTGGTTCGGAGAAACCCCTACATCCAGTTCTTGAGCCTGCTCGTGTTACTTGCTCCGGAGTGGAGTACAATGGTGGTGAGAGAGGAGGGGTGCTCCAAGTCTCGGGTGCGAGTGAAGGCAAAGTGCCTGCCTGGTGTTGTGTTGTGTCTATCCTTTGTTGGTCCCCTTTCAAGAAGAGAAGAGCTTCCCCTTTATATTTTGAGGAGATGGGCCCATTTATATATATATAGAGAGAGAGTGAGTGAGAGAGAGAGAGAGAGAGAGAGAGAGGAAAGACATCCTACACGTGCGGGATTGTTGAAGGCGTGCCGAAGAAGGCAAAGTCCCCGGTCGGCGTCGTGGTCTTCAGTTCATGTGGGCCCCTCTCCCTGGCTGCCGTGTCAGAAGGAGGGCACTATGCTCGGACGTGCCCTCATCTTTCGTCTATAGGTCGTGTCTTCCTTGTCCCTGTATATGGCGTGCTCTGTTGCGCATGAGGAAGCGCATCATGGGCACTGTCACATTGTTCGGACGATGAACGCTCCCGCCGCTTATCGGCAGCCCTATCCATCCTCTACGAGGGACGTCATCGGGAGTTGGCGCCATTGAGTGCCCTGTCATGCCTACTTGCGTCAGCAGGTGTGGACGATGATGGGGGTAGCGAGGCGCAGAAGGGGATTTAACCCCCTAATACTGTGCAAGCGTAGCGGGTACGACATTTAAGACCGAGTAGTTGGTAGTTGAAGACTACCAACTCGATCACTCTTCTCCAGTCAGGACTTGGATGCCGAGTCAGATCTTCCCGAGCCCACATGGGGTTGGGATCTGTCATGTCTTGACAGGGAATCGAGTTTCTCCTTGCTTTGGGTCTTCCTGTCCCGTCCTATCGAGCTTCGGACTTCTACTGGCGGGGCCCACCTAATGATCATGTGGCGCCCATTGTAGAAAGTCTCGACCCCTACGAAGGGGTCGAGCGGAGCGTGGTACAGTGGGGCACTCGACACTTGCCGAGGGGTCGGGCGCAGCGGGTCGTTCGTCCCCTACCGGAGGGGTCGAGCGAAGTGCAGCCGGTCCCTGACCGCCCAAGGGTCAGACGAGTCGGGAGCATGGCGTGACCCTCGCGGCTAAGGTAGGACTGTTGTGTGAGCATCTTGTAAGGATCATGACCATTGAGGTCACCCCAAGGTATGGAGTTTTGGTAATGCATGACAAACATGAAATATGACTAATATCTACACGAGTGTTGTTCGTGTAGGAAACCCTTTCTATCTTATGATGATTGTCTATAACGTCCTTGGCGATGGATGACAATGATCGCAAGAATGGAGGCTTGTGAACTTGATGAAGTCCAAGGGTTGATGAAGATGGATCAAAGCGGAGAACAAGCTATGGTGCAAGTGTTTGGAACACTTGAGTAGTTGTTAGGGCTTTGAGTCCATAGGAAAAACCGGACTATCAAGGGGGTCTTGGTCATTCTCTTAGGTCATGTCTAGTCGGTGATGTGCAAGGTTGCTCGGTGAAATCACAGGCACTAGGTGACAGTGAAGAAGCCAAGGAGCTGTTCAGAGAAGCCGAGAAATCAAGTCAAGCGAGGACGACAAGTTTTAGCTTCTGGACATAGAGACCGAATAGAGGGGTCAGTGGAGACCAGACTGTACGGTCACTATGGGGAGTTTTCCAGGACTTAGCACGAGGAGCAGGACTCTGTCAGCAGGTGACTCCATACAGACCAGACGGTCCGGTCAGCTAACCGGACAGTCCAGTCAGTAGGAGTGCAGGGAGGCAGAAGAGGTGCATTTCACGGAGCCTCCTAGAATGGAGAGAGAAAGTGGACCGGACGGTCCAGCCCAGTGACCAACTGTCCGGTCAGTTGGAGTTTAAGCAGGGGCAGAGCCAGTTGTGCATCAAGTTGCTCTGACCGGACTATCCGGTCAGGCAGTGACCAGACTGTCCGGTCAGTGTGCCCAGGAAGCTAATTTCGTGGAGCAACGGCTAGTTTGAGGTTGGGAGCCTATATAACTTCGTTGCTAGGGTCTTGGGGACCTCTTTTGGCCAGTGGAATACCTGAGAGCATTTGGTAAGGTCCAAGAGGAGAGGAGAGCACTAGGAGGAGATATTGCATCTCTTGAGAGTGCTAGAGAAGAGTAGCTTAAGCATCTTGCACATCTAAGGCTAGGGTGTCGTTGAGGGTGTGATCTAGATTGTTACTCTTGGTCTATGGTGAGACCTAGACCGGTTAGGTGTCAGTGATCGAGCCTATCATGATTGGTTGTGAAGGCCGTCACACGTTTATACACGGTTTGAGCCCGCTGTTGGAAGGGGCATCGCTAGTGAGCGCCCGTGCTGGCTCATGTAGTCCGGCAAGTTCTCGAGGGAGGCGAGCTTGTGCTTTGTGCAGTGGTGACGCACACCGTGTCTTTACTCGAGGAGTGATTACAAGCTCATGGGCGAGAACTCCACTTGGTGGCGGGAGGGACCGGGACTCCGGTGGGAATGGTCCAACGAGGATTAGGGGAAGGCGCCATCCTTCCGAGACCTCGGGAAAAAATCATGAGCCAACCCCTACTCTACTCCTTACTATGATGCTTTACTTTCCACATTTACATACCATGCTATTCATGCTTGTGTGCTTACCTTGCTCTAGTTGACTACCTTGTAGACTTACATGAATAGGCTTCTTTACTTGCTAGTAGTGCATAGCCTTCATGCTTGATCACTAGCACGTATAGGAGTTTCTTTGGCTTGATTGATCACCCTGGTATGTATTGTGATACTCATGCTTGTATGCTTTCTATATGCTTGTTGATCTAGTAGCTTTGCTTGAGTAGAACTCCTTGCTAGCTAGTTGTTTGCTTCCGCGTATCTTTGGTAACTAGCTTGCACAGGAGTTGTATTGCGTTTGTGTGATCCACTAGTATGCTTAGCTTGTTGTTCCTTCCATAGGATCATAATCTTGCTAGTGTGATCACCACTAGGATTGTGTAGGAGTTGTTTTGAGTGATCGGTTTTAGGTTTTGGCGAATTTGGTACATAGTGCGAGTTCCCGATTCACCTCCCCCCCTCCCTCTCAGTCACTCAGTCCTTTCAAGTGGTATTAGAGCCAAGTGCTTATTATAAGGCTTAACCGCCTTGAGTAGTGACCGTATTGAGTTGGGATGTCATCTCATTCAGGGCCGGGGCATGGCTCATGGAAGGATTGCTTTAAGAGCTACCTGAATGCCATGATTCCAGATGAGTTGATGGACACTCTTGTGGACTTTGCCAATACTTTTATCGATGATCATGTGTATGACGATTGCGATGATGGTGTGGATGTTCCTTGTACTAGTGAGTGCCTAAACTCATCTAGCAATGACTTGATAGGTTGCTTTACTAGTATGCCTGACATGATGATTGATAATGATGTGTCTCTTGATCTTGCTTGCTCTACTAGCATTGATGATGTTTGTGAGTCTCCTATTGATCATGAGGACTTACTTGACTCTCTTATTCGTTTGCGAGGTATTGTGGACAGGATTGGGGCAACTTCTTTCGTGCTTCCCAAGATCGTGATAGTGGAGAAGATCCTCTCCTTGGTTCCGAGTAGAAAGCTCTTCTATGTCACACTTGACCTTCTCATGGAGAAGAGTCTCTCTGTAGAAGATGTGATTGAGCTGCTCTTCAAGGATGAGGAGATTGCCATGAGCATGACATGGAAGAGGACATCCAAGGCAACTCATGAAGCATCCTCGAGCAAAGGGAAAGAAGTAGCTTCGAGCTCAAACTTCTTTGATCCCTCCACAAGATTGTCTTGCAACAACTTCTACAACCCCTTTGGAGCAAGACATACATCGGGCGCTTCGTCAAGCTCTACCTCAAGTGTCATTCCAAGTCCTACTCCAAGCACTTTGAGTGGAACGAGCATTGGCGTAGGGGGAGCACCAACAACAATGCTCGCTCGATCATTTGAGATGATCAATCTTGCGGCTTCGGCTCTGGCACCTCCACCTCCTCTGCTCCCTCCACCACAAGATCATCTTTGGCATCTTCGTCGAGCTCACCAACAAGACCTCCTCTTTAAACTCGGTGAATTTGTGAGAAATCCGAATGATGACCTTTATGAGAATCTATTGAGCATCTATGATCTTGTGTGTAGGATTAACTCTTTCAGGGAACTTCGGAAGATTGCACCACATGAAGTGATTGACAAGCTCCTCCAATAAATCACAACTCCTGTGAGGAGTTTCTTACTTGAGGAGGTAGTCAACAGGAGATGTGACATTCCATGTCACAAAATGGTAATTTAACTAAACCTAATATTAGTTGAGGGATAATTAAAAATAGAATTAATTAAGGTGCCAAAGAATAAAGGGAGAAATTAAATTAATTAAATCTAGAATATCCAAATGAGAGCCATTCTCAAACCTCACAAAAAAACCCATGGAAGTGCACCAAATTTTTGCATATTCTGAATGGCCACATTAAAAGAGAATTTTGAGAATTTTACCATAATTTTTGGTAGTCATTTAATACCCTTAAAATTCCCCTAAAGTCAAAGAAGAGCATTTCTGTCCTGGAATTTCCATAATTAATCTAGGCCGAATTAGATCATGCACCCAAAAGCAAAGTTGGAGCACATGATTCCCTGGTCATGCACAAAAATCTTCACTAGGTTTGGAGTAGTGGAACGTGGTGAATTTTGGCCAAACCCGAGCCCTGTTCAAGTCAAGCCAAGTCAATCCTTCTCCTTCCCCCTGACCAACCTCAGCTCGACAACGAGCAGTACCCAAGCTCCTGAGCCACCGCCGATCAATGCCGCTTCCCCATGCCGGCCACTGCACCACCACCTTGTCTCTTGTGCCACCAGCCGAATTGAAGCCCTGGCGCCGGTGAGCCACCCTCTAGCCGACAGCTCACTCTCGCTCTCTCTCTCTCTCTCTCTCTCTCTGCTCTCTCCCTCTCTCTTTGCTGCCGATCATCAAATAAGGGCCGCAGCTCGCTTGGCCCTCAGCTCACGCACTCTCTCAACTCGCAATCAACTCTCGCACCCTCTAGAACCCCCCCCAAGCGCCAGCACCAGCTCCCCTCTTCCTCCTCGATGAGCCCAAGCTCCGGAGCCCTGCTCCAGACTACCATGGCCGCCGTCGTCCACAGCCAGAGGTAGGCAACACCTCACCACCCCATTTCTTTTCAAATCGGCGCGCAATTCACTCCTCTCACGTCCCCCTGACTGGCTCCCTCTGGATTTCAGCCACCTCGCCAGATTTTGAGGAGAAAAGACCGCCGCCGCTGGAACTGATAAGGACATCACTCCTAAGCCTACATGCAACACTCCTCCAATTCTGGACTTGCAAGGTTCAATGACTAGAGCTCGTGTACGACGACTAAATTTAGAGGTGAGCTCGTTCCTGCGTTCTTCATTATATGTCACTTTTGAGAATGGTTTGCTACCTAATGATTATATTGTAATTTGGAACCATGGAGAGGACCAGGAGATGATGGGAGAAGGACATGGAGACGTGGAGGACCAGCAAGGACGTGGAAGCCAAGGTGGAGGCCGAACCAAAACCGACTTCGAGTCTATTTTGGGGCTCAGGACCAGTCTGCACTAAAACAGATGCCCAGGACACATACGGACTCGGATTTGGACGTCCTAAATATGCACGGAAATATAAGAAGAAGACCTTTCCAATGCCGCCGATCTCATATCAAAATTCATCCGAAGTCATCGGGAATCGTCGAAATAAGAGAGGGTCCAGAATCTGTTTCGGTGCTGTGTCGCCTATTTTTTGCCTTTGGGCTTTGTATCTAGTTGAGCCCAATTAGGGGCGTGTCCAAAGGGTCTTGCATGACCCTAGGGTCTTCATATACAGCTGCCGACACCATTAGGGTTCGGGTTTTGTTTAGATTATTCTATTCATAACAGTTTCACCGTCATCACGGTTTGTGAGATTCCAACTTCGTGAGATTCATAATACATCTGCAATTGTGTTGCATTATTCTTTGTTCTTGCTTGTGTTCTTGATTTGCAGGCAGAGATTAGCCTTCTCGGTGATGTCAATCATTTTAGGATGGTTGGTAACCAGAGGAGACATCATGTTGCGAATGCAGGGTTTAGAACGTGCTGTTCTAAAGTCGAATCAATTTGTGTGTCGCCTCCGACCAAATCAACGTATCCAAAACCTTTCGGAAGATCGGGAACCCTTGTCCACATCAAATGGTAATCAGAGCTTCAGGTGCACCGTCAGGTTCACACTAACCTTAGTTAATTTCGTTTTGTGTTCATCCTATCGTCCACAGAAAAGCCCAAAAACAATTTTTCCTCCGCCCATAACCACGTGTTTAGCCTTCGCATATTTCAATTTCAGAGTCTGTAATGTTGAGTTTGTGCCCTAGTTCTTGTTTAGTCACTGGTTTAGTTTGTGTTTTTATCATCAGTAGTGTTTCCCTTGCAACCCTAGCCGCCATCCCCCTCACCATCCTCTGTTTTGTTGCCTTCTTGTGCTAGGGTTGGTTGATCGACACACCTAGCCTAGTCCCACCCTAATCCCACCCTAAACACACCATCAACACCCTGGACCAACTCCCACAAATTCCACTTTCCGCTGCCTCCACGCCGCTAAGAAAAATCCTACCCGATTCCAAACCCGACCCCAAACCTGACTCGGGTTTCTCGGAAACCAACTCTGACCCCCCTTCGGTAAAACAAGCATAACTTTTTGCTCGGTTGTCCATTTTGGCTGAAATTTTTATGGGAGATTCTTGACTCAAAGTTGGGCATACATGTATGCCCTAGTCAAAAAATTCGAAAAAAACAGGAAGATAAAGAAAAATTTGATTTAAGTTTAAACCCGATGTTTTCTGCAACTTCAAGATTTTTTGTGATGAGGACATCACTCCTAAGGATACATCAAACACTCCTCCAATTCTCGACTTGCAAGGTCCAATGACTAGAGCTCGTGCACGACGACTAAATTTAGAGGTGAGCTCGTTCCTCCAACCAAATCAACGTATCCAGAACCTTTCGGAAGATCGGGAACCCTTGTCCACATCAAGTGGTAATCAGAGCTTCAGGTGCACCGTCAGGTTTGCACTACCCTTAGTTAATTTTATTTTGTGTTCATCCTATCATCCACAGAAAAGCCAAAAAAAAATTTCTCCTCCGCCCATAACCACGTGTTTAGCCTTTGCATATTTCAATTTCAGAGTCCGTAGTGATGAGTTTGTGCCCTAGTTTTTGTTTAGTCGCTGGTTTAGTTTGTGTTTTTGTCATCAGTAGTGTTTCCCTTGCAACCCTAGCCGCCATCCCCTTCACCATCCTCTGTTCTATCGGCTTTGTATGCTAGGGTTGATTGATCGATACACCCACCCTAATCCCACCCTGAAACACCTCGGAACAATCCCCACAAATTCCACTTTCCGCTGCATCCACGCCGCCAAAAAAAATCTTACCCAATTCCAAACCCGACCCCTAACCCGACTCGGGTTTCTAAAAAACCGACTCCAACCCCCCTTCGGTAAAATGGGCATAACTTTTCGCTCGGTTGTCCGTTTTGGCTGAAATTTTTACAGGAGATTCTTGACTCAAAGTTGGGCATACCTGTATGCCCTTGTTAAAAAACTCAAAAAAATCGGGAAGATAAAGAAAAAATTAATTTAAGTTTAAACCCAATGTTTTCTGCAACTTCAAGATTTTCTGTGATGAGGACATCACTCCTAAGGATACATGCAACACTCCTCCAATTCTGGACTTGCAAGGTCCAATGACTAGAGCTCGTACACGACGACTAAATTTAGAGGTGAGCTCGTTCCTACGTTCTTTATTATATGTCACTTTTGAGAATGGTTTGCTACTAATGATTATATTGTAATTAGGAACCATAGAGAGGACCAGGAGATGATGGGAGAAGGACTTGGAGACGTGGAGGACCAGCAAGGATGTGGAAGCCAAGGTGGACGCCCAACCAAAATCGGCTTCGAGTCCGTTTCGGGGCTCAGGACTAGTCTGCACTAAAATGGATGCCCAGGACGCATACGGACTCGGATTTGGACGTTCTACATATGCACGGAAAGATAAGAAGAAGACCTTTCCAATTCCGCCGGTCTCATATCAAAATTCATCTGGAGTCATTAGGAATCGTCAAAACAAGAGAGGGTCCAGAATCTGTTTCGGTGCTGCGTTGCCTGTTTTTGGCCTTTGGGCTTTGTATCTAGTTGAGCCCAATTAGGGGTGCGTCCAGAGGGTATTGCACAAACCTAGGATCTTCATATACAACCGCAGCCACACTATTAGGGTTGGGTTTTGCTTAGATTATTCTGTTCATAACAGTTTCGCCGTCATCACGGTTTGTGAGACCCCAACTTCGTGAGATTCATAATACATCTGCTATTGTGTTGCCTTCTTCCTTGTTCTTGCTTGTGTTCTTGATTCGCAGGCAGGGATTAGCCTTCTCGGTGAGGTCAATCGTTTTAGGATGGTTGATAACCAGAGGAGACGTCGTGCTGCGATTGCGGGGTTTAGAACGTGCTGTTCTGAAGCCGGAATGATTTGTGTGTCGCCTCCGACCAAATCAACGTATGCAGAACCATTCGGAAGATCGGGAACCCTTGTCCACATCAAGTGGTAAATAGAGCTTCAGGTGCACCATCAGGTTCGCACTACCCTTAGTTAATTTCGTTTTGTGTTCATCCTATCATCCACAGAAAAGCCAAAAAAAAATTTCCCCTCCGCCCATAACCACATGTTTAGCCTTTGCATATTTTAATTTCAGAGTCCGTAGTGTTGAGTTTGTGCGCTAGTTTTTGTTTAGTCACTGGTTTAGTTTGTGTTTTTGTCATCAGTAGTGTTTCCCTTGCAACCCTAGCCGCCATCCCCTTCACCATCCTCTGTTCTATCGGCTTTGTATGCTAGGGTTGATTGACCGATACACCCACCCTAATCCCACCCTCAAACACCTCGGCCCAATCCCCACAAATTCCACTTTCCGCTGCATCCACGCCGCCAAAGAAAATCATACCCGATTCCAAACCCGACCCCTAACGTGACTCGGGTTTCTGAAAAACCGACTCCGACCCCCCTTCGGTAAAATGGGCATAACTTTTTGCTCGGTTGTCCGTTTTGGCTGAAAGTTTTACAGGAGATTCTTGACCCAAAGTTGGGCATACCTGTATGCCCTTGTCAAAAAATTCAAAAAAAATCTGGAAGATAAAGAAAAAATTGATTTAAGTTTCAACCCAATGTTTTCTGCAACTTCAAGATTTTCTGTGATGAGGACATCACTCCTAAGGATACATGCAATACTCCTCCAATTCTGGACTTGCAAGGTCCAATGACTAGAGCTCGTGCACGACGACTAAATTTAGAGGTGAGCTCGTTCCTATGTTTTTCATTATATATCACTTTTGAGAATGGTTTGCTACCTAATAATTATATTTGAATTAGGAACCATGGAGAGGACCAGGAGATGATGGGAGAAGGACTTGGAGACGTGGAGGACCAGCAAGGCTGTGGAAAGCCAAGGTGGAGGCCCAACCAAAATTGACTTCGAGTCCGTTTCGGGGTTCAGGACTAGTCTGCACTAAAATGGATGCCCAGGACGCATACGGACTCGGATTTGGACGTTCTACATATGCACGGAAAGATAAGAAGAAGACCTTTCCAATGCCGCCAGTCTCAGATCACGATTCATCCGGAGTCATCAGGAATCACCGAAACAAGAGAGGGTCCAGAATCTGTTTCGGTGCAGCGTCGCCTGTTTTTGGTCTTTGGGCTTTGTATCTAGTTGAGCCCAATTAGGGGTGCGTCCAGAGGGTCTTGCACGACCCTAGGGTCTTCATATACAGCCGCTGCCGCACCATTAGGGTTGGACTTTGCTTAGATTATTCTGTTCATAACAGTTTCACCGTCATCACGGTTTGTGAGACCCCAACTTCGTGAGATTCATAATACATCTGCAATTGTGTTGCCTTCTTCTTTGTTCTTGCTTGTGTTATTGAGTCGCAGGCAGGGATTAGCCTTCTCGGCGAGGTCAATCGTTTTAGGACGTTGATAACCAGAGGAGACGTCGTGCTGCGATTGCGGGGTTTAGAACGTGCTGTTCTGAAGCCGGAACAATTTGTGTGTCACCACCGACCAAATCAACGTATCCAGAACCATTCAGAAGATGGGGAACCCTTGTCCACATTAAGTGGTAATCAGAGCTTCAGGTGCACCGTTAGGTTTGCACTACCCTTAGTTAATTTTGTTTTGTGCTCATCCTATCATCCACAGAAAAGCCAAAAAAAATTTCCCCTCCGCCCATAACCACGTGTTTAGCCTTTGCATATTTCAATTTCAGAGTCCGTAGTGTTGAGTTTGTGACCTAGTTTTCGTTTAGTCGCTGGTTTAGTTTGTGTTTTTGTCATCAGTAGTGTTTCCCTTGCAACCCTAGCCGCCATCCCCTTCACCATCCTTTGTTCTATCGGCTTTGTATGCTAGGGTTGATTGATCGATACACCCACCCTAATCCCACCCACAAACACCTCGGACCAATCCCCATAAATTCCACTGTCCGCTGTATCCACGCCGCCAAAAAAAATCTTACCCGATTCCAAACCCGACCCCTAACCCAACTCGGGTTTTAAAAAACCGACGCCGACCCCCCTTCGGTAAAATGGGCATAACTTTTCGCTCGGTTGTCCGTTTTGGCTGAAATTTTTACAGGACATTCTTGACTCAAAGTGGGCATACCTGTATGCCCTTGTCAAAAAATTCAAAATAAATCGGGAAGATAAAGAAAAAATTGATTTAAGTTTAAACCCGATGTTTCCTGCAACTTCAAGATTTTCTGTGATGAGGACATCACTCCTAAGGATACATGCAATACTCCTCCAATTCTGGACTTGCAAGGTCCAATGACTAGAGCTCGTGCATGACGACTAAATTTAGAGGTGAGCTCGTTCCTACGTTCTTCATTATATGTCACTTTTGATAATGGTTTGCTACCTAATGATTATATTGTAATTAGGAACCATGGAGAGGACCAGGAGATGATGGGAGAAGGACATGGAGACGTGGAGGACCAGCAAGGCTGTGGAAGCCAAGGTGGAGGCCCAACCAAAATCGACTTCGAGTCCGTTTCGGGGTTCAGGACTAGTCTGCACTAAAACGGATGCCCAGGACGCATACGGACTCAGATTTGGACGTTCTACATATGCACGGAAAGATAAGAAGAAGACCTTTCCAATGCCGCCAGTCTCATATCAAAATTCATCCGGAGTCATCAGGAATCGTCGAAACAAGAGAGGGTCCAGAATCTGTTTCGGTGCTGCGTCGCCTGTTTTTGGCCTTTGGGCTTTGTATCTAGTTGAGCCCAATTAGGGGTGCGTCTAGAGGGTCTTGTATGACCCTAGGGTCTTCATATATAGCCGCTGCTGCACCATTAGGGTTGGGTTTTGCTTAGATTATTCTGTTCATAATAGTTTCACCGTCATCACGGTTTGTGAGAACCCAACTTCGTGAGATTCATAATACATCTGCAATTGTGTTGCCTTCTTCTTTGTTCTTTCTTGTGTTCTTGATTCGCAGGCAGGGATTAGCCTTCTCGGCGAGGTCAATCATTTTAGGACGGTTGATAACCAGAGGAGACGTCGTGCTGCGATTGCGGGGTGTAGAACGTGCTGTTCTAAAGCCAGAACAATTTGTGTGTCACCTCCGACCAAATCAACGTATCCAGAACCTTTCGGAAGATTGGGAACCCTTGTCCACATCAAGTGGTAATTAGAGCTTCAGGTGCACCGTTAGGTTGGCACTACCCTTAGTTAATTTTGTTTTGTGTTCATCTTGTCATCCACAGAAAAGCCAAAAAAAATTTCCCCTCCGCCCATAACCACGTGTTTAGCCTTTGCATATTTCAATTTCAGAGTCCGTAGTATTGAGTTTGTGACCTAGTTTTCGTTTAGTCGCTGGTTTAGTTTGTGTATTTGTCATCAGTAGTGTTTCCCTTGCAACCCTAGCCGCCATCCCCTTCACCATCCTCTGTTCTATCGGCTTTGTATGCTAGGGTTGATTGATCGATACACCCACCCTAATCCCACCCTCAAACACCTCGGACCAATCCCCACAAATTCCACTGTTCGCTGTATCCACGCCGCCAAAAAAAATCTTACCCGATTCCAAACCCGACCCCTAACCCGACTCGGGTTTCTGAAAAACCGACTCCGACCCCCCTTCGGTAAAATGGGCATAACTTTTCGCTCGGTTGTCCGTTTTGGCTGAAATTTTTACAGGACATTCTTGACTCAAAGTGGGCATACCTGTATGCCCTTGTCAAAAAATTCAAAATAAATCGGGAAGATAAAGAAAAAATTGATTTAAGTTTGAACCCGATGTTTTCTGCAACTTTAAGATTTTCTGTGATGAGGACATCACTCCTAAGGATACATGCAATACTCCTCCAATTCTGGACTTGCAAGGTCCAATGACTAGAGCTCGTGCATGACGACTAAATTTAGAGGTGAGCTCGTTCCTACGTTCTTCATTATATGTCACTTTTGAGAATGGTTTGCTACCTAATGATTATATTGTAATTAGGAACCATGGAGAGGACCAGGAGATGATGGGAGAAGGACTTGGAGACGTGGAGGACCAGCAAGGCTTTTTGGAAGCCAAGGTGGAGGCCCAACCAAAATCGACTTCGAGTCCGTTTCGGGGTTCAGGACTAGTCTGCACTAAAACGGATGCCCAAGACATATACGGACTCGGATTTGGACGTTCTACATATGCACGGAAAGATAAGAAGAAGACCTTTCCAATGCCGCCGGTCTCATATCAAAATTCATCCGGAATCATCAGGAATCGTCGAAACAAGAGGGGGTCCAGAATCTGTTTCGGTGTTGTGTCACCTGTTTTTGGCCTTTGGGCTTTGTATCTAGTTGAGCCCAATTAGGGGTGCATCCAGAGGGTCTTGCACGATCCTAGGGTCTTCATATACAGCCGCTGCCGCACCATTAGGGTTGGGTTTTGCTTAGATTATTCTGTTCATAACAGTTTCGCCGTCATCATGGTTTGTGAGACCCCAACTTCGTGAGATTCATAATACATCTGCAATTATGTTGCGTTCTTCTTTGTTCTTGCTTGTGTTCTTGATTCGTAGGCAGGGATTAGCCTTCTCGGCAAGGTCAATCGTTTTAGGACGGTTGATAACCAGAGGAGACGTCGTGCTGTGATTACGGGGTTTAGAACGTGCTGTTCTGAAGCCAGAACGATTTGTGTGTCGCCTCTAACCAAATCAACGTATCCAGAACCTTTCGGAAGATCGGGAACCCTTGTCCACATCATGTGGTAATCAGAGCTTCAGGTGCACCGTCAGGTTCGCACTACCCTTAGTTAATTTTGTTTTGTGTTCATCCTATCATCCACAGAAAAGCCAAAAAAAAATTTCCCCTCCGCCCATAACCACGGGTTTAGCCTTTGCATATTTCAATTTCAGAGTCCGTAGTGTTGAGTTTGTGCCCTAATTTTTGTTTAGTCACTGGTGTAGTTTGTGTTTTTGTCATCAGTAGTGTTTCCCTTGCAACCCTTGCCGCCATCCCCTTCACCATCCTCTGTTCTATCGGCTTTGTATGCTAGGGTTGATTGATCGATACACCCATCCTAATCCCACCCTCAAACACCTCGGACCAATCCCCACAAATTCCACTTTCCGCTGCATCCACGTCGCCAAAAAAAATCTTACCCGATTCCAAACCCGACACCTAACCCGACTCGGGTTTCTAAAAAACCGACTCCAACCCCCCTTCGGTAAAACGGGCTTAACTTTTCGCTCGGTTGTCCGTTTTGGTTGAAATTTTTACGGGAGATTCTTGACTCAAAGTTGGGCATACCTGTATTCCCTTGTCAAAAAATTCAAAAAAATCGGAAAGATAAAGAAAAAATTGATTTATGTTTAAACCCGATGTTTTCTCCAACTTCAAAATTTTCTGTGATGAGGACATCACTCCTAAGGATACATGCAACACTCCTCCAATTCTGGACTTGCAAGGTCCAATGACTATAGCTCGTGCATGATGACTAAATTTAGAGGTGAGCTCCTTCCTACGTTCTTCATTATATGTCACTTATGAGAATGGTTTGCTACCTAATGATTATATTATAATTAGGAACCATGGAGAGGACCAGGAGATGATGGGAGAAGGACTTGGAGACGTGGAGGACCAGCAAGGACGTGGAAGCCAAGGTGGAGGCCCAACCAAAATCGACTTCGAGTCCGTTTTGGGGTTCAGGACTAGTCTGCACTAAAACGGATGCCCAGGACGCATACGGACTCGGATTTGGGCGTTCTACATATGCACGGAAAGATAAGAAGAAGACCTTTCCAATGCTCCCGATCTCATATCAAAATTCATCCGGAGTCATCAGGAATCGTCGAAACAACAGAGGGTCCAGAATCTGTTTCGGTGTTGTGTCGCCTGTTTTTGGCCTTTGGACTTTGTATCTAGTTGAGCCCAATTAGGGGTGCGTCCAGAGGGTCTTGCACGACCCTAGGGTCTTCATATACAGCTGCTGCCACACCATTAGGGTTGGCTTTTGCTTAGATTATCCTGTTCATAACAGTTTTGCCGTCATCATGGTTTGTGAGACCCCAACTTTGTGAGATTCAAAATACATCTGCAATTATGTTGCGTTCTTTTTTATTCTTGCTTGTGTTCTTGATTCGCAGGCAGGGATTAGCCTTCTCGGCAAGGTCAATCATTTTAGGACGGTTGATAACCAGAGGAGACGTCGTGCTGCGATTGCGGGGTTCAGAACGTGCTGTTCTGAAGCCGGAACGATTTGTCTGTCGCCTCTGACCAAATCAACGTATCCAAAACCTTTCGGAAGATCGGGAACCCTTGTCCACGTCAAGTGGTAATCAGAGCTTCTGGTGCACCGTCAGGTTCGCACTACCCATAGTTAATTTCGTTTTGTGTTCATCCTATCATCCACAGAAAAGCCAAAAAAAATTTCCCCTCCGCCCATTACCACGTGTTTAGCCTTTGCATATTTCAATTTCAGAGTCCGTAGTGTTGAGTTTGTGCCCTAGTTTTTGTTTAGTCACTGGTTTAGTTTGTGTTTTTGTCATCAGTAGTGTTTCCCTTGCAACCCTAGCCGCCATCCCCTTCACCATCCTCTGTTCTATCGGCTTTGTATGCTAGGGTTGATTGATCGATACTCCCACCCTAATCCCACCCTCAAACACCTCAGACCAATCCCCACAAATTCCACTTTCCGCTGCATCCACGTCGCCAAAAAAAATCTTACCCGATTCCAAACCCGACCCCTAACCCGACTCGGGTTTCTGAAAAACCGACTCCGACCCCACTTCGATAAAACGGGCATAACTTTTCGCTCGGTTGTCCGTTTTGGCTGAAATTTTTACGGGAGATTCTTGACTCAAAGATGGGCATACCTGTATGCCCTTGTCAAAAAATTCAAAAAAATCGGGAAGATAAAGAAAAAATTGATTTAAGTTTAAACCCGATGTTTTCTCCAACTTCAAGATTTTCTGTGATGAGGACATCACCCTAAGGATACATGCAACACTCCTCCAATTCTGGACTTGCAAGGTCCAATGACTAGAGCTCGTGCACAACGACTAAATTTAGAGGTGAGCTCGTTACTATGTTCTTCATTATATGTCACTTTTGAGAATGGTTTGCTACCTAATGACTATATTGTAGTTAGGAACCATGGAGAGGACCAGGAGATGATGGGAGAAGGACTTGGAGACGTGGAGGACCAGCAAGGACGTGGAAGCCAAGGTGGAGGCCCAACCAAAATCGACTTTGAGTCTGTTTCGGGGTTCAGGACTAGTCTGCACTAAAACGGATGCCCAGGACGCATACGGACTCGGATTTGGACGTTCTACATATGCACAGAAAGATAAGAAGAAGACCTTTCCAATGCTACCAGTCTCATATCAAAATTCATCCGGAGTCATCAGGAATCATCAAAACAAGAGAGGGTCTAGAATCTATTTCGGTGCTACGTCGCCTATTTTTGGCCTTTGGGCTTTGTATCTAGTGGAGCCCAATTAGGGGTGCATCCAGAGGGTCTTGCACGACCCTAGGGTCTTCATATACAGCCGCTGCCGCACCATTAGGGTTGGGTTTTGTTTAGATTATTCTGTTCATAACAGTTTCATCGTCATCATGGTTTGTGAGACCCCAACTTTGTGAGATTCATAATACATCTGTAATTGTGTTGCCTTCTTCTTTGTTCTTGCTTGTGTTCTTGATTCGCAGGCAGGGATTAGCCTTCTCGACGAGGTCAATTGTTTTAGGACGGTTGATAACCAGAGGAGACGTCGTGCTGTGATTACGGGGTTTAGAACGTTTTGTTCTGAAGCCGGAACGATTTGTGTGTCGCCTCTGATCAAATCAATGTATACAGAACCTTTCGGAAGATCAGAAACCCTTGTCCACATCAAGTGGTAATCAGAGCTTCAGGTGCACCATCAGGTTTGCACTACCCTTAGTTAATTTTATTTTGTGTTCATCCTATCATCCACAGAAAAGCCAAAAAAAAATTTCTCCTCCGCCCATAACCACGTGTTTAGCCTTTGCATATTTCAATTTCAGAGTCCGTAGTGATGAGTTTGTGCCCTAGTTTTAGTTTAGTCGCTGGTTTAGTTTGTGTTTTTGTCATCAGTAGTGTTTCCCTTGCAACCCTAGCCGCCATCCCCTTCACCATCCTCTGTTCTATCGGCTTTGTATGCTAGGGTTGATTGATCGATACACGCACCCTAATCCCACCCTGAAACACCTCGGAACAATCCCCACAAATTCCACTTTCCGCTGCATCCACGCCGCCAAAAAAAATCTTACCCAATTCCAAACCCGACCCCTAACCCGACTCGGGTTTCTAAAAAACCGACTCCAACCCCCCTTCGGTAAAATGGGCATAACTTTTCGCTCGGTTGTCCGTTTTGGCTGAAATTTTTACAGGAGAGTCTTGACTCAAAGTTGGGCATACCTGTATGCCCTTGTTAAAAAACTCAAAAAAATCGGGAAGATAAAGAAAAAATTAATTTAAGTTTAAACCCAATGTTTTCTGCAACTTCAAGATTTTCTGTGATGAGGACATCACTCCTAAGGATACATGCAACACTCCTCCAATTCTGGACTTGCAAGGTCCAATGACTAGGGCTCGTACACGACGACTAAATTTAGAGGTGAGCTCGTTCCTACGTTCTTTATTATATGTCACTTTTGAGAATGGTTTGCTACTAATGATTATATTGTAATTAGGAACCATAGAGAGGACCAGGAGATGATGGGAGAAGGACTTGGAGACGTGGAGGACCAGCAAGATGTGGAAGCCAAGGTGGACGCCCAACCAAAATCGGCTTCGAGTCCGTTTCGGGGCTCAGGACTAGTCTGCACTAAAATGGATGCCCAGGACGCATACGGACTCGGATTTGGACGTTCTACATATGCACGGAAAGATAAGAAGAAGACCTTTCCAATTCCGCCGGTCTCATATCAAAATTCATCTGGAGTCATTAGGAATCGTCAAAACAAGAGAGGGTCCAGAATCTGTTTCGGTGCTGCGTTGCCTGTTTTTGGCCTTTGGGCTTTGTATCTAGTTGAGCCCAATTAAGGGTGCGTCCAGAGGGTATTGCACAAACCTAGGATCTTCATATACAACCGCAGCCACACTATTAGGGTTGGGTTTTGCTTAGATTATTCTGTTTATAACAGTTTCACCGTCATCACGGTTTGTGAGACCCCAACTTTGTGAGATTCATAATACATCTGTAATTGTGTTGCCTTCTTCTTTGTTCTTGCTTGTGTTCTTGATTCGCAGGCAGGGATTAGCCTTCTCGACGAGGTCAATTGTTTTAGGACGGTTGATAACCAGAGGAGACGTCGTGCTGTGATTACGGGGTTTAGAACGTGTTGTTCTGAAGCCGGAACGATTTGTGTGTCGCCTCTGATCAAATCAACGTATACAGAACCTTTCGGAAGATCAGAAACCCTTGTCCACATCAAGTGGTAATCAGAGCTTCAGGTGCACCATCAGATTCGCACTACCCTTAGTTAATTTTGTTTTGTGTTCATCCTATCATCCATAGAAAAGCCAAAAAAAAATTTCCCCTCCGCCCGTGACCACATGTTTAGCCATTGCATATTTCAATTTCAGAGTCCGTAGTGTTGAGTTTGTGCCCTAGTTTTTGTTTAGTCACTGGTTTAGTTTGTGTTTTTGTCATCAGTAGTGTTTCCCTTGCAACCCTAGCCGCCATCCCCTTCACCATCCTCTGTTCTATCGGCTTTGTATGCTAGGGTTGATTGATCGATACACCCACGCTAATCCCACCCTCAAACACCTCGGCCCAATCCCCACAAATTCCACTTTCCGCTGTATCCACACCGCCAAAAAAAATCTTACCCGATTCCAAACCCGACCCCTAACCCGACTCGGGTTTCTGAAAAACCGACTCCGACCCCCCTTGGTAAAAACGGGCATAACTTTTCGCTCGGTTGTCCGTTTTGCCTGAAATTTTTATAGAAGATTCTTGACTCAAAGTTGGGCATACCTGTATGCCCTTGTCAAAAAATTCAAAAAAAGTTGGGAAGATAAAGAAAAAATTGATTTATGTTTAAACCCGATGTTTTCTGCAACTTCAAGATTTTCTGTGATGAGGACATCACTCCTAAGGATACATGCAACACTCCTCCAATTCTGGACTTGCAAGGTCCAATGACTAGAGCTCGTGCACGACGACTAAATTTAGAGGTAAGCTCGTTACTACGTTCTTCATTATATGTCACTTTTGAGAATGGTTTGCTACCTAATGATTATATTGTAATTAGGTACCATGGAGAGGACCAGGAGATGATGGGAGAAGGACTTGGAGACGTGGAGGACCAGCAAGGACGTGGAAGCCAAGGTGAAGGCCCAACCAAAATTGACTTCGACTCTGTTTCGGGGTTCAGGACTAGTCTGCACTAAAACGGATGCCCAGGACGCATACAGACTCGGATTTGGACGTTCTACATCTGCACGGAAAGATAAGAAGAAGTCCTTTCCAATGCTGCTGGTCTCATATCAAAATTCATCCGGAGTCATCAGGAATCGTCGAAACAAGAGAGGGTCAAGAATCTGTTTCGGTGCTGCGTCACCTGTTTTTGGCCTTTGGGCTTTGTATCTAGTTGAGCCCAATTAGGGGTGCGTCCAGAGGGTCTTGCACGACCCTAGGGTCTTCATATACAGACGCTGCCACACCATTAGGGTTGGGTTTTGCTTAGATTATTCTGTTTATAACAGTTTCACCGTCATCACGGTTTGTGAGACCCCAACTTCGTGAGATTCATAATACATCTGCAATTGTGTTGCCTTCTTCTTTGTTCTTGCTTGTGTTCTTGATTCGTAGGCAGGGATTAGCCTTCTCGGTGAGGTCAATCGTTTTAGGATGGTTGATAACCAGAGGAGACGTCATGTTGCGATTGCGGGGTTTAGAACATGCTGTTCTGAAGCTAGAACAATTTGTGTGTCGCCTCCGACCAAATCAACGTATCCAGAACATTTCGAAAGATCGGGAACCCTTGTCCACATCATTCTGTAGGCCACATCCTACCTCTATTTGAGCTGAAATTTTTCGTGGATTCTCCTCCATTGTTAGTGAGTCGGAGAAAAGTATCAAAAAAACAAAATCAAAAAAAAGAAATTTGGGATTTCTATTAGTGCTACATATAGCCCCCTGAAATTTCTGGATTTGGCTGTTTTGCACTTAGCCCCCTGTTAGCGCCTGTTGTGCCTTTGTCTCTTGTTTCTACTTTGCTATCACTACTGTTCTAGGACATACTTAGACCAGAAACTAGGGACAAGTTACTTGGGCACTTATTCAGCTTTACTATCTGTTTTTGATTTGTGTGCCACTCACATATATATATTTGGCCTTCCTAGCTCTACATATTTCTTCTGGACAGCACACAGGTTATTTTGTGACCCTTGCAATCGTGGAACACATCTCTCTGGTATTCTTTGCTTTGCTTTTTAGAACTTTCTAAGAGCTTTGTAAGGAGTCTCCTTTTGCTGTGTTGAGAGGCACCACTGCTTAGCTATTTTGTAGGGATAACCTTCACTGTTTGTTTCCTGTTTTGGTGTTTGTGATGGCAGGAAGTGATGACAGAGAGATGGCTTCACCCTCACAATTTGTTGAGTGCGTGGGCCAAGAGCAGCTCCAGAAGGCTTTGCAGGCTGCTAAGAGTGATTTGGCAGAGACGATCACCAGAGCTGTTACTGATTCGGTCAGCAAGCTTCACATTGGAGAAAGCATCGAGCAGTTGGAGAAGCGGGTCTCTAAGTTAACCGATCAGGTTGTTGTGCTGGAGACCGCTCCCAAAACCAATGATACGAACACCAATAATAACAACAACGATGTTGAAGACGTCCATGATGAAGACACGATGTATAAGGCTTATGGCACCGTGGATAGGTCAGCTACAAGGACCGCACGATTACGACGTCGTTTGCAACATAATACTCAAGGTAGTGGGTGGTTTCCATAACTACAATCGTCGTCACACGGTAGCTATGCTCCAGATGACCCGTATGCTAAAATTAAGTTTTCAATTCCTTCATTTTCGGGTCAATATGATGGTGATGTTTATCTTGATTGGGAGATGACTGTAGAACAAAAATTTAATGCCCACCTTGTTCCTGAACAACATAGAGTTAGACAAGCTACTAGTGAGTTTAAGGACTTTGCTATTATTTGGTGGAGTGGTCTAGCTGCTGAAACTGATTTGCCTACTACTTGGGAAGAACTTAACGTAGCAATGCATGATCATTTTGTTCCTCCTTCTTTTTATAGAGAGATTCGTAATAAACTGTAGCGTTTAGAACTAGGAGATAAAACTATTCAGGAGTACTTTAGTGAGCTTTAGAAGGGTTGGATTCATTGTGCTGTAGTTGAAAAAGTAGAGGATCAGATTTGTCACTTTTATTTTGGTTTAAGAAAAGAAATTCAGGACATCCTTGATTATAAAGAATATTATACCCTCACCCAGTGTTTCCAGTATGTTATGCTTGCAGAGAAAGAATCACAGGGACTTTTCCAGGCTTTTGAGGAGTACAGCATGTCAAGGAACTCCTACCCCCCCCCATGCTTGGGGCTGCCCAGGCCATCTTTTCGGCCGCCCCTATCAGCAGCTACCAAGGGAACCAGTGTTGTTTCTGCAGCCCAAGATCAGCCCCTGCACCTTCTACGTGTTTAGGTAAAACTTATGTGCAGGTTCCAGCTAGTAGTGCCTCCTCTTTTGCTTCGACGGGGTGCACTGCAGGGATTCAGTGCCACCGCTGCCATGGACTTGGTCATGTGTAGAAAGATTGTCCAAGTAGGCGGGTATATGTGGCGACAGACGATGGCGGTTACATCAGCACCTCCGATGTGGAGGATGAGGAGGACGGCGTCGCTGCCACCAGCAGTGACCTCGTCCTTGGAGGCGGAGACACCACGGGATACATGAACATTATTGTTCAACGTGTCCTTATCACACAAGTTCATCAACCCGAGACGATGCAGCGCCACAACTTGTTCCAGATTTTCTTTGTCATCAAGAACCACTGAGCACGTGTCATCATTGATGGAGGGAGCTGCAATAACTTGGTGAGTTCTGATGTGGTCAACGAGCTTGCTTTGACCACACGTCCACATCCACATCCGTACTACATTCAGTGGTTAATCGACTCTGGCAAAGCTAAGGTAATACAAACTTGCAGAGTTCCTTTTTCCATTGGTTCTTATGTGGATTCTGTTGATTGTGATGTCGTACCCATGCAACCATGTTCACTTTTATTGGGTAGACCTTAGGAAGTTGATAATGATGTTGTACACCATGGTAGAAGTAATAAGTACACTTTTATGCATAAAGGAACTAAAATTACTTTGTTACCAATGACCCCTGCTGAAATTATACAAGCTGATTTAGAAAGAGCTGCTAGTTTGAAAAATAAAGGTCCTAAAATTCAACAACCTATTAATTCTAATTCTACACCTAGTTATGTTAATGATTCTTCAAGTTCTAAGGGTGCTGAAATTAAGTTACAAGGTCGTTCATGCCTTGCAACAAAATCTGAGCTTGCTAAAATTTCTGATAATGATGATATTTGCTATGCTTTGATATGCAAAGAAGCTTTGTTTTCGCTTGATGATATTGCTTCTAGTGCTTTGTCTCCTACTGTCACTAACCTTTTGCAGGAGTATGAGGATGTTTTTCCAGCTGAGATACCCCCGGGATTGCCACCTTTGAGAGGGATTGAGCATCAAATTTATTTGATTCCGGGTGCTACTTTGCCAAACTGTGCTTCTTATAGGACCAATCCTGAGGAGACTAAGGAGATACAACGACAAGTTCAAGACCTTTTGGATCGTGGGTATGTTCATCAATCACTTAGTGCTTGTGCTATTCTTGTACTTTTGGTTCCTAAGAAAGATGGTACTTGACGTATGTGTGTAGATTGTAGAGCCATTAATAATATTACTATTAGGTATCGTCATCCTATTCCTAGGCTAGACGACATGCTTGATGAGTTATGCGGTGCTATAATTTTCACTAAAATTGATTTGCGTAGTGGCTACCATCAAATTAGAATGAAACTTGGAGACTAATGGAAAATAGCTTTCAAAACCAAATTTGGATTATATGAGTGGTTAGTAATGCCTTTTGGTTTAACTAATGCATCTAGTACTTTCATGCACTTGATGAATGAGGTTTTAAGAGCTTTCACTAGCAAATTTGTGGTAGTTTACTTTGATGATATCTTGATTTATAGCAAATCCATAGATGAACATATGAATCATTTGCGTGCTGTTTTTTATGCTTTACGAGATGCACGTTTATTTGGTAACCTTGAGAAGTGCACCTTTTGCACGGATCGAGTCTCTTTTCTTGGCTATGTTGTGACTCCACAGGGAATTGAGGTGGATGAGGTGAAGATTGAAGCCATAAAGAGCTGGCCTGTACCAAAAACTATCACACATGTGAGGCGTTTTCTTGGTCTTGCAGGTTTCTACCGCCGCTTTGTCAAAGATTTCAGCACCATTGCTGCACCTTTGCATGAGTTGACAAAGAAGGGCGTTGATTTCCATTGGGGTAAGGTACATCATGAGTCTTTTGATGCTTTGAAAGATAAACTTACACATGCACCATTGCTGCAATTACCTAATTTTGATAAGATTTTTGAGCTTGAATGTGATGCTAGTGGTATAGGCATTGGTGGTGTTTTGATGCAAGATAGTAAACCTGTTGCATACATTAGTGAGAAAATTACTGGGCCTATTTTGAATTACTCTACGTATGATAAGGAATTGTATGCACTTGTACGTTGTTTAGAGACGTGGCCTCATTATTTGTTGCCCAAAGAATTTGTTATTCTTTCTGATCATGAATCACTTAAGTATATTCGTTCTCAATGTAATTTGAACCGTAGACATGCTAAATGGATTGAGTTTATTGAGTCTTTTCCTTACATTATTAAACATAAGAAAGGGAAGGATAATGTGATCGTTGATGCTTTATCTAGGCGCTATACTTTATTGTCTCAACTTGATTGTAGAATTTTTGGACTTGAGGCAATTAAAGAACAATATGCTCCTGATGTTGATTTTAAGGATGTATTGCTACATTGTAAAGAAGGTAGTGCATGGAACAAATTTGTGTTGACTGATGGCTTCTTGTTTAGAGCTAACTGCCTATACATTCTAGTTGGTTCCGTTTGTCTTTTGCTGTTACAGGAGGCGCATGGAGGTGGATTGATGGGTCATTTTGGTGCCAAGAAGACGGAGGATATTTTGGCCAAACACTTCTTTTGGCCAAGGATGAGGAAAGATGTTGAGCGCTTTGTTGTTCGCTGCACTACATGTCAAAAAGCTAAGTCTCACTTGAATCCACATGGTTTATACATGTCACTTCCTGTTTCTTCTATTCCTTGGGTGGATATTTCTATGGACTTTGTTTTAGGACTGCCTAGGACTAAGAGGGGGAGTGATAGTATTTTTGTTGTTGTGGATAGTTTTTCTAAGATGGCACACTTTATACCATGTCATAAGACTGATGATGCTAGTTATATTGCTGATCTCTTTTTCAAAGAAATTGTACGTTTGCATGGTATGCCTTCTACTATTATTTTAGATCATGATGCAAAATTCTTGAGTCACTTTTGACGCACGCTTTGGAATAAGTTGGGTATAAAGTTGTTGTTTTCTACAACTTGTCATCTACAAACTGATGGACAAACTGAGGTGGTGAACCGCACTTTGGGTACTATGTTGAGAGCTATTTTGAAGAAAAATTTGAAGCAATGGGAAGAATGTTTGCCTCATGTTGAGTTTGCATATAATCGGGCAACACATTCTACTACCAAGGTAAGTCCTTTCAAGGTAATGTATGGTTTTGATCCCCGTACTCCACTTGATATACTTCCTCTACTTATTCATGAGAGAGTTCATGTTGATGCTAAGGAGCGTGCTGAATTTATCTTGAAAATGCATGAGACCACTAGACTTAGCATTAAAAAGATGAATGAAAAGTATAAAATTGCTGGTACTAAAGGTAGAAAAGAAGTAAAACTTGATGTAGGAGATTTAGTATGGTTACACTTGAGAAAGGATAGATTTCCAGATTTGAGAAAGTCTAAATTAATGCCTAGAGCTGATGGTCCTTTCAAAATAATTGAGAAGATTAATGATAATGCATACAAACTTGAGTTGCCTCCCGAGTTCGGGGTTAGTCCTACTTTTAACATTTCAGATTTGAAACCATACTTGGGAGAAGAGAATGAGCTTGAGTCGAGGACGACTCCACTTCAAGAGGGGGAGGATGATGAGGACATCACTCCTAAGTCCAATTCTGGACTTGCAAGGTCCAATGACTAGAGCTCGTGCACGACGACTAAATTTAGAGGTGAGCTCGTTCCTACATTCTTCATTATATGTCATTTTTGAGAATGGTTTGCTACCTAATGATTATATTGTAATTAGGAACCATGAAGAGGACCAGGAGATGCTGGGAGAAGAAGTTGAAGACGTGGAGGACCAGCAAGGACGTGGAAGCCAAGGTGGAGGCCGAACCAAAACCGACTTCGAGTCTGTTTCGGGGCTCATGACCAGTCTGCACTAAAACAGATGCCCAGGACGCATACGGACTCGGATTTGGACGTTCTATATATGCACGGAAAGATAAGAAGAAGACCTTTCCAATGCTTCTGGTCTCATATCAAAATTCTTCAGGAATCATCGGGTATCATCGAAACAAGAGAGGGTCCAGAATCTATTTCGGTGCTGCGTCGCCTGTTTTTGGCTGTTGGGCTTTGTATCTAGTTGAGCCCAATTAGGGACGCGTCCAGAGGGTCTTGCACGATCCTAGGGTCTTCATATACAGCCACCGCTGTACCATTAGGGTTTGGGTTTTTCTTAGATTATTCTGTTCATAACAGTTTTGCCGTCATCACGGTTTGTGAGACCCCAACTTCGTGAGATTCATAATACATCTGTAATTGTGTTGCATTCTTCTTTGTTCTTGCTTGTGTTTTTGATTCACAGGTAGGGATTAGCCTTCCCGGTGAGGTCAGTCGTTTTAGGATGGTTGATAATCAGAGGAGACTTCGTGCTATGATTGCGGGGTTTAGAACATGCTGTTCTGAAGCCGGATCAATTTGAGAAAGATCGGGAACCCTTGTCCACATCAGGAACCACCCCCACCTCACCGACGGGAGCCCTGCTCCGACCTTTCTCCTCCACTTCGTCCTCTACGCCGATCATCTCCGTACCACTGTGAAGCTCTCCGACCAAGCCCCGGCCTCCCTCTTCCTTGGCATCGTCGCACGAACCTCGCCAGAGCTTTCCCCGCCGCCACCCCTCATTGTCAGCAGCCTCCAGTGAGCCCCTCTCCCCTCCGACTCTAGCCTCGGGACCCTCGCAACGTCGGGAATGTTTTGGGGTGCTCGCTAGCCCCGGCCACGCCGCCGATCGGCCATTGGGCCGAGCTCGCCATCGCTGGCCGCCACACAGGAGCGCGCGCGTGCCTGGATTGAATTCAAATTGTCGATGGCAATTTGGTAATTAAGGGTGAACTTGCTATAAAGTTCAAAAATCAATAACTCGAGCAATATCAGTCCAAAAATCATGAAACCAACTTTTTTTGACTCCTAAAATTCCCCTCTACCAGAAAAGTAAGTTGAAGTTCAAGGTTATGCAGTGAGTTAATTTATTTAATTCCCTAAAGTTACAACCCTAAATTGCTTAATAAATTCATAAGTAAATAAATATAAGTGGTAAATTCATGAAACTTGTTCAGTGATCATTTCATGGCATCCCTAAACTTTCTGCAAAAGCACATTTCCATTTATATACATATTTTTAGTATTATTGCATAATATTCAGTTTCAGTAATTGAATTTATATAAATTATTGGCTAGGAATTTATTTATGAAATTTGGTATTCCTGTTCCTTATGCACTTGTACACTCCTATAAAATCCCATGGAAAATTTGAAGCAACTTAAGTATACTTTTTGCTGTCGAATTGGTCACTTGATAGTTAACTTATGAATTTCCCATATGAATATTGCCTTTATGTGCATTTAGTTACAAGTAAGAATAAATTTACCTCTGAAATATTCATGCAGGATAATTCATCCTAACATCACAGTAGAAATTTTCATCTCCATTTATATTCTCATGGTTCCTAACTAATTATATATATATGCACCTAGAGCTATTTCTATCTAGAATCAACTTTGTCAACCTGATATCTTGTGATGGCCAATTGCATAATGGTCACTTTAGATACCTTGCTAAAAAAAAGAACTTTCTAAAGTATAGGACCAGTACTACATATTCATGTCACCATCATCATATAATGCCATGTGATTCTCATCTATGCTATGCTCATATTCAGGGTAGACATACACTAAGTTTCGATGCATGAAACCCATGTTTTGTTAATTCGAAGTTTGTCCCCTTCAAATTCAGTGGTTGCCATGTCATCCATGTGTGTGCATACACATTCATTCATGAGTATCAGTTTCATTAATTCTATTTGTTGAGGAAGTGCCATGAATTATCATGCCACTCATTTCATCCTTAGTTAAGGAACTCCTTGAAACCTTGTGTACTCCTCCGTATTTATGCATTATTCATGTCATATAGGGATCAAGACTGAGGAGATCACACTGGATCAGCCATGCTCTGAAGTGAACTTTGGTGAAGACACTAACTACGAGTACTCCCAAGGCAAGCCCCGGTGCATACCCAATTAATTTTCGAGTCCTTTTTACTTTGTCACAAGATAGAAATATTGTATTATACATTACATGTAGGACTTGGATGAAACCCACTTGCATACTCCAGCAATGACCTATAATTAGTTTATGTCAGTAAACTTTTCCGTTAGCGAATGTTATGCTTAAACTAGTGGAGACAACGGTAGGTTATAGATTCAACTATGGTTCACTGGATTAATGAACTTGATAAAATGGAGCACCTATCATTGCAACTCCGCGCACAAGTATTAAACAGTACCAAGTATATACCTTTAATATGGGAATTGGTAAACCTAGTAACTTGGGCGCCGTATTGTTGGACGGCCATACTCATCGATCCAGAGGTGATGTGAATAGCACGGTGGTTGCACAAGTTTAAGGACCGCTAGAGAGTGCATGGGTTAAGCCCCGGATATGAAGTACTATATCGCGGGGAGGACGTGTACTCGGAATCGATGGCCCCAGATCTACTCTATAACAATCTTGTGAACGGTGGCCATACGTGTTCTTAAGTGATGCGTATGTTGTGTATTTGGGTTTTCCCTGCAGGATGTAAATCAATTCGAATTGTCGTCCCTCGCAGTTATGAGTACCTCTTGTTCGAGCAGCGGCAATGATATGTTAAGTAGTAAAGTTATGGTTATATTTCTGAAATTTACTTATGTTATGGTTACATATTGCTATGATGTATTGCTCTTTACTTGTGATCAAGTCTTAGCAGCTAGATAGAATCACCGTAGCTGTTTTCTGCAATAAGCAAAGTAAAATCTTGATTAAGGAAATGAAAGTACAACATAGAACTAATAGGAGCTTTTTATGCAATTATCAAATAAACCCGGTCAGCCCCCTGCATACTAGGAGTCGGTTTTAGTAAACCTTTTGACGGGTAAGTCTTGCGGAGTATGTTAGATACTCAGGCTTTGCGATTATGTTGTTTTTCAGGTTTCCCTCAAGCTACATATTGTGATTGTTATAACAAGGTTGTGTAGGAAGGTGAGGAGCCTCGGAATTGGACCATTGAATGGGTCCCTAGCTCCTCTAACCGTGACGAGTGAGCCATCGCCATAGGGCTGGCATGGTTCATGTAGGAATCGACGTCATGTTTTGTCATTTTATTGCTTCCGCTCATTTATGTAATATTAACTAAGGACTTATGTATTGTATCCAAATCTGAACTTAATCTCATTTGACCTCTGAACTTGTAATGTTATGCACCTAAGTGATGTAACTTTGTAAATGATGAATATTCATATGTGAATGCTATGTATGGTTACTTCGTTAACCATCTCCCGATGCGATCCTGTGCGACACACCCTACTTTTCGGAGTAGGATTGTCACAGATGGTATCAGATCCATCTCGGGATAAGCTACACACAGATGAACATTTTAAAATGTAAACAAGCCGTTTTTACGCCTTACGGTGAGGTACGAACTAGTAGTGCCCATATAAGAGTCTTGTAGGTGGCAAAGCTAACCCTGGGTTATGTTTGTTTAAATTACTTGCAACTACGGATTCTTCAACGAAGGTACGTCATTGTGCACGGATCGGTTGTGCTGTAAATACCGAATGCCTTCCGGGTGGGCAAAGACCTGGGTTTTGATTGATGTGCGGACCGAATGCGTTTAAACGTTGGCTGCCTTCCGGGTGGGCGAATACCTGGGTATAAATTGTCATTGTTATTTTGGCTTGTTTTTTTCAATTTGATGTATTGTTTCTGAAATGGATCTCTTGCATGTACACTAACCACGTGTAGTTCGCTTAGAAACATGTGAGAGGTGTGTGTGCCACCGAAAGGATCGATCTATATATTCGGTCAAGTTTTCTTTTTGTGAGGATGTAGGAAATCATCATATTGAGCATCTGGCATTCATCCATACCATATGCACTCACCATTACTAAATCATGTAAAAAGGTCACTAATATTGCAAACATGTGAAATGACTCAGCTTTGGGCGAATTTGAATCCCTATGGCACCTAAACCGAAAACTTGAACTCAACCGATATAAACCCAACTTTGCCAGAAACGTTAGTTTCACTAAAACAAGCATAACTTCCTCAATTTTAATTCAATGAAGGTGAATAAGTACTCGTTGGAAAGCTGAGGTTTTTCTCTACAAGTTTGGTTTACGAACTTTGTCGTGGAAAAATCTGGAACTGGGTCGATTTTTGCAAAAACAGTAGCCTTTTTCTAGAAGTCAGAAATTGCTTCATTTCTGTCCCCTGTCTTTGGATGATCATAACTCCCAGAGACTTTATTGGATGGGTATGTGTGAGTATGCGATGGAAAGATGATGAAATTCTCCACAATATTTGTAAAACAAAAAAAATTTTAATTTTGTCCAAAAGCTAAGCGTTTTTGCATGTTTCTGCGGTTTACTCCGTCGACCGCAGAAAATTGGTCGTTACCGGTCGTTAAACGGATCGGGAATCTCGTGTCTTTTCTTTTACCAATCAATCCTTATGCTATGTTAAGCATGTCTGCTTAGTGGGATATTAAGTTTTGACTCACCCTTGCAAAATTTTATTTCGGCAGATGGATGTTGTCAAGCTCGCGAAGGACCCCGAGTACCTTGCCGCCCGCATTCTCGAGTTGGAACGAGAGCGCGAGGCGCTGCTGTCCACACTTGCTGCCTGTGATGCCCAGCTCGTGAGGCGGGACGCTAAGATTTCATATCTTGAGGACAAGCTACACACTAGCGAGTTGGAGCGGGCCGATCTTTTTGAGCAACTCCATGATGCTCAGCTCATCATCAAGGGCGATGCAAGCGATCAGTTGCAAGAGCAACTGAACCAACGTAACGCCCAGCTCACCGCTGCCTGAGAGGAGATTTACTCTCTTCATGGTCAGGTTATCGCTCTCTTGGAGGAGCGAAGTGAGCTACAGGCTCTGCGTGAAGAAGCTCAAGATGCGCGTGATGTCATGGAAGGGAACCTTAATGACGCTCACGCGGTCATTGCACAGCAAGAGCAGCTCATCGGACATCTCCAAGATGCTAATGGCCAGCTGAACGCCTTCCTTAACGATGAGCCACCCATTCCACTCGCAGTTCCCCTCGATGACGCTGATTTGAGTGAGAACGGTGACTCCGGCGTCGACTTTGAAGCACCCCCTGGACTGGGTGATACGGACAAGGAGTCCGATGGTGATAGCCATGTCGGGTGATTGAGTAGTAGTATGTACGTAGGGTGGAGATCTCGTGAGACATTGTAGTTGTATGTGCATAGTGTTAGTAATGCTAAGCTAAGTTGTAACCTAAGCTCTCCGAGATTGTGTGGTGTCATGTTCCGAGTGATGTAACCAAAGACTTACTGTGTATCGAAGTTGCATCACATGTATCCATGGTTTTTATCATAATTATGTTGCCTATGGTGTTGGGAGTTATGGAATTAAGTTATCTTTTGTATCCGCGCCGTTTGCTTGTCAAGCCTTTCAATTATGAGCAATCTGAAATTTTATTTCGTTACCATGTCATAGCCTTGTTATTATATTGTCTCACGTGATGATCAGGCTAACATGCTTTGTTCATGTGTCAGATGGTGCAAACTCGCCGCAGTGGAGAAAATGTCGGTGATGCTCCCGGCGCCTTGAACATCGGTGGAAATGGGCCGCTGCCCAACACGCCACCCATGATGGCTATGGAGCAGCTCATCCACGATCAAAATGAGATGTTCCGCATGTTCATGGAGAACATGAACCGTCAAGGAGCTCCCGGGCCACCACCACTGCAGCAGCGGGAATCCTCTGACAACGACTTCTGGGCGACTCACCCGCCCACCTTCGGAGAAGCCGGTGATCCTCTAGAAACGGATAATTTTATTCGCACTCTGGAGTTGAAGTTCGCTCTCCTCCACTGCACCGAGCAGCAGAAGCCTCTCTTTGCCACGCAGCAGCTCCGTGGCTCCGCAAGTGCTTGATGGGCTAGTTTCACTGCCGCTCTAGCCGCTGGTCACCAAGTCACATGGGTGGAATTCTGCACTGCATTCCATGCACACCACATCCCCGCTGGACTCATGAAGCGCAAGCTGCAGGAGTTCCTCAACTTGAAGCAAGGCTCCGGAACCGTGGAAGAGTATGCATGGAAATTCAATTACCTGGCTCTGTACACGTCGTATCACGCTAATACGGACAAGAAGAAGAAGGACTGTTTCCGTTCGGGTCTTACCCCGAAGCTGCAAGACCGCTTGGCACAAGTCACGGCCGGCACGTTCAGTGACTTGATGAGTGCCGCCATCGTGCAAGAAGACGCCATCCGTGCCAATCAAGAGGACAAGAAGAGGAAACATGCTATGGGAAGTTCATCCAGCTCCGCACCACCCAAGTACAAGCTAGCAATCACTTCCCCGACCGGACATAAATTCCGGGCTGTGGTGCCGTCGGGAGGAGGACCTCGCCCATCGTTCTCGCAGCAGCACTCGTGATTCCATTGAGGCAACCAGCAGCAATCTTTTGGTTCTCGCCCACCGCAGCAGAATAACCAAGTGGTGAAGACCAACTCGTTGCAGCCATGTTACAACTGCGGCCGCACCGGTCACTTTGCTAAGGACTGTCGGTTCCCAAAGTGCAACCCGAACAACAACAGCAGCAACTCCAACACTTCCAGGAACAACAACAACAACCACAACAGCGGCAACAACAATGGCAGCAATGAAAGTCGTCCCTAGTCTTCCACCCCCACACACAAGAATGGCCGAGTCAACTATACCACGGTCGAAGAGACCCAAGTTGGAGAACCCGTTCTCACGGGTACGTTTTCGGTCAACCAACATGCTGCCATGGTTCTTTTAGATTCGGGAGCAACACATGATTTTATTAGTCAAGCATCTGCAAATCACTTGAAAATCACCCCCACCACTATGGGAACACCTTATGTCATCACATCTCCCGGTGGAAAAATAAGAGCTCATCTTAAGTTAAGGAAAGTGCCACTTAAACTAGCAAGCAACATATACCCCACTTCCCTAATCATCTTAGATGGCCAAAGCATCGACATAATCCTTGGTATGAGGTGGATGACTAGTCATAAAGCCATACTGCACATTAAGGACCGGGAAATCCATTTGAACTCTGATGTAGATATGGCCCGATCTTCTGAGAGGTAAGGGGATAAACTCGAATTTGGGGAACTCGGCATCGATGATCCGGCTTGAATCAGACACGATCCAACCCCGCAACCATTACACCAAGCACAACTTGATTGTTCCTGCAAGCGAAATCGAGAACAGAACCAAGAGAGGATAAACACGCAATCTGAAATTGCAAATATGGATGAAGCGAATCACAAGAAAAGGTTCAAGCTCTGAAGACAAAAGGACTAATCGCCATAGTAGTGTAGAACAAGAACAGGGGCCCTTGATTACTGTAAAAGGACTTGTCGCCACAGTTACAATAATTCGATCAAGTTTCTCTCTGGAAAACTAAACTAAATAAAACCCGAAACTAAAATACGGCGGCTACTAAGTTTATGTTGGAAACAAAGACGTCCTAGGGTTGGGGGCGACCAGGGGGGCGCCCATAATATGGGCTTAAGGCCCGACACGATACATGGCCAAGTTGGCCCAAAATAGGTGGCACAGCACCTTATCATGGTCACATATTATGACTCACGACCCTTCTGGAGCTAGGACTAGAACCAAAATGACGGCGTCATCGTCCCCTTTCCAACGCATCAAAGAACGCCTCATTTGGACGTCGGATGTGGGAGATATCATCAAAACCGTGAAGGGGTGTCGGCTGAATCCGAGACGAACGTGGCGACCGATTTGGTGACGACTTGTAACTTGGGGAAGGCCATGATATGTGGGTATCCAGCATGGTGATGTCCTCATCATCCTCCCCTCCTTGAATTGGAGTCGCCCTCGACTCCATCTCAGCATCAATCTCCTGCAAAAGGTTAGTACTAGCAGAATGTAAAGTACAAGATACATGATCATCGATAGAAGATATATCATGACAAAGCATAGTATAGCAAGGTGCATCATAATTATCACAAAGATCAGTAACAGTAGATGTCATAGCAAGAAAAGCACCTCCCTTTAACTGAATAGCCTTATGTTTAACATCAGAAAGTTGTTTGTTATCATGTTTATTCTCAGTATTTTCAGCAAGCAGTTTAAAATGATTTCTAATATCAGCAGGCAATAACGGACGCAAAGTAATATTCCTGTCCTTATGCACGAATGTATATGTATTTGTTCTACCATGGTGGGCAGCATCCGTATCATATTCTCATGGACGGCCTAATAAAAGCGAACATGCTTGCATAGGTACAACATGAAAATCAGCAAAGTCTTGATAAGAATCTACTGAAAAGTGTATGCGTGCTGATCGAGTTACCTATGCCGTACAACTATTATTGAACCATTTGATGTGGTAGGGCTGATGTAGTGCATGCGTGGTCAAGCCAAGTTTGCTTACCAAATCAGAACTTACCAAGTTGTTACAGCTCCCAGTATCAATGATGGTGAGAACACGGTGGTCCGCAACAATGAGGTATATATAGAATAAATTGTTGCGTTGTTGTTCTTCCTCTTGTCCCACCCGAGTGGTCAACACACGCTGTACATTGAGGCTAGGAAAGCCCATGATGGCAGCAATAGAATCAATGGCAGTAGTCTCCTGCTCCTCCGTCGAATCTGCAACAAGGTTAGGCATACGAGCAAATTCATCTTCAACATCACTAGAACTTTCATACCCATCAGCGGTAGCGATGAAAGCACGACGACTAGGGCAATCCTACATGACATGTCCCATGCCCTTGCAGCGGTGGCAAATAATGGTGGTGGAGGAGCCACTCCTAGTACCGGAAGTAGTAACCTTCTTCTGGTGTTGGTGCTGCACACTAGACGATTGCGCTGCAGAAGTAGGCGCAAGTGGAAAAGTTGTTGCTGGTGTCTTAGCAACATGACTCTTCAAGTTCTCTACTCCAGTGTGTTGCTGGAGATATTGCTCTGTGTTGGACCTGCAAGATTGTTGTGGAAGGCGTCCCTGTACTTCTCGTTCAGCCTTAAGAGCAATATGATACAATTGGCTGAACCTATTCCACTCTTTATAGTCAACAATATTCTGGATATCACGGTTCAAACCACCAAAAAATCTAGCACTAGTTTCAACATCATCTTCATGTATATCACAACGTGCTAAACCAATAAGCAATTCCTGATAATATTCCTCTACTGTGTTACTACCTTGTGTTAAAAATTATAATTTCAAACGTAAATCACGTTGGTAATAAGGAGGAACAAAACGAGATTTCATACGTTGTTTCAAAACAGGCCAAGTGGCAGGTATAGCAGCATTAGTATTGCAAAGATTATTCCACCAAAAGAGAGCAAAACCTGTAAACTCACTAGTAGCAAGTCTAACTCTATGCTCAGTAGGAACTAAATGAGAATTAAATTTCTGTTCAATAGCAAGTTCCCAATCTAAGTATGCTTCAGGGTCAGCACTACCGGCAAAAGGTGGTATGTTAAATTTGGGCTTAACAAAAGTATCAGTATTACCACGATTGTTATTACCTCCCATACCGTGTCAATTACGGTGAAGACGGTCTGTATCACGGTCAAAATCATCATCAGCAGCAGCTCGTTGAGGTGGAGGTCATTGTTCAACATCCTCAATATGGTGGACAACAATGTTGATGTGACCCATCAACTCGGCAAACTTCGTTTCCATGAATGTATGCTGGTCCGCAAGAAGCTTCGTGAGCTCAGCCTTGGAGACGCCATCATTGAAGTCTGTAGGGGACTCCAACTCTCCAGGTGTCCCTTTTCCTTTCTCTGACATGGTTAAAAGCAAAAGACAACACTAAACAAAAAGATTAGCCCTATCAACTAGCAGGCAGCAGAGGGTGTAGAAAGTGGAAAACAATATCAGAAGCAATGTATCACAATCTTGCAAGTGTTCTTACCAAAGCCAAACAGGTCGACACAATCTGTAGTTGAGCTTGGGTGTAACAGTTGCAAGGAAGAAACCTGTGCTGCAATATGTATAGCTTGGAAGGCTAATATGTATGTCACTGGAACACAATTCAATAACAGATAGTAGCACTGAATAAATGTCCAAAGCAGTGTCCTAATTGCTGGCAAAAGAATCGTGTTCCAAAAACAGTTGTGACAGCAAGAACAATGGCAAAGAACAATGGCAAAGGCAGCAAGGAACAAAACAGACTTCACAGACTTAGAATTTTCAGGGCGCGGGGGGGGGGGGGGGGGGGTTGCAAATAAAAATCTTAATTTTTTTTTTATGATTTGTCCACCATTTTTCTGTGATAGAGGAACACAAAGGAAGGAACCACAAGAAGTTTCAACTCAAACAGAGGGAAAACAAAGGGTAGGCAAAATCTCAAAGCTTCACCAAAAGCGTTATTTTTGACTTGACAATTTTTTTTCTATTTTTTCCCGATTGTTTTTGAATTTTTTAACGAGGGCACACAGGGCATAGCCTAGTGTGGGTCACCTCAACTTTGAGTCAAGAATCTGCTGTAAAATTTCAGCCCAATCGGAGCAACGAGCGAAAAGTTATGCCTGTTTTACCAAAGGTATGTCAAGATATGGTTTGAGGGGTGGGGGGGGGGGGGGGGGAACCGAATCGGGTAGGGTTTTTTTGTTGGCAACAGATTGTGGGTGTGGTGGGTGGATGACACAATGGTGAATCCAATGGAAAACACGATGGTGATGGTGGTGTGCAGCGGAGATCAAAACACAAACCGAATCGAAACACAAATTCAAACCAGCAACTGAACTCGACTAAGACACAAACTCAGCACTATGGACTCTGAAATTAAATTATGCAAAGGCTAAACAGTGTCTGGGATGGTGGGGAAATTTTTTTTGTAGGCTTTTTCATGGACTAAAAGGTGATGAACACAAACGAATCTAAAGGAAAGAACACGATAATACCTCATGGGGAACCTAGGAATCTGATACCACTTGATGTAGATATGGCCCGATCTTCCGAGAGGTAAGGGGATAAACTCGAATTTGGGGAACTCGGCGTCGACGATCCGGCTTAAATCAGACATGATCCAACCCCGCAACCGTTACACCAAGCACAACTTAATTGTTCCTACAAGCGAAATCGAGAACACAAGCAAGAGAGGATAAACACGCAATCTGAAATTGCAAATATGGATGAAGCGAATCACAAGAAAAGATTCAAGCTCTGAACACAAAAGGACTAATTGCCACAGTGGTGTAGAACAAGAACAGGGGCCCTGGATTACTGTAAAAGGACTTGTCACCATAGTTATAATAATTCGATCAAGTTTCTCTCTGGAAAACTGAACTAAACAAAACCTGAAACTAAAAGATGGCGGCTACTGAGTTTATGTAGGAAACAAAGACGTCCTAGGGTTGGGGGCGACCAGGGGGGGGGGCGCCCACAACATGGGCTTAAGGCCCGACACGATACATGGCCAAGTTGGCCTAAAATAGGTGGCATAGCACCTTGTCATGGTCACATATTATGACTCACGACCCTTCTAGAACTAGGACCAGAACTAAAACGACG